>CM061133.1:72225010-73425010 GCA_030789695.1 Scilla litardierei | reverse complement strand
TTATTTTTGTGCCATCTTTACAAATATTACTAACATTTTATTTGCAACATTTTTTATATACACTATTCACCCCCCCCCCCCTCCTAGTGTATTGATCCTTACAGGCTAAAATTACAGTGTTGTTTTCATTATTTCATAACATTTGTTATTTGAGTTGTGCTCTTGGTTGTGAGAGTGGTTTTGCTTGCTCCCTGGTTGTGGGAGTCAAGGACATCGATTGTATTCGATTGCACTTGTAGGGTTGCTACAAGTGGGCTTTATGGAAACCTCAAGTTAGGGTTCTAACTTGAGTATCAGGTGGTATCCTGGTGGTAGGGACGTAGGATTACCGGGAACAAGTCAGGAGTTGACTTGGGTAATCCGAACCCTTGAAACATCTCTGCGTTTGCGTGTGTTTCATTTTGGGTTGTTTTTCTATTCCGCACTATTTGTTGGATTGCATTTTATTTGGCGTAAATTCCTTTTAAATTTGCATAAACACTATTCAACCCCCCTTCTAGTGTTTTCCCCATAGACATGGTCCTTACATGATTGACCTTCGAAAAGTGTGGACGCTCCATCACGATCGTGATTGTTGTACGAAGGAGGCGAAGGTACGTTGTTGTTGTTGGATGCCATAGATATTACCTTCGCTCTGATACCAATTGTAAGGACCATGTCTATGGGGAAAACACTAGAAGGGGTGTTGAATAGTGTTTATGCAAATTTAAAAGGAATTTACTCCAAATAAAATACAATCCAACAAATAGTGCGGAATAGAAAAAAACCCAAAAAGAAACACACGCAAACGCATAGATGTTTCAAGGGATCGGATTACCCAAGTTAACTCCCGACTTATTCCCGGTAATCCTACGTCCCTACCACCCGGATACCACCGGCAAGTTAGAACCCTAACTTGAGATTTCCTTAAAGCCCACTTGTAGAAACCCTACAAGTGCAATCGAATACAATCGATGTCCTTGACTCCCACAACTTGGGAGCAAGCAAACCACTCTCACAACCGAGAGAAAATCTCAAATAACGAAAGTTATGAAATAAAGAAAACAACACTTACAATCACCTATGCCTTGAAGTAGAACTTGAATGTGGAGTGTGATGTGTGTTGAAGAACTCTCTTGGAAGAGAGGAGAAGCCCTTTCTCTTGACTGCACCAATTGCCTAGAAGATCACTCTTTGGTTCTAGGTTGGAGAGCAAGAGAACAAGATTTGGAAATACTTAGGGCTTTGGATTTGAGAGCTTTGATCTTTGGAAATGAAAGCTTAAGAGATTTTGCAAATGAATGAGTAACCTTCCAATGGAACAGTAAAAGCTCTATTTATAGTTTTCTCAAATCCACAAAATATTTTAGGCAAAAACCCAATTGGAATCCGTGAGAAAAATCTCAACGGATATAATCTGAACTCGCGACAGTCGACTGTGAACAATCCACAGTCGACTATTGCACAGTCAGCAAGGGTAGGTGAGAATTCATAACGGTAACTTACCACGTGGACAGTCGACTGATGAAGCAAAGACAGTCGTCTATTAAACCAACAGGCGACTGTAATTTCTTCGATAGACGACTGGCCGAGAGAAGGGTAAGTTAGATAAATACTAGAAATCTCACAAGAATAGGACAGACGACTGATGTAAGGAACACAGTAGATTGTTAATCAGAACAGGCGACTGTAAATCCTTAAACAGACGACTGTCAAAATCCTGAGAAATTTCAGAGAGCTGAGTCAAAGAAATGACTCACAGATAGACGACTGTTGCAGCACAGACAGTCGACTGATCCAAGAGACAGTCGACTATATATACAGCATTAGTCGATTGGCCGTAAAAGTCAGATCAAACAGAGTTTGGGCAAAGGATAGACAGGCGACATATTTACAAAACACAGTCGACTGTCACTTGGATAGGCGCCTGTGAATCGTTCATCAGTAGCCTATGCGAAATAATCAGAGAAGACCCAAAACTATATTGTAATAGTCTATGCATAACAGGCGACTGTAGAACAAAACACAGTCGACTGTTTTTTAGGCAGGCGACTGTAAACTGTTCAGCAGTCGACTGTTATAAACAATCCTATCACAATCAATAAAGAAATGAATTGGGATCAAAGGACAATTGATCTAATGAAGTCCTATGACTGAATGTAGATGTGTGTGAGTGCTCCATCAAAGTTCTACTTCTAGGCTACATACTAGAAGAGATAAAAGAAAATTACATTGACTAATAATCTCTTCTTTCCATCGTATGAGCTTGAAGTCTTCACGGAGCTTCAAACATAATCTACGATCATCCAATTCATGTCATTTGCCTTCAAAGAAGTTTGTGAGTCATCCATTGCTAGTAGATCTTCATAAACAGCTTAGGCAATGGATTAACTGCAAAATAAGGGATTAGTCACAAGTATTTATGTTTGCTCATCATTAACACCAAGTAGGGAGAAGTCCAATACTCAATATAGATGAGTGATGATTGTATTTTCTTTCAAAACATGATGGATGTATAGACGAATAAGAAATAACTGGTGTATAGATGAGTGATGATTGTATTTACTTTCAGAACATGATGGATGTATAGACGAATAGAAAATGATTGTATAGATACATAGAAGATCTGCAAGCCTGAAGCTTGTACAGATCAAGGGGAGTTGAAAGTAGAGTTGTACACTTTTTCCCTTAGCTATGGGTTTTTCCATTGGGTTTTCTATAGCCAAAGGTTTTAATGAGGCAACCTCATTTAATTCTGGACCCTGAAGTGTCCACCTTTAATGACAGCTGAAAGACCTACAAGCCTGAAGCTTGTACGAATGATGGGGAGTAACTTGTGTGTTGCACTCTTTTCCCTTAAGCTGTTGGTTTTTTCCACTGGGTTTTCCATAGCTAAGGTTTTAATGAGTCAAACACGATTACTCAGGATCCAAAAGTATCCACCCCCTTAGCTTTATACGCTAAGACCAAATGTAATGGATGGATAAGTGGGAGTGTTGTGAGTGAGGGAGGCCAAAGGCCTCCCCACCACTTATCCCTCCATTACTCCCCTTATTGGTGTAATAAGGACCTTTGGTTTCTATATGTCCATCCATATACCCTATGAATTATAAATATAGAACCATGGCTATTTGCCATGGTTACTCTTCTCTCTAGATTTTCCAACAGAGATAATTTTTTATGGACATGCTGTGATTTAAAAATTGTTGCAACAAATTAAACTCCTAATACTTGATAAGGGTAGCTCTCTCCCATTATTATTATTTTAATTATTCTAATGAAAATTCTTTAAAAATGATATGTTTTAAATTGTTGCAACTTGAAATTTTAAATACCTAATACATGATTAGGATAGTACGTTGATATCAAACATCCTTATAGTTGATAAGGACTTTAATAAAAGTTATCAACCAATCCTAATAATTTTGAATTTTAGGATTCAACTAGTTGATATGATTAACTAGTTTTAATGAAGCCTTATTAAATCGATGTTACACATATAAATAATTCAAATCCTTATAGGATCAGGATCCGGTCTAGCGTTTTTTGACTAGTGTTGTGTATCATCCTAACTCGACTGGGGATAGTGATCCTGGCCTAGCCAAATCCCTGGCCGTGTTTCGCTAGACCACAAGGATGTGAATTATGATTATGTGAAACCATCGATCACATCTAGTCAATTACATTTAAAATCTTCTTCAAGATTAGCTGTAGCCCTCCTTGGTTAAGAGGTTAGCACTTATAGTATCTATGTTATAGTTGTTGAGCACACTCAAGCTATGGCATAGCTACCTTATGGAACCCAACTCCTTATTACATGAGATGTAGTCTAGATTTAACCCAAACCGTCGCGTCGTGCCCATACACCGAGCACCAACGTAAGTTAGGCTAGACACGAAAACAAGGGTCCGAGTAGACTAGTCATTGTGATTTGGATGAGTGCACTCATGATCATAAGTGGGTAGGGTAAAAACCGATAATGGAATCATATATGATATGATTGATGAAGAGTCAACTATCAATCACAGAGTCAAGAAATTTGTTGAGCACACTCAAGGTTGTGAGGCTCAATGTGGTTGGATCACTTTCCCAATAAATTTAATTAATTTAAATCGTTCTTTATTATGTCTAAAATGTTCGCCAAAATAGTGGGAGGATATTGTAGGGTTTTCTGGGTCCTTAGGGCCATAAAATCGAAGTCCGGCCTAAGTCGGACGGACGAAGATATCAAATAAAGCAGCGGAAATTAATCTTAAAATTCTTTTAAGAACAACCCTAAAGATATTAACCCTAGCCAAGATCTCTATTATCCCAGGGTTGGGTCCGACCAACCCCTAAGGATATATCTATCTAACATTTGCAATTATAAACACATGTTTAATTGAAACTACATACCTTTCTATTTCCGCAGAATATGAATCGTCATTTTCAACGACATTTCTTTAGCCATGTGCCGCTTCTCCCGAGCCGAACCGCATCCTGAGCCACACCTTGTCCCGAGCCGAACCGCTTCCCGAACCGCACCGCTTCCCGAGGCGAGAATCACCCTTGTCGATGAGCCAACCATAAACCAAAGAAGATTTTATCTTGAGTGGATCCTTTGTCAAGACTTCGGATCTGATCCGATCTCCTTCGTAACTTTGCTAGAGCCCGAACAGGAGCAAGGAAGAATTTAGGGAGAGATAGAATAATTAATTTAAGTCTTAATGCGAGCGTGCTCCAAACTTTTGGGAGCTTCTCATATTTGGAGACTTGGTACAAGATTTAAGGAGGAGGATTGGCCCCTATTTATATAGGTGGCTGACACCTCACCTTTCTGTATATCCGATGTGGGACTAAAAACCTGAGAAGAAAAATTAAATTAGTTTGCCTTACATGAAGGCCAAATTTTGGCAAATTTTCTCTCCCTCACCGTTGAGCTACAAGAAATATGTCACAGATCATTTTGAAGAGGGTTGAATGCTGAACGTGTAGGAAGAAACTGCACTCCATTCCTATTTTGTTTGACCCAGTAAACGATACTCCAAATACCAGCCCAAACCCAGTTTTTTTGCAAAAACTGCAGCCGTCGCCCTATGCACGCAGCCCTAGCACCTGCAAGCCCCACCCATGCACCATGTGCACAGCACACAGCGCAACAGGCATGCATTGATATATGGGTGCACGCGCAGCGCGCGGGCGCGTGCAGCGCCCGTGCTAGGTACGCGCGCACACTGCGCCCGTGCCCGCTTGGCTGGTGGCGTAGGCACCCACCCGCTTAGTAATCGTGATTTTCCGCAATCCAAGCGGGTCGGGTGACCATCAAAACGGGCGCCAGACCCGCAATGCCCAATACAGGGCTTTACAGCACTGTTTTGGCTTTATTTTGTGTGTTTGGAGTCCGTTTTTGCCGCGATTTGAACCTCCGTTTAGACCGGGATGATCACATCATCCAGGTAACCATTTCCATGTGTTTATTATATTAAATATACAAGTAAATATTTTACAACACATTTAATTCCTTTTGAATCATATGCAAAATTTCTACATCTAATATTAAAAACCCTTTTGCATCAAATACAAATGAACTTAGGGCATACGTCCCTCAACATCTCCCACTTGCACTCAGGATCATTTATCCCGAGTCCGCAAGAAAACTGCAAACTCTTTGTAGTTTTCTGTCCCTTGCATCAAATGCATATTCTCCCTAATTTCTACATATTACTTGACGAAGGTCTCACTCTGTGTGAGACACTACATCCTGACCCTACTACATGTGGGGCTCGAAACCTCAGACAGCAGTGACCACGAACAACAGGTGCCGTCCCTATTTCGGTATCATACTTATGTGGTTAACTCATCGACATGAGTATTGTCGGGACCACCCTGACTATGTCTATAATGAATACCACAGTTTTAGTCTCTTCGTCAAAACTATGCCACTTAGTCAAACCTAGGATATGGTCAACTGTCAACCCTACTAGCTCGAACTTGGTTAGTCGCCATCGATCCTTAGTCAAATAATGTTGGACTTCTTCCAACATACTCTGGCTAGAGTTTTCACTAAAGATCGAACTAACACTGCGACACTACCTTCCCATGACCGGGAGAGACGAATCCTTTCTTGGTCATTACTCTCCTCGCACGCTTCAAATGTCACCCAACCAAATACCTTTCAACAGGGCTTTTCTGAGGCTAGATCAGTGATCTAAGTGACACCGTTCACGCACAGGTTTGTACAATGATCACAAGTCAAAAGACCAACTTGCCTATCATCACTAAGAGTTATCATTGACAGATTGGTCAATATAAACCATATGATAACTCTTGTTGGGTCGTTCAATGAACTCATAATCCAATGAGCACTTGTGTCTCGTCTCCGACTTTGCCAAGTCGAACGACCATGAGATCATCATCACCACTTCATGGTAAAGACAAAGATACAATGGTATATCCGATGTTTCGATATCATTTTCTCGAAACATCTATGACCACGAACGATTTCAGACTTATGCTACTAACGGTCAAACAATTTTTCATGATCGAGATCCTCATTTCGATACTTGGTTAACCTCTCAATAAGTCTTAGGACTATACCTAAGTTCTAATGTCGACTATATTTTTATTAACTTAGACAAATTCTTACCGAGCAGCTTACTGTAATTTTGAAAAGATGTTTGTAAACTTATATAGAGATAAATTGACTCGAGTTTGAGGGCATATCTATCTCCCAACATCTGTCACTTGCACTCGGGCCCATTTATCTGGTATCTCATACCGCATTTACACATAAGTCTCTCTAGACTTTATGTGGCAGAGCCTTCGTGAGTGAATCTGCTAAATCATCTTTAGTTTTAGACTTAAGGTGTTTCTATGTTAATGTTAGACCACATATTTGAATCTCATCCAAATAATTTTCTTGGTATCTTGAAATCTATAATATTTATCTTGTCTGGATCTCATCCAGATCATCGAGAGTAATCCAAATTAGTTTACTAGTCATTTAGACGGTTCATAGTCATTTCTGATAAGGTGTCAAACTTTTTGACCACTTTGTCAAACCATATGTTCCGGCTCCTTGATGCCTCGAATGCCTTTTATTCACTCCCACTGACCTTGAAAACTCTATAAGTTTGTTTTTCTAAATCATATTTAGAAAACAAACAAATTCCAGTATTCATGGTCATCATGAGCATTTACATCGAGTCTAATCCAAATAGATATGTACACATCTACTAGCGAGAAAGTTTCCTCACAATCCATTTATAGGAGTTCTGATGCTAACAGTTCTCAAACAGCATAACTTATACTTCACTATCTAATCTTCTGTCTCGTAGATTCACTTACTGCCAAAGGAAACACTTTCCTTGGGCACGTAAACTCCATACTTTATTTACGTGCACGGACCATATTCGGATTGTATCAAGCCATCTCTTAAGAGTTACTACTCCGAATGGCATCTTGGAAGTTGTTTAGGCCATCATCAACTATGATGTCTTACTCAACTTTTCATCTCACGAGACTCGAGTAATACAGTAACTTCCCAACTATTGATTTAATGAATATCATATTGATAAGGTCCTTGTAGAACTTTATCAAGAACCTAGGCATTACTATCTGGGACTTAACCCAGAGGGAGGATTATAACTCAGAGTCACTTGCCATGCATCGCACCATATTTAACAAAGTGTGATTCACGCTCTCCAACACACCGATGTGTTAAGAGACTTGACCTGAGAGAAAAATCACATTTTCTTTTAATTACGCAAGAATTATATAGCTGAGCATTCGACTCTTTGATCTGATCGAAGCAGTTCAAATACTTCTGTCATTTTGTGCTCTATTTTATCATATTTGTGTTTCAGCAAGAACACTTGTCGTAATAAAATAAGAATAACTTATCATGGCTAACTTAGGCTTGGGTCTGGGTATATCCGTATGTACGAGACTACGAGTTCACCAACTCATTCTCCCACTGTCTTACAGATGGAATTTCGGACATCATACCTTTGAGACAAGATTCACCAGTGTCAATTGAGTCATAATATGAGAGGTCAGACCCCTCTTTATGTGACTTGTGAAGCTTAGTCTCTTCGGTACGGCCTATTCTATTTTTTCATAGAAGTTTTTTTACTATCTTGTGTATTCCTGTATTAACATTTAATACATTATCGGTATATAAATTACTCATTACTTCAGAAGCAAGGTGACGACATTCGCCAAAAATGTTAGACGTCCTCTATGGTCCAAGAATCAACAATTGCTCCTTTTTCCAACATGTATAACAATCTATTCCCTTTTGTATAACGATTATACTGAGCCGTGACATCAAATATGTCACATGTTCAGTTCCTCCTACTTTTTCCTTTACTAATGATAGATAAAACTTTCATTCTCAATTGACTTTCCCTAATGCATTCTTCCTTTTCTAAATCTCATTTAGATATTACGCGTCTCAACACAAATAATAGCCGTGCAAACATCTCATGTATCCAAACGCTTGAGCTTTACAACTTTGAGTATGCTCAACAAGTTGCTCATCTCAAGATCTGGTTGGGATACATAGTCTTGCACTGCTTACGCAGTCATCTTCGATTCAAACAATTTGATCGAATTTTCGATCTTTGCGGATCGAAACCATTTTCCATACAACCTTGAGTTGACTTGTAACTGCCTGTTTTCATCGACACAACTATTTACGTATTTAACCGATTTTCAATTTTTTAACTATTTTATAATGGTACGTCAGAAGTTTTATAATTTCAAAAATCTCTTATAAAAATATTTTAAAGTATCAAACTAGTTATGGAGTATTTTAGTAAGTTCGGGTTTCATCAATACCTCTAAATAATCTAGTAAAAAATCATTTTCAATTATTACTGTTTTGGCCTAATGAATTAATTTTCTATATAAACATCCTCAAAACGTTTTCAAACTTCTACGGCATTATCATATGATCATTTAGGGCTTTCCACATTAATTTCGTAATTTTCTGAAGTCAAATCAATAGAGAACCTGCAAACCCGCTTCCTAAATGTTATGGCCTAAAACCAGTATCTCCGTAGCTCAAACCCCAAAAATGGATCTTGTATTCGTGATCCTCGCGACAATACGAACCCATGGGTATATTTTTCGTAATTTTTCGGAGTCGTTTGACTCCAGGGGCTTGCTACGACAGCCTCGAAATTTGTAACTCACGACGAATTCTAGATTTAGAAAGTTAGTTAAATGTACTTGTACGAACTCGTAGAATATCACCTATAGCCTCAGAACGGCTGCTTGACTTGAACCGAACTACAAACCTAATCTAATAGGAAAGTAATCAACTACAGATTACTTTACCAATTTTCAACTTTGGTGGTTGTAGCATACAACAACCAACTTGGGTAAATTGTGTGCTAAACCACACTATCACATGCTCGAAGCACGGAAGTGACACCTCTAATATTGGATTTGTCTTTATCCTTTTTTTCTTAGTATCCACTGTGCTTTGGCACAGTCTGCTTGGAACAAAATTCCTACTTTCTGGTTTTTAATAAGAAAGTTAACCAGTTGTCTTGGTTTGACAAGTAATATGTGGAACAACATATGGAACATCTTGTGGAATATCACGTATAACACTTGACACTTCCCTGGAGATTTTGGGGTAACTCATAGTTTGAGAGAGTGCGGGAGTTACTGGAGTTCATCTTCCCGTCCTGTCGCCTGAGTTTCGGCATCATGTCCTGCTGCTTGAGTTTCAGTAAAATACATGTACCGCTGCATGTGTTTCGGCATTCGTCTGGGTAAGCACACACGGGCAAGAGATGAACTCCATGGTCACATATTGTACTCTCCGACTTGACTCACATAATTCTAGTGTAGCTTGCACGGTCACCTTCTTTACAGTACATGCACTTTACATTCTACACTTGTACAGTCATTGTACTTTACTTGTCGTACTTTTAGCTACAACAGTAGCCAATTACACTTGCACTCCCACGTACAGTTGTTCTCTCCTTTCAGTGTTGTTTAATTTTACCACTCAGTTGTGTACATTTACTTTACTTTCCACTCTGCGCTGCTTGTACGTAGTTACCTTTGTCATACTTATACACTGCTTCTTTTCTATATTTAGAATTGTTGTGACTTACCTACGATTCCATTTATGGTACCGGCAGACGACGATCTGATCGAGGAGGTTGCCCCGAGTTCGAGGAGCCTAAGTTTGACCCAGAGGTTGCAGAGTTTTAGCTGCTTGTGTTGGTGTATGTGTTGTACTATGTATTTGCTATTCGCATTTCCTTTCAGTATTTCCTTTATGTATTTGGTGAGAGAATGTTGCTTGTTGTTGTACTTTAAATTTGGACTGTAATAATATACGCTGGTTTGAGTATTGGTACATCTCTGGATTGTGGCTATATTGATTTCACTGGTAAACTGCAGTCCTGCAAATAAATCAAATAAGCAACGGGCCCCTGAGAGCGGGTCGTTACACGACTCAAGAAATCGTATGGAGAAACATGCTTTAAACATCAGTATGTTCAAGCTTCCCCTCATACAGGCGAGTGACAGATAGCGTGCATTTATTTTGTTGGAACCAGAGCTTTAAGGAAATCATTGTCCTTAAGATTGTGTTAAGAAGGTCATTTTTAATGTTAATGAGAACATCGTTTAGTCTATCAATTAGAATTTGAGCTGATATTCATTTAACCAACCATTTTGAGTAGTTAACTGATTCACTTAGGATATTATGTTTTGGATTCCATCGGTAAACATAGAACTACCCTAGTTTAGCATATGTTCAATTTTAAATATAGATAGAATGGCTTTTATCTAACTATATCCTCCCACTATTTTACGATCATTTTAGCCATAATAATAAATGATTTAATTACACTCAATTTAATGGAAAAGAGATCCAATCACCCTGAGCCTCACACCCTTGAGTGCTCAACAAATTGCTTGAATCTGCGATTGGTAGATGACTCTTCATCAATCATATCATATGATATCCCTTATAGGTTTTACCCCTAGCCACTTATGATCATGAGTGTGCTCATCCAAATCACAATGACTAGCCTAGTCGGACCCTTGTTTTTGTGTCTAGCCTAACTTACGCCGGTGCTCGGTGTATGGGCACGACGCGACTGTTTGGTTTAAGTCTACACTACATCTCATGTATTTAGAAGTTGGTTTCCATAAAGTAGTTATGGCATAGCTTGAGTGTGCTCAACAACTATAACATAGAACCTATAGTTACCAACCTCTAGAACAAGGAGGGTTACGGCTAATCTTGACGAAGATTTTTAACGTAATTGAGTAGCTGTAATCGACATGTCACATAATCATAATTTGCATCCTTGCGGTCTAGTGAAACACGGCCAGTGATTTGGCTGGGCCAGGATCACTATCCCCTGTCAAGCTAGGGTGATCCACAACACTAGTCAAAAACACTAGACCGGATCATGGTCCATTGAAGGAAACTTATTATTCATATGCCATCGACTCAAATTGGCTTCATTAAAACTAGTTAATCATATCAACTAGTTGAATCCTAAAATTTGAAATTATAGGATTGGTTAATAACTTCTATTAATGTCCTTATCAACTATAAGTAATGAATCTTTTAGTGTGCTATCCTAATCATGTATTAGGCATTTAAACAACTTTAAATCATAGCATGTCCAAAAATTATCTAATAATTTTCTGAAAGGTTTTAATGGCTATCCTAATAGTTTTTCTTGAATTATCATATAATCAATAAAACTAATATAACCATTATCAACTAAACAATTTAGCTAAGCATGCAACTTAAAAATATCTCATAAATCTAAGTTACATCAATAATTAATTATCATCATATACTAATTAAGATCTAATTTAAAATTATCAAATGATTTTAAAATTAAATCTAATTTTCAAAAACAATTTTCGAAAATAAAAACTTTGCATGGGAAAACGACAATTTTAATAGTTTAAATAAAACCTCCATCTGATGGAGAAACATGCTCTATCACATACATTTTATAACTGCAAAACATAGATCTTGTAGATATGGCTCTAATACCACTGTAGGGTTTTCTGGGTCCTAAGGGCAATAAAATTGACGTCCGGCCTAAGTCGGACGAACAAAAATATCAAATAAAGCAACGAAAAATCATCTTAAAACTATTTTAAGAACAGCCTTAAAGATATTAACCCTAGCCAAGATCTCTACTATCCTGGGGTTGGGTCCGACCAACCCCTAAGGATAGATATATCTAACATTGGCAATTATAAACACATGTTTAATTTAAACTACATGCCTTTCACTTCGTTTCCGCAGAAGACGAAGTGTCGTTTTCAGCAACATTTCTTTAGCCACGCGCCTCTTCTCCCAAGACAAACCGCATCCCGAGCCGCATCTCGTCCCGAGCCGAACCGCTTCCCGAACCACACCACGTCCCGAGGCGAGCAAAACCCTTGTCGCTGAGCCAACCACGCGTCGAAGAAGATTTCACCTTGAGTGGATCTTTCGTCAAGACTTCGGATCCGATCCGAGCTCCTTTGTAGCTTTGCTAGAGCCCGAACAGAAGCAAGAAAAATTTTAGGGAGAGAGTGAATAATTAATTTAATCCGAGCATGCTCCAAACTTTTGGGAGCTTCTCTAATTTGTAGACTTGGTACAAGATTTAAGGAGGAGGGTTGGCCCCTATTTATATAGGCAGCTGACCCCTCCCTTTCTGCATATCCTATGTGGGACTAAAAATCTGAGAAGAAAAATCAAATTAGTTTGCCTTACACGAAGGCCAAAATTTGACGAATTTTCTCTCCCTCACAGTTGAGCTCCAAGAACGATGTCACACATTGTTGCGAAGAAGTTTGAACGATGAACGCGTAGGAAGAAATGGCACTCCATTCCGAGTTCGTTTGGCCCCTCAAACGATACTCCAAAAATCAGCCCAAACGCAGTTTTTTTTGCAAAAACTACAGCTGTCGCCCTCTGCATCAACCCTAGCACCAGTGGTGCCCACCCACGGGCCCCACCCATGTGCCAAGTGCACAGTGCACGCACAACTCAGGTGCACTGCTATATGGGCGCTCGCGCTAGCTCACAGCGCATGCGCCAGCTCACAGAGCAGGCGCGTGCAGCGCTCGTGCAGGGCGCGTACGCACGCGCACTGCGCCCGGGCCCGCTTGGCTGAGTGGCGCAGGCACAGGCGCCTGCAATCCAAATGGGTCGGGTGCCCATCAAAACGAGTGCCGGACCCGCAATGCCCAATACCGGGCTTTGCGGCACTGCTTTGGCTTTTTTGTGCATTTGGAGTCTGTTTTTGACGTGCTTTGAACCTGCGTTTAGACCAGGACGATCCAGTCATCCAAGTAACCATTTCCATGCGTTTATTATGTTAAATATGCACGTAAACATTTTACGACACATTTAATTCCCTTTGCAACATATGCAAAATTTCCACTTTTAATATTGAAACCATATTTGCATCAAATACAAATGAACCGAGGGCATACATCCTTCAACCGATATAGTTGAATAAAAACCATTTTAACTATATTTAAAAATCATGAACATATGCTAAACTACGAAAAGTCTTTGTTTTACCAAAATGAAATCCAAAACGTAATATCCTTGAAAGAAATAAGTTAACTGGACAAAATAATTGGTTAAGGAATATTTGATAAACCAAACTATGTTCTCACTGATATGACAGTGTCCTTCCTAGTACTGAGTTAAGGACAATGATTTCCTTAAGCTCTAAAGTCTAACATAATAAAAGCACGCAACTTATCACTCGCCTCTATGAGCAGGGGCAGCTTGAACATACTGATGTTAAAGCACGTTTCTTCGTACAACTTGTTGAGTTCCCTCAAGGTTGTATGGAAAACAGTTTCAATCCACAAGTTTCGAACTTCGATCAATCTGTTTCACTCGAAGATGAGTGTAAGAGCGGTGCATGACCATGTATCCAAATTAGATCTTGAAACAAACAACATGTTGAGTCTCCTCAAGGTTGTAAAGCTCAAGCGTTTGGATGCATGTGATGCTTGTACAGCTAATATTTGTGCTAGGACATGAAATATCTAAATGTGATTTAGAAAGGAGAGGGCACTAAGGAAAATTCATTGAGAAAGAATGGTTGGTCTATCATAAGAAAAGGGATAGTAGGAGATACTGAATATGGGGCATGTTTGATGTCTAAATTTTCAGAATAATTGTTATACAAAGGAAAATATAGTCTCACATATTAGATAATGATCAAGAGGTGTTGTTGGGCCATATGGAACGTATTTCACACTTGGCAAATGTCATCACTTTACTTCTGAAGAAATGTTTAGTGTGAGTATTTTGTATAACAATATTGTATTAAGAGTTAATACATGAATGTGCAAATTAGTAGCAAAGTATATCCATGGCAAGTATTGACTAGGGCGTACCAAAGAAAACAGACGCGACAAGTTACATAAAGAGGGGTCTCTTGACCTCTCGTATTATGAGTCGAAAGACACTTGTGAGTTCTGTCTTAAACGTATAATGGTCAAAAAAACTCCTTCAGTAGATAGTGGGAGAATGAGTTGGAGAACTCATGGTCTCGTACATACGGATGTATCCTGACCCAAGTCTAAATTAACCAGGATATTGTGTTCTTATTTTATTAAGACACAAGTTCTTGATGCAACACAGGTTTGATAAAATAGAGAACACAATGAAAGAAGTATTTGAACTGCTTCGATTGGATCGAAGAGTCGAATACTTAGCTATGTAATTCTTGCGTAATTAAAGGAGAATGCGATCTTCGCTCAGGTCAAGTCTCACAGCACATCGGTGTGTTGGAGAGCAAGAATCGCACTCTGTTATACATGGTGGATACATGGCAAGTGACTCTGAGTTACAATCCTCCCTCTGGGTTAAGCCCCAGATTATGATGCCTAGGTTCTTAATAAGGTTCTGTGAGGATTTTGTCAATATGATATTCCTTAAATCAATCGTTAGACAGTTACAGGATTACTCGAGTCTCGTGAGACGAAGAAGTCGAGTAAAACATCATAGTTGATGATAGCCTAGTTACCTTCCAGGATGACATTCGAAGTAGGGACTCTGAAAATAGCTTGATGCTATCTGAAAAAGGTCCTTGCACATAAATAAGGCATGGACCTTAGAAGACGTGCCCAAAGGAAGTGTTTCCTTTGGCTGCAAGTAAATTTTCAAGATAGAAGACTGGTGCAGATGGAAAATAGTGAAGTACAAGTTATGCTGGTTAAGAACGGTTATCATTAGAACTCCTATAAATGGATTGTGATGAAACTTTCTCGCCAACACCTGTGTACAGATCTATTCGGATCAAACTCGATGTCGATGATCATGATTACCATGCATACTGGAATATGTATGTTTTCTAAATATGATTTAGAAGAACAAACTTATATAGTTTTCAAGGTCAGTGGGAGTGAACAAAAGTCAAGTGCCGCGCATCAAGGATCCGGAACATATGTTTTGACAAAGTGGTCAAAAAGTTTAACATTTTATGAGAAATGATTATGAAACGTATAGATGACCAGTAACTATTGTTCTTGTTGAAGACGATAAGCTGGATAAGATCCAGCCAAAATAAATTTTATGGATTCCAAGAGACCAAGGAAACGATTTGGATGAGATTAAAATCTGTGATCTAGTAGAAACATAGAACCTGCTACTTCTATACAGTAGACTTTTTAGCAGAACCACTCACGAATGCTCTACCAAGGCTCTACCACATAAAGTCTAGAGAGAGTTATGTGTAAATGCAGTATGAGATGCCGGGATAAATGCGCATGAGTGCAAGTGGGAGATGTTAGAAGATGGGTATAACCTCGAGGCAATTTATCCATGTGTATGTGTACAAACATCTTGTTCGAAATAATAGTAAGCTGTTTGGTAAAAATTTACCTAAGTTAATAATAATGTAGTCTTCATTAGAACTTATGTAGAATCTTGAGACTTAATGAAAGGTCAAACATGCATCAAGATGAAGATCTCGATCATGGAGAAGTGTTTGACGTATTGTAGCATAGGTCTAAAACCGTTCGTGGTCGTAGATGTTTCGAGAAAAGGATGTCGATACATCGGATAGACCATTGTGTCATTGTTTTTACCATGGATTGGTGACGATGATCTCATGATCGTTTGACTTGGCAAAGTCAAAGACGAGACACATGTGCTCATTGGAGAATGAGTTTACTAAACGACCCAACGAGAGTTATCATATGGTTGACATTGACTAATCTGGTAGTAATAACTCACAGTGATGATATGAAAGTTAGTCCTTAGACTTAAGGTCACTATACGAACATGTATGTGAACGGTGTCACTTAGATCTCTGATCTAGCCTCGGGGCAAGCCCCGCTGAAAGGTCTTTGGTTGGGTGACACTTGAAGCGTGCGAGGAGAGTAATGACCAAGATAGGATTCGTGTCTCCCGTTTATGAGGAGTTAGTGTCGCACGTATTAGTTCGATCTTTAGTAAAAACTCTGGTCAGAGTATGTTGGAAGAAGTCCAACATTATTTGACTAAAGATCAATGGAGACTAACTGGCTTCGAGCTATTGGGTTTGATAGTTGACCATACCCTAGCCTTGACTCAGCGGCATAGTTTTGACGATGGGACTAAAACTGCTGCATTCATCACGAACACAGTCAGTGTGGTCCCGACAATATTCATGTCGATGAGTTAACCACATAATTATGATACTTGAAACAGGTACGACACATGCTGCTCGTGGTCACTACCGTCTGGGGTTTCGAGCAGCACCTTTAGTAGGGTCAGACTATAGGGTCTCACACAGAATAAGAGCTTCCTCAAGTAGTAGGTAGAAATTAGGGAGATTATACATCAAATATATGGGAATTTATTGCGACGCAAATAGCTTGCGATATAAGCTTTAGAATATTTAGGATGTGGAAAATTGCATATGATGCAAAAGCTTTTGAATATGTCATAAAATTTTTACGAGCATATTTTATATAGAATGAACATATGAGATGTGTATCTGGATGACGGTAACGTTCCTGTCTAAACCAATTTTCAAACGGCGTCCAAAACAGAGTCCAAACATTAAAGATAGAGCCAAAACCATGAATATAGCCCATTTTGGGCATTGCGGGTCGGCGCCCATTAGGCGGGTGCTCGACCCGCCTGGCAGGCAGGTGCCCGTGCCTGCTGAGTCGGACGGGCACCCGTGTCCGTTGAGGCAGGCGGGCGCCTGTAAGCAGCGGGCGGGGCCCGCCCGCTTTCTGCGAGCGTGGACGCCTGCCAACACGTGCCCTTGGGGCGCATGTTAAGCACGTGCCCTGTTGGACTGGGTTGCGTTGCATGGTGGGGCCCACGCTATGGGCTCCACTTTGTGTTCCAAACCCTAATTGTTGGCGGCTCATTTTTTGTGAAAAAACATTGGTTTGGGCTATCTTTGGACAATCGTTTGAGGGGTCAAACGAACTTGGGATGGAGCGTCGTTCTTTCCTACGCGTTCACCATTCAACCCTCTTCGCAAAGATGTATGACATCGTTTTTGGAGCTCAACGGTGAGGTAGGAAAATTTCATTGAAGTTTGGCCTTCGTGAAAGTTAAACTTAAAGTTAATTTTCTCCTCCAAACCTTTAGTATCACATCGAAAATTGAGATGAGAAGAGGTGTCAGCCGCCTATATAAATAGGGGCCAACCCCTTCCTTGAAACTCGCACCAAGCTCCAGATCTGTGTAGCTCTATTAAACATGAACAAGCCCGGATATAAGCTAAATTAATATTCACTTCTTCTCTCTAATTCTTTCTTGCTCCTGATCGGGCTCTAGCAATATACGAAGGAATTTGGATCGAATCCGAAGTCTTGACGGATGATCCACTCAAGGTGAAACTTTCTAGAGCACATGGTTGGCTCGGCGACACGAGTATTGCTCGCTTTGGAACGCGGTTCGGTTCAGGACACGATTCTGCTTGGGAGAAGCGACTCAGCACCAACGTGGGGCATTGCTTCGAAAATACAGAAATGTTGCTGAAAATGATGCTTCGTAATCTGCGGAAATGAAGCGAAAGATATGTTGTTTGATTTACATGCATTTATAATTACTATTAGATAGATCTATCTCTAGGGTTGGTCGGACCCAACCCCGGGATAGTAGAGATTCCGGTTAGGGTTGTTTCTTTAGGGATTTCTTGAAAATGTTTTAAGATATTTTTTCTGTGCATATTTGATTTCTTTGTCCGATCGACTTAGGCCGAACATCGATTTTATAGCTCTAGGACCCAGAAAACTCTTCAAGGTCTACCATAGACAATGCTTGTACTAAAAACGCTATATATCTGAGACCTTAGACAATGCTTATTGAGTATAAGCATTGTCTAAGGTCCCAATAGACAGCGCTTCTTTAGTAGAAGCGCCGTTAAAGGTCCACCATAGACAACGCTTGTACTTAAATAGCGCTATCTATATGGGACCTTAGACATCGCTTGTTTAGTATAAGCACTGTTTAAGGTCCCAATAGATAGCACTTCTTTAATACAAGTGATGTTAAATGTCCACCATAAACAACGCTTGTACTAAAGAAAAGCTAACTATCTGGGACCTTCGATAGCTCTTGTTTAATACAAGCGCTGTCTAAGGCCCCAAATAGATAGTGCTTCTTTAGTACAAGCGTTGTCTAAGGTCCCAAGTAGATAACGCTTCTTTAGTACAAGCGCTCTTAAAGGTCCACCATAGACAACGCTTGTACTAAACAAACGTTGTCTAACTGTGACTTTAGACATCACTTGTTTAATACAAACGTTGTCTATGGTGAACCACAACATCTCTAAAGCCGCAAGCATAAGAATAAAATGGCAAGCTACAGCTAGCACTCAAAATGGTACGGTAATGGAAACAACACAACCGTGCATATAAACACTAGCGCATTATTTGCAACAAACTTTATTATATGAATGAATACCTAGATAACCCAAAAAGAAAGAAAGACCAGACTAAAACGATGTACAGGTTAAGCTTTTATTAACATCATGGTTGAACCCATGGAACAGAGCTAATATACACCGACCCATCAAATAACCAAGCCAAATAACCCTGTAGCTTATTCATTAGTTTAGCTTCATACTACAAATTCTTATTTATCATATTTTCCTCAGAATAACCTCCATTATGTATATCTCATTACAACTCTGCAGGGAAGACCACGAGTGACACAGTGATAATTTACCAGATAGCAGAATGTGCACAGCCACGGAACAAGATGCTTCATGTGCAATATGCCAGGCAAAGAAAATCTTTCCGTTTTAGTTGTCTTCTTGCATTAAGAGGTGGGTGTCAGAACAAAAGAACATGCATTTAAGCTATGAATGTGGAGCTGAAGTCATTTAATATTGTCCATCCTTGCATTGCAAAGTTCCTTGTTGAGTTTTAGTCCCTTGAAGCACAATAGATCCTATCTTGTATCCCAGTGGGTAATATCAGACACTCCAAAGGGGAGGCTTCATATTTTCTTGTCGTCAGCCTCGTCATTGATAGAACCTAAGTAACATCCTCTTGTATAAACATTAGCTTCATAAATTATGTAACATCTGCACTTCTGGATTTTACCATCTTCAAAAACTCAAGGTCCACATAAAGTGCCTGGGTGGAGAGGATTCTTCGTTGACACCTAGCAGAACTTGTCTTCTAGATTTTGGGTCCAAAATGTCCCAGGTTCAGTCACCATGGCAGTCTGCCACCAGTTCTCTTGCCTGGTTATCATTTGCATGCACTATTTTGGCTTCAACACACTGCTAGGTGTGAACCTGTCACACAAAGCAACAAACACTACTGTTCACAAACATTAGTATCATCATGAGAATACATAGCGGTCCTTCAAGAAATCCATTCCAATTCCTTAAAAAACAGCATGTATGAGCACACATCATGCAATAATTCTCTCAACCTAATACAAAAATGAGAATAATGTAGAAAAGGTGACACCTGATCTAATAGATCAAGTGCCAAGACACATAAAGTTGGAAAGTACAAGCCACACATGTGCTTGTACTTTCCATGTGGCCCTCTTTTTTGTGTCTTCCACCTGATCTATTAGATCATGTGCCACCTGATCTACATGAATACCTACAAAATAATACATTTAGCATCTATGCATTTGCAGTTATTAGCACATAGCAGAACTAATAAGAGCATTCGGTAGAGTAGTATGTCGTTAATTAACATAAATTCTTCTTACCATTATGCAATGTAGACACGTTCTCCTCGTACTGCTCCACAATTAATCACTTACGAGTATGTTTATAATTGATGCAATGTTTTATGAGAAGAAATTTACAGAGATTAAATACATCTAGAAAAATTACATAGACTAAATACAGCAAACACAAATCCTTAAACCCCAAGAAATCATACCTTCTTTATACAGCATACATGAATACATGAATAAACCATACCTTCTTCATGTTTGATGCTTGTTTGCACTCTCTCTTCATGAGTAGCAGAACGAATAGTCCCAGAATGCATGGATTTATAACAAGCCTCATAGGACCTGGTTGCACCTGAATAATCTAGCATACACGAATACATGAATACACGAATACATGAAAACATGAATAAACCATACCCCCAGTGTGTTAATATTTGTTGCAATGGCTCAGACATGCCCTTTCATCATCCACATGTACATATATATTTGCAACCATTAATCCATACTTTGCAATTGGCTGCAACTGTTGCAAGCAAATATGTGCTTACCCCCAAGTTGCCTTGCCATCACATAGGACCTGGTTAGCATGGCAATTCATCATCGCCTCATTATACTCAAAGCTCTTGAGTATATATTTATATATAGAGTGGTTATCCCCAGCGAAGCACATTCGCATGCAACCTACGTGCGAATGGGATGTAAGGTGTTGGATTCCCCTTCGCTGCATCGTGTGGATGTTCTCACGTAAAACTGAGGGGTTATCCCATTTATAGAGGTCCATTATGTGATCTGAATGTATCTGAAAGTATCAATGATATGATATCTGAAAACCAATGCATCATTGAACAAAATGCAGCTTAGTAAGATAATTCAAAGGTAAAAGACAGTAAGAAATGATGCAATACACCAACAAAATCCCCACACATCATGCATCCCAAAATCACAGTACAAGTATGCAGTGTGGATGCATATCTGAGGGAGATTTTCAAATATGGATGCAGTGTTAATATTTGTAGCAATGGCTCAGACATGCCCTTTCATGATCCACATGTCCATATATATTTGCAACCATTAATCCACACATTGCAATTGGCTGTGATTGTTGCAAGCAAATATGTGCTTACCTCCAAAGTTGCATTGTCATCACATAGGTCTTAGGACCTGGTTAGCAGGGTAATTTATCATCGCCTCTTTATACTCAAAGCTCTTGAGTATATATCTATATATTAAAACACAACTGTTTTTGAATTCTAGGACTGACTAGGACAAGCTGACTAGGACAAATAGGTTGATAAAAAGACGAGTTGGATTTAATCTTGAGGAATGAATGGTTGCGATGAGATTTTGTGGAAAGTTTTGGAGGGAAAAACATTTCTTGGGAAATGAAAGTTTCTGGAAAAATGAAAGTTTCTGGGTAATGAGAGTTTCTGGGTTATAGCAGAGTGCACGCAATTAATGGATTTGAGAAAAAAACTTTAACTTGCACTTAATGTTGCTGCAGATCGAATGCTGCTGCAGATCGAATGATCTCTCCCTCAACGCGGGGCCCACCGTCTCTTCGACGCATGTGGCAACAAGATGAGAATAATTTCCCGCACCGAAGGCGCCCGCTAAATTTTTTACACTAATTTGTTGTTCCGCGCAGTGAATGCCCGCGCCGAATTTGTTGTTCCGTGTCGAAGGCGCCCGCGTCGAATTTGTTGTTTCGCACGAAGGCGCCCATGCCGCTAAATATTTTTACGCTAATTTGTTGTTCCGCCCAATGTTGGCAGTGGAATAATTTTTTGGGAAACAAAAATTTCGCGGGAGAATCTTAAATGAACGGTGCCCGGACTAGCTTATATATACAGTAATAAATACTAGGCTTATAAAGTTTCGAAAGAGATATATATATATATCCCCAGAAGTTGCCCTGAATCACTTAAAGGTTCATACCTGCATGTAAAAAATTACTTGGTCAGCAAACAAAAAAATAGTGAAAAGATAGTAAGAAATGCACACAGTGAAAATATCAGAATTTGATGAAACTTTAGAGAAGAAACACCCCTCAATTCCCTATTGGGCTAACAATGATTGGCTTGCTGGTTCACTTTCATAAGAACCAATAACAATAACGACAGAATCCAACATGCCCTTCATGATTATCTTAGAATAGTTAGGGGAAAAGCATGCACTCATCAAACTAAGAGTCGAACAAAATGAATAGAGAATTAGATATTCATGATTAAGACCATATCAAGAAGGATCTACTCATAAGAAAAACATTATAATAATGTAATCATTTGGGGGATCACTTAGCTCAAAACAAGCAGCTCTCCAATCTTTCTTCTAAGGCTTCCCAGAAAAGCAGGCATTCACTTTAGGGAAACCAGTGTAGTAACATGACAATCAATATACCATTCAAATCTACGGAATTTATTAATTTTTCAAAACACTAAAAAATTGTCATCACTCATATGCCTAATGCACAGAATTTATTAATTTTTCAATTCATTTTATTGTTTCTCCCTACATTTCATATTTAAATAGATCCATTTAATGTTCAAAATGCTTCAATAAACCACCAATAAAATTAAATTACAAGAAACATTCAAATTAAATTGATTTAATACAATAATCACATAAATTAGACCATGTGCATTGATAGTGGGAGAGGATCCCTAGTAAGATGAGTCCCCGATTACTTCTAATTTCCAGAACCATTGTCAAGAAGAAGAGGAAAAATAAAGGAAGAAAATGGTCATCTTACCAATGTGATATTCCTGCACAAAAAAGGAGTTGCATTAAATCTTCGGTGACATCAATGACGACAACATTAAAGAACATATTGCTGCAAAAAAATAATATGCACCATAAGGTCGCAACTTTATCATCAAAGATCGCAAATTTACCAAAGATCACAACTTTATCAACGTGTAAAAAACAAAGTTTCATTGATTACCGACCTTTAGTTTCGAGATCTATACTAAAGGACATAATTCTGGACCATATAATAAAACCAATCTTGCTTGACTTCAGCTATTTGATCATGAGAGTAAGTAGCAGAATTGTAGTCAGTGAAGTACTACAAAATAGAATAGCAGAGCAAGTATATGTTATAATCAAATAACGTTGATTGATGTCAAAATAAAAAATACGATAAATATAAATTAAAACTAAAACTACATACCGTATCTGGAATGATGTTTTCATTTTGTAAAAGGATTTCTTTCATGCCAATTGTATTGGTCTGAAGGGGGGACACTATACAATTCAAAAATGAAAGATTAAATGAATGGTGCATTATCATTGTTTGATCTAAATTTGAGCAACATATTAAATTAGAAGAGACCGTTGTATATACATATATATGGATCCACGTGGTTTTGTTTAATCTAGATTTTGGGACCCTGTTCCTTGCAAGCATTGTAAATGCACAAAGCTTAAACAAAATAAAATAAATTTAGTCAACTCATTATATTCAACATATATCATATTTGTATATTGACATAAATCACATTTAACTTAATTGTCGAATGTATTCTTCATGTTTCGATTATATTTTGTATCATGATTCAAGGAATCCAAATAATATATTGTCTCTGATGTGACATTGATCACTAAGTTTATTCTAATGTTAAGTCAAGCTACTTAAATAAACTTCTTGTATGAGAACAAACAATGGGCTTTCTCAACAGAAAAGATGCTAGATATATTTACAAGAAATCAACTACATAAAGTAAACTCATAAAACTAGCCTACTGAGCAAATATTTAGGAAGTGCAAACAGCAAGAATGATCTTAGAAGGGTTTCATTTGTTTCACCACTCTACATCAAATTACAGTTCTAAGAACACAGAAGGTCAAAAAACCTAGAATAAGCAAAAAAAAAAAAAAAAACCAAGTCACATCTGCAAACATCACAAAAGCTTTTATTTTAAAAAGACATACTGATGATGAAGACTAGAGCTTCAGAGTACATAGTTCATTATGTGTCCATATAACCATAAACATTACTCTAACAGTTGTTCATTATTTTCAACAACTATGTTTAACGATCAAACAAAATTTCAGTTAACGATCCATTAACATTACCAAAACTTAGACCAAATATACAAAAGAAGACAACCTGGGGGTGATCTCTTTTACATTATCCAAAACTTTTTGCGTCTTAAAACAAGCAGATGCAGTGATACATATCCAGCATCGAGCAAAGTTAAAAAACAATAGCTTTCAAGGATAATTGGGTTAAGTTTACATTTAATTATAGCTCAACTTCACAACTATATAAACTTTGAATTTACAGAGGCACTGGTGCAAGATGTCGTTTATCTCAGTTTCTCATATTTTTTTAATTGGAGGAAGGGAGCAAAAAAATCTACTACGAAATAAAATTGTCATCAATCATCTCCTTAAAAAAATTAATTAAAAAATCAGTGTCATACCGTGATAGGCGACCCAGTGTTGAGAACCCTATGCCCCCTGACAAGCCTTCGGTTCCGTCCATGGCAATCGTCCTCACCATGTTCTCCCCCAAATGCTGGGCCACCTCGAGAACCAAGCGTATCGAATTGTCCAAGACCTCCAGTGCCGTCAAGATCGGGGGCAGTCCCTCGTCGAATCTCACGTCGACGACGGCTCCGATCACCTGGCAGACTTGCCCGATGGCCCCAGATCATGTGAACTCGTCGGTGATCTTGCCGCTGGGGACCCCGCTGGCCGGTAACTTAGAAGTCGGGGCCGGCGAGGCGGCGGGGGCCGCTGACGTGGCGTACTGGACGGCACAAGAGAGGAGGACACCGGCGGGGGAGGGGCGGGGGAGAGGGTGGGTGGCATTTCGGTAAATATGGGGACCTTTTTGAGCAAGAGCGGTGGAGGGTGGAGAGCAGCCTGCGAGAGCCGAGAGGCCATGGCGATTGAGGGAAACTGGGGGTTTTTTGGGTTGAGATTGAGATTGAGATCGCGACCGAGATGTCTAGGGTTTTGGTTTTCAGTTGCGGCTCGGGCTGCAACTGCGGGAAGACGGCATCGAGATTTTGAGAAGACAGAGAGTGGAAAGAGAGATGAAATTCGGGGCATTGAGTACTTAACCGGATCAGAGTTTATGTGTTGATCTCCATAACGAGGGAAGGATGGGATACAAAGGGGCACCGTAGTGGGGAGCCAACATCTTTGCTGCTCTTATCAATCAATCAAGAAAAGCCAAATTAGCTGTTGCTAATTGGAATTTATTTAGGTATTTATCTATTTAATAGATAATAAGGTTTTAAATAGAATTTTAATAACATCAAAATTGTTGTAAGCTTGGCGGCTACGGAACCCGTAACCCTGTATTTATAGAAATAGAGTTACATAATGGGTGGATACCCAATACATTAATGGGCCTACAAAAGCCCGCTTATAACACTTCCCCTTATCCATCCATTGTTGTACGCCATACATGAGCGCTTCAGGGTTCATAGAGCTTACCTGACCATGTGGGTATGGATACTTCTGGATCCTAAGTAAGAGTTCTTGCCTCGTTAAAACCTTTTGTCATGGAAAACCTAGTGGGAAAAACTAGTGGCCAAGGGAAAAGAGTACAAGTCTCTGTAACTTCCACTGATCGATGAATATCATCAGAGGTGGATACTTCTGGATCCAGAGTTGATGTGGTTGTCTCGTTAAAACCTTCGGCTATGAAAAACCCAGTGAGAAAAACCAATAGCCAAGAAAAGAGAGTACAACACAACATTAACTCCCACTGTTGCGTACAAGCTTCAGGCTTGTAGATCTTTTACCTGTCTCATCCCAATTCCTAATACAAGTTTTCTAAAGATACAGCGAGGTAAATCTTTAGTAAATAGATCTGCCAGATTGTTGCAGGACTGGATCTGCTGAATATCGATCTGGTTGTCTACTTGTTGTTCATGCGTCCAGAAGAGCTTGAGGGAAATGTGCTTCGTTCTGTCACCTTTGATGTAGCCACCTCGTAGTTGAGCTATGCAGGCAGCATTTTCTTCGTACATGGTGGTTGGTCCAACATCTCCCGTCTTCAGGCCGTTAGTCACAAGGATGTTGTGGATGACTGAACGAAGCCAAAAGCATTCTCTGCTAGCTTCGTGGATCGCAATGAGCTCGGAGTAGTTGGATGAGGTTGATGTCGAAGTCTGCTTCACAGCTCTCCATGAGATGGATGTTCCACCGTAGGTGAATACGAAACCGGTCTGGGACTTTGTGGTGTGCAGATCAGATCTGTATCCTGCATCTGCATAACTAACTAAGTTGGAGGATAGTCCTTTCTTGAAGTATAGTTCTAGGTCAACTGACCCTTGGAGGTAGCGCAGAAGGTGCTTCACTCCGTTCCAGTGGCGCTTTGAGGGCGCTGAACTGTATCTGGCTAGTAGGTTAACTACAAACGCTATATCGGGACGCGTGCAGTTTGCCAAATATAGGAGTGCTCCAATTGCACTTAAGTATGATACTTCGGGACCCAGTGCTTCCTCCCCCTCTTCCAGTGTCCGGAAGGGGTCCGTATTAATATCCAATGATATGACAATCATTGGTGTACTAAGTGGATGACATTTGTCCATAAGGAAGTTTTTCAGAAACTTCTTTGTGTAGGTAGATTGGTGTAACAAGATTCCTCTGCTTAAGTGTTCGATTTGTAAGTCAATGCAAAACTTCGTTTTGCCAAGGTCTTTCATCTCAAAAGTCTGTGTGAGTATTTTGGAAATCTCAGCTATCTCTTTAGGAGATCCGATGAGGTTTAAGTCATCTACGTAGACGGCAATAATTACGAATCTCGTTCCCTTTGCTCTTATAAAGTTGCAAGGGTAGACTTCATTAGTTGTGAATTCTTGTTGCACTAGGAATTCATTGAGTCTGTTGTACCACATTCCCCTCGACTGTTTTAGACCATACAATGATCTCTGGAGTTTAACAGAGTAGACGTCCCGAGGTCTTTCTATCATTTCTGTCAGTAGTTTATAGCCGTCCGAAAGTCTCATATAGATATCCTTATCATATTGCCATATATGTATGCAGTCACAACGTCCATGAGCTGCATATCCAGGCCTTCCGTAGTAGTTAGGTTAATAATGAAATGGAAGGTGATCACATCCATGACCAGAGAGTATGTATCATCATAGTCAATTCCTGGTCTTTGGGAAAAGCCTTGTGCAACAAGGCGTGTTTTGTAGCGTACGATTGACGTGCCCGTGCCACGCGGCCGGCGGCACGGGGGGTTTAGATATTTGTAACCGCAAGCGCACGGTGTTGTAGTGTGGCTTGGGGGTCGAACACAGGGAGGCTAGGATGTGCTTGTGTCAAGGAGGACCAAAATCACCCCGTGGGCGAGCTAGCCCGAATCGGTTGATGGGTTGTCACGGAAAGGAATGCAAGGTATGAACAATAAGAAAATAAAACCGGGACTTTGGTTTCCACTCCAACGAGCGACTCTCGCCGATACGGCCTACGGGTAGGATAGCGATCGGAATTAGGGTCTAATGGTGAGACGTTGCCTCTGAAAGTGGTACCGGCACCCCATGGGCCCGATATTCCGGTCGGTGCCCAGGATGATACACCGGACTTCCCGGATTCGATCAGTGGGCACTCCCGTGTCCATTAACACTGATCGATTCCGGGAGCACTAAGCTCGCAACGATAACTCCCAACGTCTCATCCTGCCGCTCCCGCGCGCTAGGATTCGGCGTCTACGCTAAGGGCTTGAGCTATGGCTAGGGAGTCAACCGCCAAGTTTATTCCCCCTTGGCCCAACGGTCAAAGGCGGTCTTTTTCCCGCCGATGACAATGAAACACCCCGCGTAACCGTAAGAATCCTAATCCCTATCGATTTCCTAACCCTATGGATGCATCGGGAAGAGCCCCCGAAGGGGTTTTCGCCAAAATCCCAGATTTGGGAACTACTCACAAAAATTCATTAAAAAGCGATCTAAACGAAAATGAACCGTTGGAATCATAATCAGACGATTGGAATGTGGAAGTAATAGAGCAATAAAGATAATACTAAAGTTTAAGAAAGATCCAAAAACTTACAAAAGTACAGTAATTACAGCCGTCACAATAGGAGAAAACAGTAAAAACTAGCAGCTCCCCCGTTTCTGGAACCCTAGGGGTTCTATTTATAGACTCTCGTATCACCCGATCGGTTGACAAGTCAACCGATCGGGTGATCCGCTATAGATAATAACAGAACACGGCGAACTTTCACCCGGTCATATGAACCGGTCGGTTGAGTTCTTGGAGTGACCGATTGGATCTTGGCGCCATCGGGTGAAGTGATCGGTTAGGTGCCCGTGTCTTCGGCTCTTCAGCATCAGCTACAGATGAACCGATCGGGTGAGAGTCACCCGATCGGTTGGAATTTGGCTCTAGAAGACAGAGAGTTGGCCCCAGTTGAACCGGCCTGTGAACCGGTCGGGTGACTTCCACTTGAGCTCCGGCTGAGACCGGGTGGTGCACGCGTGCATCACCCGATCGGTTGGAGATGACCAACCGACCGGGTGAGGGGCTGAAAGATGTATTCTTCGTTGTTTTACCCCCTGGATCACACGTGACTCCTCCCGTTGCTCCGGGGACTTGAGATATCGTCGTTAAACGTCCCCTACGCGGGCAATCTCCTGCAAACATGGAGAAACAAAGAAAAGTGAAAAAAAACGAGAAAATACGAGAAAACGAATAAAAGACGGCGGAAAATACGGAGAAACACAAAAGAAAACGTGCGTGAATATATGAAACATAAACGCACGTCAAAATCCCCCAAGCTGAACTCTTCCTCGTCCTCGAGGAAGACGAGTGAGAGTAGGAGCTCGGAGGGAGAAAATAGAGAGAAAGAGAGAAAAAGAAAACTCTATATCCTAGATCATCCGTCTGAGCCAACAAAATAAAAAACGACACACCAAGCAAGCAAACGTCAAATCACATCACTAAACCTAGGAAAACGAGTCCCAATAAGTGTCGTGGGCCCACACGGTGAAGCGCGTGTGAGTGCGGTCGTGTGCTAGCAAATGGTGTCGTTTTCTACAATGTGTTATGAGCTCATATACGCAAATCCAGGAAATGACCCAAATACCGATTCGAATTTGAAATTGCGGTGAATATTAGTTCGAGCATGCATGAGAAGAGTATAAGAAGTGAAACGTATCATGCGTCGGGGACTCCACAACTAGGGTTAAGGAAATCACGCCACTATAGCCTAGATACTAGCTAAAAATTTCCTAAGCCAAGTGTTTTCGAAAACGATGGGGGTTGAGATGATGTGGAGTAGAACACTCGGTGCAAATTCTCGCCTTCCCTTTATTCTCGGTAGGTAGGAAAAATATTCACACTAGAAATTTTTTGGGTTTTGGGTATTTGTATTTTTTTGGCTTTTTGGCTATACAAAATTTTTCTTTTCTTTTCTTTTTGGGTTTTTCTTTTCTTTTCCCATTTTTTTTTTGAATTTTGGGTTTTTGGCTATACACATGTGTACTCTCCCAAGTGGGAGAACGGTACACGACGAGGGGATTTGCACCAAGTAAAACAAAAAAGAAGTCGAAATCTAAACACTTGGGCAAAGGAAACTATTCTCGCTAAATAGAGCATAGGCTAAATGGGTTATCCTAGTCCTTAATTGTGGAATCCCGACGCATGCGAATTGAAATATACGATATAAATATAGCATGCATATAGTAGAAGCAAATACCGCATATTCAAATCGAAGCATGATAATCTAGGGGTCATTCCTGGACAGGTATATAAAATAAAATCACAAAGTAGAAGCACACCAAACAGATAGGCACGACGCACGACTCACAAAAAAGCTAAGTGGACCCACGATGTGTGAAATGCGAGAGAACTCGAAATCCTAGGGTTAGTGAATGTGATTATTGATGCCATGCTAGGTGTGTGTGATTTTGTGGCGATTCATCATAGGGTTCATCTCTAGGAGAAAGAGATAAAAAGAAGAAAAGAAAAAGAAAAAGAAAAAATAAAAAACACGATGAAAACGACACAAAAACGAAAAAGAAGGACTCAAATGATGCACACAGTGCGACTCCCCCAAGCTGAAGCTTGCATTGCCCTCAATGCAATATGAGTGAGTACGGGAGGGCAATGAAGATAGGGGGGAATACGCACCGACACAAAAAGAAATGAAAACGAGGAAAACACAAAGATGAAACTGAAAATAAAGAAAGATCAAAATCAAAATCAAACGACACAAAAATAGAAATAAAACCACACGACACGACACTCAAAAGGGGAAAAACAAGCACACACACAAAAATGAGAAAAACAACAAAACACGACAGCACACCAAAATAGACGTCCCCCAAGCTAGACCTGACAGTGCTAGCATATAAAATGTGACCGTGAAATGCAGAGATATGCAAGGGGGAGTCAAACAAGGTGAAATCAGAAAGCAGGAGAAGGTGAGTCCTCGTCCTCCTCGGAAGAGGGTGTGGCTGGGTGGTCGAGGGAGGCTGGGGGTGTGCGGAGAAGTGGGGAATGAGGTGGAGGAATAGGGGCAGCAGTGGTGTGAACGATGGAAGGAGTGTCGGTGGAGGTGGGTGGTGGTGGTAGGACGGCGATCAAGGCGGTGGTGAGAGGAATAGAAATGGGGGAAGAAGAAGTGGTGGTGACGGTAGTGGGTGGTGGTGGGAGAGATCTGGAGCGCACCGGCAATTTCCTCCGACGCACGTATGCAGTGATGGAGGAGGAGGGAGGGGGTAGGGTGGGTGCGATGGAAGTGGTCGGGAGGGGGGAAGTGGATACCGGGATGGGAATAGATGAGGGAGGAGAAGAATGTGGTGAGGGAGGTGATGGATGTGGGGATGTGTGGGAGGGTGGAGGAGAAGATCGTCGAGGTGGTGAAGGTGGAGGTGGTGAAGGTGGAGGTGGATCGTGGATGTGAGTGAGAAGGCGAAGAATGGCGGCCACGTTCCTCTCAAGTGCGAGGAAACGTGGGTGAGTGAGAAAAGAGGACGGTGATGGGTCCGAGGAGGCAGAGGACATGGCGAGCTCACGGAGGGCAGCGGCCTCCCTTTCAAGACCAAGACGGGTGGAGACCTGGCGGCGACCAAAAGATGTGGACTGACGTGAGGCAGAAGTGGTGCCGGAAGGTAAGGTGGAAGTGGTGTCGGCGGCAGTGGTCATGCTGGCACAGGAGACAAGGCCAGAAATGGCCGCAAAGAGGTGCTCAGACGTGATGGGCCCCGGAACAGAAGCAGGATGACTCGGGCCAGCCCCCATATTTCCCCGAGACGCAGGGATATCCTGCTCGCCTAAGTGGGCGGCAGGGGACGGTGGTCTGCGTGCGTCCGCGGGAAGGAAAGGAAGGTTCAACCCCGCTAGGAAGTTGGGATCGGGTGGGAAGGTCCAATCTCCCACAAGAGCTATGGTCATGCGAGCGAGGTTGGGGAGAATGGTGTAAGGGGCTGGGGGTGGCCATAATTGAAGATGAAGCGGCCATCGGAGTGGGGTCTAATCATGTGAATGTGCCACAGGACATCAATATCTAGCTGTGAGGGTCCTGCGGCAGTGGGAAGATTATTGGGGATGGGAATATTAAATTGGGCGTAAGAACAAATGATAGTAATGATGCCCCCACAACAAAATTTCCCCTTACTGGTCCGGCTAATATCGAGAAGCTTGTAAACAAGCCAATCGCCGCCATGGATGGGGACGGTAGGGGCCCTGAAGCTAATCCCATCATCGTCCCGGACAAAAGGGAAAGTCATGGCCCATAGGATAAAAAGGTCAGGGATAGTCACGGTGCCGGACTCGTCCCTGGGAAAAAATGCAGATGATATGATCCTGTGGGCCAAACGAAACACTGGATGAATGATGGAGGAGGCCTTGGCCCTTCCTCGGGGATAGTCATGGAGCAGTGTGAGGCGGAACCAGAATTGATCGACGTTAAACTCGGGCGTGTACCTGTAGTGTCGGATGGAGTCATCCCCAAGATTGGGGAAACCAAATATATCGTTAATTGTGTTCAGATTTGTGGTGACACTCCTGTTACGCACCCGGAATTTTATGATCGACCCGGACTCCCAAACAAGTGTAGAGAGAAATTCGAGGGTGAGTGCCGGGTAGGATATGACAGATGCATTAAGAAAGGCCAACCAGCCTAAGTTAGCGAAAAGAGATTCGACTTCGGTGTAGAGACCGAGATCGACCAGTGACTGTGTGTGCAGGAACTTAGTTGATAGATGCCCCCGAGCATCGAGCCTACGATAAAAATCCTTGTGTTCATGGTTCCTAAAGATATACCCATGCGGGCCCAACATTGGGTCCACGGGGGGGGATAACAGGCGGGGGAGGGCCAAGTGTAAGTGCTCGTGTGTGGGAAGGGGGACGTGTTTGTTTCCGTCTCTTTCGAGACGGTTCCTCCTCCCGCATAATCTCCTTCCCCTTGTCTTTATCCTTAGCCATGCGTGAGTGTGCGTGTATGAATGAGTGCAAAAGCAATGAATGCACAATAACACAAGCAAAATGAGCAAGCACAATTTATAGGGCAAAAATAGAAATATGAGCGTAGGAGCGAGTGTACCCAAGCAAAATGGCGAAGCTTGCCCGTAGATGTCCCCACACTGTGCAATGAGAGTAGCGTGGAGCCGCGGCGACCTCTTTTAGAAAGAATTTTCGAAATGGGCGTTGTTTTGGGGGAATTAGGTCAGAAACTCGAAATGAAAGGAGAGAGGGAGTGTAAATGATGGAGAGATTGATGGAGGAGGTGGGGAGAGGGAGTATTGGAGGAGTGGAGGACGTGGGGGAGTGAATCGGGCTGTTGGGGAGCAGAGGCAGGCGAAACGACGGTGGAAATGGCGATCGGGCGAGGGTGGAACGAACGGGTGGTCGGGGGGTTTTTATAGGGTTTTAAGTCGAACCGATCGGGTGACTTGTCACCCGATCGGTTGACGGTTAGGTCAAAAATTCTTGCCGAAGAAGTGCTACAGGCGAACCGGTCGGTTGACTTGTCAACCGATCGGTTGGCCGCTCCACTCATTTTCCCGAGAATTGAGGGTTGCTCACCCGGTCGCCTCAACCGATCGTGCTCTAACTCAACCGATCGGTTGATATCTCACAAAAATTTCCCGAGAATCCTCCCCAGATCACCCGGTCTGTCACACGGTCACTCCATTCTTCAACCGATCGGTTCATTTGGGGACAGTTGCGGCTTGTATCTGATACATCCCAACCGATCGGTTGAGTTATCAACCGATCGGTTGGGGCTTTGTTTCCTGCAAAAACCAACAGATCGTCTAAGTCCCTGAACGGATGTTCTTGCGGCTGATTTTATTTATAAAAATAGATAAAATAAAGTAAAAAATAACACTAAAAAGTGGGGCAAAAGTTTAGAGCATGGGTTGCCCCCCATGAAGCGCACTTGTTTAACGTCGTTGGCTCGACGCCCGCAAGTGATGTTCACGGTGGTTGATACGGGTGATGCCCGAAGTTCGGCATCTCTTCTTCATCGGAGCTTAAGGCCTTTGGAGTAGTCAGTGGCTGGAGAAAGATTTGCTCGACTACCCTCTCCTTGTTCTTGGGATCCGGGGGTTTCTCTTTCGTATTGGCGCTTACCGCCATCTTCTTTAGGATCCGGACCTCGTTTTTGGTGAGGCCCATGGGTTCTTTCCCCGTTCTCCTCGCAGGAGGAGCCTTGGGGAACCCGGGAGGGGTCGTTCTTGCTGCGTTCGTTCTCCCAGCAGTATCATTGTTCTTAGGGCTGTCTCGGTCTTCTGAATCCTCCAAGTCATCGGGGGGGGGGGGGGGGGGGGGGTTCTTAAGAGAATCTCCCAGGAGCTCTCTTCAGCAGCTTTTTCTTCTTCCACCTCCAGCAAATTACACCTAGGGTCATCTGGGGGATCGGGGTATTTCATGGACAACCCCAGATCAAACTCAACCTTTTCTCCACTGACGTTTAGCGAAAGTTTTCTGTTCTTCACATCAATCAAAACGCCAGCAGTGGCCATGAAAGGCCGTCCCAGGATGATGGGGGTGTGTGCGTCTTCAGGCATGTCCATGACAACAAAGTCCACTGGCACATGCACCCCTTTTACATTGACGGGGAGGTCATCCACAATCCCCACCGGATATTTGACCGACCGGTCAGCAAGTTGTAGGGTCATACCGGTGGGCTCCAGATCACCCATTCCTATCCTTTTATACATCAACAAGGGCATCAAACTTACACTCGCTCCGAGATCGACGAGCGCGCGATGAATCTTTACTGCCTCAATCGTGCAAGGAATTGAGAAGCTCCCCGGGTCTTTAAGTTTCGGCGGATTTACCCTCTGGATGAGAGCGCTACACTCCGCCGTCAACGCTACTTTCTCCTTTCTAGACCCTCTCGTCACCAAATCCTTCAGGAATTTTGCATAGGAGGGGATTGTTTCGATTGCTTCCAGGAAGGGGATTTGCAAGCTCAGGTCCTTGACCATGGCGAAGAACTTACCATATTTATCATCAATTTTGGCCTGAGCTAACCGTTGTGGAAAAGGCACAACGGGTTTGAACACTTTCGGGCTCCCTTCCTTGTTTTTCTTCTTCTCTTCTTCAGAGACTCCCTCCGGAGTGGTAGGATTTGATGACGAAGCACCGACGTCGTTTGATTTTTCGATCGGTCGCTCAACGACCAACGGTGCTTCCGGTCTATTAGGGGGCACTCTAGTAGAGATTTGTGTCCCGCTTCTCAGAACGATAGCGGACACATTTGCGTGCTCGTGCACGAGTGCCAACGTTTGGGTTGCTCCCCTCGGGTTCACCTCCGGTTGTGGCGGCAATTGGTTTTGTGACCTTGAGAGGGTCGCCACTTGTAACCCCAGCTGGGTTACTTGGTCCGTGAGGGCCCGCTGACCCATTTCCAGCTTTTGATTGATCTTCTCCTGGTTGGTTATATATTGAGTCAAGAGAGACTCAACCAGAGAGACGGCCCTCTGTTGGCCATACTGCTGATGCTGCTGGATTGGCTGCTGATTCCTGGGGGTGTAAAATTGTTGCTGAGGCTGCTGCTGATATTGTTGCTGCTGAAACTGACTCTGCTGTGGCCTAGCCGGCTGATATGTTTGTTGCTGCGGCTGCTGAGGCGGCGAGGGCTGGAATGGTGGCCGGTAACCAAAGTTAGGGTGGTTCCGGTTGTTTGGAGAGTAGGCCGGGTTGGAATTGGTTCTTGGCAGATACGGCGCATTTCCCGTGGGGTTGTAAAATAGTGCGCTCGCCTGATCCAACGGTGGTGAGACGTCACCACCGTCGAATTCCCCAAAGAATTCGGATTCTACCGCTGAAATCTGCTGTGTACCGGCCCCACCGGCTCCTACCATTAGTGTGGAGATCTGGGTCGAAAGCAAGTTGAACTTGCTTGAAAGTTTGTCGACGTCCTCAACTCTGTGTATACCCCCAGACCTGGGTGTGGCTCTCTCGTCACACCACCGCTCATTGTTGGATGCCATATTTTCCAGAATATGTCCGGTATCTTCCTCGCTCCTTGACATGAAGGAACCCCCAGCCGCGGCGTCCATAGAAGATTTTAGGTCATCCCTCAGCCTATTGTAGAACAGATTAATAATCTGCCACTTCGGAAGCTCATGGTGAGGGCATCTTCTTTGCATCTCCTTGTATCTCGTCCAAGCTTCATGCAAGGACTCGTGGCTGGCCTGGGAGAAGGAGGAGATCTCACTCCTCAACTTCATGGTCTTCCCCGGAGGAAAGAACTTCGTCAGAAAAGCGTTAGAGAGCTTCTCCCAGGTATTGAAAGTGTTGGGGTCCTTCCCCCTAAGCCATTTCTTGGCTTTGTCTCGCAACGAGAAGGGGAACAGCTTCAGACGGATCGCCTCAGTCGTGACACCGTTAATCCGGAAGGTGTCACATTTCTCCAAGAAGGAGTCTAGATGCTCGATCGGGCTCTCCATGTGTGCACCTGAAAACTGATCCTGCTGGATCCATGTCACCAAAGACGGCTTTAGCTCAAAGCTTTGGGCCGCAATAGCTGGAGAACGGATGGCGGAAGTGGACTCGATAGATGGCATAGAGTACTCCAACAGGGACTTGTGAGGCGGGGTGTTCTCCTCCATGGATTCGGGATCCTCTCTTCTTCGCTTCTCGGCGGCCAAATGCCTAAGGGTGGCATTAATCTCTGGATCAACGGGAATCAAGTCGTCGAGACTTCTTGAACTCATGCGCATGAAAAACAATAAACACCCGTGAAGCGACAAGTGGGAAAGAAACAGATAAGATAAGAAATAGAAAAAATAATAAAAAAAAGAAAATAAAAAGGAAAAAGGAGAATGCGAAAATTATCGCGAGGTAGGGATGAGAGCTAGACACTAGGGTTCAAGAGATCCTAAAATAACAAGCACTTTGCCTCCTCGGCAACGGCGCCATAAACTTGACGTGCCCGTGCCACGCGGCCGGCGGCACGGGGGGGGGGGGGGGGGTTAGATATTTGTAACCGCAAGCGCACGGTGTTGTAGTGTGGCTTAGGGGTCGAACACAGGGAGGCTAGAATGTGCTTGTGTCAAGGAGGACCAAAATCACCCCGTGGGCGAGCTAGCCCGAATCGGTTGATGGGTTGTCACGGAAAGGAATGCAAGGTATGAACAATAAGAAAATAAACCCGGGACTTTGGTTTCCACTCCAACGAGCGACTCTCGTCGATACGGCCTACGGGTAGGATAGCGATCGGAATTAGGGTCTAATGGTGAGACGTTGCCTCTGAAAGTGGTACCGGCACCCCATGGGCCCGATATTCTGGTCGGTGCCCAGGATGATACACCGGACTTCCCGGATTCGATCAGTGGGCACTCCCGTGTCCATTAACACTGATCGATTCCGGGAGCACTAAGCTCGCAACGATAACTCCCAACGTCTCATCCTGTCGCTCTCGCGCGCTAGGATTCGGCGTCTACGATAAGGGCGTGAGCTATGGCTAGGGAGTCAACCGCCAAGTTTATTCCCCCTTGGCCCAACGGTCAAAGGCGGTCCTTTTCCCGCCGATGACAATGAAACACCCCGCGTAACCGTAAGAATCCTAATCCCTATCGATTTTCTAACCCTATGGATGCATCGGGAAGAGCCCCCGAAGGGGTTTCCGCCAAAATCCCACATTTGGGAACTACTCACAAAAATTCATTAAAAAGCGATCTAAACGAAAATGAACCGTTGGAATCATAATCAGACGATTGGAATGCGGAAGTAATAGAGCAATAAAGATAATACTAAAGTTTAAGAAAGATCCAAAAACTTACAAAAGTACAGTAATTACAGCCGTCACAATAGGAGAAAACAGTAAAAACTAGCAGCTCCCCCGTTTCTGGAATCCTAGGGGTTCTATTTATAGACTCTCGTATCACCCGATCGGTTGACAAGTCAACCGATCGGGTGATCCGCTACGGATAATAACAGAAAACGGCGAACTTTCACCCGGTCATATGAACCGGTCGGTTGAGTTCTTGGAGTGACCGGTTGGATCTTGGCGCCATCGGGTGAAGTGATCGGTTGGGTGCCCGTGTCTTCGGCTCTTCAACATCAGCTACAGATGAACCGATCGGGTGAGAGTCACCCAATCGGTTGGAATTTGGCTCGAGAAGATAGAGAGTTGGCCCCAGTTGAACCGGCCTGTGAACCGGTCGGGTGACTTCCACTTGAGCTCCGGCTGAGACCGGGTGGTGCACGCGTGCATCACCCGATCGGTTGGAGATGACCAACCGACCGGGTGAGGGGCTGAAAGATGTATTCTTCGTCGTTTGACCCCCTGGATCACGCGTGACTCCTCCCGTTGCTCCGGGGACTTGAGATATCGTCGTTAAACGTCCCCTACGCGGGCAATCTCCTGCAAACATGGAGAAACAAAGAAAAGTGAAAGAAAACGAGAAAATACGAGAAAACGAATAAAAGACGGCGAAAAATACGGAGAAACACAAAAGAAAACGTGCGTGAATATATGAAACATAAACGCACGTCAACGATCTCGTTATTTTCATTCCTTTTTCTTACGAATACCCATTTATATCCCGCAGGTTTAACACCCTTTGGTGTTAGGACAACATGTCCAAAAACTTTGCGCTTCGAGAGTGAGTCCAGCTCTACCCCTATTGCCTCGTTCCACTTTAGTCAATCCTCTCTGCATTTATATTCTGTTAGAGAGCGTGGATCGACCTCATCGTCGTATTCAGTGACGTGATTGGCAATAATGAGCGCGAAGTTATCATCGCTGATTGTGCTTTTTCTGTCCAGTACCTCCCTAGTACGTACATAGTTTAATGATATTTCTCCTATATTTTCCTCTTCTGGGGTTTGTAAGAGGGGAAAGGTATCTGGGCTGAGCTCAGCATCCTGTGGTGGTATCGTTATCATTACTCCAGGAGTTTTTCTCTTTCGAAGGAATTTATCCTTGGAGCCTGGGGGTCGTCCACTCTTTTGTTGAGGTACGGCCGCTTCTGCTACAGGTGGATTGCATCCATTTTTGGCTATGTCAATCCTAACTGTCGTATTTGCAGCAGGGACGTGTGATCTGACAATCTTTTGGTTGTCAGTAAATTTGTCCGGTAAAATGCGAGCTGTATTCTGTATTTGGAGGATCTTCAGGATCTCATCTTCACATTGGTTTGTACGCGGATCAAAGTGGGATAAAGTTTTGGTATCCCATGAAATGGTCTTTGAAGTTTCAGGCTTCTCTGTGTTAATACCTAGTTTGGAAAAGGAACTTTCGTCGAACTCACAGTCTACCAGACGTGCCTTGAAGGCGTCCCATGTTGGGGGTTTCAGGTATCTGATGATCGACGGTGAGTCGAATCCAATGTAGATACCCAGTCGACGTTGGGGACCCATCTTGGTCCTCTGTGGTGGTGCTATGGGGACATATACAGCGCATCCAAATATCCTCAGGTGAGAGATATCCGGTGGAATCCCATATGCAAGTTGCATTGGAGAATAAGATTGACTTCCTGACGGTTGTAATCTTATTAGCGATGCAACATGCAAGATGGCATGTCCCTATAAAGTCACCGGCAACTGGGATTGCATCAACAATGGACGAGCAATCCATGGTAGTCTCTTAATAAGAGATTCAGCTAACCCGTTCTGGGTGTGAACATGTGCTACAGGATGTTCAACTTCAATGCCAGTTGCTTGGCAGTAGTTTAGGAAGACCTGTGATGTGAATTTCCCAGCGTTATCCAGACGCAATTTCTTGATCTGGTTGTATGGAAAATGTGCCCGCAACTTAATTATTTGTGCCAGTAGCTTTGCAAAGGCTATGTTGCGGGTGGACAGGAGGCACACATACGACCATTTTGAAGATGCGTCTATCAGTACCATATAGTACTGAAATGGGCCACTTGTGGGGTTAATAGGCCCGGAAATGTCTCCATGTATTCTCTCTAGGAAGCTGGGAGACTCTGAGTCCACTTTAAGTGGAGATGGTCTCTTAATCAATTTCCCTTTGTGACAAGGGGGACAAGGAAATGCGTCCTTTTGAAGTAGCTTCAGGCTTTTCGAGTTAATTCCATGGGATTGGGATATGAAGCGACACATCATGTCCCTTCCAGGGTGTCTGAGTCTATTGTGCCAGAGTTGGAATTCTGGTCGATTATCGCACTTCTGGTGCTCAAGTGTGTTGGCCTCCATTGCTCGTATCTTTGTATGGTAGAGACCGGACGGGAGTCTCTCAAAACGCTCGACGATGGTTTTGGCACCGTGTTTATGAGTCGTTACATACAAGAACTCTCTATTTTGTTTGTTCATCGTCTTTAGGTAGTATCCGTTTAAACGGATATCGTTAAAACTTAACAGATTTCTGTGAGAGCTAGGGGAGAAAAGAGCATCTTTTATTAGTAGTTGTGTTTTGTTGGGGAGCATAAAATGTGCTTCCCTTGATCCTTCAATAATTCCTGACGAACCGGAAATTGTGATCACGGTTCCATCGTATTTATGTATGCTTTGAAAAAAGCAAATATCTTGGAGGATCGTGTGCGTAGAGGCACTGTCCACTCGGCATTTATAATCCATCTAATTTAAGAGAGAAAAAACATAGCAGTATAAGGCACAAAAGATAACCAAATATCATTCAACGTCTGAAAAATCATCCAACATGTTAGAAATCAAACAACTAGAGAGTAAATTGTTTCAAATTACAATGTATTGCAGAAAATAGATAAGGCTTCAGTCGAGCAGGTCATCGTTTGAGAAGTCCTCAGCGATGAACCTGATTGGTGCCAGGTCTTCGTGTTCCACCAGGTTTGTTTCAGCTGGCTTCTGGCTAGCTTTGTATAAGTCATGTAGGTGGCGTGGAGTCCGACAATTCCTGGACTAGTGTCCAGTCATGCCACACCTGTGGCATTTATCTTCCTAGTCTTTTCTTGGGGTAGATGTCTGACCGTTGTCTTTTCTCTTCCACACATTTTTCTTCTTTTCCTCATTGTTGGTTCTTGGAGGGGGTCCTCTAGCCTGCTTCTTCATTGCCTTGCCCTTCTGGGGTTTGCCTTTGAAGTTGGTTCTCTTCTTCTGGGAGGAGATGTGGTGTGCTTCAGGCGCAAGAGTAGTACCAGTAGGGCGTGAGTTATGGATGGTCAGAAGGAGGTCTCTATTCTGTTCTGCCATCAGAAGGCATGCGAGAAGCTCTGAGTATTTCGTGAACTTTCGTTCATGATACTGCTGCATAAGTATAATATCCTTCTTGTGGAAGGATGTATATGTCTTCTCTAACATGCGCTCCTCCATCACTTTCTCACCACACAACTTCAGGCGTGAGGTGATACTGTGCCGAGTTGTAATCGGCGATGGACTTAAAGTCCTGGAGATGGAGGTTCTCCCATTCATATCACACTCGGGGAAGGATAACATCTCTTTTATGTTTGTATCTATCCTCGAGGGCGGTGGATAACTCATAAGAGTCTTCCAAAGTGAGGTACTCGGCCTTCAGGGTCTGATCGATATGGCGTCTGATATAGATAATTACTTTCGCTTTATCTATGTCAGAAACCGTATTGCCTACAGCAATGGCATGGCTCAGTCCCTGTGAGCGCAGGTGGAATTTTATATCCAACTGCCAGCTCAGATAATTTTTGCCTGTAGCATCCAATACGTCAAGTCGACGCTTGCAATTTTGGCCATTATCTCTAGCATATTAAAGATGAGCAATAATTAGATATTTTAAAGTAAAACAAGTAATTATGCATTTCAGACACAGATATTTGTTGTGTGGACGGCTAATCACAATTTTAAATAAAGTCCATACAGTCCCAAAAATTAGAAAATACAACTCGGGAACTCTCATGGGGGCCCCTACTCTTCTGGAATAGATCTTCATCTTCGTGGGACGTGCGCCGGTCTTGGAATTTATACAATTATATCCTCACTATAATTTCTCTCAAAAAGTACAAAAATGCGAGGAAAATAATGGTGATAGCTAGCTGATCCAAAACCACAATAAATATAAACATACGTCGCAAAAAAATGCAGCAGGCATTTTATTTCATTGCAGATAATTAATCATCACAGGCAATTAATCATCACATGCATTTTATAATGGAAATGAAAAATTTTTCGTTTAATAATTATTGGACCACTGGGCTGATGGAAATTGAATTCCACCCCAAGTGATTTTGATAATGAGCACACCAAATGAAGCTTAGTATACTAACTACACTACAACTAAGTGTGCAGGTTGTGCGACAAATGAAAAGCTTTATACATACTCCAGAGAAGCGCAATCTACGCTCAAAGACAAGGACGAACGTTGCTAGATCAATGATGAAGCTCAAAGCTCAAATGAAACAGAAGCTCAAGTGAAGCTCACATCTACTCCATCAGTTGATCAAGCTTCCGAAGACGTGTCCTAGTCTATAGTGACTGTGTTGTGTCGTTCTTAGGGTTATGTTAAAGCCAATCGTATAGACAACACACACACACACAAATGATTTCAAACATCTTAAATATCTTTTAAATCATTTTCAAAAGTTATTGAGAGTTTTTTCTAGTCACTTTGCATTTTCGTAGTGAAACTCCATTACACCCTAGAGCTAACTACTTGTTTGACTAGCAGTGTCTAAGAAGAAACTCCTCTGGGAGTCGACTGCCAAGGACTGGGAGTCGACTACCAGCTGAGAATCAATTTCTCCTTAAACACTCTGGGAGTCGACTACTAATCCTAAGGAGTCGACTACCAGCAGTCGAAATTTGACGTTTTGACATGACTTTTGACATATTTCTAATTTATTATTCCCATGATTTTCGGGACAAAAGTCAAAAGAATTTGAATTTCAAATTCTCAGTTTTCACCTATAAATAGAGGACCATTTTCTTTGAGAAAACACAACTCTTGAAATCAAATTCTCTTGTGCAAAACGCTATCAAATTCTCAGCTCTCATTCTCTCTCAGCTAAATATGTTTTTATTCTTGATCTTGCAATTTCTTTGAGATATTATTTTCTGAAGATCGAATTTTTATTTGGCTATCTGTTTTCAAAATCTGTTTACTTATTCTTAGATTTTATTTAAAAGGATTTTTGAAAAACATTTGATTCAGATCACAAAGACTTCATTCGTATCTTTGTATGATCTAGAATCTTATTCTATCAAGCCACTAAAGCACATAATTGTCTATTATTATTGGCTATAGAATATGGGTGTAAATCCAATCTCCACCAAATAATTGTGGTGATTTGGATATCGTTTTTCGCTTTGTGATTACCCTTTGTTGTAAGGGTATTGTTGTTGGAAACCCTAAACAAGTCTAGGTGTTGCGGTTGGAAATCTGGTCAAGACTAGGTTGTTGGAAATCCTAACGAGTGAAGTTATGTGCTTGTATTTGCTAAGGCAGATAGTGGAAATCTCGTACCGGATTGGTCGGGGACTGGACGTACCCAAGTTGTGGGGAACCAGGATAAAAATCCTTTTGTCAGCGTTTGCTTATCTGTGTGTTTATCTTTGCAAGCAATTCTTATTTAACTTGTTATTATTCTTTGTTTAATACTATTCTTGTAACTCATTTATAATATACTGCAAAGATCAGTTTTAGTAGTTATACTTCGGTGTAAATTTTATATATCTTCATTAAGTATTTAACTATCTTAGCTGTGCTTAATTTCCCTCTGGGAGCCGACTACTATTCATAGGGAGTCGACTACCAGAAGATTTTTATCTCTGATTTGATTTGAAGATTTATTGAGTTGATTAAGAACCAAGCATAGATCACTCTACTTGGTTTCTTAGGCAACAGTAGAAGGCTTTGATTTGTGTTAATCTATTAAGAACGAAAAAGTTTATTTTATACAACACTATTCAACCCCCCTTCTAGTGTTGTTTGTCATCCACAGGATCCAACACTTGGTATCAGAGCAAGGTCAAAGCGATGGTATAAACAAACGTCTGTAACACTCATACTCCTCCGATCTTCAACGACAACTTTTATTCTCAATGGAGAAGGAGAATGGAGATCTTCTTAGAGGCATAAGATCTGAAATACATGAGATCTCTTAAAGAACCATACGAGATCCCAAACATACCGCAAACTCAATGGAATCCTGATCAAGAGGAAGCCTACTTCAACAACATAAATGTAATGCATTTACTTTACACTGGATTAACTGATCAAATGCTAGACCTTGTAGAAAAGGCGGAAACCGCACATCAAATCTTAAACTTATTGGACGAAAGATTCGGATCAAGATCTAATGAGATCCAAACACCCATAAAGATACCTCAAGCCAACTAGGAAGAACTATGCATGTGGCTCGACAGAACGACAAGAACGAGGTAAGTGATTCTAGTTCCGATGAGAAAAATGAATTTGATATTGCAAGCGCATATGAAAATATTTATAGAGAATATGAACGTTTGTCAAAGAAGCATAAAAATCTAGACAAAAAGCACAAGACTCTCCATGAAGAACATGATAAACTCAAGAATGAATTTGACTCTCTTGCTAATGAACATGAGTCTCTAAAACTCTCTTGTAATGACAAAAAAGATTTGATCAACAAGTATTGTTACGACCTGAAGATCGTGATAGTCCGACCTTCCATCCCAGACCGTCGAAATACCTCGCCTACTCGTCCCTTCCTCCTGAAGGGCGGCTGACCTAGCGACAGGGCGCTCCACGCCCGAACGTCGGAAGGCCGTAGGGCGCCTGTCGACCCTAGAGTCCGACGCGACTAGGGGAAGGGCATACTCTGTGTTGGACGCAACGATCTAGGATCTTTGGTTTGATGATGACAAACGTGTCGTTATATTTAACATGTGTGCTAAGTGTGTTTCAGGAATGGCAAAGCGGTAAATTCTCAAATGATGACTTAGTCAACCGGCGGAGGAATTGCTATCCACATAGCTAATGGACTTGGTCAAATTGCTATACACAAAGAGATTTGACTTGGTCAACATGGAGGGAGATAGAATCAACTTGGGATTTGGTCAAATCAATTAGAGATTAATTACAATTTCATATCCAATTTAAATTGCTATCAAATCCCAAATTGATCAAATCATATCTCCTATTTGTGGTGCAAAGTGATAAATCAAATCTCTAACTCCTTTTCAAAATAGGATTCCCTATAACCATATCTCCCTAGCCTCACCCTACAAAAACCCATCATCAATTGAGGATAAGTTGCGGCAAACAAAAAAAGGAGAGTTAAAAAGGTGCCAAACAATTTTGAAGTCACGCAAAAATAGATGCGGCTATAAACTAAACCCTAGCTATAAGAATTTCCTAAGCCCAAAAAGAATCAAACCCATTTACCAAGCTACAATCACCAATCCATCATTTACATCTTCATTAAGTTAACCTCCTTGCCGTGACCATCATCGCCAACTCGAGCCAAGGAGCCGCTGCCGTGCTCTTAAGTTGAACATCATCACCGTAGATCTCGAGAGAAGGAGCCCGCTATCGATCTTCACTTTGCTACCGTTCAAAGCCATCCTCCGACGACGTGGAGAAGCCCACGCTGCTGCCAACAAACACCGCCGTTCACGGTGTCAATGAGAGAGCAGCGTTGAGAGCACGTCGCCTGAACTGTCGCCGTCGGAAAGATCACGAACAGCTCCGTCAAATATTCCAGCCACCGCCGTTCATCTGTCCCCCAGCGATAAAGCCTGAAGCTGGAGTCTCAGCCGTCCGTAGATCACCGTCAAAGTCGAAGCGCTGACGTTCACCTCATCCCATCGGAGTTCACCGTCGTCTGCAAAACTCACATCGCCGAAGCTGTCGCTCGCAGTCGGTGAAGTAGCGCTCCGCTGTCAAGTTCTTCGTCGCCGCTTTATCAGAGAAGTCACCGCTGCTCCGAGCTAGCCGCTGACGCCGAGGAGACAACGTGCTACCGTTGTTCGAAGTCGGAAGACGAAGACAGCCGCCTGCAGACCGTCGTATCGTCATTGCTGCTGCGGAGATCACCGTGAGACAGAGCATCGTCGTATCGCCGCTGCCTGAAGAACATCGCCGTCGAGCTGCACAAACAAGACCCCGCCATCGCTGCTATGACGAGACCGTAGCTGCCGTCGTCATTGTGCCATCGGAGAAGACCTCGCCGTGAAGTTCCGTAGTCGTCGCCTGAGAAGACGTAGCCCTCGAGATCTTGTAGCCGCCGTGACTCGATCGCCGCTTGTCGCAGAAGAACTCACCGCCGAAGAGAGGAAACGCCGCTTACGCCTGCATGCCCTAACAAAGTCGAAGAGAAGCTGACGTGGGGGGCAACCACTGTGAGATCGAGACGAACGAGAATTAAATCAACGGCTGAGATTGCGAGATCAAACGGGCGATCGAATCAAGCGCGAATATTGGTGCTGACGTGGCCAGTCCCCGTGCGAAAGAAATCGAACTCAAGCGTAATCTTTTGCATGCTGATGTGGCGTGGTTTTAAGGGAATTTCTTTGCGCACCGACCGCTGTTATTTGAGATTTGAACTGGAATTTCTTTACACACAAACCAGTGCACAACTTGACATCCAGGAGTCGGATTGAGACACCGTTTGCGTCAGATTGGAACTGACGACGTGCTGATTGGCAGAGACGCCTACACGGACACAAACTGAGCATTTCTAAACCCTTAAACTCTTTTATTTGAGTCTTAGTGTAACGTTCTCTGTAGGGGAAACTTTACCTATATTTTGGGGACTATTTTGGGACTTGTCTGGTTGGGGCTAGACAAGTGGGACCCAGCTAGTTTGGGACTAGCTGGTAGAAAGTGGTACTAGGATTGATATTGAGAGAAAAAACTGTGTGTGGGGTACTGAGAGCCTGGCGAGTGTAGAGACGTAGAGGGTGCTCTGAGCGTGCTCTAACTTGTGGTTTTGTACCTATTGCGCTATTCAATACTAGTATCTGCTTTGGGGGCTGGAGTAGGTCGAAGGGTCGACCGAACCAGGGTAAATCTGTTGTGTACTCTGTGTGTGATTTTTATTTACCCTGTTGCTGCTATAAATGCGTGTGCTTATTCGTGGGTTGCACGAATTATTTTTATAAGCCTATTCATCCCCCCTCTAGGCTAGGATCCAGATCCATCAAGTGGTATCAAAGCAGGTTTTAGGATCCAGCCTAGGATTGACCATGAATAACCATATGGATAGTGCTTTTGCTGAGGGTCAGTCTGTTTCCCGTCCCCCTAGATTTAATGGAGGTGATTATGCTTATTGGAAAAATCGAATGAAAATCTACCTTATTTCTGTTGATTATAAAGCTTGGAAAATAATTGAAAAAGGATATAAACTGCCTGTAATTAAAGTAGATAATGTTGAGATTGAAAAACCAAATGACAAATGGGATGATAATGATTGGAAATCTTATTCTTTAAATGCTAAAGCTATGAATGCTCTCATTTGTGCACTTGATAAATCTGAATACAGTAGGCTCTCACATTGTTTAACTGCGCAGGAGATATGGCATACTTTGGAGGTGACGCACGAGGGAACGTCACAGGTAAAGGAGTCTAGACCGTCTCTTTTGAGTGCAGAGTTCGAGGGATTTCGCATGCTACCATCAGAGAGCATATCAGAGATGTATGCGAGGTTCATCGACATAGTCTACAAGTCTAGCTCGCTCGGAAAGCCATATGATAGCCTCGATCAAGTGAGGAAGATCCTAAGAGCATTGCCAAGCTCTTTCAGACTAAAGGTCACCGCCATCCAGGAAGCAAAGGTATTGTCTCAATTGAAGGTGGAGGACCTGATTGGTAATTTGATGTCCCATGAGTTGGAACTACAAAATGTTGAAGCAAGAGAGAAACCTGAGGAGAAAGAGAAAGCCATAAAGCCCCTTGCTTTGTAAGCTAGCGAAGAAGAGGATGACGACGACGACATAGCGCTAATGGTGAGAAACTTCAGAAAGTTCATCAAGACCAAGCATGGGAGAAACGAAATGGCACCCATGTTTAATCGTTCTAACTTTAATAATTCTTCCAAGCAATTTAATGATCAGAAATCTACTGATAGAATGCAATGTTTTAAATGCAAGGGAAGAGGACATCTGATGAAGGATTGCCCAAATGAAACTGCTCAGCTCGCTAAAGGAAAAGGAAAAGAGAAGGTATTAACATGAGATATGGATAGCAAAGCTGAAAGCGAGGAGGAACATGAAGCCCATTCTTGCATGGCTTTGATGGGCATCCAAGATGAGACACCGTCAGGTAGCAAAGCTGAACTTCTTAAAATTTATGAAGAAATGCAAAATCAAATAGTAAATCATGAGTTCACTATTGAATGTCTCCAAAATCTGAACTATGACATGCAAGTTAGAGATGATAAGGTGTTTAAAGAGAATGAAAAACTTAAATTTGAACTTAATGCATGTAAGTCTACTATTGAAATCATGAAGAAGGAAAAAACTAGCCTTGATGAAATTGCTCCTTGTATTTCTTGTTCCTCATTATTAAATCAAAATAGCATGCTTAAACAAGATTTAATGAAGCTCGAAGCTGAAAAAGAATATGAAAAAAGAGAGCTTATGGATAAATTTTGCATACTAGATAACGATCTTAAAAAGAAAACAATTGAATATGAAAAGAAGGAAAAAGAAAACAAGTTGGCTTTCGTTAGTAAATGCACGATGCTTGTGGAAGAAAATAAACAATTAAAAACCAAAGTCTCTCATCTTGAAGTATCCATTAAGAAATTCTCTATGGGAAAACAATCGTTGGACACTATTCTAGAGAATCAATTATATGGCAATAATAAAAGAGGACTTGGTTTTGGTCTGAAAAACGTTGAAAAGCAAAAATTCAAGAAATTCCACAATGTACCCTCTATTGCAAAGAACAAATATGCAAAGTGCTTTACTTGTGATAGTGTAGGCCACACTTCATATTATTGTAAATTTAGGAACACAAATATCAAGTTTAAACAAGTTTGGGTTCCTAAATCTTTAATGGATAACACTCGTGGACCTTGTTGGATTCCAAGGTCACACTTAACACCTTTCTTGTAGGTGTGATGGAGGTTCGGCGAGGAGCAAATTTTTAAAGTCTCATTCTATTTCTAGCTCCTTCGTCAAATAGCGATGAGAAGGTATAATTTTTTTATCCCTCTTTGCATTTCATTGCATACCTTCATAGATTGTTTTTGTGTGCTTGTCTTTATTTTGTTTTGTGTGCTTGCATGCATGATTTTTAATGTTTTTATTTCTGAAAAAAAACAAAAAAAAATTTGAAAAACCAAAAATAAAAAAAATTTTGGGCTTAAAAGAATACCCTTTATGATTTATCTTAAGTGGTATTGTATGAATGATCAAATCTATCCCTTGTAGAAGTCAATTCATTATTGTTGTAGCTACATGAACATGATGTTATTCTTTTTAGTAGCCATGACATGTCACATAAGTTTTAAACTTGTCTTCTACACCTACATTTGCACTTGCACGATAATTGACTTTTTAGTGCTTTTGGAGATTCTTTTGAAGAATAATGGAAATTGAATGTAGGAATGATTAATTTCTGATATTTCTAAGGGATATGAAGTGTTTAGCCATGAATTAAAATTGAGCAAAAAAAAATTGCAAATGAAAAAATATATGAAAATTGCTCCGTATGAAAAATGGATACACTTCATGGCTAATACACAACCCACGCGTATCCAACTTGTGCTACATGGGTAATCGTTAGCGTTGGTGTATATAACTCGTCAAGCAATGCCACCCCACATTTAAAAGTCCTTTTAGGCCATGCTTTGGGGTTCGGTAACTTGAACTCATCTTTGATGAGGTGGGAAAATTCAATTCTAGCGATATTCATGAAAATTGGAAAATGTGGATTGATTTGGTTGTTTTTCTAAGATTGAATGTCCTCTTGTACTTTAAAGACTATATTATTACACTTACACAAAGGTGGAGAAGTCACTTTATGAAATTCTATGAGCTTGAATTGTTTGCTAACTAGAAAACTCATGTAAATGCTAGCTATAACTAATAATGGTTTATTTTTGCATGGAATATTTTTGTGACTTCATTAATCCACTTTTGGTGATTCCAAAGGGGGAGAAAGAAAAGAAAGATTTGACAGATTTGATGTCGGTATTATTTGTTGAAGGGGGAGCACGAAAAATAATGTTGAAGGGGGAGCCTGAGAGAAGGGGGAGCATGCTTTTATATTTACTATTTGTTGTGCATGCTTTGTAATGCTTGAATGACTCATCCATACATACAAAATCATTACACCCTTCAACACACTTCACACACCCACCTATTGCTCAAATCTTTTATGGGTTTGTCATCACCAAAAGGGGAAGATTGTTGGACGCAATGATCTAGGATCTTTGGTTTGATGATGACAAACGTGTCGTTATATTTAACATGTGCGCTAAGTGTGTTTCAGGAATGGTAAAGCGGTAAATTCTCAAAGTGATGACTTAGTCAACCGGTGGAGGAATTGCTATCCACATAGCTAATGGACTTGGTCAAATTGCTATACAAAAAGCGATTTGACTTGGTCAACATGGAGGGAGATAGAATCAACTTGGGATTTGGTCAAATCAATTAGAGATTAATTACAATTTCATATCCAATTTGAATTGCTTTCAAATCCCAAATTGATCAAATCATATCTCCTATTTGTGGTGCAAAGTGATAAATCAAATCTCTAACTCCTTTTCAAAATAGGATTCCCTATAACCATATCTCCCTAGCCTCACCCTACAAAAACCCATCATCAATTGAGAATAAGTTGCGGCAAACAAAAAAAGGAGAGTTAAAAAGGTGCCAAACAATTTTGAAGTCACGCAAAAATAGAGGCGGCTATAAACTAAACCCCAGCTATAAGAATTTCCTAAGCCCAAAAAGAATCAAACCCCATTACCAAGCTACAATCACCAATCCATCATTTACATCTTCATTAAGTTAACCTCCTTGCCGTGACCATCATCGCCAACTCGAGCCAAGGAGTCGCTGCCGTGCTCTTAAGTTGAACATCATCACCGAAGATATCGAGAGAAGGAGCCCGCCGTCAATCTTCACTTTGTTGCCGTTCAAAGCCATCCTCCGACGACGTGGAGAAGCCCACGCTGCTGCCAACAAACACCACCGTTCACGGTGTCGAGGAGAGAGCAGCGTTGAGAGCACGTCGCCTGAACTGTCGCCGTCGGAAAGATCGCGAACAGCTCCGTCAAATATTCCAGCCACCACCGTTCATCTGTCCCCCATCGATAAAGCCTGAAGCTGGAGTCTTAGCTGTCCGGAGATCACCGTCAAAGTCGAGGCGCTGACGTTCACCTCATCCCATCGGAGTTCGCCGCCGTCTGCAAAACTCACATCGCCGAAGCTGTCGCTCGCAGTAGGTGAAGCAGCGCTCCGCTGTCAAGTTCTTCGTCGCCGCTTTATCAGAGAAGTCGCCGCTGCTCCGAGCTAGCCGCTGACGCCGAGGAGACGACGTGCTACCGTCGTTCGAAGTCGGAAGATGAAGACAGCCGCCTGCAGACCGCCGTATCGTCATTGCTGCTGCGGAGATCGCCGTGAGACGGAGCATCGTCGTATCGCCGCTGCCTGAAGAACATCGCCGTCGAGCTGCACGAACAAGACCCCGCCATCGCTGCTACGACGAGACCGCAGCTGCCGTCGTCGTTGTGCCATCAGAGAAGACCTCTTCGTGAAGTTCCGTAGTCGTCGCCTGAGAAGACGTAGCCCTCGAGATCTTGTAACCACCGTGACTCGATCGTCAAACGTCGCAGAAGAACTCACCGCCGAAGAGAGGAAACACCGCTTACGCCTGCATGCCCTAACAAAGTCGAAGAGAAGCTGACGTGGGGAGCAACCGCCGTGAGATTGAGACGAACGAGAATTAAATCAACGGCTGAGATTGCGAGATCAAACGAGCGATCGAATCAAGTGCGAATCTTGGTGCTGACGTGGCCAGTCCCCGTGCGAAAGAAATCGAACTCAAGCGTAATCTTTTGCATGCTGACGTGGCGTGGTTTTAAGGGAATTTCTCTGCACACCGACCGCTGTTATTTGAGATTTGAACTGGAATTTCTTTACGCACAGACCAGTGCACAACGTGACATCCAGGAGTCGGATTAAGACACCGTTTGCGTCAGATTGGAGCTGACGACGTGCTGATTGACAGAGACGCCTACACGGACACAAACTGAGCATTTCTAAACCCTTAAACTCTTTTATTTGTGTCTTAGTGTAACGTTCTCTGTAGGGGAAACTTTACCTATATTTTGGGGACTATTTTTGGACTTGTCTGGTTGGGGCTAGACAAGTGGGACCCAGATAGTTTGGGACTAGCTGGTAGAAAGTGGTACTAGGATTGATAGTGAGAGAAAACACTGTGTGTGGGGTACTGAGAGCCTGGCGAGTGTAGAGGCGTAGAGGGTGCTATGAGCGTGCTCTAACTTGTGGTTTTGTACCTATTGCGCTATTCAATACTAGTATCTGCTTTGGGGGCTGGAGTAGGTCGAAGGGTCGACCGAACCAGGGTAAAATTGCTGTGTACTCTGTGTCTGCTTTTTATTTACCCTGTTGCTGCTATAACTGCGTGTGCTTATTCGTGGGTTGCACGAATTATTTTTATAAGCCTATTCACCCCCTAGGCTAGGATCCAGATCCATCACTCTGCCCCGGCCGTTGATAAGAGCGCTTTCCACCACGGTCGTAGAGGGACGCGCGCCCGTTCTCCCCCGGCCTGCCGGGAACGGCGCACAAAGTGTACATCTGGACCGCTCATCATCAGTCTGGACCGGCCCGACGACCTGTGACGGTGCCCCACCCCTAGGAGGCGCTCCAACGGTCCTTTGGCACATCGAACCCGACAAACAACCTAGTACAAGGACGCTACTGACTCTCACGCCGCCCGACCATCTGACAAAGCACCCACTGACCACTGCACCCCCTGACATTTAATGCTTTCGGCCCTGACAGCCTGACAAAAGCGTCACCTAGCCATTGCACCATCTGACAAAAGCATGGCTGACACCCCTGATTCTGACATCCTCATCTGAAGCTTCCGCTGACAGTTGGGCCTGCTCAGCACGTCGAGTCAGCATGCCAAGTCAGCCTCACCTAACCGCCCCATCAGGTATAAATACCCCTTTACCTCCATCGGTAAGGGGGTTGGCAAATTTACTCTGAACTTTATTACTCACACACAAGAGTAAAGGTCGTCCATATCTTTGTTCTTCCACCACTCATAGCTCGTCACGTACGGTTGACTCACCTTCAGTCCGACCTGTGTGCCTAGCCCCCGCTTTAAGTCCTATTACTAACTTAGGCATCGGAGAGGCTAAGGGTTGGACCCCAACCCGGCCTTTCTGAGGAGTTGCTCCTTGCGTAGATTAGCTCGTCACCATCGGTCGTGCTCGCCCCTGCACCAGGAAGTTCGGCCCTTCTAACCGCGTCCTTCCGGATTCGACACCGTGGTCAGACTTCACAGCTGGTTTAACCTCATCATCCCACTAATCACCTGTTAAACAGCCCTACCTTAACCCTCATCATCATCATAACCACCGTGCCCTTGGTTTCCCTTAATACAAATTTATTGTACGCGAGTTATACCCTGCAACAAGTATGATAAATTAGTATGTGATCACGATGCTCTGAAATCTGAATATGCTATGTATGTTTCTACCTTGAATGATAAATTTAACCTTCTCGCAAGTGATTTATCTTCTAGTAAGCTTAAACATGAGGAACTTGTTCTACGACTTGAAAAGGTTAAGAACAAACCAAATGTAAAAGCTATCATATCCTGTATGTGTGCATCCACCTCTAATGAAAAGATAGTTCAAAATATTGTTCATAAAAATGTGAGACAAAATACTCTTGTTTATAGCAAAAAGGCCAAGCATAATTACTATGATAAATCTTATCGTCACAATCATGTTACACACAATGCACATCACATACATGGTTATAATAGTTTTACTAACAAAACAATTTGGGTACCAAAACATTTAAACAAACATGAAAAGAATACTTATGTTTCCACCATGTTAAAAATTGTACATAGGAAATCAAATTCAAATCAAATTTGGGTTCCTAATGAATGATCATCCCATATGTGCATATATTAGGGTATCTGCATGCCTCATGTATATTTCTTTGATACCCAACATTTAAGATTATACATAATGATAGAAATTTTCTTTCCTAACAAATTGGACCCAATCATAAGTGGGTACCAAACGTGTCAAAACTATCTTCTTTCAGGACATATGGATAATGGATAGCGGATGCTTCACACATATGACATGGAATGCAAAACTACTTAGCGCTCTAAAAATGTATGACGGTGGAACCGTGACATTTGGCGACAACAAGAAAGGTAAAATTTTCGGAATAGGCAACATTGGCAGTCCTTCAAAATTACTCATCAAAGACGTAAGCTTGGTAAAGGGGGTAAAGTATAATTTATTGAGCATAAGCCAACTATGCGACAAAGGTATGAAAGTCCTATTTACACTTGACTCTTGTTTAGTATATGACAAGGATATGAAAAATATTCTTGTTAAAGGTAAGCGCGTAGAAAATATATATGTACTTAGATTAAATGAATGTGAATCAATTGTATGTTTAATTGTTTCAACAAATGACCCTTTGTTCTGGTATAAACGCTTTGATCATGTGAACATCAAAAACATGGATGAGATTTCTAGGAAAGAGTTGGTGCAATGACTTCCTAAAATAAATTTTAAATTGGATAAAATATGTGACTCATGTCAATTTGGCAAAATGCATAAGAGTTCATTTAAGCATATTGGAGCCCTCAGTTCAAACAGGCCACTTGAACTACTTCATATGGACTTGTTTGGCCCAACTAGAACTCCATCACTATGTAACTCTAAATACGTATTTGTCATAATTGATGATTTTACTCGATATACGTGGGTATTATTCTTAACTCATACGAATGATGCCTTCCGTGAGTTCGAAATATTTTTCAAATGAATTGAACGTTTATACTCTTTAAAAATTATTTCTTTAAGAAGTGATCACGGTGGTGAATTTGAAAATGAACATTTTAAACAGTTTTGTGAAGAACGAGGCATTTCTCATACTTTTGCTTTTCCTAGAGCTGCTCCTCAAAATGTGGTAGTTGAAAAGAAAAATAGAACACTCCAAGAGTGTGCACAAACAATGTTGTGTGAAAGAAACCTTCCAAAAAGTTTTTGGGCGGAAGCTGTAGCAACCGCGTGCTATATTCAAAATAAAGTTTTAATAAGAAAACCTTTTGAAAAGACTCCTTATGAATTATTGCTCCAACGAATTTCGAATGTTTCTTACTTCAGAGTTTTTGGTTGTAAATGCTATATTCTGAATACTAAAGATAACTTAGATAAATTTGACTCCAAAGAGGATGAAGGCATATTTATCGGTTATTCTTTACGTAGTAAAGCATATAGAATCTACAATAAGAGTTACAAAACTATTTTTGAAACTTTACATGTAACATTTGATGAATCTCTCTCTCACAACACTGCTCATAATGATGATGACAACATAATCATTGCACCTACTCCTAATAATGAATCTATCACTGTTAATGACATTTCTAGTTCTTTGCCAAAATCATTCCCTGAAGTCACATATCACACACACATACAAGTCATATGTGATATTGATGCAGGAATTAGAACTAGATCTCAAATAGAACACTTGACACATGTTGCATTTGTTTCTAACGTTGTGCCGAAAAAGGTTGAAGAAGCTTTTGCAGATGAATCATAGATTGAAGCCATGCAAGAAGAACTTCTGCAATTTGAGCGCAATCAAGTATAGGAGTTGGTACCCAGACCGGAAGACCATCCAGTTATCGGCACTAAATGGGTATATCAGAACAAACTTGACGAAGATGGAAATGTGGTAAGAAATAAGGCAAGGTTAGTAGCACATGGATACTCACAAGAGGAAGGTATAGATTTCGATGAAACTTTCGCTCCTGTTGCTAGATTAGAATTTATTCGGATGCTACTTGCATTTGCATCATATAAAAACTTTAAATTATACCAAAAAAGAATGTGAAAAGCGTATTCTTGAATGGATTCATAAAGGAGGAAGTCTACGTTGAATAACCTCCTGGATTTGAACATGATAAGAAAATAGGATATGTGTACAAGTTGAACAAAGCCTTGTATGGCCTAAAACAAGCTCCAAGAGCTTGGTATGAAAGATTAAGAAAATTCTTAAATGATTCATGCTACATTGTTGGAAAGATAGATACCACCTTATTTGTTAAGAAAATTCATGATGATATCATTCTTATTCAAATTTTTGTAGATGACATCATTTTCGGATCAACTAATGAAGATCTTTGTCAAGAGTTTGCTAAGTTAATGCAAGAAGAATTTGAAATGAGTCACATGTGGAGCTCACATACTTTCTCGGATTACAAATTAAACAATGAAAAGAAGGAACCTTTATTCATCAAATGAAGTATGCCAAAGACTTGATCAAAAGGTTCGGGATGGAAACCGCATCAGGAAAGAACATACCGATGGCAACATCCACTTTTTAGACAAAGACGAAGAGGGTAAAAAGGTCGATCAGAAAACATATCGAGGTATGGTCAGTTCTTTGCTCTATTTAACCGCTATCCGACCTGACATTATGTTTAGTGTTTGTGCATGTGCTAGATTTCAATGTGATCCTAGAGAATCACATCTTAAAACGGTAAAAATACATATTTAGATATCTTAAAACCACTTCTGACTTTGGACTATTTTATCCAAAAGGTAGCACATACAATTTAACTTCATTTAGTGACGCAGACTATGCTGATTGTAAAGCCACAAGAAAAAGTACAAGTGGAACATGTCACTTTCTTGGACATTCCCTTGTTTCGCGGTTTAGCAAAAAGCAAAGTTCGGTTTCACTATCTACCACTGAGGCAGAGTATATAGCTGCCGGACTCGCCTGTGCCCAAATAGTTTGGATGAAACAAGTCCTCGTAGATTATGGTGTTAATACGTCTACATGTGTAATTTATTGTGATAATAAAAGCACTATTAATCTCACTAAAAACTCTGTTCTTCATCCTAGAACAAAGCATATCGATATTAGACACAGATTTATAGATGATCACCGTGTCAAAAAGGATGTTGAACTTAAATTTGTCTCCTCTGAATATCAAGTTGCAGATATTCTAACAAAACCCCTACAAAAGGATACATTTTCTAGACTTCGTAGAGAATTGGGTATTGTTGGAGAAAAAGAATTAAGTAAAGATTAATTATATTATATCATTGATTTTTTTGTTGATGACAAGGGGAAGAAAGCTGTGAAACACAAAAATGAATATACCATATGAATGTATTACTTTGCTAACGGCTTCGATGCAAGGGGAGAAACACATCAAAGCAGGGGGAGTAAGTTTATTTTTTTTTCATGTCATATTAGTATGTCAACTTACTTCATTTTTCATTTGGATGTCATCATCAAAAAGGGGGAGAGTGATGGAAATTGAATTCCACCCCAAGTGATTTTGATAATGAGCACACCAAATGAAGCTTAGTATACTAACTACACTACAACTAAGTGTGCAGGTTGTGCGACAAATGAAAAGCTTTATACATACTCCAGAGAAGCGCAATCTACGCTCAAAGACAAGGACGAACGTTGCTAGATCAATGATGAAGCTCAAAGCTCAAATGAAACAGAAGCTCAAGTGAAGCTCACATCTACTCCATCAGTTGATCAAGCTTCCGAAGACGTGTCCTAGTCTATAGTGACTGTGTTGTGTCGTTCTTAGGGTTATGTTAAAGCCAATCGTATAGACAACACACACACACACAAATGATTTCAAACATCTTAAATATCTTTTAAATCATTTTCAAAAGTTATTGAGAGTTTTTTCTAGTCACTTTGCATTTTCGTAGTGAAACTCCATTACACCCTAGAGCTAACTACTTGTTGGACTAGCAGTGTCTCAGAAGAAACTCCTCTGGGAGTCGATTGCCAAGGACTGGGAGTCAACTACCAGCTGAGAATCAATTTCTCCTGAAACACTCTGGGAGTCGACTACTAATCCTAAGGAGTCGACTACCAGCAGTCGAAATTTGACGTTTTGACATGACTTTTGACATATCTCTACTTTATTATTCCCATGATTTTCGGGACAAAATTCAAAAGAATTTGAATTTCAAATTCCCAGTTTTCACCTATAAATAGAGGACTATTTTCTTTGAGAAAACACAAAAACTCTTGAAATCAAATTCTCTTGTGCAAAACGCTCTCAAATTCTCAGCTCTCATTCTCTCTTAGCCAAATCTGTTTTTATTCTTGATCTTGCAATTTCTTTGAGATATTATTTTCTGAAGATCGAATTTTTATTTGTCTATCTGTTTTCAAAATCCGTATTACTTATTCTCTGATTTTATTTAAAAGGATTTTTGAAAAACATTTGATTCAGATCACAAAGACTTCATTCGTATCTTTGTGTGATCTAGAATCTTATTCTATCAAGCCACTAAAGCACGTAATTGTCTATTATTATTAGCTATAGAATTTGGGTGTAAATCCAATCTCCACCAAATAATTGTGGTGAGCTAGATATCGTTTTTCGTTTTTTGATTACCCTTTGTTGTAAGGGTATTGTTGTTGGAAACCTGACGTGCGTTTATATTTCATATATTCACACACGTCTGCTTTTGTGTTTTTCCGTTATTTTCCACCGTCTCGTATCCGTTTTCTCGTATTTTCTAGTTTTCTTTCACTTCTCCGTGTTTTTGCATGTTTGCAGGAGTTTGCCAGCATAAGGGACACATAACGAAGATATCATAAGTCCCCGGAGCAACGGGAGGAGTCACACGTGATCCAGAGGTCAAACGACCAAGATTTCAATCTTTCAGCCCCCACCCGATCGATTGGATACTGCCAACTGATCGGGTGATGCACGTGTGCACGACCTGGACAGCAGCTGAAGCAACGTGAGCGTCAACCGACCGGTTCGACGACCGGTTCAGCCCAACTATCTTCTCAGGAAATCGAAGCTGAACTCCAACCGATCGGATGACCTTCACCCGATTGGTTCATCTGTAGCCGTTTTCCCCCAAGACACGACCTGGAGAGCTCACCCGACGGCTAGCTGACCGTGCCAAAACATCGCAAGCCTCTGTCTTTTGGGCGACGTTTCCAACCGATCGGTTGATTTTTCAATCGATCGGTTCACCCGGTGACCGCATGATCCAAACGACTAACCGCTTCCGCAAACCGATCGTGTCACCTGACAGGGTGAAGTTTCTAAAGACCGCTGTCGAAGATCGCAACAGCTCACCCGATCGGTTGATTCTTCAACCGATCGGGTGAAGTCGTTTTCTATATATATAAGCCCCTAGGTTTTCAGAAACGGGAGCTGATTATTTTTCTGTTTTTCCCCTATTGTGACGGCTGGAATTTTTTGGTTATTTGTAAGTGTTCGGATCTTTGTCAAACTTTGATATTATCTTAATTGCATTACTACTACCGCATTTCAATTGCCTGATTATGTTTTTAACAGTCGATTTTCATTTAGATCGCTTTTTAGCTATAATGTGTGAGTAATTCCATAATCTGGGATTTTGGTGGAAACCCCTTCGTGGGTTCTCCCTAATGCATCGATAGGACTAGGATATCGATAGTGAATAGGAATATATTGGTTACACAGGGTGTTTTATTGTCATCAGCGGGAAAAAGACCGCCTTTGACCGTTGGGCCAAGGGGAAATAAACTTGGCGGTTGACTCCCTAGCCATAGCTCACGCCCTTAGCATAGACATCGAATCCTAGCGCGCGAGAGCGACATGATGAGATGTTGGGAGTTATCGTTGCGATCTTAGTGCTCCCGGAGTCGGTCAGTGTTAATGGACATGGGAATGCCCACTGACCGAACCCGGGTAGTCCGGCGTATCATCCTGGGCACCGACCGGAATATCGGGCCCATGGGACGCTGGTATCACTCTTAGAGGCAACGTCTCACCATTAAACCCTAATTCCGATCGTTGTCCTCTCCGTCGGTCGTGATAGCGAGAACACATGATCGGGTGGAAACCGAAGTCCCCAGTTTCCCTTTATATTGTTTAACCCCGTATTTACATTCCGTGACGATCCATCCATCGATTCGGGCTAGCTCACCCCTAGGGTGAATTGGTTCCTTTCTGACACAAGCACAACCACGCCTCCCTGTGTTCGACTCCCAAACCACACTACAACACCGTGCGCTTGCGGTACAAATATTTTAAATCTTGCGTCCCCCATCATATTGCACACTTTGCACATGCACCACAAAAACCGTGGGGACGTCAAGCTTTATGGCGCCATTGCCGGGGAGGCAACGTGCTTGTTATTTTTGGATCTTTTGAACCCTTGAGTCTAGCTCACATCTCTATCTCGCGATAATTTTCGCATTCTTCTTTTCTGTTTTTATTTTCTTATTTTTATTTTTATTTTCTTTTTTTATCCGTTTCTTTCCCACTTTTGCTTCACGGGTGTTTGTTGTTTTAATGCGTAGGAACACAAGGAGTCTTGACGACTTGATTCCCGTTTATCCTGAGATAAACGCCACCCTAAGGCGTCTGGCCGCAGAGAAGAGAAGAAGAGAAGAGTCTGAAGCCATGGGGGAGAATACCCCACCTCATAAGTCCCTGCTGAAGTACTCGATGCCATCCATCGAGTCCACCTCCGCCATCCGACCTCCTGCTATTACGGCACAGAGCTTCGAGCTTAAGCTGTCCTTAGTGATGTGGATCCAGCAGGATCAATTCTCTGGGGCACCCATGGAAAGCCCTATTGAACATCTGGACTCCTTCCTAGAGAAGTGTGACACGTTCCGGATAAATGGTGTCACAGCTGAAGCAATTCGTATGAAGCTATTCCCCTTCTCGCTGCAGGATAAGGCCAAGCAGTGGCTTAGGGGAAAGGACCCGAACACCTTCAACACTTGGGAGAAGCTCTCAAACGCCTTCTTGACTAAGTTCTTTCCTCCTGGGAAGACCATGAAGTTGAGGAGTGAGATTTCCTCCTTCTCCCAGGCCAGCCATGAGTCCCTGCATGAAGCTTGGACGAGATACAAAGAAATGCAGCAGAGATGCCCTAATCACGAGCTTCCGAAGTGGCAGATTATAAATCTGTTCTATATTGGATTGAGGGACGACTTAAAGTCTTCGATGGATGCGGCGGCTGGAGGGTCCTTTATGTCCAGGAGTGAAGAAGATGCCAGACAAATTCTTGAAAACATGGCATCAAACAATGAGAGGTGGTGTGACGAGAGAGCCACACCTAGATCTGGGGGTATCCATAGGGTCGAGGACGTCGACAAATTATCCAGCAAGTTTGACTTGCTGTCGACCCAGATCTCAGCGCTGATGGTAGGAGCCGGTGGTGCCGGTACACAACATATTGCGGCGGCGGAAGCAGAAGTCATGGGGGACTTCGAGGGTGGTGACATCTCACCACCATTGGACCAAGCGAGCGCACTATTCTACAATCCTATAGGAAATGCGCCGTATCCACCACGGACTAGCTCCAATCCGGCATACTCTCCAAATAACCGGAACCACCCCAATCTTAGCTACCGGACGCCTTATCAGCAACCGCAACCGCAACCACAAGTATATCAGCCGCCTAGGCAACAGCAACAGCAGTTTCAGCAGCAGCAGCCCCTACAATCATACCAACAGTACCCTCAAGGAACCAACAGCACATACAGCAACAGCAGCAGCCGTACGGCTAGCAGTGTGTTATCTCCCCGGTTGAGTCCCTCTTGACTCAGTACATCTCGAACCAGGAGAAGATAAATTTGAAGCTGGAAATGGGGCAGAGGGCTCTCACTGACCAAGTAACTCAGCTGGGGTTACAGGTGGCGAACCTTCAAAGGTCACAAAATCTATTGCCGACACAACCGGAAGTGAACCCAAGGAGGGCAAACCAGACTTTGTCACTAACGCACGAGCATGCAAACGTGTCCGCTATCATCTTGAGAAGCGGAACACAAATCCCCACAAGAATGCCCGCCAATGAACCGGAAGCACCGTTGGTCGTAGAGCGACCAATTGAAAAAGCCAGTGACAACGTGCTTCGTCGCCAAAGACTACGACTTCGGAGGGAGTTCGTGAAGAGGAGAAGAAAAAGGACGAGGAGGGGAGCCTCAAAGTATTTAAGCTCGTTGTGCCTTTTCCACAATGACTTGCTCAAGCAAAGATAGATGAAAAATACGGCAAGTTCTTCACTATGGTCAAGGATCTGAGCTTACAAATCCCATTTCTTGAAGCAAAAGAGACCATATCCTCCTACGCGAAATTCCTCAAGGATTTGGTGACAAAGGGTTCTAGAAAGGACATGTAGTTCTCACTGCGGAGTGTAGTGCTCTCATCCAGCGAGCAAATTCGCCTAAGCTTAAAGACCCGGGGAGCTTCTCTATCCCTTGTGCGATCGGGGAGGTAAATATCCATCACGCGCTCATCGATCTTGGAGCGAGCGTCAGTTTAATGCCCCTGTCACTATATAGGAGGATAGGGATGGGCGACCTAGAGCCCACCGAAATCACCCTACAGCTTGCAGACCGATCGGTCAAATATCCGATGGGGGTTGTTGATGACCTGCATGTCAACGTGAGTGGGGTGCATGTGCCAGTGAACTTCGTCATTATGGACATGCCTGAAGATACGCATACCCTCATCATCCTTGGACGGCCCTTCATGGCCACTGCCGGTGTTTTAATAGATGTGAAGAAAGGGAAGTTATCCCTTAATGTCGGTAACGAAAAGGTGGAGTTCGACTTGGGGTTGTCCATGAAGCATCCTCCAGATGAGCAAGGGTGCAATATGCTGGACATAGAGGAAGAGAGAGTAGCTGAAGCTGGGGCTTGGGAAATTCTTTCAGGAATCCCCCCGATAGCTTGGGGGACCTTGGAGAACGTGACGGTCTGAAGAAGAAAGAAGTTGCTGAGGAAGCAGGTCCGTCACATACAATCCCTCCAAGATTCCAAAAGTCTCCTCCAATAAGGAGAAAAGGAAAGGAGCCCATGGGGCTCATCGGAGACGAGATCCGGATCTTGAAGAGAGTGGCAGTAGACGCCAATATAAGGGAAAAGCCCCCGGATTCCATCAACGAAGGGAGGGTCGTCGAGCAAGTCTACTTGTCACCGACGACGACACCAAAGGCCACCAACTCTGAATCTGAAGCGCTACCGATCTTAGGGCATCACCCCTGTCCACCTTGAAGGTAATCTACGGGCGTCGAGCAAACGACGTTAAACAAAAGCGCTTCATGGGAGGCAACCCATGCTCTAAACTTGGGATTATTTTTACCTTTATTTTTCTTATTTTGATAAATAAATCCAACCACAGGAACTTCCGTCGAGAGACTTAGGCCATTTGTGAATTTTTGCAGGAAACAAGCCCTCACCCGATCGGGTGACTATTCAACCGATCGGGTGAGACGTATCAGACAATGGCCGTATCTGTTCTCCAGCGAACCGGTCAGGTGATGCAAGCTGAGACCGGGTGGTTGACCATGTGGGAATGGCTGAAATCTCGGAAAATTTGGGATTTGATCAACCGATCGGTTGATATGAAGCGTGGTCGGGTGACCGACCGGGTGAGTTGTACTGAATTCTCGGGAGTTGAAGCGGCCAACCGATCGGTTGAGTTCTCAATCAATCGGTTTGCCTGTAGCATCCTTTCAGCAATTTTTTCGACCTAATATTCAACCGATCGGGTGAGTTTTCACCCGATTGGTTCGACTTAAACCCTATAAATACCCAGCGCCCTCACCTGTTCATCTCCCTCACCCGATTTCGATCCCCGTCGCCGTTTCGCCTACCTCTTCCTCCAAACGGCCACGATCTCCCCTCAACCGACCACATATCCCCCTCAATCGATCCCTCCACTCCCCATCTCCTTTCCCCCATTGATCTCCCTCTCTCCCTTTTCGATTTTAACCGCATAAAAACCCTAGTTTTTGCCCACTTCCCCCCGTTTCGAAATTTTGCTGAAAAGAAACACCGCGGCTTCACACTCCATCCCATTACGATGCGTTGGGGCATCTACGAGCAAGGATCTCCATCTCGACTGGGTAACTTCGCTCCTTAGCTCCATTTTAAATTTTTGCCCTAGTTTAGCTATTCTGCTCGATTGCCTGTGTTCGTGTGCATTCATCGCATTTTGCATTCACTCACGCACACACACCCACATGGCCCGGGATCAAGATAAGGGAAAGGGTATCATGCGAGAGGAGGGGTCGTCTCGCAAGAGATGCGAGACCACACGTCCACCACACTCACGCCCTCCTCCTGCACAGCCTGCACAACCCCAACCCTAACCCCAACCTATCATCCCGGCTGTGGACCCATTGATGGGCCCGCGTGGCTACCGCTTTAGGAATCAAGAACAAAAAGATTTTTATCATAGACTTGATTCACGGGGGCATCTCTCGACCAAATTTGCCCATACTCAAATGCTTATCGATCTCGGAGTATTCACCGAGGTCGAGACTCTTTTCGCCAATTTAGGTTGATTAGCTTTCCTAAACGCCACCGCAATATCCTACCCATCCCTCACACTTGAATTTCTATCCTCACTTGTTTGTGAGTCGGGGTCGATCGTCATTTTTCGCGTCCGTAACAAAACCATTCGCACCCACCTCGATACCATTAATAACATCTTTGGTTTCCCCATCATTGGGGACGACGCTATCCGTCCATACGGGTATCCCCCCAAATTTGACGTCGATCAATTTTGGTTCCGCCTCACCCTACACGCTCACTATCCCCGAGGTAAGGCCAAGGCCTCTGTAACGACTGGTTTTCATGTAATTGGATTATCTATATTAAAATATATGCTTGGTGGATTTTCTCCTTGGATGTGTGGTTTTCGTCGCCATAGCTTTCACCTTCGATCGTTTCGTCGTGATTTTCTAGCTTCTTCCTTCGATCGTCGATTTCGGAGTAAGTCATTTGTGACGAGCTTCAAATCGCTCATATCTTAGAGTTAGAGTTATCTTAGAAGCCATAGGAATCTTCCCGAAGCTCTGCGATTCGAATCGGCACTTTTAGTGCATCTTAGTTGGTTCGAGAAGGGGAACCAACCGACTAGATTGAGATCTAGTCGGTCGGCAACTCTACTCAAACCGACTAGTTCCTTGGATTAATTTTACTTAAGTTACTGTTTCTGTTTAGTAACTTAAGTAAAATTAATAACATCTTTGGTTTCCCCATCATTGGGGACGACGCTATCCGTCCATACGGGTATCCCCCCAAATTTGACGTCGATCAATTTTGGTTCCGCCTCACCCTACACGCTCACTATCCCCGAGGTAAGGCCAAGGCCTCTGTAACGACTGGTTTTCATGTAATTGGATTATCTATATTAAAATATATGCTTGGTGGATTTTCTCCTTGGATGTGTGGTTTTCGTCGCCATAGCTTTCACCTTCGATCGTTTCGTCGTGATTTTCTAGCTTCTTCCTTCGATCGTCGATTTCGGAGTAAGTCATTTGTGACGAGCTTCAAATCGCTCATATCTTAGAGTTAGAGTTATCTTAGAAGCCATAGGAATCTTCCCGAAGCTCTGCGATTCGAATCGGCACTTTTAGTGCATCTTAGTTGGTTCGAGAAGGGGAACCAACCGACTAGATTGAGATCTAGTCGGTCGGCAACTCTACTCAAACCGACTAGTTCCTTGGATTAATTTTACTTAAGTTACTGTTTCTGTTTAGTCGGTCTAAGTTCATATTTCGACCGACTAGTTGTTAAACTAGTCGGTTAAGTTTTGTACTCAGACCGACTAATTCTTAGTTCTTCTGTGCAGTCGAGTACTGTTCATTCTTAGTCGGTCTAAGAACATTCGTCGACCGACTAGATGAGAAACTAGTCGGTCAGTAGTTGTTCTTTGACCGACTAAATCTAAATCCTATTTCTGTACAGGAGTTACTATTTGGACTTAGTCGGTCTGCGTTGGTCAACCGACCGACTAGTTCCCAAACTAGTCGGTCAGTGGTTGTTCTCTGACCGACTAATCAGTTCCAAAACCCTAATTTCTGGGCAGCCGCCAGCCCTTCCTATTTAAACCCCTCCCAAACGTTTTCTTCTCCTTCCTCACGACCCAAAACCCTAGTTGCTCCCACATTGAGCCCCCTACTACCTCAAACCCTTATTCCTTCATCCCAAGCCCAAAATCCATCATCCAAACTCTCCCTTAACACATTCTACCTCTCATCTTCCTCAAAATCTCATCAAACCCCCAAAATCCCCCAAACCCCTATTTCTCCAAACTTCTCCATCCATTTCCAGATCTGAACCCTAGGTTTCCCTGGATCGTTCTTCCGTTGCCGTGCTTGCTCGGCATCGATCTTCCGCTTCTATACGGTAGGGTTCGATCCTTTGGTTTTCTCATAACTCTCCTTGTGATTTTATTGAAACCCTAATAATAAACTAGGTGGATGTGGTTTGATGATTGTTTCTCCGTGGCAGCGATTTCCTCTCCGTAGATAACTTTTGTGGCGTGCCTCGTTGATCGTTCTCCTCAGTGCCAGGCAAGTGAAACTTGCATCTCTTGATTTGGGCCATGTCTTAGGCCATTTCCTTGCTTTAGCGTAAAAGAGACTAGACAGTGAAAGGATAGCCGTCTAGACGCCCTTGACCTAGCTTGACAACGAAGCTTGGTCTGTCACCTTCATCATACTTGTATGTCACGTTTACTTTCCCTTAACGGTACGCGTATTAACTGTTCATGTCATCCATGCATCCTTAACTGCTATTGCATTTTAACTGCCATGTTTAATTTAAATTAACGGTACGCGAATATGTTCATGTCATTGCATTTTGCCTGTCACGTTTAATTTCAATTAACGGTACGCGAATATGTTCATGTCATTGCATTTTGCCTGTCACGTTTAATTTCAATTAACGGTACGCGAATATCTGCTCATGTCATTGCATGCTTGAACACTCATCGTGATTGCATAGCTTCGCTACATACTTGTACTATTTGTTCCGGCTAGGCACCCGTTCTGCGGACACAATCCTATACCAAATACACTTTCTGGCTCGTGTTCCAGAAGACGAGCTCAACACAGCCTGAGGGCAATAGGGCACTCGTTGAGTGATCCCTTGTACTTGAATACAGCCTGCGGGCAATAGGGCATCCATGTGTGGGTGATCCCTTGTACTTGTACTTGTTACTTGACTATACTTGTCACACTTACCACTTGTACTTGTCCGTGTTTTACTTGTAAAACTTGTTATCCATGACATACTTGTAACTTGCTACTTGTACTTTACTTGTCACTTCCATACTATACTTGCCATGCCATGCATCATACTATAACTGCTAGGTTGTTAGTTTACCTTTCTTTCAGTTTCCTTGCACAAGTCTTTCCAGACTTGCTGACATGTGCCCCTCTCTCTTTTGGGTGTCACATGTTAGACCCAGAGCCAGAGCTTGTTGCAGAGGACGTTGTGTTTGCTGTGGAGGAGTCTTGTGGACACCGATGACTTGTTGAGTTTCCTTTATGTTTTAGGATTCCTGTTAGTTGTCGGTGCGTGGTACCTTGTATGTATGTTATACCTTGTTGGTCATGTTTGGGCCTTAGACTCTTTTCCTTTTAGCCTGGTGGCTTTTCTGTGATATTGTAATTCATTCAATGGATATTCAGAGATTTCTCTTTTGTCTCTTTCCTGTATTATTATTGTTGTTTCGTTTCACGTTGCAAGGACCTGCCATATGATAATTTATACGGTTATCAGACTTGGAGTTTCACAGCTTCAAGTCTGAGCGGACCTTCTCACGTCTCGCCTCCACATTTTTGGGAAGCGGGGCGTGACAGGTTTATTGGTGGCCCATGCAGGTCCATTTGCAAATGCGAACTATCGGAACAACGATAATAATTAAAGAATGTCCATTAAATGAATTAGAACATCCAAGTTATAAGCCCGGAGTCTAGGTTTTTAGCGTTCCTATGTCTTAGGTGGCTGGTAGACGTGTTAGAGCATCTGTCTCAGCTTAGTAGGAACCCATTAGATCAGGACCCTAGCTAGACTTAGATAGACGTCTGTGCTTGCTAGTTAGGAATCCTTGATTGTTAGCTAGACTCCATGTTAGTGATTTGTTTGATAGTCTTAAGAGTTGCCTTAGTGGTTCCTGTCCAGTTTGACTAGGATAGACTTCTAGAATTCCTTGGTCTCTCGCTTGGGTTCATCGATTTCAGACCAAGCTGAACTCATTTCATCGCTGTCTAGCCCTTAGGGAGTCTTAGCGCTTAGTTCCATAATCTTTAGCTGGTTGACCATAGGAGATTCCCGTAGATTTTCCTAAGTCATATCCTAGGCGTATTTATGCTTTGATCATCCGACCAAATCCCTTGCCTCGATTCCCATGACCACCACGTTTCGATAATCGTTGATCCTTCGAATGTCCCCATTCGCAAGGCTTAATTTCTTTTAAAGTTATTTTCGATTTCCCTTATTAAAGTTTTCGCTAAGTTTAAATTTTGTTTTAAACCCGCTACGTATATACTTGAATTTCTCACTTTTCGATTGAGTCAAAATTCCTTGTAGATTTCGGAGTCTAATGGTTGTAATCATAATTGCTATCTCGTAACCATTTTCTTGTCTATATTTTCGCATTTCGGTTTAAAGACTCCAATACTATTTTTGAAAATTCGATATACCATTTTCTAACTATGAGATCCATTTTAATCGCATAGCATACATACTTTAAAATATTTTCCAAGCTAAATGGAATTTCAATTGTTATATGTATACTTATATCTCGTACTCTTTCGTTGACTTAAATTAATTTTTGAAATTCGAAAGTTTTGACGAGATTTTGATTACTGTTTTATAATGTTTTACAGCCTATACCTTTCATACCTAGTTGAATATCTTGTCCCTTTTCATAAGTCGATTTAATTCTGAGCCGCAATTCTATTTTTCAAATTCGATTTATGAATTTTCCTTTCTTATTTATGCTATTCAAATGACTCGTCGCGCTCCCTTAATATACTTTTCAAGTCACAGATGATTTCAGCTTTCAACAAATCAAAGTTATGTTCAAACATTTTCCCGACTACAGATTTTTGGAAAATTACGTTTCCGTAACCACTTCCCTTGTCCTCAATTCACATGACCACCTCATTACAATTATCCTTGATCTTTCAAATGTTTTCCGTTGCAAATCTTGATTCTTCCAAAGTTATTTTTGAATGCTTTCCTTATTTGAAGTTTCACTCAATTTAAATTTTGTTCTAAACTTCTTTAAATATGTCTCCCTAAATTTCGATGGAGTTAAAAGTCGTTCTTGAATTTTGAAGACTTTTGGTCGTAATTTTAAAATTACTATCTTGTACTATTTTTCTAACAATGTACCTTTCGCATTTCGATTTTTAAACTTTATTACTATCCTGATGGTTCGATATACCGTCCTTTTCCTAACTACAAAAATTTATTTTTAACCACTTATCTTACATACCTTTAGGGGTATTTTTCCAAACTGAATGGACTTCAACTAATTTTTGTATCAATTATAGGTTCGTCGTACTCGTACTTCAAAAGTTTTTATACCAACACGTTCTTTTGGCGAATCCTTATTTCCCTAAAAGTATCTTCGATCTTCTTCTTTCGTTAAGTTTAAATTGTTCGAAACAATTTTGATATATGTGAGGTTTCATGCTCCTTCGCCGACTTAAATTATTTATGTTTTTAAATATCGAAACTTGTGTTGAGATTTTTAGATTAGAAGTTTATAATATTTTCAGCATATACTTTCGTATCGATATAAATGTCTTGTCCCTTTTCATATGCCAATTTCATTCTGAACCGTATTTCTATTTTCCTAACTCGATTCATAATTTCTTTTCTTACTTGTGCCATTAAAATTTTATTCGAAAACACCTCGTGCTTACTCTTAATAAACTTTTCATGTCCCTTTGGACTTCGGCTTTTAGCAAGTCGATTTTATGCTCAACATTTTCCATATTTCAGATTTTTGTTAAAAAAATTTTTACTATTTCGAAATCATTCCTGACTTAGACCCTTCATAAAATGGTTTAAGAGTTTTAATACTAACTTGATGAGTTTAAATATCCTTTTCTCTTTCCATACTACTAAGATATTATCTTTCCATTCACCATACACACTTTTAAGATAATTTCTAAAATATGACTTCAATTATTTTTATATATCGGTATCACGTTCGTTTTGCTCGTACATTAAGATCTTGTATAAATCAATTTTGTTGGCAAATCCGGATTTCTCTAAAAGTATTTTCGATATGGTTTATCTGGGATTTCTCTTCAGTTTTAAGATTTGGAAAACCTTTAGCATGCGCTTAAATTCTCCATACTATACTTGATCTGATTTCAATCTTCGAATCTCAAAACTTTTCCAAAATTTTTAGATTGCTGCCGCATAACATTTCTGACCTATGTTTTAATGTTCGAGTAAATGATTTCCTTTTTCCTCATGATGATTTTATATAAGCCAATAAACCACTTTTCCTCTTATTACGTATATTCGTCTCAAACTCGTTTTCAAACAACTTGTTTATCGACCTCTAAATAATTTTATACAAACAAGGACTCCGACTTTTGAAGTACAACGGTATTCGAATTCACGTATTTTAACTTATGTTGTTTACACTACCTTCTTTACGTATTCCTTAAGGGTATCATTGCATCATCTTTCCACCTAAACATTCACAGTCTTACCCTGATTCCCCTAACCAAATTTGGCTCCTTATCTTCGTCCTAGCTGAACCCATGTTTTTCGATCTTTCTATTCGTCATGATCTAGGTTCGGTTCTTTCCTATTGTCTAGCCCACAGAGCTTGTCGTTGCCTGTGTCAACCTTGTTATAGTTTGGTGGGCCCATTAGTTAAGTGGTTATGTCGTCGTAGTGTTGATTTCGTGGTGTGTATATAGTGGTAGGGGTGTTGGCATTTGTATGTTGTGTGTAGGTAATTTTCTGCTTGAGTATGATGTGATATACGTATGATAACAGAATGATAATTTTGATTGGTACTACTTGTTTTATGAGATGTCGTATGCGTGTATATCAGGAGGTATACCCGACTATTGCATCTCTTAAACTTGTATGTAGTTGATGTGTTGATATGGTAATTATAAATGGATGGATATGGTGTGAAAATATGTGATACGTGGATGTGTATGCCTTGGAGTGGTATTGGTATGTGTATGGATACTGTGTTACGCATATAATGTCCTGCTATGATTTGAGTCTCACTCAAGCTTGAGTGGGTATACTCTATGTACTTTGGTATAATTGTATGTGGTGGTGAATAGTGATGGATGATGTATGTATGGTGTTTGAGTTGTTTGTGCTTGGTTGTGTTACGCACACGATTGTGGGTGGCTATACCAATATATAGTTATAGGACTATATGTGAGGTGAAAATATGGTGAAATATTTGCATGTATTTGAATGACTAAATAAATGTGAAATTATTTTCAAATAAGAGAGGCTTGGTTATTTTCTTATAGTAAGTAATAAGTGTTTATTGTTGTATAAATATATTGACTATATATATGTGATTGAAATACGTGTATGAAATTGATTGACTATAATAAGTATGAGTGTACTACGTGCATGAAAATATGTGTGTAGTGGTAGTAATATTTGATTTCTAGTGCATATATATATATATATATATATATATATATATATATATATATATATATATATATATATATATATATATATAGGAAAATTTTCAAATGAGAACATTTCGCACCGTGCGAAAATGTTTTTATCTTTTTTTTGAATTTTTTTTTTCAAAAATTCTTTTTTCCACCCTCATTATATGTTGTTATACCCCCCTCAAAAAATAATGGTTGAGAAATAATGTCATTTGGCCTTCGATCAAGCCATTTCATCAAATTCGCACGTTTTGAGACCGTTAAATTTGTAACGGGTGGATGGGTGCTCTAATGCCCAACGGGTTCACCCATTATTTTCCCTGGGGTATATAATTGTATGGATTAAACATCAAAAAAAGAATTTTTGGAAAAAAAATTTCAAAAAAATAAAAAAAAAGTTTTCGCACGGCTTTCGCACGGGATTTTTCGCACCCGAAGATTGCCATATATATATATATATATATATATATATATATATATATATATATATATATATATATATATATATATATATATATATATATATATATATATAAGCACTCGAAATGAATGTACTTGGTTGAAACTTTGATGTGATATTGATTGAGGGTAGTTACTAGGGCGACTAGATATGTTAGAAAGTCCGAGGACGGACTTTATTCTAAGGTGGGTAGGATGTAACGACTGGTTTTCGTGTAATTGGATTATCTATATTAAAATATATGCTTGGTGGATTTTCTCCTTGGATGTGTGGTTTTCGTCGCCATAGCTTTCACCTTCGATCGTTTCGTCGTGATTTTCTAGCTTCTTCCTTCGATCGTCGATTTCAGAGTAAGTCATTCGTGACGAGCTTCAAATCGCTCATATCTTAGAGTTAGAGTGATCTTAGAAGCCATAGGAATCTTCCCGAAGCTCTGCGATTCGAATCGGCACTTTTAGTGCATCTTAGTTGGTTCGAGAAGGGGAACCAACCGACTAGATTGAGATCTATTCGGTCGGCAACTCTACTCAAACCGACTAGTTCCTTGGATTAATTTTACTTAAGTTACTGTTTCTGTTTAGTCGGTCTAAGTTCATATTTCGACCGACTAGTTGTTAAACTAGTCGGTTAAGTTTTGTACTCAGTCCGACTAATTCTTAGTTCTTCTGTGCAGTCGAGTACTGTTCATTCTTAGTCGGTCTAAGAATGTTCGTCGACCGACTAGATGAGAAACTAGTCGGTCAGTAGTTGTTCTTTGACCGACTAAATCTAAGTCCTATTTCTGTATTGGAGTTACTATTTGGACTTAGTCGGTCTGCATTGGTCAACCGACCGACTAGTTCCCAAACTAGTCGGTCAGTGGTTGTTCTCTGACCGACTAATCAGTTCCAAAACCCTAATTTCTGGGCAGCCGCCAGCCCTTCCTATTTAAACCCCTCCCAAACGTTTTCTTCTCCTTCCTCACGACCCAAAATCCTAGTTTCTCCCCCATTGAGCCCCCTACTACCTCAAACCCTTATTCCTTCATCCCAAGCCCAAAATCCATCGTCCAAACTCTCCCTTAACACATTCTACCTCTCATCTTCCTCAAAATCTCATCAAACCCCCAAAATCCCCCAAAACCCTATTTCTCCAAACTTCTCCATCCATTTCCAGATCTGAACCCTAGGTTTCCCCGGATCGTTCTTCCGTTGCCGTGCTTGCACGGCATCGATCTTCCGCTTCTATACGGTAGGGTTCGATCCTTTGGTTTTCTCATAACTCTCCTTGTGATTTTATTGAAACCCTAATAATAAACTAGGTGGATGTGGTTTGATGATTGTTTCTCCGTGGCAGCGATTTCCTCTCCGTAGATAACTTTTGTGGCGTGCCTCGTTGATCGTTCTCCTCAGTGCCAGGTAAGTGAAACTTGCATCTCTTGATTTGGGCCATGTCTTAGGCCATTTACTTGCTTTAGCGTAAAAGAGACTAGACGGTGAAAGGATAGCCATCTAGACGCCATTGACCTAGCTTGACAACGAAGCTTGGTCCGTCACCTTCATCATACTTGTATGTCACATTTACTTTCCCTTAACGGTACGCGTATTAACTGTTCATGTCATCCATGCATCCTTAACTACTATTACATTTTAACTGCCATGTTTAATTTAAATTAACGGTACGCGAATATGTTCATGTCATTGCATTTTGCCTGTCACGATTAATTTCAATTAACGGTACGCGAATATGTTCATGTCATTCCATTTTGCCTGTCACGTTTAATTTCAATTAACGGTACGCGAATATCTGCTCATGTCATTGCATGCTTGAACACTCATCGTGATTGCGTAGCTTCGCTACATACTTGTACTATTTGTTTCGGCTAGGCACCCGTTCTGCGGGCACAATCCTATGCCAAATACACTTTCTGGCTCGTGTTCCAGAAGACGAGCTCAACACAGCCTGAGGGCAATAGGGCACTCGTTGAGTGATCCCTTGTACTTGAATACAGCCTGCGGGTAATAGGGCACTCGTTGAGTGATCCCTTGTACTTGAATACAGCCTGAGGGCAATAGGGCACTCGTTGAGTGATCCCTTGTACTTGAATACAGCCTGCGGGCAATAGGGCATCCATGTGTGGGTGATCCCTTGTACTTGTACTTGTTACTTGACTATACTTGTCACACTTACCACTTGTACTTGTCCGTGTTTTACTTGTAAAACTTGTTATCCATGACATACTTATTACTTGCTACTTGTACTTTACTTGTCACTTCCATACTATACTTGCCATGCCATGCATCATACTATAACTGCTAGGTTGTTAGTTTACCTTTCTTTCAGTTTCCTTGCACAAGTCTTTCCAGACTTGCTGACATGTGCCCCTCTCTCTTTTGGGTGTCACATGTTAGACCCAGAGCCAGAGCTTGTTGCAGAGGACGTTGTGTTTGCTGTGGAGGAGTCTTGTGGACACCGGTGACTTGTTGAGTTTCCTTTATGTTTTAGGATTCCTGTTAGTTGTCGGTGCGTGGTACCTTGTATGTATGTTATACCTTGTTGGTCATGTTTGGGCCTTAGACTCTTTTCCTTTTAGCCTGGTGGCTTTTCTGTGATATTGTAATTCATTCAATGGATATTCAGAGATTTCTCTTTTGTCTCTTTCCTGTATTATTATTGTTGTTTCGTTTCGCGTTGCAAGGACCTGACATATGATAATTTATACGCTTATCAGACTTGGAGTTTCACAGCTTCAAGTCTGAGCGGACCTTCTCACGTCTCGCCTCCACATTTTTGGGAAGCGGGGCGTGACAGCCTCCTCCATCATTCACCCCATATTTCGTCTGGCCCACCGAATCATATCCTCCACATTCTTCCCCAGGGATGAGTCAGGTACCGTGACCATCCCTGATCTTTTCATTTTGTGGGGCATGACCTTCCCTTTTGTTTGGGGTGATGACGGGATTTCTTTTAGGGCCCCTGTTATTCCCACTCCACCCATCTCACCACCCCCCTCACCTCCACCATCACATAAATCACCACACACATCACCGCCTCGGCGACCATCCCCTCCCACCACCACTATTTCCATTCCTACCACGTCACCTCCACTCACGACCACCACTGTCGTCCCCACAGATCCACCACCCTCCACTTCCATCACTCCATATGTGCGCCACAAGAAATTGCAGGTGCGATCGTGATCACTTCCCCCCACCATCCTCTTCCGTTACCGTTTCCACCCCATCTACCGTCGTTTCTACCCCATCTACCACCGCGTTGGTCGCCCTCTCACTCCCACTCACCATCACCACCACCAATCCACCCATCATTCACACCTCCACACCCACTGATCCATCACGTCGACCACTTTCTCCACTTCTCCGCACACCAGTCATCTCTCCTGCCCACTCCCCCGCATCCCCCACATCTTCCACTGAGGAGGACGAGGACGATTCCTCTCCTGCTTTTTGATTCCATTTTGTTTTCTGACCTCCCCTTGCCTATCTCTACATTTTCATGATCATATCATTTCGCTAGCATTGTCACGTCTAGCTTGGGGGAAGTCAATTTTTCTGTGTGCTGTCGTGTGATGTTTTCTATATATGTTTGTTTATATATGTCATGTGGTGTGATTTTCTATTTTTATATTCTGTTTATATGTCGTGTTGTGTGATTTTCTTTATTTTCCTTTTTTCTTATGTGTGTTTTTCTTGTTTTTCATTTCTTTTTGAGTCGGTGCATATTTCCCCCCCATTTTCATTGTCCTCCCGTATTCACTTTTATTGCATTGAGGGCAATGCAAGTTTCAGCTTGGGTGAGTCGCACTTTGTGCGTCATTTGCGTCTTTTCTTCGTTTTGAGTCGTTTTCATCGTGTTTTTATTTTTTCTTTTCTTCTTCTTTTTATCTCTTTCTCCTAGAGATGACCCCGTATGATGAATTACCACAAAAATCACACACACACACACACACCTAGCATGGCTTCGATAATCACATTCACTAACCCTAGGAAGCCGAGTCCTCTTGCATTTCACGCATCGTGGGTCCACTTAGCTTTTTTTTGTGAGTCGTGCGTCGTGCCTGGCTGTTTGGTGTGCATCTACTTTGTGATTTTGATTTATATACCTGTCCAGGAATGACCCTTATATTATCATGCTTCGATTTGAATATGCGGTATTTGCTCCTCCTGTCTGATTCTGTATGCATGAATATATATATATATATATATATATATATATATATATATATATATATATATATATATATATATATATATATATCGTATGCTTCAATTCGCATGTGTCGGGATTCCACAATTAAGACTAGGATACCCATTTAGCCTATGCTTTGATTAGCAAAAAATCTCCTTTGCCCAAGTGTTTAGAATCCGATTTCTTTTTTATTTTACTTGGTGCAAATCCCCTCGCCGTGTACCGTTCTCCCACTTGGGAGAGTACACACGTGTATATACACCAAAATCCAAAAATCCAAAAAAGAGAGAAAAGAAAAACCCAAAAAGGGAGAAAAGAGAAAAGAAAGAAAAAAATACATATGTATATCCAAAAATCCAAAAAATACATATATCCAAAACCCAAAAAAAATGTGCGCGAATATTTTCCTACCTACCGAGAATAAAGGGAAGGCGAGAATTTGCACTGAGTGTTCCACTCCACATCATCTCAACCCCCCATCGCTTTCGAAAACACTTGGAATATGGAATTTCTAGCTATTATCTAGGCGATAGTGTAGTGATGTCCAAGTCCCTAGCAGTGGAGTCCCTGACACATGATACGTTTGGATTCTCACTTTCCTCTCATGCATGCTTGAGCTTTATATTCATCGCTTATTTCAAATCGAATAAATATTTGGGTCTTTTCTTGGACTTGTATATATGGAGCTTATAGCACAGTGTAGATAGTGACACCGTCTGCTAGCACACGATCGCACTCACTCGCGCTTCACCGTGTGGGCCCACGACACTTGTCTGGACTCGTTTCCTTTGGTTTAGTGTTGTGATTTGGCGTTTGCTTGCTTGGTGTGGCGTTTTCGATTTTGTTGGCCCTGATGGGCGATTTAGGATTTAGAGTTCTCCTTTTCTCTCTCCCCCTTTATTTTCTCCCTCCGAGCTCCTACTCTCGCTCGTCTTCCTCGAGGACGAGGAAGGGTTCAACTTGGGGGATTTTGATGTGTGTTTATATTTATATATTCACGCACGTCATCTTTTGTATTTTTCCGTTATTTTCCGCCGTCTCGTATCTGTTTTCTCGTATTTTCTAGTTTTCTTTCACTTCTCCGTGTTTTTGCGTGTTTGCAGGAGTTTGCCAGCATAGGGGACACATAAAGAAGATATCATAAATCCCCGGAGCAACGGGAGGAGTCACGCGTGATCCAGGGGATCAAACGACCAAGATTTCTATCTTTCAGCCCCTACCTGATTGGTTGGATCGGGTGATGCACGTGTGCACGACCCGGACAGCAGCTGAAGCAACATGAACATTAACCGACCGGTTCGATGACCGGTTCAGCCCAACTATCTTCTCGGGAAATCGAAGCTGAACTCCAACCGATCGGGTGACCTTCACCCGATCGGTTCATCTGTAGCCGTTTCCCCCCCAAGACACGACCTGGAGAGCTCACCTGACGGCCAGATGACCGTGCCAAAACTTCGCAAGCTTCTGTCTTTTGGGCGGCGTTTCCAACCGATCGGTTGATTTTTCAACCGATCGGTTCACCCGGTGACCGCATGATCCAAACGACTAGCCGCTTCCGCCAACCGATCGTGTTGTCTGACCGGGTGAAGTTTCTGAAGACCGCTGCCGAAGATCGCAGTAGCTCACCCGATCGGTTGATTCTTCAACCGATCCGGTGAAGTCGTTATATATATATAATTCCTAGGTTTTCAGAAATGGGAGCTGATTATTTTTCTGTCTTTTTCCCTATTATGACGGCTGGAATTTTTTGGTTATTTGTAAGTGTTCGGATCTTTGTCAAACTTTGATATTATCTTAATTGCATTACTACTACCGCATTTCAATTGCCTGATTATGTTTTTAACGGTCGATTTTCATTTAGATCGCTTTTTAGCTACAATGTGTGAGTAGTTCCCTAATCTGGGATTTTGGCGGAAACCCCTTCGTGGGTTCTCCCTAATGCGTCGATAGGACTAGGATATCGATAGGGAATATGAATCTATTGGTTACACAGGGTGTTTTATTGTCATCGGTGGGAAAAAGACCGCCTTTGACCGTTGGGCCAAGGGGGAATAAACTTGGCGGTTGACTCTCTAGCAATAGCTCACGCCCTTAGCGTAGACATCGAATCCTAGCACGCGGGAGCGGCAGGATGAGATGTTGGGAGTTATCGTTGCGATCTTAGTGCTCCCGGAGTCGGTCAGTGTTAATGGACATGGGAATGCCCACTGACCGAACCCAGGTAGTCCGACGTATCATCCCGGGCACCGACCGGAATATCGGGCCAATGGGACGCTGGTATCACTCTTAGAGGCAACGTCTCACCATTAAACCCTAATTCCGATCATTGTCCTATCCGCCGGTCGTGATAGCGAGAACACATGATAGGGTGGAAACCGAAGTCCCAGGTTTCCCTTTATATTGTTTAACCCCATATTTACATTCCGTGACGACCCATCCATCGATTCGGGCTAGCTCACCCCTAGGGTGAATTGGTTCCTTTCTGACACAAGCACAACCACGCCTCTCTGTGTTCGACCCCCAAGCCACACTACAACACCGTGCGCTTGCGGTAAAAATATTTTAAATCTCGCGTCCCCCATCTTATTGCACACTTTGCACATGCACCACAAAAACCGTGGGGACGTCAAAACCCTACACAAGTCTAGGTGTTGCGGTTGGAAATCCTGGTCAAGACTAGGATGTTGGAAATCCTAATGAGTGAAGTTAGGTGCTTGTATTTGCTAAGGCAGATAGTGGAAATCTCATACCGGATTGGTCGGGGACTGGATGTACCCAAGTTGTGGGGAACCAGAATAAAAATCCTTGTGTCAGCGTTTGCTTATCTGTGTGTTTATGTTTGCAAGCAATTCTTATTTAACTTGTTATTATTCTTTGTTTAATATTATTCTTGTAACTCATTTATAATATACTGCAAAGATCAGTTTTAGAATTTATACTTCCGTGTAAATTATATATATCTTCATTAAGTATTTAACTATCCGAGCTGTGCTTAATTTCCCTCTGGGAGTCGACTACTGTTCATAGGGAGTCGACTACCAGGAAATTTTTATCTCTGATTTGATTTGAAGATTTATTGAGTTGATTAAGAACCAAGCGTAGATCACTCTACTTGGTTTCTTAGGCAACATTAGAAGGCTTTGATTTGTGTTAATCTATTAAGAACGAAAAAGTTTATATTATACAACACTATTCGACCCCCTTCTAGTGGTGTTTTTCATCCACAGGATCCAATATGTGCAACGTCATACACCGTTAGGTTAGTTAACTATCGGCAAAGCGGCCGCATGATCTTCCTAATTATTAAACGTATAATAATCAATTAATCCAAAAAAATGCAATGATTTATAAAGCATGTAATTAATCAGATTTTAACAAATAAAAACTTACTTAAATCTGAAAAAGAATGTGTAAAAACAAAGTTTTTGGGGGAAAACCCCTAGTTAGGGGTTTTGGAGGCGATCGTTCGTGCGGGCCCATGCGGGCAGATAGGGTTTGCACCGTAGGGACCGTTGCTTTGGGCTGCTAGAGTTTTGTCGCGCGCGTTGCCGCTACGGGTGGCTAGGGTTTCACAGCGCGCGTCGCGGCTTCGTGCAGCTAGGGTTTCGCTGCGCGTGCCGCCGCTACGGGCGGCTAGGGTTTGCATCTCGCACGCGGGGAGGCGGTTTTACCGCTGCTACTTCGGGCGGTAGCGCCTGCTGCCGCCTGAGGTGGCAGCCCTGCCGCCGGAGGCGGCAGTCGCACGCCGTCGCTTCAGGTGGCGGGTAAATCGCATGGGGGGGTTTTGCGTATGCGCGGGTGCTGGCCGCGTGGCAACGAAGAAATCCCTCTAGGGTTTGAAAATTTTTAGGGAAGATGATGATAAAGCATGATTTTTATTAGAAAAAAAATCTATTTTTAGTCTTCAAAACAGCGCTTTTCCTCCTAAAAATTGATTTTTATTGATAAAAACGTCGAGTTTTCATTAAGGAGTTGATTTAGTATACAGATCTAAGATAAAAATCCGATCTATACTAATCAAACATTGATCTAAGTATGTAGATCTAATTGTATGCGCGTAAAAGTTTAGATCTAGGGAACAAAAATTACCTCTATATTCTACCCGTTGGATCTAGCGACGTTCGGTGAAGGAAGCCTGTTCGCGTCGCAATTCGTCCATCGGCAGAGGTTCGGCTCGGCTTTAAGCGTGCTAATAACGTGTTGTAAGCTTGGCGGCTACGGAACATGTAGCCCTATATTTATAGAAATAGGGTTACATAATGGGTGGATACCCAATATACTAATGGGCCTACAAAAGCCCGCTTATAACAAAAATACTTATTTCTAGTACTAAAAAAATTTAGTATTTCTAGAAATGATTGGCCAATGTGGAATGCAACAATAGAACAGAGCTAGACTCACTTAAGACTAAATGATGTCAAACCTGTGGGAGATAAATGTGTATTTATCAGAAAAAGACCGGGTATAGATTATGAAGAAACATAATGATCTTTGTGAAGAAACATAATGAAGAAACATAATGATTGTCCCTAGACCAATGATGCAAAGTCTTTGGACAAATAGTCCAAACACTAAATGATGTCAAACCTGTGGGAGATAAATGTGTATTTATCAGAAAAAGAAATGAAAATAATAAGATCGCATGCTACAAAGCACGGCTTGTAGCATAGGGATTTTCCCAAAGACCGGGTATAGATTATGAAGAAACATACCACCGGTAATGGATGTGATCACTTTCCGATTCTTAATAAGCTTAACAGCAAAGTAAGGATCAGATATGCAGCTAATGAATGTTGTGACTGCATATCTAAATGGAAATATCGTTAAATAGATATATATGAAACTCATGATGGCTTTTCACTACAAATTTAAATGATAGACCTCGGGACGTCTATTCTGTTAAACTACAAATATCATTATATGGTCTTAAACATTCAGGAAGGATGTGATATAACAGACTCAACGAATTCCTTGTACAACAATTGTTAAGGCCAAAAATGACCAAGACAGTTGTCAAGCTGACAAAGACTTGAAGCGCTGAGCTAGAGCCTAGTCAGCCTCTGGAGTGGGACCCTCGATTAGAGGAACCGGGGTCGGTAGTTGGTAGCTGATGACGATACGATCGTTGATCGACCTAAGAACGACCGTCGGATGGCTCGTTCGAGATTGTAAAACCCGATATACACCTTAGACGTTGGATTGCGATCATCGATCTGCACCATAGGGAATCATTAGGTGGGTTGGATCTGGGTTCCGACCCAAATCCCCTTTGATGCTTAAGTTAGTAGGGAGCTTAATGAAGAGAGTGGGCTTGGTGTAGCTGAGATCGACCCACTGAGGATTGTCCCTAGACCAATGACGCAAGCTTGAGAGTAGAATGGAGAAGTAATAAGATAGAGCTCTATGTATTAGCACTCATACCTTGAAGATGGAATCTCTCTCTATATTTATAGAGGTTTGGGGTCCCCTTAGAGACATTGGGGAGATAACGGCCACCTATAATGAGGCCACGATCTTCCACCCTGAATGAGAGTGAACATTACCCATGTCCTCGAGATTTCTGAGCCCGCCTTTAATCTCACATGCGTGCGAGACGGACCAACGGTCGACTGGCCATTTGGGCTTTAACTAAGTCATTATCGGACTTCTTTGGTGGGCCTGGTGGGCCTTGGCCATTCGTCGACAGAGTTTCCTCGAGTGTCGACCCAATGACTCAACAATTGAGATTTGTGATAAAAATTTTATATTTATCCCCCCATTTCGGTGCTCTTTGTGCATGTATCGTTCACATTCTAGCTCCATTACTCGTGTTTTCATGATATTATCATATTTTGGAGCTTATCGTTTGTATATGCATAAACACAATTTTTACAGCTTATTAACATCTTCATCTTAGTCTCCTATTATTTTTCAGTTGAATTTCATGAAGTCCCGATTCGAACGCATATTTTTCTAGAAATTTTAGAGGTCGGAGCAATTTATTGCATTTTTTGGAAGACATTGTGACAGTGCTGAAAATTTCTGGTCTGGGAATTCTGCTATTCCCCTCTTGTGAAGAATTCTGCTATCATTCCAGTGTATATTCCGGCCTAGTGATATTTTTCGGTCGTAGTACACTTTGTTACGGTTCCATCGTCGCCTGGAACATGTCATTCCGAGGTCAGATTATTTTTCTAGAATTTTTGCAAGACATGATGATGGTTCTGAAATTTTCTGCTGCTTTGGGCATTGCTTGCGGGTTTGGTCCATAATCTGACCCGTTTGACTTATTTCCAGACCCGGTTCGGCTGAGGACTGTTTTAGGGCTTCCCCCCTCATTTTCCCTGATTCCACTCTCTTTCTTCTTCATTCTTAGGGTTAGAGGGCATTGGAGAGGAGCAAGAAAGCTTGGAGGAACACAATCTTTGGAGGGAAAGTTGTATTTTCTTAAGAGAAATCTTTGGTGATCTCTTCCCTTTATTTTGTGTATTTGATTTTGGTTATTGTAGTAATATTGGATGATGGTTTTTAGAAATGAAAATCTTTCTTTTATTGTTATGAGTAGCTAGATATATCTCTTGTGTGTTGTGTGGTGATATTTGGTTGTTGGGCTTTGGTATTTCAATCTTGCATGTTTTAATGATTATATGTTAGATTGTTGAGATATACTTTGAATTAGGGACCCTAGTGGATATCTATAGAGTGGAGTTTGCCTAGTAGTACCACTCATGCATGCTTGGATGTTTATTATCTCGAATTTCCATGCATTCCTTTCATTGCACACTAAGTGTTTGATAAAATGCCACATCCACCGATTGCGCTTTCCTTAGCCGGAAAGACAATTGAGTTATCATCGGATTGAACCCATATGCTTATCAACCTCATTCCCACACACTACATAAGCTTCCTCGCCTATTTGCCTCTCCGATTCTCGAACCCTAGGATATTGGTTTGGTAGATGGTCTCACCCGCATTTTCACATGCATTTCCACCGTTAGCTTAGTTGGTTGTAGCTTCGCCTTTATCTCTCCTTTATTAATTGAACTTGTGATTGCAAAACGACTTGTCTCCGTGATCCGACATGGTCTCACAGGATATAATTTATTACTTAACGTCCTCCTACACTTAGGAGTAGCACTCAAGCATCACATACTTGAGACGCGGTCAAGCAATTGGCACCGTTGCCAGGGACACCGGTTTTTGCATTTACATTTTTGATGGATTTTGGAAATTTTGGCGAGATACTTCCCACTATTAGTGTGAGTCTTTTCCGATTCTTTATTTTTCACTTTTTGAATTGAGATTTCTTTATTTTTCAACTTATTGAGTCTTTTGCTTGTTTATTTTCATTTTCTTCAAAAAAATTTTAAAAAATGGCATCGGCTTCAAACATTTTCATGCATTGACTTGGAGGATATCCCACCTCCACCTTTCTTTTCATGGTTCGGAGTGGGAAAACCCTCATTTACATATGAAAAAGTTTGAAGAGTGGATGTATTCTTGTCTTGGTGGGAACAGTTGTGATGCTTGCATATATTTAAATTCTTCCCCTATTATTTGTAAGACAATACTAGATTGTGGTTTGATTCATTGTCTTTCGACTCACATTTTACTTGGTTGTCATTTCAGGCAGAATTTCTCCGAGTGTTTTTGACTATTTTCTTGGAGCATGTACAGGGGCGGCAGGCCATGGAACAGCATATAGCGGGCTTTACCCAAGCTGATGGAGAGGCCTACCATCTGGCTTGGCAGAGGTTCAGTGATTTGATGTTTGCATGCCAACATCATTGTTTCCATGAGGATCATCTCCTGCATATATTTTATACATGGTTACTACCATCTGGGCAAGATTTTGTGCAGATGAGTTGCGATGGAGAATTTTTTGATTATTCGACCGAGGATTCATGTTGTTACCTGAGGGACCTTGCAGAGTATGAGGACATAGTCCAACAAGTTCAGAACCAGACTGAGGAGCCAGTTGTGGGCTCATACCAATGTGACCCTATAGAAGAACAAGAAGAACATGAAAATGGGGTGCATTGGAGCCAAGTAAAGGAAGCTGAATGTCCACATCTTGAGGAGCCAGAGGAGATGGATGATGGGGTGCGTGTTGACCATGTTGATGACACGATGCATTTATTTGTTGGTGGTGATGTTGAGGTAGAGGTAAGTGAAGGCATGAGCGAGATTGATGATTTTGGAGAGCCGGATTCTTGTTTTCCATCTACGTTATATTCCCATTTTGAGGTGTACGAGTGCATGGGACGGACTGCTGAGAGAGTTTTTTTGATGATGATGAGGATGATATGTACGAGGGAGCAAGCTTACATACCATGACGGAGCCCGAGCTAGACCTTCCTCCTAATTCATTGCAGCAGGTTATATACCCTTCACCTCGGGATGTGCACCAGGCCATCATCCACGATGATTTTCAGGACAGCCTGGGGATGACTGCAGAGCCTATACTTCTTTACAACACGGATGAGGAGAGCGAAGGCGAATACGAAATGATTTATATCGAGCCTGAGTTTTCTTTTTCTCCAGATTTGTCTCTGCAGCCAGTTCCCTCTCCTCCTGAGATCGTGCATCAAGCGCCATTATTCAGGGAAGTTTCCACCTTATCATGCATTGCATTTCTGAATCCCAATTTTCACTTCCGCACAATTTTGGTTCAGATTGTCGTTATTTACCTTTAAATTCTTTTTCTGACGACCCATTTTGGAATGCTTTTGTTGCATGGCATGAGGATACAGATTGGACTGATGCAGATTGTCTTCCATATGACACATATTATCCAAAAAGGACGCTTGGAGTTGCATTACTGGAATCCAAGGAGGCCGATGGAGGCCTAGCTCCAAAGCAGCTGGCGGAGGAGCGAAAGGAGCTGATGGATCAATTACATCTATCGTTATACATCTGAGATCCACCTTTTGACCGCTGTGATTTCTATCCAGTAGTGTAGATAAATAAAATAAATGTTTTATTTTATTGCTTTCGTATGATTTTCTTTTCTTTTCTAGGATCTTTTGCCGAGATCTATTACTCTTCCCACATTGAGGACAATGTGTATTTTTAGTTGGGTGGAGAGTGTTAGAATCTTTATAAATGCTAGGATTTTTGCTTAGAATTTTTTTGACATCCATTTTGCCATCACCTAATATCATGCATATATATCATTTACACTCCTTACTCACTTGCTAGCTTTATGCTTAATCTCTTACATGCTTCATATTCATGCGTACATTTAGATTCAAACTTTATTTTCAAACTCCTAAATTGTGATTGGCATGTATTTTATTGCTTTCTCTTCATGGGATTAATTTTAATATGCCATTTATGATGTGAGTGCATAACCCCATGAATTTTGTCTTTAAAATGGGTTAAATTATTTTTGAATAAGCTTTGCGATGCATGAGTATGGATTAAGCCAATTGAGTAGAGTAGTTTTCAATTCGATGAATTTTGATTATGTGCCTAGTATGGTTGGTTGGTGTGTTGAAAAAAATAGAAAGAAAGAAAGAAAGAAAAACGAAAGAAAAAGAAAAAAAGAAAACAAAAAAGAGAAAGAAAAAAGATAAGTGCATCGTTCTTCTAATTTTGTCGAGTAGCCGGGTCCTCGTGCCTCAAGAAGCATTGTGGATTCGCGTCAAAAGATAGGATTTAGGGGAGTGCACGAGAAAATAATAAGTGAATCTTACATAATTCGGGTTATTAGGTCCGGGTCCTTTTTGGCCCAATGTCCTGAAATCGTCTAATTTGGGAGTTATTGACCGACAATTCATTACATGGGTCATCCTAAGTTTCATACAAAGAAAAAGAAGAATAAATTCACACATCAAACCTCCACAAATCAGGAAAGTGTTGTTTTGGCAAAACCCTGATATTTGTGAAACAATGATACAACGTTGTGTTTTAATCCTCATTCGTGCAAAATATTGCTTGTTCTCCTTTATTTGAACCAAACCGAAGCGTTGTTCATGAGTTTGTTCTCATTCATGGATTGGTATACTGAATTTGAGATTTTGTTGGAAACTTTATTTTCGCCATGAATAATTTTGAGTTTGATATGTGCTTTGATTGAAAATCCGAATTTATCGCTTGTTTTGCAAGGGACTAGCAAAAAGCTAGTTGGGAGTGTGATTCGGGATAAAAATTGTATATTTATCCTCCTATTTCGGTGCTATTTGTGCATGTATTGTTCACATTCTAGCTCCATTACTCGTGTTTTCATGATATAATCATATTTTGGAGCTTATCGTTTGTATATGCATAAAACACAATTTTTACAGCTTATTAACATCTCCATCTTATTCTCCCATTATTTTTCAATTGAATTTCGTGAAGTCCTGCATTTTTTGGAAGACCGTGTAACGGTGCTGAAAATGTCTGGTCTGGAAATTCTGCTATTCCCGTCTTGTGTAGAATTCTGCTATCATTCCAGTGTATATTCCAGCCTAGTAATATTTTTAAGTCATAGTACAATTTGTTATGGTTCCATCGCCGCCTGGAACATGTCATTCCGAGGTCGGATGATTTTTCTAGAGTTTTTGCAAGACAGTGTGGCGGTGCGGAAATTTTTTGATGCTTTGGGCATTGCTTGTGGGTTTGGTCCAGAATCCGACCCGTTTGACTTATTTCTAGACCCGATTCGGCTGAGGACTGTTTTAGGGTTTCTCCTCCTCATTTTCCCTGATTCCACTCTCCTTCTTCTTCATTCTTAGGGTTAGAGGCCATTGGAGAGGAGCAATAAAGCTTGGAGGAGCACAATCTTTGGAGGGAAAGTTTTATTTTCTTAAGAGAAATCTTTGGTGATCTCTTCCCTTTATTTTGTGTATTTGATTTTGGTTATTGTAGTAATATTGGATGATGGTTTTTAGAGATGAAAAATCTTTCTTTTATTGTTATGAGTAGCTAGATATATCTCTTGTGTGTTGTTGGTGATATTTGGTTGTTGGGCTTTGGTATTTCAATCTTGCATGTTTTAATGATTATGTGTTAGATTGTTGGGATATACTTTGAATTAGGGACCCTAGTGGGTATCCCTAGAGTGAAGTTTGCCTAGTAGTACCACTCATGCATGCTTGGATGTTTATTATCTCGAATTTCCATACACTACTTTCTTTGCATACTAAGTGTTTGATAAAATTCCACATCCACCGATTTCGCTTTTCTTAGCCGAAAAGACAATTGAGTTATCCTTAGATTGAACCCATATGCTTAGCAACCTCATTCCCACATACCACACAAGCTTCCTCGCCTATTTGCCTCTCCGATTCTCGAACCCTAGGATGTTGGTTTGGTAGATGGTCTCACCCATATTTTCACACGCATTTCCACCGTTAGCTTAGTTGGTTGTAGCTTCGTCTTTATCTCTCCTTTATTAATTGAACTTGCGATTGCAAAATGGCTTGTCCCCGTGATCCGACCCGGTCTCACCGGATATAAATTTATTACTTGACATCCTCCTACACTTGGGAGTAGCGTCAAGAATCACATACTTGAGACGCGTTCAAGCAAATGGCCCCCGTTGCACGACCTTGAGGGATCCATCTGTCGAGGTCAAGCGACGTTACATCGCATTTAATGGGGTGCAATAGTCGAGAAAATGGCACTCGAGTTCTGGCCGCCAAAACGCCCGCCTCGTCGATTCGGTTGACTTGTCGATTCGAACTCCAAGACGCCCCGGTCATTGGATCTTCGACACGTGCTCCATCATGCGGTTGTCGCTTCACCCATATATGACGGTTCCAGTGGAGGAGTGCAAGGATACCTTCTTCATTCTCTCGATTCAGATTCCTCTTCTCTCGACAGTAATGGCTTCGTCATCTGCCTTCGAAAAGAATGTGGTCACCGCCCTCCAGAAGGACCAGGAAGGGTTCATGGAGCCGGGCGTGCTGGCATATTTGAGGACCAAGGTTAAGGCTGGACAAATCGACATGCTTCAGAGGAAGTATGTTCGCCTTGACTATCAGATCAGACTGCCCAGGAGGGATGAGAGGGCTCATCATCCCGGCGGCCGAGAAGTGGGGGTCTACATCAAAACTTTCGAACGGGGCCTCCGATTTCCCATGTATCCTTTCCTATGGTACTTCCTGTGTACCTTGAACATTTTCCTCTACCAGCTGATGTCGAATGGTGTTGGCATGTTGATGGCCTTCATAGTTCTGTGTGAGACGAAGGGAATCGAGCCATCCCTGCGTTTGTTCAAACATTTCTTTTGGATTCCTCCTCTTAAGGCTCTAGGGTGGTACACGATAATGGCTCGTCGAGGGAGGAGGCTGCTGGAAGATCTCCACAGCTCTAACCCCAAGTGGAATGACGATCTTCCAGGGAGAGGCAAGCTTCTGCACCGGTTGGGGCGCCTCGTTTTCGTGCCTACCGAGGATAAGCCGCTGAATGTTGAGGAGAAGAAGGCCGCTGACATTCTGAAGGGCCTGCCGGTAGAGATGAGGTCGGTTGAGTGGCTATAGTCGGACGAAGTGTTGCGTCGAATCATGTGGACGAAAGATTGGTTCGACTGTGCTCGCCAACTATTCGACTTGTGTCACTCGGACTAACTTGTTTGTTGTTCTAGCAGGGATGATCAGCACAGATTACCAGGTAGATCCAACACTGAAGGTCGCGGTCGAGGCTTCCATCAGAGAGGCAGAGGCGAAGATGTTGTCGCCATGGGCCGACCGTATCGAGGTCTTCGACCCAGCTAGTTGGAGATCGGCCCATGATTGCTGAGGGTATCGTCAGCCAGCTGGAGATCGGCCCATGATTGCTGAGGGTATCGTCTAGGAGGCTTTCCCTATGCTGAAGAAGAAGAAAGATTCATCCTCCGAGTTTGAGGTGGTTGCACGGGAGGGAGGCCAGAAAAGGCGGAGGGTTTTCCTTCTCAGCGACTCGGAGCCGTCTGGGTCGAACACATCCGTAGAACAGGCTTCTCGACCAGGGAGTGATGCACCCCCTGAGGAAGGTTCGACGGAGACTCGGGTTCAGCTGGATCTCCACACGCACCAGGACTCCTGGCCTTGGGGGGTCTATCCCCTTCCGTATGGTTGCCTGAAGACATCCCAGGGGAGTACCGTCCTATGTTGTTAGATGGTCGATCTTCTCTGGACCCTTTTAACTATGCCGATGAGGAGCTCGTTAGAGTGAGATTCCCATTGAGGCTTGGGGCTTCCGCCCTTCTTGATTGTGGGGCCGCTTCCCGTTGTAGAGAGATGATGCCCTCGAGGCTATTTATCTCTGTGTGAATAGAACAATCATCTTGTTTGAAATAACAGTAAGCTGTTTGGTAATAATTTATCTAAGTTATATTATAATTAGATATTAACTTAGGTAAAGTCTTGAGACTATATGCAAGGTCAAATAGGTATCGAGATGAGTATCTCGATCATGGAGAAATGTTTGACCGTCTGTAGCATAAGTCTAAAAGGGTTCGTGGTCGTAGATGTTTCGAGACAAGGATATCGAAACATCGGATAGACCATTGTGTCTTAGTCTTCACCGTTTAGCGGTGGCGATGATCTCATGATCGTTTGACTTGGCGAAGTCGAAGACGAGACACAGGTGCTCATTTGAGAATGAGTTCATTGAATGATCCATAAGAGTGATCATATGGTTATATTGACCAATCTATCAATGATTACTCTAAGTGATGTGGCAAGTTGGTCTTTTGACTTGAGGTCATTTTACGAACCTGTGCGTGAACAGTGCCACTTAGATCACCGACCTAGCTTTGAGGCTAGGCCTGTCGAAAGGTCTTTGATTGGGTGTCACTTGAAGAGTACAAGGAAAGTAATGACCAAGAGAGGATTCGTCTCTCCCGGTAAATGGGAGTTAGTGTCGTAGAGTTAGTTTGGTCTTTAGTAAAATCTCTGATCAGAGTATGTTGGAAGAAGTCCAACATTAGTTGACTAAAGATCGATAGAAACTAACCAAAGTCAAGTTATTGGGGTTGACAGTTTGACCGTACCCTAGACTTGATCTACACGACATAGTTTAGACGAAGAGACTAAAACTACAGAATTCATCACGGACACAGTCAGGGTGGTCCCGACAATACTCATGTCGATGAGTCAACCACATAATTATGATTCTGAAGCAGGGACGACAACCACTGCTCGTGGTCACTGCCGTATAGGGCTTCGAGCCCAACCTGTTGTAAGGGTCAGGCTGTAGGGTCTCACACCTAGTGCGACCTTCGTCTAGTATTAGGTAGAATCATTAGGGAGAAGAATTTGCATTTGATGCAAAGGATGGAATATTGTATTTGATGCAATATAATAATTTAAGCCTAGATAGGGACTAATTTGCATATGATGCAAAGGGTTAAATGTGTCTTAAAATTGTTTAAGACATATTTAATATACTTTACGCGTTGGAAAGGTTATCGGTAAGACGAGAATGCCCCGCTCTAAACACAGGTTCAAACCGCGTCAAAAACAGAGTTCAAATGGGCCCTATAAGTCTATTTAAAGGTGTTTAAATAGAGAGCCCAAAACAGACCCAAAGAACAAAGCCCACAACTTTAAATAGCATTTGATGCAGAATTTATTGTGTATGGGTAGCAGCCTTGGGCCCGGGCCAAAGGCCAGGCATTTCTCAAAGCCAGGCGCAAAAGGGGAAGGGGCGCCACGTGGTGCCCCCCGATTGGCCAAGCCAGGCGCCCAAATGGGGGCTAGGCGAAAACGCGGGCCCGGGCTTTGCCCGGGCACGGGCATGTGCGTTCCCGTGCAATGCACGGGCACGTCGCGTGCACGCGGAGGCACGTGCAATGAACGTGCCTCGGGGCACGTGCACTGCATGCGCTTGGTACAGTGGGGCCCGCACGCAGCCCTAGGGCTGCGTGCTTTTTTGCGGCGGCTGGGTTGTGCATTTGGGTGGGGTTTTTGGCATACTTTGACGCGATGTTTGGAGGGTCAAACGGACTCAGATTGACGAGCCGTTTTTTCCTATGCGTTCACCGTTGAAAACCTTTCGAATTGATAGGCTGTATCAATCATGAAGCTCAACGGTAAGGGAGGTAAAATTCACAGAAATTTAGCCTTTGTGAAAGGCAAACTAAATTGAATTTGATTAACTCCAAATTTAGTCCCACATTGGATTTTGAGTAAAGGGGAGCAGTCAGCCGCCTATATAAATAGGGGTCTGCTCCCTTCCTCAAAACTCGTCCCAAGCTCCAGATCTGAGCAGCTCCCATAAATGTTGGAGCACGCTCGGATCTAGGCTTAAATTAATATTCTCTATCTCCCTATATTTCTGTCTTGCTCCTAAGGGCTCTAGCAAAGCCGTGAGGGGGTTCGGATTCGGATCAGAAATCTTGGCGAAGGCTTTCACTTGCGTGAAACATTCTTCGGCGCGTGGTTAGCTCGGCGACACGAGGATTGCTCGCCTCGGGATGCGGAGCAGTTCGAGGAGCGGTTCGAGGAGCGGCTCGGCGTGGGACGGGGAGCGGCTCGGAAGACAGTGCGGAACATGTTGCCTGCCCCAGGGTTGAGATTACGGGTATGTTTTTAGAAGCTTTTGTTTTAATTATTCGCAGTAGTTTAGATCCCTTTTGGGGTGGTCAGATCCACCCCGAGTTGGCAGAGATTCTGGCTAAGAGGGTCTGGTTCCTTAGGGCTGCATGTTAGTTAGATTAACATAACTTGTTCGTTGCGCATTTTATGTCTATGTTCCGTCCGACTTAGGACGGGAATAGAGTTTTTGTGCCCTAAGGGTCTGCGAAAACCCTTCAGTGGTATCAGAGCCAGGTTTGTATGCTGATCTAGGACTGCGATTAATTAATTGATCGCTTGTTAAATACAGAAAAATGTTTTCTTTAAATTTATGCGATAAGTTTAAAATGATTTTATATGTTTAAATTTTTTTTAAACATGAAATTTTTTAAAATGACGTTTTAAATTTATGTGATAATTTTAAAACTGATTTTAAAAACTTTAAAAATTTATGCGATAAGTTTAAAATGATTTTAGATGTTTAAAAATTTTATATGATAAATTTTTTAAGCATGAAATTTTTAAAATGCTGTTTTAAATTTATGTGATAATTTTAAAACTGATTTTAAAAGTTTAAAATTTTTATGCGATAAATATTTTAAGTAGCATGCAAATTTTGTGATTTTTTTAAAAACAAGTTTTTATTTTATGGGATAAAATAAAATGTTTTAAAAATCATAATTTTAAATTTAAATGTTAAAATTAAGTATACATGCTAAACTTGTTTATTTGATAAACATTATACTATTTAATTGTTAAATAGTTGTACACTTTTCTTTTATGCAATAAAATTAGTCTAACTTTATGTTAATGGCTATGCAAATGTTGTCACTTATTTGATAACACAAGACAACCCTCTGAGGTTAGCCATTAAGAACTCGTTAAAATTTATGAGATAAATTCTAATGACATGCTATGTTTTAATAAAACATTAACAACACTTTAAGATCTAATTCCTTATTAGGGTAGTCCCTTTAATGAAATTTTAATTCTAATTGTTATGATATTAATTCTCATTTGAGGGCTTCGCTTTTAGCGTTGTTAATAAGTTTATTAAAATCCTAATAACGATTAGGATAGCAGTGAACCTTATAATTGATAAGGATTTAATAAAAGTTATTAAACAAATCCTAAAATTTTGAATTTAAGGATACAACTAGTTGATAGGATTAATTAGTTGTTAATAAAAGCCTTTTAGTCTATGTCACACATATAAAAATAACAAGCTTCATTCAATGGACCATGATCCAGTCAATGTGCTTGGCTAAGTTCGCTGGATCACCCTAGCTTGCCTAAGGGATAGTGATCTTTGCTTAGTCAATTCCATGGCTGTGTTCTGCTGGACCGCAATGACACGAATCATGATTGTATGACACCCTGGACCATATCTAAGTCAAATACGTTAATAATCTTCTTCAAGATTAGCCGTAGCCCTCCTTGTTTTAGGGGTTGGGAACTATAGGACCCGTGTTCCAGTTATTGAGCTACACTCAAGCTGTGACATGGCAACCTTGTAGAAACCAACTCCTTAAATACATAAGATGAAATTTTAACTTGACCCAAACCGTCTGTCGTGAATACTCTTAGTACCGGCGTAAGATAAGTCAATAATGTAGTCTGGATAGATGTAGTCTAAGACCTGACCCAAACCGACGGGTCGTGAATACACCGAGCACCGGGGCAAGTCAGGCTAGACACGAAAACAAGGGTCCGACTAGACTAGACATTGTGATTTGGATGAGCACACTCATGATCTTAAATTGCTAGGGGTAAAAACCGATAAGAGGGTGATATCTGATATGATCGATGAAGATCATCTTTCGATTACAGAGGCAAGCAACTTGTTGAGCCACACTCAAGGTTGTTAGGCTCAGGGTGATTGGATCTCTTACCCATTTATTTAATTTGATTAAATCGTTCATTGTTAAGGCTTTAAAATGATCGTAAAATAGTGGGAGGATATAGATAGATAAAAGCCATTCTACCTATATTTAATATTGAACATATGCTAAACTGGGGTTAGTTCTAAGTTTACAAATGGAATCAAAATATAATATTTTAATGGAATTAGTTAACTAGTCAAATAGGTTGATTAATTGAATATCAAGTTAAATTCTAATTGATAGAATTAAACTATTTTCTCGTTGATATTAAAATGACCTTCTAAAGAACAGACTAAAGAAATATGATTTCATTAAGTTCTGGGTCCAACAAATAAATTCACGCTACATGTCACTCGCCTATATATGGGGCAGCTTGAATATATAGGATATTCGAAGTATGTTTCTCCCTACAACTTGTCGAGCTGCATTCAAGGTTGTATGGAAAAAAAATTTTGATCCGCAAAGTTCGAGAATTCGATCAAACTGTTTGAATTGAATACGAGTGCATGAGCAGTGCAAGACTATGCATCCCAACCAGATCTTGAGACAAGCAACGTGTTGAGCTACACTCAAGGTTACAAAGCTCAAGCGTTTGGATACATGAGATACTTGCATAGCTATTCATTTATGTTGGGCTATTTAATATCTAAATATGATTTAGAAAAGGAAGAAGACACGCCGGAAAGTCAATTGAGAAAGTTAGTTATATTTATCATTAGTAAAGGCATAAGTAGGAGGACATGAAAATATGACATATTATGGTGTCACGATTTCAGAATAATTGTTATACAAAAGACGTCTAACACATTTTGACGAATGTCGTCACCTTGCTTCTGAAGAAATGTTTTGTGTTAGTAATTTGTAATAACTATATATATATATTAAATGTTAATATATAAATACACAAGATAGTAGCAAACTTATATGACAAAATAGACTAGGCCGTATCGAGAGACTAAGCTTCATAAGTCACATAAAGAGGGGTCTGATCTCTCGTATTATGAAGTCTATAGACACTTGTGAATCTTATCCTCTTCGATATAATGGCCGAAACTCATCTGTAAGACAGTGGGAGAATGAGTTGTCGAACTCAATCTCGTACATACTGATGTACCCGAGTCTAGATTAACGAAAATAAGTTATTCTTATATTCTATTAAGACACGTGTTCTTGATGAAACACAAGTTTGATAAAATAAAGAACGAAATGACAAAAGTATTTAAACTGATTTGATTAGATCAAATGGTCAAATACTTAGCTATATAAAATCTTGCGAAATTAAAAGAAAATATGATTTTCTCTCAAGTCAAGTATGTTAACACATCGGTGTGTTAAAGGTATGAATCACTCTTAGTTGGCTTGGTGCTATCCATAGCAAGTGACTCTGAGTTAAGTCCTCCCTCTGGGTTAAGTCCCAGATAATAATGCCTAGGTTTTAATAATATTCTGTGAGGACATTATTAATAAGATATTCGTTAAATCGATCATTAGGAAGTTGTATAATTACTCGAACCTCGTGAGACAAAGGGTCGAGTTAGACATCATAATTGATGATGACTTAGTCAACTTCTAGGATGAAATTCGGAGTAGTACCTCTGATTTATAACTTGATGCAATCAGAATAGGTCCGTGTGCGTAAATAAATTTTGAAATTTAGTTTACGTGTCAAAGGAAAATGTTTCCTCACTTTCTGCAAGTAAATCTTTAAGTTAAAAGATTGGTGCAGAAAGAAAATAGTGAAGTACAATCATATTGGTCGAGAACGGTTTTCATCATAATTCCTATAAACGGATTATGTTGGAACCGTCTCGCCAGCAGATGTGTACGGATCTACTCGGACCGAACTCGATGTAAGTGCTCATGATGACCATGAAAACTGGAACATTCACTTATAAGTTCGTTTTTCTAAATATGATTTAGACGAACCAACTTATATGAATTAGCCAGAAAGTTTTCAAAGTCAGTGGGAGCGTATAAGTTACATGCGAGGCATCGAAGGGATGGAACATTTATTTTGATAAAGTAATCAAAAGGTTTGACGCTTTATCAGAAACAGATATGCGCCATTTGAAATGACCAGTAACTAATTTAAAATTATTATCATACGATACGATGAACTGGATAAGATCCAAGGAAATAAAATATTATGGATTCTGAAAGACCAAATGAATTATTTGAATGAGATTCAAATGGTTGGTCTAACATGAACATAGAAACCCCTTAAGTCTATAGAGTAGACAGTTTAGCAGATCCACTCACGAAGGCTCTATCACATGAAGTCTTGAAAAACTTATGTGTAAAAACGGTATGAGATACTGGGATAAATCGGCCTGAGTGCAAGTGGGAGATGTAGAGAGATGATGCCCTCGAGGCTATTTATCTCTGTGTGAATAGCACAAACATCTTGTTCGAAATAACAGTAAGCTGTTTGGTAATAATTTATCTATGTTATATTATAATTAGATATTAACTTAGGTAAAGTCCTGAGACTATATGCAAGGTCAAACAGGTATCGAGATGAGTATCTCGATCATGGAGAAATGTTTGACCGTCTGTAGCATAAGTCTAAAAGAGTTCGTGGTTGTAGATGTTTCGAGACAAGGATATCGAAACATTGGATAGACCATTGTGTCTTAGTCTTGACCATTTAGCGGTGGCGATGATCTCATGATTGTTTGACTTGGCGAAGTTGAAGATGAGACAGAGATGCTCATTTGAGAATGAGTTCACTGAATGATCTACAAGAGTTATCATATGGTTATATTGACCAATCTGTCAATGATAACTCTCAGTGATGATATGCAAGTTGGTCTTTTGACTTGAGGTCATTTTACGAACCTGTGCACAAACAGTGCCACTTAGATCACTGACCTAGCTTCGAGGCTAGGCCTGTCGAAAGGTCTTTGATTGGGTGTCACTTGAAGCGTACGAGGAAAGTAATGACCAAGAGAGGATTTGTCTCTCCCGGTAAACGGGAGTTAGTGTCGTAGAGTTAGTTCGGTCCGAAATCTTGGCAAAGGCTTTCACTTGCGTGAAACTTTCTTCGGTGCGTGGTTGGCTCGGTGACATGAGGATTGCTCGCCTTGGGATGTGGAGAGGTTCAAGGAGCGATTCGAGGAGCGGTTCGAGGAGCGATTCGAGGAGCGGCTCGGCGTAGGACGGGGAGCAGCTCAGAAGACGGTGTGGAACATCTTGCCCGCCCCAGGGTTGAGATTCCGGGGATGTTTTTAGAAGCTTTTGTTTTAATTATTCACAATAGTTTAGATCCCTCTTGGGGTGGTCAAATCCACCCCGAGTTGGCAGAGATCCTGGCTAAGAGGGTCTTGTTCCTTAGGGCTTCATGTTAATTAGATAAACATAACTTGTTCTGTTGCGTATTTTATGTCTATGTTCCGTTCGACTTAGGACGTGAATAGAGTTTTTGTGCCCTAAGGGTCCGCGAAAACCCTTCACCCGAATCACTGAGAATGTGACCCTTCTATGGGACTGGACGGTCGTGGAAAGGGTCGACGACGAGCGGCTTGCATCAGTATCTGTCCACGCCAACGTCCGGGTAATTATCAACTGGACTTCTGTCGATGTTATTGTCTGCGTACAGGCTGATAATCGATCATTCTATGTAGGCTCTTGTGGCAACCGCAGCATTGCACCGCCGAGCCTCGGAGGTGGCCGATTATAGCGTCACTTTGGAGGCCGTCAGCTCAAGGGTGGAGAAGTCCTAGCCTGAGATGGAAAAGTCTGTCGTCTCTCCGAGGCGAGGTCACTGATCGTTGAGAAACTCGAGCGGGAGCTTAACGAGTCTCGTAGGAAGGAGGCAGAACAGATCGCCTTAAGAGAAAAAGCGGAGAATGCTCTGCTGTAGGAGAGAGTTGAAGCCGATGTCATTTCGGAGAGGGCGATTCGGGAATTCACGGATGCGGCCCCCCGACTTTGACGTGCTATATGAGCAGGGTTTCGAGCGATGCCGGTTGGAGATGAATAACCGGTTTACTGACCACTCATCGAAGATCGACAAGATCCCGGTGGTTTTTCCAGACAATGGCGAGAATGAGTCGAGCCATGACGATGATGAGTCGAGCCATGACGATGATGCGCCAAGCCAGGGTGTGGACGAGGCAGCTCTGGTGGACGAGGCCACCACCTAGATCGGTGACGAAGCAAGAGTGGTTGATATGGGGGAGCTGGGGCTCACGATCGTTTTGGAGGGAGATCAGAGGCCTGAACGACCATTGTAAGGTCTGGTCTACCTGAATTTTTTTTTGAATGTATAGGGGGTGATGTAAATAATAACAACATTTTGTAATGAAGAGTGGTAAGAGGATTAACCTGTGTATTCAGGTATGCCTTTGCCTCTCCTTGTTTGTTGTCGCTTACGCCCTGTGGTGGTCTCAAATGCTTGATGGCCCCTTTCGATGGATTAGGCACTGCTTCAAGGGTAGACCATCGAACCACACTTAGAATTTGACCAGCATGTTCCGTGGGGGAAGTGAGGTCCGCCTGACTCATGGTCTGACGATATGGGGACCTGGGTCACTCGGTAGTGAAGGTATGGCCCTTTCAACATACGGCTAACGACCGTTTAGGAGAGTCGTCCAGTGGCGAAGGGTGGCCCCTTCGCTTAAGACCGACGCTCATTCGAGAATTGTTCAGTGGTGAAGGGGTGGCCCCTTTGACTTACGACTGCCGATCATTCGAGAGTCGTTCAGTGGCGAAGGGGGTGGCCCCTTCGACTTACGGCTAACGCTCGTTCAATGGCGAAGGGGTGGCCCCTTCGACTTATGGTCGACGCTCGTTCGAGAGTGATTCAGTGGTGAAGGGGTGGCCCCTTCGACTTACGACCGACGCTCGTTCAAGAGTCGTTCAGTGGTGAAGGGGTGGCCCCTTCGACTTGCGGCTGAAGCTCGTTCGAGAGTCGTTCAGTGACGAAGGGGTGGCCCCTTCGACTTGCGACTGACACTCGTTCGAGAGTCGTTCAGTGGCGAAGGGGTGGCCCCTTCGACTTGTGGCTGACGCTCGTTCGTGATCCCGTAAGTTCGGTCTTTCCAACCCCTCTTAAGGATCGGGTCCTTTTTCGGGAGGATTTTCTTATGGTTGCGTAATCTCTCCAAACTTTACGAAAGCTTGAAGAAGTAAAGCTTTGTTCGATAAAAGAAATATGCTTTATTAGCGAAAATGAAAAAAAAAACGGAAAAGGCGTATGATCACTCCATATTTTACACCTTTTTTCTGCATGTTTGCATGCTATTTTGATCGCTCAAATCGTGTTTTTCACGTTTATTCGGCAATATTGCGATGCTTTTCACGATTTGTTGTTTTTGTCGTATTTCAGGAGATTTGGAGCGATTTGGAGTGATTCTGAGATGCACCCACTCCGGAGTGTCACCGACGACTCTCTTGAGGGGTATTTTGCTGTTGGAGAGGAGTGGAAGGAGAAAGAACGTCGTAGGAGCGACGAGGAGGCGAAGATATGAAGTTTGGGCATTTTTAGCACTTCACTCGGCCGAGTGAAGGAGCCACTCGGCCGACCATAGGAAGCCCGCTCGGCCGGCCAGATCGGACACGCAACAGAGCAATATCATCGTGCACTCGGCCGAGCATCACCATGCCACTCGGCCGAGCACCGAGTCACCCATCGCCCGAGTGGAGCCAAGACGACGGCAACAAAAGAGACCGAACTCTCTGTTTTTTCGTCTGTCAGTCCCGATGACTGACTCAGCCGAGTGGAGAAAGACGGTCCGCCCGAGTGACAACCGACGTCCGCCCGAGTGACTGAAGGCCGTCCGCCCGAGTGACCTCCGAGGAGACGACCCCCGAGAACCCCAACTCTCTGTTTTTGTACAGGGTTCGTCACTCGGCCGAGTGACATTTGTCACTCGGCCGAGTGAGCCGCGCTGCCTGTAGCGAAAACTGCGGATTTGAGGTTGCGTAGGGGCATTTTCGTCAGGTTTTTTTGGGCTTTTTTGGGGGGTATTTAACCCCAGTTTTTAACCTAGTTTTAGAGAGCTTTTCATAACTTTTGGCAGCTTTTTAGATTAACTTTTTAGGGATTAGATTTAGCTTGAAGGGAGGAGAGAAAAGTGAGATTTTATTGGATGATAGCTTGTTCTTTATTGGGTTGTCTCTCTCTCCCTCAAAAACTCCATTTTTATTGATTTATTGAATTTTGCTATGAATTCCATTGATTTTGATTGTGAATTTATATTGTATTCTATTATGAATTGTGAGTAGTTCATCGTCTTAGGGCGTAGGGATGAACCCTACGAGCCCAATTTCGAATTTGTGATGAATTGGGGAAACTATTGCTAGGATTGATTAGGGTTAGTTTGGGATTGCTATAATACGAATAGCTAGAGATTCATATCGATTGGGATTTGTAAGAGATTGGATCCCAATTCGATAGGAAGCCCTAGATATTCGAATCGGGTTGCAATTGAATTTCTCCGGAATCGGTTTGCAAGAGATTGGACCGAAACTAGGGTTTTTCGATTGCAATTCTATACCAATACCCGTTTGCAAGAGATTGGATGGGTGGGAACTATCCCATCCTTGGTCGTAGCTCGAGTTTGCACGAGAGTGGGCTCGAGATACGATTGAACGATGATGTTGTTCTTCACGCTAGTTTGCCTAGGTTCGGGTTTCCAAGAGATTGGGCCCTACCATAAGTTGGCTATAGACCGGCAATAGCACGAGAGCGTGAGCTTGGTTCCACATTTAGTTGCAACTAGTTCACCCAAATTTCAAGCCTAGCAATTGTGAAACCTACGAGTCACAATGATGAGATACGGCAAGTAGTGGGGATTCCCTATCCCCTAAGAGTCTTTATTAATTTGTTAATTCCTTTATACATTTAAACGACTGTGATCGTACATTGCGAACATTCTCCCGACTTTCCCTATAGCCAGGTGATTCGAAGAAGACATTGTTATTAGGCCTCCCTGTGTTCGATACCCGCTCGCCGCTACACCGTGCGCTTGCAGTAAGACTACGATCGTCGCCGCTCCGGGACGTGTATCCGGGGCGCGATCAAGTTTTTGACGCCGTTGCCGGGGACGATTTTGACAGAGTTTGATTTGGATCACCCGGTTATTTCTTTTCAATTTCTTTCTTTATTTCTTCATTCTTTTCTAACTCTGTTTACAGCCCTATTTTGCAAGCCCTCCCGAGATTTTCCATAATATCTTAACAGGTAAAATGGAGGATGCAATTCCAATGACTGAGTCTGGCCAGGAAGATGATGAATCTTTTGCGGAGCTGCTCAAGGAACTTATTGATGAGGTCTACGCCACCGGAGCTTTTGCTATTAATATCAAGGACCCCGTCGAACAACTGTTTGCTAGCTTCGTGATGGATCAAATCTCCCCGGATGGGACTATTGGGGGCGATATCAGAGTTGATGTGAGGGACGACATGCTATACTTTGAAGGCGATAGGACATGCGTCGAAGAGTACTACACTCCCGAGGAATACTTCGAACAAACCGATATTCAGGGAGATACACTCTACGACCCCTACTCTTGCATTTATGAATCTGCTGACGTATTTCTTGATCTCAGGAATGAACCGGAGCAAGGTGGTGGTCCTTTTGATGCAAGCGCAGAATTGGAGAGCGTTTATTCAGATGCACCTTCCTCACTAGGAAGCGAATCTGAGCCTCCACCCGAGAGTGAGCTAAACTCGGATGTTGAAGGCGAAGCCAAATTCACACAAGGTGACGAAGCAGAGGGTACGGCACCCTTTGAGGTAGAGCTTAAACAATTACCGCCGAATCTAAGGTACTCTTTCTTGGGTAGTAAATTGACATTCCCGGTGATTGTTAATGCCCACCTTGGCCAAGATCAACTTGAAAAACTATTAGAAGTCCTTAGGGCTCACAAGGATGTCCTTGGCTATACTATCTCTGATCTTAAGGGAATAAGCCCTAGGCTATGCACGCATAGAATCCACTTGGAAAACACTGAAGCCACTTCTATTGAGCCTCAAAGGCGGTTGAACCCGAATATGAAGGAGGTAGTCAAAAAGGAAATCCTTAAATTGCTTGAGGCCGGCATTATCTATCCAATCTCAGACAGTAGATGGGTTAGCCCCGTTCACGTCGTCCCCAAGAAAGGGGGGATGACCGTTATAAAAAATGATAAAGGAGAGCCCATTTCTACACGCACTGTCAAGGGATGGTGGATGTGCATTGATTACCGAAAACTAAATAAAGCCACCCGAAAAGACCATTACCCACTACCCTTCATAGATCAAATGTTTGAACGGCTAGCTAAACATAAATGCTTCTGTTACTTGGATGGGTATTCGGGGTTTTTCCAAATCCCCTTGCATGAAGACGACCAAGAAAAGACCACATTTACTTGTCCTTATGGCACTTACGCCTACCGTAGAATGCCCTTTGGTCTTTGTAATGCACCCGCCACCTTTCAGAGATGCATGACCTCCATCTTTTCCGACTATATTGAAAATATTATGGAGGTTTTCATGGATGATTTCTCAGTTTATGGAAGTGAGTTTGATTCTTGTTTGGCTAATCTTACCAAAGTTCTAAAAAGATGTCAACAAAATAATCTTACTCTTAATTGGGAGAAGTGTCACTTCATGGTCACGGAAGGGATAGTGCTTGGGCACCTTGTCTCCTCAAGAGGGATTGAGGTTGACAAGGCGAAGATTGAGGTAATCGAGAAACTCCCTCCTCCTATTAATGTTAAGGGCATTAGGGGCTTTCTTGGTCATGCGGGGTTTTACCGTCGCTTTATCAAGGATTTCGCCTTGATTGCCCGACCCCTTACCTCCTTGCTTGCTAAAGATGCTCCATTTGTTTTCTCAGGAGAATGTTTGCGGGTGTTCAACACGTTGAAAGAAGCACTAATCTCTGCGCCCATCATACAACCACCGGATTGGAATCTTCCCTTTGAGCTCATGTGTGATGCAAGTGACCAAGCCATCGGAGCGGTATTAGGGCAAAGGAAAGATAGAAAGCTCCATGCAATATTCTATGCAAGCAAAACGTTGGATGACGCACAGAAAAATTACACAACTACGGAGAAAGAGCTTCTAGCGGTGGTTTATTCCATTGAGAAGTTCCGCTCCTACCTCCTTGGATCCAAGGTGATTGTCCACACCGACCATGCGGCATTGAAGTATCTCCTAAACAAGAAAGAGGCCAAACCTAGGTTGATAAGGTGGATACTTCTATTGCAAGAGTTTGATTTGGAAATCAGAGATAAGAAGGGTGCGGACAATGTTGTGGCGGATCATTTATCTAGGCTTATTCGCGACAAGGAGGATGAAAGCTTGCCCATCGATGACTCTTTTGTTGATGAGAGGCTATACACCATAAGGACCGGAGAAGTTCCTTGGTACGCGGACTATGTCAATTACTTGGCTTGTGGGATTAAACCAAGCGGGATGCCCACACAGCAAAAGAGGAGGTTTATGCATGAGGTCCGCAGCTACTTCTGGGAAGACCCGTATCTCTTTAAGATATACAAGGGTGGGGTTATCTGGAGATGTATTTCTAAGGAGGAGGCCACCTCCATCATCCTGCATTGCCATGGTATGCCATGCGGGGGACATCACGCCGCTTCCAAGACTACAGCTAAGATATTGCAAAGTGGATTCTTTTGGCCAACCATGTTCAGAGACACGCACGAATTCATCAAGGTGTGCGATAGATGCCAACGGACCGGGAATATTTCCAAACGAAATGAGATGCCAATGAAGCCCATCCTAGAGATTGAGCTATTTGATTGTTGGGGAGTGGACTTCATGGGACCATTTCCGTCAAGCAAGGGTAACAAGTATATCTTATTGGCCGTGGACTACGTTTCCAAATGGGTAGAAGCCATCGCCACCCCTACCAATGATGCGAGGATTGTTTCCAAGTTTTTCAAGCAAAATATTTTCCCGCGCTTTGGGGTGCCCCGTACTTTGATAAGCGACGGGGGACGTCACTTTATAGAAAACAAATTTGAAGCCATGTTGAAGAAGTACGAGGTGAACCATAGGATTGGCATGGCCTACCACCCTCAAACGAGCGGACAAGTGGAGGTTTCAAATAGAGAAATCAAGCAAATTCTTGAAAAGACCGTAGATCGATCTAGAAAATATTGGTCCATGAAGCTAAATGATGCCCTATGGGCATATCGCACGGCCTTTCGGACTCCCATTGGCACCATGCTGTTTCGACTTGTTTATGGGAAAGCTTGTCACCTACCGGTAGAGTTGGAGCACCGCGCGTATTGGGCCATCAAGACCCTCAATTACGACTATAAGAGTGCGGCGGTGAGGTGACTCTTGGACATCAATGAGCTTGACGAAATTAGAAGAGATGCCTACGAGAGCTCAAGAATTTACAAGGAGAGGACCAAGATCCTCCACGACGCCCGCATAACCGTCACGGACTTCGAGGTCGGAGACAAGGTTTGCTATTTAATTCCCGACTCCGACTATTCCCCGGGAAGTTGAGGTCACGGTGGTCCGGACCTTTCACCATCAAGCGCATACAACCGGGAGGAGCATTTGAATTGGAAGGGAAAGATAGAGCCACTTTCAAGGTAAATGGGCAACGTCTAAAGCATTATTCCGAAGGAGTTCCTATGGGCGAGGTAAATAGAATATATTTACTCAAGGGACGGCTGGACGACCTTTCATACATTCTTGATGAGGTCATTGAAGAGGCGATACCCCATTCCATCGGCGCACCCCACGAAGATAGCTTCGAAGAAGGCCCATACTTGGCCGAAGAAGAGAAGATGGAGCACTCCCCCGATATCTCCATGGCAATTGATGATGTCGACGCTGATGTCACAAGAATACGGGAGCTCTGCAAGCTCTCGAAGTTGAGGACTCCAAAGAAAGCTCCACCGATACGACAATCGGTGTCACCGACGAAGAGGAAGACCGGAGCAAGCTCTAGCTTGGGGGAGCGAGCCCCCAACATTGCCCATGACGAAGGGGCACTGAGGAAGACCGCACCCCACCATGATCCAAATCCGAGTGGTCTTCCAAGCAAGTTCGATGGGTGCATCTCGTATGCACCCAACATCAAGCGTTAATTGAAAATCAATAGGGGTCGAGCTCAAGACCTAAAACGAGCGCTTGTCTAGAGGCAACCCGACGGTTATCGCAATTTTTTTTAGTTTTTATTTTTGTTTTAGACTTTATTAGTGTTTTTGAGACGTTCGCCCGAAAAACTTTGACAGGAGAGGGGAACGGGATATCTATCGTATGGAGGATGACTAAGGCGAAGAAGAGTGCTCCAGGAACACGCGCAAGGCTTAGGAGAAGAAAGAAATCAACTGGAGAAAGAAAAAACAGAGACTAGAGCCAAAACAGAGCATCACAGCAGAAAACAGGGCCTCACTCGGCCGAGTACCTTATCCACTCGGCCGAGCAAGCAACATCGTCCGCCCGAGTGGCACACCAACTAGGGAAGTCTACTGCACCCAACTCTCTGTTCTTTTTTCAATTTCAGTATAAATTGCCACTCGGCCGAGTATATATCTTCACTCGACCGAGTGAAACTGATACGCTCCTAAGGCGAAAATTGCCAAGTAGCTTGTGCCACTCGGCCGAATGGACTTTTTCCACTCGGCCGAGGGTGGCAAAGCCACTCGGCTGAGTCGTAAGCGGCGAGGAGTTTTCAAAAAAATATTTTCGTTACAATCACTCGGCCGAGTGACGTAGTCACTCGGTCGAGTCGTAACTAATCCTATATAAGCTGACGCGGGCTCGGCGCGGAATTCAAAGCGACACAAATTCTCGCAGCGCCCGAGCCCGCGCCTCTTCAGCCCTCACTTGCCCGTTGCGACCACCCCATCGCCCGAGTCCGCCCCACCGCCGGTCTGACCGCCGCGCCGCCGACGGTCGACGCCGACCCCCCTCACTGCCGGCGACTCCCTCGCCGCCGGTCGACCTCCGGTAACCCCTATTTCGCCCGTTTTCTCCATTTTCTCCTATTTTTTGACGATCCGTGCACCTATCGAGCCCCTACATCAAATTAATTTCCTTATCTATCTATTATACCCCTAACCCCATATGTATTTTGAATTTTACACGCTGATATCGTTGTTTGATGTGTAGGCGATCTTGGGGAGCTTAGGGGAGCTTAGGGGAGCTTCCGGGGCACGCTTCTGGCCTTGTGGAGTAGGCGTCTTCGCACACATCCGCTGATTTGCTCTCGCGGCGTGTTCAGGTACCATCGTTCCATTTATTTTAGCACGCCGCACGTTTTACTTGTTGGGTGATCACTCGGGGCACACATGCCGCCCCGAACACGGCCACGCACTAGGAGAGCTTCCGCCAAGCGGAAGCGGCCAGATGAGCCCGGCCCCTCCCACGAGATGGAGGACTCTCCCCCGCCTACACCACCTCACCCCACACAGCCACATCCTGCCGATCCAGTCCACCCACAGCCACTTCCAGCCGAGCCCCCACACCCACAGCCACCACCGGCTCCTATCGTCGGGCCGCTGGGTATTACGTTCCGAGACGACGCACATCGCGTCGCTTTTGAGCGTATCGCCCAAGGCTCGATAGCGCCCTCCAGGTTCGCGCACCTTGCTGACCTAGACCGCCTGGGGGTACTCGAGGGCATGCTCACGTTGTACGACAACGTGGGTTGGCGAGATTTTCTTTCCGTGTCGGCGGACACCTACGTCCGTCCGACACTCGAGGTACTCAGCTCGATCGCCCGGACCGTTGAGGGATGCTCCTTCCGACTTATGGATCGAGAGTGTCAGATCACTCTCGATATGCTTAGAGCATTCTTTCAGTGGCCCGCAGTCCCCGTGCCCGACCGAGCCTACGCCCCCACACACATCCCTCCCCCATCCTTCGATTCACACGCCTTCTGGGCCCGGATCACAGGTTTACCACCGGCATTTGACCCTAGTAGGGCCAAGGCCTCGGCCATTGTCCACCCCTGCCTCTGCATAGCACAACACCTTATGGCGACCACTTTTCTTGCGAGGTATGAGCCTGGGACGATGTCTACGCCTGAGCTCTATATGCCCTATGCGATGACTCGCCCCAGAGTTCTTGATAGGGATGGTGTCACGTTGGTCCCCGCCGTAGAGATTGACTTCGCTAGTTGGTTTTTGGACCACATCATCGTATCGGTGGGCGCTCGCTCCCTGATATGTTGCGGCGGTCTGATCACTCAGCTAGCCCTGATGACCGGCGAGGACCTTCCGGCTGACCTGCGATGAGCCCCGGGCCCCACTGCACTATCGATAGACGTCATGGCCCGGATGAAGATGCTTCGTCCGCACGGTCAGCGGCACTGGGTATGGTTGCACGGTCCGTACGGTGCTGACTACATGATCCTCCCGAGCCCAGCTCGGACACACATAGGACCAGCACACGACGACTGGCTTCTGGCGATGGATCTCCTGATCCCCGCCGCCTACGTGCTAGAGGCCGAGGGAGCTGAGCCTGCACCACCTGCACACCCTGCACCGCCAGCTGACCCTGTGTTCCCTCAGCCTGAGCCTGCACTTTCTGCCGCTCCCGACACTTCTGTCACCACTTCTGCCAGTGTCTGGAGTACACTTGCTGAGCCTACACCCACCACGTCTGCCACTACCACCACCACTGCTGTGCCCTTGTCGGTTGAGCCACTTCTCTCTTTGCCACCCGAGCGTCCACCTTCCATAGTTGAGTGCGGCGAGCCTTCTTTCGCTGCTGTCGTGGAGACCATGGCCAGTATGATCTCCGCTGGGGTTTCCCCTTTTGGACCCCACACTTTCTCCCCAGCAGTCGACCCTTCTGTCTCCACCGTAGCTGTTCTATCTGAGAGTGTCGTGACGTCTGTCCCCACGTCTGTGTCACTGACCTCTCTTGCCGCCTCGTCACCGATTTTGTCTTCCACTCCCACTGCTTCTGCTTCCACCTCACACCAGCCTGCGTCCCAGCCTCGCACCGAGGCTGGGCATCCACTAGTGAGCACAGCACCCGTACCACCCATGCCTGCTGTCCCGATCACCTACACCGCCTGTGTTAGACAGCCCCGACCAGCTCAGCCTAGACCTGTTCGTCCCTCCACTCCACCACCCCCTGACGCCTTAGTTCAGAGCGTTCGCGCTCTTGAGGGGGCGTTGAGTGGACTCCGGGGCGATTTTAGGGCTCTGTCTTCCACAGTCACCGCCATGCAGCACCGCCTCGAGCTACTTCCCAGCATTCACTATTGCTTGACCCAGATTCTCGAGCGACTGCCACGACCCCCACCCACCCAGTAGACATGTCCACCACCCCCCCCCACCCCCACCTCCGCCTCAGGACGGAGATGGCGTAGCCCCACCAGCTTAGGCACACCCTTGATGCCACTGATTTTTTGTCGTTATGCTGCCCATTATCTGCTTGGTCCTGATGCTTTTTGCCCACCCCTCCTCCCCTCACTATTTTTGTCCACATTTTGATCATATCATCCTATTTTCTTTTTTCGGGAGTGAGGGAGGGTATTTTTGGTGACACACCCACTTTTGCATCACTCTTATCCTTGCATGCATCGCATTCGCATCATATTTTTCATTTTGTTCTTTTTATTTCTTTTTCACATGCATGCATACCCACCCCCCCTCCAATTTCACGTCTCTCGGTGTGCCACACTTTGCACATTGAGGACACTGTGCACTTTAGCTTGGGGGAGTGAGTTCTCACGCTTTTTGCTATTGTCACCCCTTATTTTCAGTTTTTTTTTCCACTTTTTCCCCCATTTCTCATCACTTTTTCATTTTTTTACCATGCATCATGTTTTTCTTATTTTTCTTGTGTGCCGCATTGTAAATAGTTTTTATTTTCGTTTATCTTTATTTCTTTCATCTTTTGCTAGAGATGAATTTTTTGTGATGATGATGACGTGGTGTTAGCTTCTCTCTATATGCATGCTGTATTTGTCATGTCATAGTGTTTTTATTGCTGATATCATATGCTATGTCCTACCTTGCGTTTAGAAATAGTAACCCACTCTCTTTTGGTGTATGAAAATGGATCAAATTCTATTATTAGCTGATGTCTGATGATTCATATGTATGCTATCGTAGAAAACACACCAAGATTCACGCATTGATGCTTATATCTGGAGTACTGCTTTCTTTTCTCTCATATCACTTCTATATGCATGATTTGTACATTTCACTTCAGGTTGATTGAATTGTTGCTAGCAATGATAAATCTGGATTAGTTTACTTTTTGAGATTAAACTGAGTAGATTATATTACCCTGCTAAAGTTGTCATGCACGTCCTATAGAGTGAACTGAGAGATACATTTATTTCTTTCTCCACATATCTTGAACATTATTTCTCTATTTTAAATTCATTGGTGAATCTCCCCTTAGCGATTCTATTATTGGCATTCCCCCGTTATTAAAATCACATGCTCCAAGTTCCCCAAAATCCAAAGATAAAAAAGATTTGAGAATAAGAAAAGAAAAGAGAAAAGTAGTTCGAAAACGATCCCATCTCATATACTTTGTCTCTTTCTTCCCTCTTTTGTTTTATTTTTGACTTTTGGAGCTTCATAAAAATGGGGATGTAAATATCGTTTTATATATGCCACCACGCTTATAGATAAGCTTGGGGGAGAGAATCCAATGATGTGTGAGAGAGTGACTACTTGACGGTGCATGACAACCTAGGCTAAGTAATATTTTATACTCGGTGAGATTGCTAAAGTTTTACGAAATCCAGAAATCTACGCTTAGCATTCATTTCATGAAAACCGCACTTTTTCTATTCTTACTACTCTATCGTGTGATATCTCTTATACTCCTTATAGAAAGCATTCAATTGAAAAGTGTGTGATCTACGATATTGTATACCGCTTTAGATGCTTCAGACGATGTTAATCTTAGAATTATTCCATTTTTCATGCTATATTGATATTCTTGGGGTTTCTATTTCAAATGCATCATTATACTATGGTATCAAAATAAAAGACTTTGACATGTGTTTTATATTCGATGCATGCTATATGAGTAAGCAAAACACACGTCCTGAGAAAAACGATCTAGCAACTTCCCTCTTCGTTTTCTATTTTGTTTTTCGTTTTTCGTTTTCCACCTTTCCACTGTTTTCGTTATCTTTATCCACCGGGTTCGCTTTTTTACTTATCTTCCTCGAGGACGAGTAAGAGGTAATCTTGGGGGATTTTGATCACTCCATATTTTACACCTTCTTTCTGCATGTTTGCATGCCATTTTGATCGCTCAAATCGTGTTTTTCACGTTTATTCGGCAATATTGCGATGATTTTCACGATTTGTTGTTTTTGTCATATTTCAGGAGATTTGGAGCGATTTGGAGTGATTCTGAGATGCACCCACTCCGGAGTGTCACCGACGACTCTCTTGAGGGGTATTTTGCTGTTGGAGAGGAGTGGAAGGAGAAAGAACGTCGTAGGAGCGACGAGGAGGCGAAAATATGAAGTTTGGGCATTTTTAGCACTTCACTCGGTCGAGTGAAGGAGCCACTCGGCCGACCATAGGAAGCCCGCTCGGCCGGTCAGATCGGACACGCAACATAGCAATTTCATCGTGCACTCGGCCGAGCATCACCATGCCACTCGGCCGAGCACCGAGTCACCCATCGCCCGAGTGGAGCCAAGACGACGGCAACAAAAGAGACTGAACTCTCTGTTTTTTCGTCTGTCAGTCCCGATGACTTACTCGGCCGAGTGGAGAAAGACGGACCGCCCGAGTGACAACCGACGTCCGCCCGAGTGACTGAAGGCCGTCCGCCCGAGTGACCTCCGAGGAGACGACCCCCGAGACCCCCAACTCTCTGTTTTTGTATAGGGTTCGTCACTCGACCGAGTGACATTTGTCACTCTGCCGAGTGAGCCGCGCTGCATGTAGCGAAAACTGCGGATTTGAGGCTGCGCAGGTGCATTTTCGTCAGGTTTTTTTGGGCGATTTTGGGGGGTATTTAACCCCAGTTTTTAACCTAGTTTTAAAGAGCTTTTCATAACTTTTGGCAGCTTTTTAGATTAACTTTTTAGGGATTAGATTTAGCTTGAAGGGAGGAGAGAAAAGTGAGATTTTGTTGGATGATAGCTTGTTCTTTATTGGGTTGTCTCTCTCTCCCTCAAAAACTCCATTTTATTGATTTATTGAATTTTGCTATGAATTCCATTGATTTTGATTGTGAATTTCTATTGTATTCTATTATGAATTGTGAGTAGTTCATCGTCTTAGGGCGTAGGGATGAACCCTACGAGCCCAATTTCGAATTTGTGATGAATTGGGGAAACTATTGCTAGGATTGATTAGGGTTAGTTTGGGATTGCTATAATACGAATAGCTAGAGATTCATATCGATTGGGATTTGCAAGAGATTGGATCCCAATTCGATAGGAAGCCCTAGATATTCGAATCGGGTTGCAATTGAATTTCTCCGGAATCGGTTTGCAAGAGATTGGACCGAAACTAGGGTTTTTCGATTGCAATTCTATACCAATACCCGTTTGCAAGAGATTGGATGGGTAGGAACTATCCCATCCTTGGTCGTAGCTCGAGTTTGCACGAGAGTGGGCTCGAGATACGATTGAACGATGATGTTGTTTTTCACGCTAGTTTGCCTAGGTTCGGGTTTGCAAGAGATTGGCCCCTACCCTAGGTTGGCTATAGACCGGCAATAGCGCGAGAGCGTGAGCTTGGTTCCACATTTAGTTGCAACTAGTTCACCCAAATTTCAAGCCTAGCAATTGTGAAACCTACGAGTCACAATGATGAGATACGGCAAGTAGTGGGGATTCCCTATCCCCTAAGCATCTTTATTAATTTGTTAATTCCTTTATACATTTAAATGACTGTAACCGCACATTGCGAACATTCTCCCGACTTTCCCTATAGCCAGGTGATTCGAAGAAGACACTGTTATTAGGCCTCCCTGTGTTCGATACCCGCTCGCCGCTACACCGTGCGCTTGCGGTAAGACTACGATCGTCGCCGCTCCGGGACGTGTATCCGGGGCGCGATCAGCGTACAGGTAGTGTTCGATCGACGTCGGAGCTGTTTGCCGTTAGTTGCCGTGTTATTCGCCAAGGGTTGTCATATGGTTCTTTAAACAACCACCTTAGTAACCGGCGATCCCGTCATCTTGCCCTCCTACTTCGAGGACCCTTTCTTGCTGGATGGATCACTGGCTGGGCCTTTGGGGTGTCCCCATTTGACTAGAGCGTCGATCTCCTTCTTGAGGGTCCAACAGTCATTTGTGTCATGCCCATAGTCGTTGTGATATTTACAGAATTTGAGGTTGTCCCTTTTCTAGTATTTTCTTTTCTTCACAGCCTCTTGTATCAGCTCTTCTCGTGGGGCATAGGCAAGGACTTCTGTCTTAGGGACGACGGGCTTAGCTTAGGAAGGACGCTCCTTGCTTCGAGGGCTCCACTCCCTAGGCCTCTTGTCTCGGAACTCTCGGCGGGGGTTCCCAAGTTAGATTTCTCTCGCCTCGTGTCTTTGCAACGGGAGGGGGTGCTCTTCGTATTGGTCCCGGTAGGCTCCCCCGCTTCCTTGGAGGAAGTGAATCGATCTGTTATTGTCACGCCCCGCTTCCCTAAAATGGAGGCGAGACGTGAAAAGGTCCGCACGAGAGTGGAGCTGTGAAGCCCCAAACCCGATAAGCGTCAATAAAACATAGGCATGTCCCTGTAACCACAACGGAACAACAATAATAACACAAGGAGAGACAGAAATAAAATTCTCATATCTCATAATTGGTCCAACATGAAAATTAAGTTCAACATCCAGAAAAGCCACCAGGCTAAAAGAAAGAGTCTAAAGGCCCAGAACAAGGCCAACAAAAGCAACAACGTAACAAAGTATAGGTGCTACGCACCGACAACAAAATAGCAGTCTAAACAAAAGGAAAAGCTCAACGAAGACACTAGGACTGGTCCCCAGTGTCCACGTACTCCCTGTCAAACACAAGCTCGGGCTCGGCGTCAGCAAACACCTCGTCCTCAACAAGGTACTTAGGCTCAAGATCTAACATGTGTCACCCAAAAGAGTAAATGGGCACATGTCAGCAAGTCTAAAGACTTGGGCAAGGAAACTGAAAGTAAGGCAACTAGCAACCTAGCAGTTGTAGTATGCATGACATGGCAGTTATAACATGAGTGCACAAGCAAGACATGGCGAGACAATAAGTACAAGAGAACAATTATCGGGACAAGACAAGAGTAGCCAAGCTACTAACAATCTCAATCATTTCACTAGTCACGTTTCAAGTTGTTTGTAGATGTTTACGCCTTACAGCTGAATGGTTTGACATTCACGCTGATTGGCCGCTTAACACTACCCCAAAACCCAGAGTTTACGCCTTACTACTGCAGTTGCTGATCGGGCAGACTCCCAGTTGATTGGCCGCTTAACTCTTACCCCCAATACCCACATGTAATCGAGCCAGGGTACCCACACACGAGCTCAGTAATTGAGCCAGGTTTGCCCCGCACGGGAGCTCGCATTCTAGTTCACGATTCATAAGCAAATGGGCGTAGGGGTGCACCTAGCTGGAAACAAGCAATTCGGGCATTGGCTATCAACCAACACATGGCCTGCTTCTGGAACACGAGCTAGGAACACAAGCATTGTAGCGAAGCTACGCAATCACGGGAACACTTAAAGAATGCAATGGCATGACAATTAATTTGCGTACCGTTAATGGAAATTAAACATGACATGGTAATTGTGCAACATGATAATGTCGGATCTAGCTTCGTTGTCAAGCTAGTTCCTAAATTTGCGCCTAGGCGAGTATCATTTCGTCGCCCAGTCTCTTTTACGCCTACAACAAGCAAATGGCCTAAAACATGGCCTAAACCCTAAGTGGCAAGTTTCACTTGCCTAGCACCGAGGATGACGATCAACGAGGGTTCGTCCCACGGACGCTAATCTACGGGAAAGTCACTGTCATGGAGAAACAATCAACAAACAACATTCATTTCATTAGGGTTTCATAAGAGCACAAATGGGTTACGCTTAAAATTAAAGAATCGAGCATTACCGTGTAGGGAACGGGAGAATAACGCCGAGCAACCACGGCGACGGAAGAAACGCTCCCGGGAACCTAGGGTTCAGATCTGGAAATGATTGGAGAAGTTTGGAGAAATAGGGTTTTAGGGGATTTTGGGGATTTGATGAGATTTTGAGGAGGATGAGAGGTAGAATGTGTTGTGGGAGAGTTTGGATGATGGATTTTGGGCTTGGGATGAAGGAATAAGGGTTTGAGGTAGAAGGGGGCTCAATGGGGGAGAAACTAGGGTTTTAGGTCATGAGGAGGAAGAAGAAAACGTTTGGGAGGGGTTTAAATAGGATGGGCTGGCGGCTGCCCAGAAATTAGGGTTTTAACATAGATTAGTCGGTCAAAGAGCAACCACTGACCGACTAGTTTGGGAACTAGTCGGTCGGTTGACCAACGCAGACCGACTAAGTGTAAACAGTAACTCCTGTGCAGAATTAGGATTTAGATTTAGTCGGTCAATGAACAACTGATGACCGACTAGTTCGACAACTAGTCGGTCGAGATATGAACTTAGACCGACTAAGAATGAACAGTACTGATACCAAAATTTAGATGATGTGTTAGTCGGTCAAAGAAGCATTGCCGACCGACTAGTTTGCAACCTAGTCGGTCAACCAACGTTCCTAGACCGACTAACGATAAACAGTAACTCCTGAGAAATTTAGAAAGCCAACTAGTCGGTTCAAGAAGGATTATCGACCGACTGGATCGTCATCAGTCGGTCGGTGCCCCTTCTTACACCGGCTAATAAGCACCAAAAGTTCCGATATGGAGTACGAAGCTCCGGGATCGATTCCCAAGACTCCTAGGCTTGATCTAACAATAAGATATGACCGATACGAAGCCCGTCACGAATGACTTGTTCCGAAATCGACGATTCCAAGAAAGAAGCTAGAAAACACGACGATACGATCGAGAATGAAAGTTACGGAGACGAAAACCACATATATAGAGAAAATCCACCAAAACTCATAATATAATATAATAAATCCCGATACATGAAAACCAGTCGTTACATCCTCCCCAACTTAAGAAAAATTCCGTCCTCGGAATTTCCCAACACTCACGTGTCCGGGAACAAAAGTGGGAAACGCTCTCGCATCTCATCCTCATTCTCCCAAGTAGACTCTCCAGGCGAGCTGTGTCGCCACATCACCCTCACAAGGTTGACAACCTTATTCCGAAGTGACTTCTAACGCATGTCCAGAATCTGCACTGGATGCTGGTCATACGTCATATCGGGGCGAACGGTAATCTCCGAGAAATCCACAGCATGAGATGGATCGCTAATGTATCGACGAAGCTGCGACACATGGAAAACATTGTGAACTCCCTCCAAAGATGGCGGCAAGGCTAATCGATAAGCTACCTCGCCAACTTTCTCCAGAATGTCAAACGGTCCAATGTATCACGGGCTCAACTTCCCTCGCTTCCCAAAACGAATCACACCACGATTCAGGGAAATCTTCAGAAACACATGGTCTCCCGGCTGAAACTCCAAAGGACGACGTTTAGCATCCGCCCAATGCTTAAAACGGTCCTGAGCAATCCTCAACCTCTCCCGAATGTTCCTGACAATATCCACGGCCTCCACGATCATCTCAGGTCCCAACAACTCCCGATCACCAACGTCATCCCAACTCAATGGAGATCGACATTTCCTCCCATAAAGAGCGGCGAAAGGCGCCATGCCAATACTCGCCTGGAAGCTGGTGTTGTAAGAAAACTCTACCAGATGTAGATGGTCCTCCCACGAACCCTTGAAATCCAACATGCACGCCCTCAGCATGTCTTCCAAAATCTGAATCGTCCTCTCGGACTGGCCATCCGTCTGCGGATGGTACGCCGTGCTGAAACTCAGACGCGTACCCAAACTCTTCTGCAAACTCTGCCAGAACTGAGATGTGAACCTCGTGTCTCTGTCTGACACGATACTCACGGGGACTCCGTGAAGTCGCACGACCTCCTGCACGATTCACGTTACATCACTATCCAAACTAGGAAAAGGAAATAAAAACGGAGAGTAAAAGAATTTACCTCCATATATCTCCTTGCTAGCGCCTCAGTGGGTTGTCCCACTCGGAATGGAATAAAGTGCGCGGATTTGGTCAATCGATCCACGATCACCCAAATCGCGTCATTCTGCTTCGGACTCCGAGGTAGTCCAGTCACGAAATCCATAGTGATGTGTTGCCATTTCCACTCCGGAATCGGAAGCGGTTGTAGCAACCCGACCGTACGTTGATGCTCCGTCTTCACTTGCTGGCAAACCAAATACTCGGCTACACTCCGAGCCACACTCCTCTTCATGCCATGCCACCAATAGTTCAGACGAAGATCCTGGTACATCTTGGTGCCACCAGGATGCACAGAATACGGCGAACTGTGTGCCTCCACCATCAACTCCTCTCTAATATCCCCAGCTGGCACACACAACCGGGCTCCAAACCTCAGCGAGCCATCCTCATGAATCAAAAAGTCAGTCCGCAGACCGGCTTCCACCTGCTCCCGAATCCTCACCAGCTTCGGATCCTCAGCCTGGCCAGCCTTAATCCGATCCACGATCGTTGACTGTACCTGCATGTACATCAACGAAGAAGCCTCCCCAGGAAGAACAATCTCAACACCAGACTCGCAAAAATCCTGCTGCAATCTCCACTGCGAGGTCAAAATCATCACCGCTGGAAGCCTACTCAGCGCATCAGGAACAACATTCACCTTGCCAGGGTGATACCGCAAATCAATATCATAATCCGCCATGAGCTCCAACCATCAACGCTGTCGCATGTTGAGCTCCTTCTGAGTAAAAATATACTTCAAGCTTTTGTGATCGGTGAAAATCTTCACTTTCTCACTCAGCAGGAAGTGCCTCCAAATCTTAAGAGCGAACACAACGGCAGCCAACTCCAAATCATGCGTCGGGTAATTCTTCTCATGAACCTTAAGCTGACGAGACGCATACGCCACAACGTGCCCGTGCTGATGCAACACACAACCGAGACCCTTGCCAGAAGCATCGCAAAAGATCTCAAATCCACCGCTGCGGTCAGGCACAACAAGAATAGGGGCAGTCGTCAACCTCTCCCTCAGAACACCAAAAGCACTCTCACAATCACCCAACCAAACAAAAGGTACATCCTTCCGCGTCAACCTGGTCATCGGCTCGGCAATACGGGAAAAGTCCTTAATGAAACGCCGATAGTAACCAGCAAGTCCAAGGAAACTCCGAATCTCAGACGCTGAAGACGGAACAGGCCACTCTCCGATGACCCTAATCTTCTCGGGATCCACAGAAATACCATCTCCAGTCACCACATGCCCGAGAAAAGCAACTCTGTTTAGCCAAAACTCACACTTCGAAAATTTAGCATACAACCGATGCTTCCTCAAAATCTCCAATACCGTCCTCAAGTGCGAGGCATGCTCCTCCTCCGACTTTGAATAGACCAGAATGTCGTCAATAAAGATAACGACAAACTTATCCAAAAAGTCGTAGAAAATCAGGTTCATCAGATTCATGAAAACTGCGGGTGCGTTAGTTACGCCGAAGGGCATAACCACAAACTCATAGTGTCCATACTTCGTCCTGAACGCTGTCTTCAGAACATCTCCCTTCTTCACCTTCAACTGGTGGTAACCACTCCTCAAATCCAATTTAGAAAACACCCTCGAACCTCCAAGCTGATCAAAAATATCATCGATGCGAGGCAACGTGTATTTATTCTTGATGGTCACCGCATTCAAATCCCGATAGTCCACGCACATGCGACGCGAACCATCCTTCTTCTTCACTAGCAGCACCGGTGCTCCCCACGGAGACACACTAGGGTTGATATAACCCTTCTGCAAAAGCTCATCCAGCTGCTTCCGCAATTCCTCCAACTCAGCGGGTGCCATACGATACGGCGCCTTCGAAATCGGCTGCGCTCCTGGAACAAGATCAATAGAAAATTCTAGAGCTCGATCAGGTGGCAAACCAGACATCTCCTCGGGGAAGACGTCATCAAAATCACGCACCACAGCTGGCCACTCCAACTCCATCTGCAAAGCCACGACCTCCACCGGTCTGGCCCGAAATCTGACAGGACCAAGCGAACTGCTACCACGGCTGAACTCAAATACCGGATGTCCGGGAATCTCGAACACCACCTTCTTCCTCCGACAGTCGATCGTAGCATAGAAGCTCGCAAGCCAGTCCATCCCAAGAACTGCATCATAGTTGATGATGTCGTGGACAATGAAATCAGCGAAAAGCTCATGTCCACAGACCACCAACGAGCAAGAATTGCAACCACGATGCACCGAGACCACGCCATTCCCTGTAACGATATTCCAACTCTTGGGAAGAGGGGACGTCGACAAGGAATGCCTCTCCACGAAGCTCCGAGAAATAATACACATCGATGCACCAGAGTCAAAGAGGACTCGTGCAGGAAATGTGCACACCAAAACCACACCTAACAAGAAATTAACAATCAAACCCTAGTCTAGCAAACAATCACGTTCAAGCAAACAACACAATCTAACAATCAAAACCAGCTAGGAAAGTAACAGCTAGATTGAGGATTACTTGCGATAACCTCATCCACAGCCTCGCTCTCCACATCGGTCATCAGAAAAGCCTGCCTCCTCGGCGGAACAGCCTGCTGGAAAGCCTGCCTCTACGGGACAAGAGCTGCCCCACGTCCAGCAGGAACAGACGCTCGCTGCTACAACGGCTGTGCTACAACAGGTGCCCTTCGCAGCTGATTCGCATGCCGACAATCCTTCGCGACATGGGAAGCATCACCACAAACCAAACACTGGCCCAGAAACTTCCTACACTGATCCTTGACATGGCCAGGCTTACCGCAGAAATGGCAAGTCTTCAGAATAGGCCCTCCTGGCCTCTTGAACTGGGCTGGCTGATTAGGCTTGAAACCAGGCCTAACCACCACCCTGGCCTGCTCCATAGGCCTCTTCCCATCACCAGAAACATGTCCTCTCCTCTGACTCAGGTTCAGCTCATGCCTCCTCGCAGCGACCAGAACCTTCTGATAAGAGTCCAGATCGGAGGAAGACACGAAACTCTGGAGCTCCAAAGCAAGTCCCTGCAGGAACCTCTGAGCCCTCTCATCAGCATCCTGCACCATTTTCGGTGCGAACCGGCTCAGCCTAGTGAACTCTTGGTGGTATAGGTCCACCGTCAAGCTCCCTTGCTTCAGATCAATAAAGCGCTGCAACATCTCCTTCCTAGCAGCCTTCGGAAAGAACTCTTCATCAAACCTGGACTTAAAGGTAGCCCAAGCTATCGGTTCCACCAACATCTTCTCTTCCGCGTCCCACCAGTTCCGAGCATTATCCTTAAGTTGCCTCTTCGCCAAATCAACCCATCCAGCCGGGGTGATCTTGGCCTTCTTCAAATTATCCTCAATGTTCCGAATCCACTCATCGACAGCCAGAGGACCCTCAGACCCATCAAAATATGCGGGACCCAGCTCCCGAAATTGCTTCGCTCCTGGCTCAGAGCGAGGAACATCCGGAAGAGCCTGGGCAGCTCGAGAAAGTGGAGCATTCTGGACTTGCAGGAGCACGCCCTGCTGCACTTGCATCATCTGGAGCATCATCCGCATCATCTCACCGTTGGTGGGTTCTCGCTCAGGCTCCTTATCATGAGGGAGCGCACCACTACCTCCACCACGGGTGAATCGCCTTCCTGCCATCTAATGACACTGAAAACGAATCAGATTAGACTCATAGCTTATGACTCGGACGTCGAACTTAGTTTATTGGACATTCTAATATTATTATCGTTATCCCGATAATCGCAGTTACAGAAGAGGACCTGCATGGGCCACCAACAAAACTTGTCACGCCCCGCTTCCCTAAAATGGAGGCGAGACGTGAAAAGGTCCGCACGAGAGTGGAGCTGTGAAGCCCCAAACCCGATAAGCGTCAATAAAACATAGGCAGGTCCCTGTAACCACAACGGAACAACAATAATAACACAAGGAGAGACAGAAATAAAATTCTCATATCTCATAATTGGTCCAACATGAAAATTAAGTTCAACATCCAGAAAAGCCACCAGGCTAAAAGAAAGAGTCTAAAGGCCCAGAACAAGGCCAACAAAAGCAACAACGTAACAAAGTATAGGTGCTATGCACCGACAACAAAATAGCAGTCTAAACAAAAGGAAAAGCTCAACGAAGACACTAGGACTGGTCCCCAGTGTCCACGTACTCCCCGTCAAACACAAGCTTGGGCTCGGCGTCAGCAAACACCTTGTCCTCAACAAGGTACTCAGGCTCAGGATCTAACATGTGTCACCCAAAAGAGTAAAGGGGCACATGTCAGCAAGTCTAAAGACTTGGGCAAGGAAACTGAAAGTAAGGCAACTAGCAACCTAGCAGTTGTAGTATGCATGACATGGCAGTTATAACATGAGTGCACAAGCAAGACATGGCGAGACAATAAGTACAAGAGAACAATTATCGGGACAAGACAAGAATAGCCAAGCTACTAACAATCTCAATCATTTCACTAGTCACGTTTCAAGTTGTTTGTAGATGTTTACGCCTTACAGCTGAATGGTTTAACATTCACGCTGATTGGCCGCTTAACACTACCCCAAAACCCAGAGTTTACGCCTTACTACTGCAGTTGCTGATCGGGCAGACTCCCAGTTGATTGGCCGCTTAACTCTTACCCCCAATACCCACATGTAATCGAGCCAGGGTCCCCGCACACGAGCTCAGTAATTGAGCCAGGGTTGCCCCACACGGGAGCTCGCATTCTAGTTCACGATTCATAAGCAAATGGGCGTAGGGGTGCACCTAGCCGGAAACAAGCAATTCGGGCATTGGCTATCAACCAACACATGGCCCGCTTCTGGAACACGAGCCAGGAACACAAGCATTGTAGCGAAGCTACGCAATCACGAGAACACTTAAAGAATGCAATGGCATGACAATTAATTTGCATACCGTTAATGGAAATTAAACATGACATGGTAATTGTGCAACATGATAATGTCGGATCTAGCTTCGTTGTCAAGCTAGTTTCTAAATTTGCGCCTAGGCGAGTATCATTTCGTCGCCTAGTCTCTTTTACGCCTACAACAAGCAAATGGCCTAAAACATGGCCTAAACCCTAAGTGGCAAGTTTCACTTGCCTAGCACCGAGGATGACGATCAACGAGGGTTCGTCCCACGGACGCTAATCTACGGGAAAGTCGCTGTCATGGAGAAACAAACAACAAACAACATTCATTTCATTAGGGTTTCATAAGAGCACAAATGGGTTACGCTTAAAATTAAAGAATCGAGCATTACCGTGTAGGGAACGGGAGAATAACGCCGAGCAACCACGGCGACGGAAGAAACGCTCCCGGGAACCTAGGGTTCAGATCTGGAAATGATTGGAGAAGTTTGGAGAAATAGGGTTTTAGGGGATTTTGGGGATTTGATGAGATTTTGAGGAGGATGAGAGGTAGAATGTGTTGTGGGAGAGTTTGGATGATGGATTTTGGGCTTGGGATGAAGGAATGAGGGTTTGAGGTAGAAGGGGGCTCAATGGGGGAGAAACTAGGGTTTTAGGTCGTGAGGAGGAAGAAGAAAACGTTTGGGAGGGGTTTAAATAGGATGGGCTGGCGGCTGCCCAGAAATTAGGGTTTTAACACAGATTAGTCGGTCAAAGAGCAACCACTGACCGACTAGTTTGGGAACTAGTCGGTCGGTTGACCAACGCAGACCGACTAAGTGTAAACAGTAACTCCTGTGCAGAATTAGGATTTAGATTTAGTCGGTCAATGAACAACTGATGACCGACTAGTTCGACAACTAGTCGGTCGAGATATGAACTTAGACCGACTAAGAATGAACAGTACTGATACCAAAATTTAGATGATGTGTTAGTCGGTCAAAGAAGCATTGCCGACCGACTAGTTTGCAACCTAGTCGGTCAACCAACGTTTCTAGACCGACTAACGATAAACAGTAACTCCTGAGAAATTTAGAAAGCCAACTAGTCGGTTCAAGAAGGATTGCCGACCGACTGGATCGTCATCTAGTCGGTCGGTGCCCCTTCTTACACCGGCTAATAAGCACCAAAAGTTCCGATATGGAGCGCGGTGCTCCGGGATCGATTCCCAAGACTCCTAGGCTTGATCTAACAATAAGATATGACCGATACGAAGCCCGTCACGAATGACTTGCTCCGAAATCGACGATTCTAAGAAAGAAGCTAGAAAACACGACGATACGATCGAGAATGAAAGTTACAGAGACGAAAACCACATATATAGAGAAAATCCACCAAAACTCATAATATAATATAATAAATCCCGATACATGAAAACCAGTCGTTACAGTTATGTTGACCATTTTCGAAATGGTGTTAGGGGGAACTGGTAAAGTGCCCTCCTCATGTCCTTGTTCCCGACCGTCTGGGTGAGCACCTCTATGATGGTCACGTCCGGTGTCTCTTCTACGTCGAGCCTTTCGTCGTTGAATCTAGAGACGAAATCTCAGATTGACTCGTTCTCGTTTTGTTTGAGCGAGAAGAGGGGGGACGATCGCTTCTTGGGTTGTCGTTCGGCGACGAATTCCTTGCAGAATACTTCTGCTAGCTCGTCGAATGAGCCAATGCAGCCTCGAGGCAGCCCTTCATACCATCTTTTCGCCCTCTTGGTCAGGATGGCGTTGAAAGCTCTACAAAGGTATGGTTCATCGGGCCCGTGGAGTAGCATGACATTCAAATACTTTTGAATGTGCGACCATGGGTCGCCTCTGCCATCATACGTTGGTAGGGCCGGGAACTTGAATTTGGAGAGAAAAGGAGCGGAAAGGATATTCTCTTTCAGGGGAGTTTTTCGTATAGTGGATTGGACTAGCACGAATCCTCCTGCTCCGGTTTGCGAGAAGTTGGCCCCATGGGATCGATTTGGGATCTCCTCCCCTCTCGCGAATCCACCTGCAAGGTTTAGTGGGTTGTAACCAGGGGGAGCTCCGTATATTACCTGGTCTAAGATGTTGCGGGTCGCCACCCGGTAGTTGGAATGGGTGGGTTCCCGCTGGAGTACGAAAGCTTGATCTCCAACCCCTGCTCCATTGTATTGGTAAGTCGGGGGGGTGGTCAAACCGTCGAGGTGAATCTCTGCCCTTGGGTCCCCCAGACCCTGGAGGTATGCTGAGCCCCTTATTGGCGTTAGGTATGGATTCGGAGGTGTCGGTGGCTCCTTTATCGGAGATGGGCTCCTCGTGTTCTGGCGTACCAAAGCCGCCAACGCGCCTAAGATCCTATCAACCTGTGCAGTGAATTAGTTGAATTCTCTTTGAGTTACCTCGGGCTCATTTGCCTCCTCCGTTGGTCGAGGCAGGGGCGATGTGGTGTCTGCGACGTCCTCTAACAGGACACTGTTTGCTCTGGGCTTCTCCTTCGGACCTTCGACTGGTCCGGCGTTGCTGAGTCCAGCCGCCATAGCTTATGAATGGCTTTGGGATGACAAGCTGGTTAACTTTCCCACAGACGGCGTCAAACTGTTAAGACCAAAAATGACCAAGACAGTTGTCAAGCTAACGAAGACTCGAAGCGCTGAGCTAGAGCCTAGTCAGCCTCTGGAGTGGGAACCTCGGTTGGAGGAACCGGGGTCGGTAGTTGGTAGCTGATGATGATACGACCGTTGATCGACCTAAGAACGACCGTCAGATTGGTCGTTCGAGATTGTAGAACCCGATATCGACCTTAGGTGTTGGATTGCGATCGTCGATCTTCACCACATGGAATCGTTAAGGGGGTCGGATCTGGGTTCCGACCTAAATCCTCTCCGATGCTTAAGTTAGTAGGAAACTTAAGGAAAAGAGGGAGCTTGGTGTAGCTGAGATCGACACACGGAGGTTCGTCTCTAGACTAACGACACAAGCTCGAGTGTAGAATGAAGAAGTAAGAAGATAGAGTTCTATGTATTAGCACTCGTACCTTGAAGATGGAATCTCTCTCTATATTTATAGAGGTTCGGGGTCCCTTTAGAGACGTTGTGGAGATAACAGCCACTTATAATGAGGCCACGATCTTCCACCATGAATAGCATTGAACGTTACCCACGTCCCCGTGATTTTCGAGCCTGACTTTAATCCCACGTTCGTGCGAGATGGACCTAACTATCGACTGGACATTTGTGCTTTGACTAAGTCGATATCGGACTTCTTTGGTGGGCCTGGTGGGTCTTGGCCATTTGTCGACCGAGTTTCCTCGAGTACCGACCCAATGACTCAACAACAATGATTTCACAATAATGAAGTCTGCCCTTGCATCTTTATAAGAGCAAAGGAAACAAGATTCGTAATAATTATAATCTATGTAGACGATTTAAATCTCATAGGATCTCCTAAAGAGATCACTGAGATATCTGTAAGTCTAACAAAAGACTTTGAAATGAAAGACCTAGGCAAAATAAACTTCTGCCTTGGCTTACACATTGAACAGCTAAAAGATGGAATCTTATTATACCAAATCACATACACAAAGAAATTACCATAAAGATTTCACATGGACCAAATGGCATCCATTGAGTACACCTATAGTAGTACGCTCCTTGGATGCACATAAATACACCTTCCGTCAGTTGGAAGAGGGGGATGATATACTTGGTCTTGATGTCTCTTATCTGAGTGCTATTTGAGCACTTCTATATCTGGCTAACTGCACTCGTCCCGATATAGTGTGTGCAATGAATTTACTAGCCCGATACAGTGCATCGCCCACAAAGTGCCACTGGACCGGGGTTAAGTATCTTTTGCGCTACCACCAAGGATCAACAGATTTGGACTTGTTTTAAAAAAAGAATTATCCTCCACACTTTTTGGTTATGGAGATGCAGGATACATGTCTGATCCCCATAATGAAAAGTCATAAACAGTGTACGTTTTTACCTACCGTGGGATAGTAATTTCCTTGAAATTTGTCAAGCAGACCATGCCGACGATCTCATCCAATCACTCAGAAATTATCATCATCCATGAAGCAAGCAGAAAATGTGGTTGGCTATGATCAGTTGTACATTACATTCTGGTGACGACCGGATTGAAGATTGGTGAACTTGAGCCTACTACTACGTTCAAGGACACCGCTGTTTGCATTGCCCAGTTACGAGGAGGCTACATCAATGGTGACAGAACAAAGCACATCTCTCCTAAATTCTTCTGGACACATGAACTGCAAAGGGATGTCGAGATCGACGTGAGACAAATGCAATTTAGTGACAACTTGGCAAACATGTTCACTAAGTCATTTCCTACGACCACTTTCAGGAAGTTTGTACAAAAGATTGGAATGTGGCGCCTAAGAGATCTGAAAGCCTAAGAGCTTGTATAGATCGGGGGGAGTTAAAGTTAATTTGTAGTCTTTTTCCTTAGCTATGTTTTTTCCCCACATGATTTTACATTGCCAAATGTTTTAACGAGGCCAATCCTGTTAACTCAGGATCCTGAATTATCCACTATTTGTGATACTCATATGATGTTCCCGAAGTATTCATGAGCAGACTTCACACTTATGGCTGGATAAATGAGAGTGTTGTAAATAGATTACCTGGTGAGAGGATAAGACTGTAATCTACTCAAAGAGATTGTATGCTATTCATGTATGAACTCAAGATTATGGTGCAGTTAATTTAGAAGTATGGTGAAATTATAAAGTCATACGGTACAACTATCATCACTCTTACCTCCCCAATCCTCAAAATCCTTGGCGTACTCTTCAACTTAAGTGGGCCCAATCGGACACCATGCCAGGGAGAAACGGGGAAACGGGGTAAAAGGATGGTATAATCTAGCGAAGACCAAATCAAAATTCAGTAGTCAAACGTTTGCATGCCCAATTCCCCGAACCCCAAATTCATTTAATTAAACCGTTCCAAAGGAACACGCGTCAAGTACGTGTTGTTCACTTGTTTGGGGAGGTTTAGCGCCAATCTTGATAATATGTAATATGACGCCAAAATAAACGGATTAACCCCTATATAAGCTAAAATGTATTCTTTTATTAAAAAAATTCACAGCAAAGTTTCTATATGTATTCCGACAAGTCTAATTGCGAGTCAGGTTCCAACTTTCTATAAAAGCATACTTCACGCCACAAACGACATCACCAGGCCACACAAACGCAACGCAAAGGAATGAAGAGCCAAGAAATGGCCGTGGCGTTTGAAGCAGCCATGCGAAACCCCAGGCTCGACCGATCCATCAAAACCCCAGCCCAAATCCCGCCTCTGAGTTCTGAATTCACGGCCACCGAGCTGTTCGCAGCGGAGCAGCTGGTTCAACTCAGCGAGAGCAGCGGCGACACGGCCTACGACGCGTCGTGCTCCTCCTCCACGTCGACTACTCCCGTCTCCGCAGCCGTGAAGCCCCCCTTGTTGATATCGTTCGCCGATTTTGAAGAGGAAGAGATGGGGCCTAAGCGATGGAATCATCGGTACCGTCTGATTTCGGATCTCTACTCCTTGTCATGTCCGATCGGGGAGTTGCCTAAGAGAAATAATGGGGATCGGAGCCGGATGAAGGGGGATAAATAAGAGGTCAGTTCTTTTGGGGTCATCCCTCATGAATTGTAGGATTTTTTCAGCATGTACAGTTTTTTTCATTTTCTTTTTGTTGTAAATATTTGCAGACTGAATGTTCTCTAATAAAAACTATCAAATTAGTTCGGGGATAGATCTCTCTGTAGCTTTCATTTGGCTGTTTTATGATTTTATGATTTTATGATTTTATGTGCCCTAGTTAGGCTTCAAACGGTTGTAGGTAATTCACACTGTCTGTGATTTTCTATTCAGTTCATCCTGCATTTGGTATTTGTTCAAAGATGAAAATAGGTATGTGTGTCGTTGTGCGTAGTCGGACCCAATTGGACTCTTCCTCGAACTGTCATTGGATACAATAGTCAAGAAAATTAGCAATATGTGTGTCAGTTTTCGGCCCGGCACGATAGCACATCACGGGCACGACATGATAAGACCGTGTCTGGGCTGGTAATTTTGGCCCGAAATCCTTATCGGACTGGGCTGGACCGGCACGGCACAGTTCATTTTCGTGCCGGGCCCATGCCAAACTATCCGGCCCATTGAGCGGCACATCACGACACAGAATCCTTTTGAGATTGCTTGATTCAAATAAAGTAGCTTGGTTTACAAAACAAAGCAGCTCGATCATAAACCCATATTTGAACCAGACAATTATCGCAAAATAAAGTAGCTCGATTCAAACTTGCAGACAAAAAAATAAGCTAGTTGGACATCTTGTGGATAGCTTGAGTTCATATTCTGATAATTCATTACACGAGAATTTACTTCGAGAAAAAAGCTCTTATGTTGAACTATCAATTTGCTTTATAATTTGCTTATAGTTTGCATTCTAAATTAAATTTTAGTAGCATTTAAAGATACATCATTAAAACAGAGGGGGTGTGAAAATCTAATAAACAACAGATCCCAATAATTCTTTTAACTATATTGGACAGAGTCGGGCGGCCCAAATTTTCATCGGACCGTGATCGGGTCGCACAGGAATGGCACGAAGTCTTATTGGACAGGGCCGGCCCGGTCCTTTAAGAAAATCGAACCGGGCCGGCCCGAATTTTCACCACTAATTAGCAAGTCAAACCCAGCCGAAGACACCAGCTTTGACTCCTCTAACACTCAAATGAGAACCCGAAAGGATATATAAACTATGCAAGTAAAAAAAGAGATGATGATAATGAGAATGAGCTCCACTACTTTCAAAATGGAGGGCTACATAAGATTTTGATATGGTATTTTAGTACTTCAACTTCATAGATGGTCATTCATCTTCTAGATCAGGCTCGGTAAGGCTTGCGATGCTTCATATTTTAGCCTGTAATTGTTACGGGTCTATGTGCTCTTACTTGGGTGATATAACATCACTAGTCACCATCAGACCAATCTTGATTCGTTTAGGATTGAATTAATTATTGAAGATTTTGTATTCAGCTAGGACCCATCCTTGGAGCAACATCCTTTTTAGCCTTTTTGTTATAGGATAAGAATTTTGCATAGTCATGTTTTCATACAGGAAGTCCTCTTGGTCTCTCCGTATTTGAGTAGGAGTCCTACTTGACTATGCAGTCGTAGGAAAAAAAAATCGTTCTGATTGCAAACATGGATCCAATACTTGACCATGGGTTTATTTGGTAATTGATACTCCAAATATGGCTTGTCATTGTTATGCTGGCCCACGGTCCAAAGCTCTTAAGTTGACGAGTCAACCTCCACATCCCTAACAAAGAGCCATTAATGGTGGTTGGGTATACCTCATTATGGCCTACTTTAATGGACACTAATTTGGTAAATAAGGCATACTTTCATGGTGGCTGTTACTCCACTAAAGCTACATTATTAGCTTGGAGGTTTCAAGACAATGGAGAATATATAAAATCCTGGGAGATAATGGGAAAGAGAAGAGCAAGGCCCAACATGGAGGTATCATCATAATTAACACTCTTCACATGATATTTCTTCCTCCATAGCTCGGCCAGACGATGATCGGACAACCTCCCTATAGGTCGGACCGAGCCGCCCCTAGCCCCTTTTGAGTCATCCACTGACTTAAAGCATTGGACGTGATTTGGTCGGGCCCCAGACCGGACCACCTGACGATTTTTTCTATGTTGCCGATATACGAAGATTGTGTGGAGTTAAGTCGGGCTTTAATCTAATAGCTCACAATTATCTCTCCCCAACCCAGGATCGCCTCTCTGTAGGTCCCACTCCTCCGATGATTAGCATCCCATCACTGGAGGCATGCTAGTCGGTTCTCGGATTTTTACATCAACAGTTGGCACCGTCTGTAGGAATAAGAGTCGAAATTCCTGTCACTTTCTAGCACTAACAACGTCGACTCACCACTATCAAGCAATCTATCTCAAACCCTAACACTTTCGTCTCCTTCGACTCTTAGTGGTTGACATCCCATCATCTCACTTCTCTGGTTCTTTACCCAGAGAATATGGTTGCTAACGAGATTGCAGCAACAGTAATGGATCCTATCCCTACCATCGAACCACGAGCAGACGGTGTGTCGTCAATGGACCCCACCCGAACGAGGTCCAGTAGCTCTTGCACATGCTCGCGTTGGAATGGAACGATGTGCCGGACTGCCAAGTTCTAAAGGTTGTACGTTGAAGGGGGCGGTGACAAACCAGGTATTTCAGATCAAGTGGAGGACCAAGGTCAAGGCAAGAGAGAGAGAGAGAGAGAGAGAGAGAGAGAGAGAGAGAGAGAGAGAGAGAGAGAGAGAGAGAGAGAGAAAGAGGGAGGGAGGGAGAGGTGCTGGTCAAGATCTATAGAGGAGACGATATGTTCTTGACAGGGAAGTTGACATCAAGACGTTTGAGGCATTGTCGAGGCACAGGCAGGAGCCATGCTTCTTGTGAACTTCCCCAATGGCCGCGTCGAGAAGTTACTCCACGCCCAAGTTGGAATCAAACATAACCTTCATCCGAGCTGGTGGGTCCAACCAACCATTTGAGGCCACCGTCCGAGATTCCCCAGCATCTGACCATGCCCGAGCTCAAATCTTCTGTTAAATTCATCTTAGCATGCTGAGCTGCCCATCCCCCCGAACTCAAGGCTGCCGACAAAGCTCCAGCTTCCCCAGCCTAGCTCGGATCTTTTGTCAGTGCTCGAGCAAGATCGACCACAGCTGCAACATGGCAAGCTCGACCTCATGGTGTAAAGAGTTCTGGAAAGCTCGATCTCACCTCCACTGAGCAATGGGCCCTCCTATGTCGACTTCACCACCTCTGAGCTATGGGAACTCGTCTATCAAGCTCGTCTATCAAAGATCAACTATAAAACTCAGGGAAGTCCGCTGTGCAACTCGCTTCCAAGCTCAGCCATGGGCATACTGGGCCCTGTTGGAGGGTAAGATCCATGTATAATAAAATTGTATTGAGGAAACCAAGGACACGATGGTTACAAGTGAGGGGGTGACTTTAGAGAGGTTGTTCACAAGTATTTGGGGATGTTGAGGCTAGGCGCAATTCAGATGATCTCAGGATTAATCCTGCAAGGTCGCCCTTTGTCTGCTGCTGTCCTTGAGTAGGTCACCGGTTGCTCACTGCTTGGAAGAGCCTGTTGGACGCAACGATCTAGGATCTTTGGTTTGATGATGACAAACGTATCGTGATACTAATGTATGTACTAGTGTGTTTCAGGATTGGCGAAACAATATATTTTCACCTGTTGGCGGAATTGCTATTCGTATAGCATATTGGGAGAGAGGGAGTGTGTATGCACAAAGAAGATTTGACTTCGTCAATGAGGAGAGAGATGGAATCTATTTGGGATGAGGCCAAATCAATTAGAGATTAATTTAAATTTCATATCCAATTTGAATTGCTATCAAATCCCAACTTATTCAAATCATATCTCCTATACACATCCATATTCAAAAGAAACTCTTGTCCTATATATACCCATCTTCTTCTAGGGTTGAAAGCGCGCGGAAAGAACATCAAAAGGGAACGAAAATATTTCGGCTAAAACATTCTCTTGAGCTCACGCATTAGCAGGCCAGAAATTTTTAAAGCGCCAAGTGGATTTGTTCATGTGGAGGAGATCAACACGCAAAAAAAGGGAGATGCTGTCAGAATCTCAAAAAGGGGTGTATTTCAATTAAGGTGCATTCATATTTAATTACTTTCCCTTGAATCTAATTAGAGTTTGTGTTTCGCAGCAGTCGGCCAAGAACGAAATTTTTCCCAAGCCTACAAGCTAGAGTTGCTGACAAGAGAATCAAAGAGGGGCCGGCCTCGTTAATCTCAAAGACAACTTGCGGCAGTGTAAAGGGATTATGAAGACACGCAACAAATTGAGAAGCTGCCGTTCTCTCCCAAACAAACACCATGCTTTTTTAAATTGATAGGCAGCTAACAATTCTTGGAGATATCTCCAGTGCAAAAATCCCAAGCCGCACAATTTGTTTTGTTTATATTCTCAAAGCCGCATGATTTAGCAAAAAGGAATTGTGAGGAGCCGACTTGCTTTGATTCCCAAGAGAGCAGGATTTATTTTTCTCTCCAATCATAAAGGGCACTCTTTGGGGTTTACATGTAATTTTTGAAGGGACTTTGTTTGCAGGAATTCACGCAAAGGACCAAGGCAGCACCAAATAAATTTTTAGAGGAGCCGTGACTTCGTTTTCTTTGGTTTGCAATTATTTTAGGGTCTGCCGAATTTCTAAGGTTCTTCATTTTTTTTACAGAGAGAACTTCATGATACAAGAGTCTCCAAGTCTGTGATTATCTCCGTGAATCAACCAGGCCATTTTCTTTGGGCTCACGAATCTCTAGGCAGTATCTCTGAGAGCCAAGAGTCTTCAAGTTTGTTTTTTTGTGTGTGCATGATACAAGACTACTACTTGGCATCAAGCTTTAATGAATGACAGCATGGGGAACAACTAGCAAAGGTTAGTAGAGTTTTTGTTAATCAATTACAGGATTAATCCTCTGCTCTTTTTGTTTACAGGCAAGTGCTTTTTGTTAAAGAAAGACTGCGTAACTTAATCAAGATAAGAGAAATAACTTAATCAAGGGGAGAGAACGGGCTCAACAAAAAGTGCGGCATACAAATTGGACCATTATCTAGCGAAGAGTTCAAGTGCCGCAATTTGAGTTGCTGTTGCCGAGGAGACCACTACTACTTGCCAGACGACATCTGGCCCGCGCTTATTGACGAGGACATTGCCGCTACACAAACTGAGATTCCTTAACTCTATTTATTATTATTTTGTGTAGTTGTTGTGTTAGATCCTCGTAGGGGAAACTTTACCTATTTTTGTGGACTATTTTGGGACTTGTCTAGTTGGGACTAGACAAGTGGGACCCAGCTAGTTTGGGACTAGCTGGTAGAAAGCTTTGCTAGGATTGATAGTGAGAGGAAACACTGTGTGTGGGGTACTGAGAGTCTGGCGAGTGTAGGGACGTAGAGGGTGCTCAGAGCGTGCTCTAACTTGTGACTTTGTACCTATTGCACTATTCAATCTAGTATTAGCTTTGGGGGCTGGAGTAGGTCGTTGGGACGACCGAACCAGGGTAAATCTGCTGTGTACTCTGTGTCTGCTTTTCATTACTCTGGTTGTGCTTTTAACTGTGTGTGATTTCTCGTGGGTTGCACGAGAATTTTTTATTAGCCTATTCACCCCTCCTCTAGGCTAGGATCCAGATCCAACAAGTGGTATCAGAGCAGGTTTTAGGATCTAGCCTAGGATTGACCATGAATAACCATATGGATAGTGCTTTTGCTGAGGGTCAGTCTGTTTCCCGTCCCCCTAGGTTTAATGGAGGTGATTATGCTTATTGGAAAAATCGAATGAAAATCTACCTTATTTCTGTTGATTATAAAGCTTGGCAAATAATTGAAAAAGGTTATAAACTGCCTGTTATTAAAGTAGAAAATGTTGAGATTGAAAAACCAAATGACAAATGGGATGATAATGATTGGAAATCTTATTCCTTAAATGCTAAAGCTATGAATGCTCTCATTTGTGCACTTGATAAATCTGAATATAATAGAATCTCACATTGTCTAACTGCGCAGGAGATATGGCATACTTTGGAGGTGACGCACGAGGGAACTTCACAGGTGAAGGAGTCTAGACTTGCACTTCTGAGCACGGAATACGAGGGATTTCGCATGTTACCATCAGAGACAATATCAGAAATGTTTGCGAGGTTCACCAACATTGTCTACAAGTCTAGTTCGCTCGGTAAGCCATATTCTAGCCTTGAGCAGGTGAGGAAGATATTAAGAGCTCTGCCAAGCTCTTTCAGGCCTAAAGTCACTGCCATCCAAGAAGCGAAAGATTTGTCACAGATGAGGGTGGATGACTTAATAGGTAATTTAATGTCCCACGAGCTTGAATTACAAAATATTGATGAAAGGGAGAAACCTGAGAAAAAAGAGAAAGCTACCAAGCCACTTGCTCTGAAAGCTGACGAAAGTGAAGATGATGATGACGACATAGCGCTAATGGTCAGAAATTTCAGAAAGTTCGTCCAGACCAAGCAAGGAAGAGCAGAAATGGCACCCAGGTTTAATCGCTCTAACTTTTTTCAGTCTTCTAAGCAAAATTATGATCAGAATACTACTAATAGAATGACTTGTTTTAAATGCAAGAAAAGAGGACATCGAATGAGGGATTGCCCACATGAGACAGCTCAGGTAGCTAAAGAAAAGGGAAAATCCAAGGTGCTTACTTGGGACATGGATAGCGAAGCTGAGAGCGAGGAGGAGGAACACGAAGCCCATTCATGCATGGCATTGATGGGAATACACGATGAGGTAACTTCTGGTAGTAAAACTGAACTCCTTACTCTTTGTAAAGAAATGCAAGATAAAATAGTAGAACTTGAACCCACTATAGATGATTATCAAAATGAGAACTTTGAAATGCAACAATCTGAATATGAAATGTCTAAAGAGATTGAAAAACTCAAAATTGACATTGTTTCTCGTGACTCTACTATTGACACTTTGAAAAAGGAAAAGTCCAGTTTTAATGATGAAGCACCTTGTCTCTCTTGCCCTTCCTTGATGAATAATATTAGCATGCTTAAACTTGATTTGATTAAGCTCGAAACTGAAAAAGACTATGTTATTAGAGAGCTTAATGATAAATTCTGCATGTTGGATAATGATTTTAAAAGAAAAATGGTTGGATTTGAAAAGAAGGAAGAGGAAAACAAGAGAGCTTTTATAAGTAAATGCACATTGCTTGTGGAAGAAAATAAATTGTTGAAAACCAAAGTCTCAAATCTTGAATTGGCCATTAAGAAATTCTCTACGGGAAAACAATCGTTGGACACTATTTTAGAGAATCAATTATATGGCAATAATAGAAGAGGACTTGGTTTTGGTCTTAAAAACGTTGAAAAACAAAAATTCAAGAAATTCCACAATGCACCGTCTATTGCGAAGAACTTATATGCAAAGTGCTTTACTTGTGATAGTGTATGCCATACTTCATACTATTGTAAATTTAGGAACACTAAAATCAAGTTTAAACAAGTGTGGGTTCCTAAAACTATATTGGCTAACACTAGTGGACCTTGTTGGATTCCAAGGTCACACTTAACACCTTTAATGTAGGTGTGATGGAGTTTTTGGCGAGGAGCGTTAAATCTAATGTCTCATTCTTTTAGCTCCTTCGTCAAAAAGCGACGAGAAGGTATAATTTTCTATCCCTCTTTGCATTGCATTGCATACCTTCATAGTTTTTGTGTGTGTGCTTGATTTATTTTGTTTTGTGTGCTTGCATGGATGATTTTTAATGTTTTTATTTCTAAAAAAAATTGAAAAATAAAAAATAAAAAAAAATGTGTGCTTATTGAATCCTCTTATGAATCTCTTAAGTGGTATTGTATGAATGATCATTCTATCCCTTGTAGAAGTCAATTCATTATTGTTGTAGCTACATGAACATGATGTTATTCTTTTTAGTAGCCATGACATGTCTCATAAGTTTCAAACTTGACTTCTACACCTACATTTGCACTTTCACGATATTTGACTTTTTAGTGCTTTTCGAGATTCTTTTGAAGAATAATAGAAAGTGAATGTAGGAATGATTAATTTCTGAAATTTCTAAGGGATATGATGTGTTTAGCCATGAATTAAAATTGAGCACAAAAGAATTAAAAAAAAAATATTTGCTCCGTATGAAAAATGGATACACTTCATGGCTAAAACACAACCCACGAGTATCCAACTTGTGCTACATGGGTAATCATTAGCGTTGGTGTATATAACTCATCAAGCAATGCCACCCCACATTTAAAAGTCCTTTTAGGCTATGTTTCGGGGTTCGGTAACTTGAACTCATCTTTGATGAGGTAGGTGGGAAAAGTCAATCCTAGTGATATTCATGAAAAATGGAAAATGTGGATTGTTTTGGTTGATTTTCTGAAATTGAATCTCCTCTTGTACTTTATTGTCTATGTCACTACACTTACACTAAGGTGGAGAAGCCTTGTTATGAAATCCTATGAGCTTGGATTGTCTATTTTGTGGAAAACTCATGCAAATTGCACGCTACATTTAATAATGGTTTATTTTTGCATGGAATATTTTTGTGACTCCATTAATCCACTTTTGGTGATTACAAAGGGGGAGAAAGAAAGATTTATGGATTTGTTGGTATTACTTGTTGAAGGGGGAGCGTGAAATACGTGAATAAATATTGAAGGGGGAGCTTGAGAGAAGGGGGAGCATGCTTTAATATTTAGTATTTGTTGTGCGTGCTATGTAATGCTTGAATGGCTCATCCATACATCATATTCCATTACACCCTTCAACACACCACACTTCACACACCCATCTACTGCTAAAATCTTTGGGTTTGTCATCACCAAAAGGGGGAGATTGTTGGACGCAACGATCTAGGATCTTTGGTTTGATGATGACAAACGTATCGTGATACTAATGTATGTGCTAGTGTGTTTCAGGATTGGCGAAACAATATATTTTCACCTGTTGGCGGAATTGCTATTCGTATAGCATATTGGGAGAGAGGGAGTGTGTGTGCACAAAGAAGATTTGACTTCGTCAATGAGGAGAGAGATGGAATCTATTTGGGATGAGGCCAAATCAATTAGAGATTAATTTAAATTTCATATCCAATTTGAATTGCTATCAAATCCCAACTTATTCAAATCATATCTCCTATACACATCCATATTCAAAAGAAACTCTTGTCCTATATATACCCATCTTCTTCTAGGGTTGAAAGCGCGCGGAAAGAACATCAAAAGGGAACGAAAATATTTCGGCCAAAACATTCTCTTGAGCTCACGCATTAGCAGGCCAGAAATTTTTAAAGCGCCAAGTGGATTTGTTCATGTGGAGGAGATCAACACGCAAAAAAAAGGGAGATGCTGTCAGAATCTCAAAAAGGGGTGTATTTCAATTAAGGTGCATTCATATTTAATTACTTTCCCTTGAATCTAATTAGAGTTTGTGTTTCGCAGCAGTCGGCCAAGAACGAAATTTTTCCCAAGCCTACAAGCTAGAGTTGCTGACAAGAGAATCAAAGAGGGGCCGGCCTCGTTAATCTCAAAGACAACTTGCGGCAGTGTAAAGGGATTATGAAGACACGCAACAAATTGAGAAGCTGCCGTTCTCTCCCAAACAAACACCATGCGTTTTTAAATTGATAGGCAGCTAACAATTCTTGGAGATATCTCCAGTGCAAAAATCCCAAGCCGCACAATTTGTTTTGTTTATATTCTCAAAGCCGCATGATTTAGCAAAAAGGAATTGTGAGGAGCCGACTTGCTTTGATTCCCAAGAGAGCAGGATTTATTTTTCTCTCCAATCATAAAGGGCACTCTTTGGGGTTTACATGTAATTTTTGAAGGGACTTTGTTTGCAGGAATTCACGCAAAGGACCAAGGCAGCACCAAATAAATTTTTAGAGGAGCCGTGACTTCGTTTTCTTTGGTTTGCAATTATTTTAGGGTCTGCCGAATTTCTAAGGTTCTTCATTTTTTTTACAGAGAGAACTTCATGATACAAGAGTCTCCAAGTCTGTGATTATCTCCGTGAATCAACCAGGCCATTTTCTTTGGGCTCACGAATCTCCAGGCAGTATCTCTGAGAGCCAAGAGTCTTCAAGTTTGTTTTTTTGTGTGTGCATGATACAAGACTACTACTTGGCATCAAGCTTTAATGAATGACAGCATGGGGAACAACTAGCAAAGGTTAGTAGAGTTTTTGTTAATCAATTACAGGATTAATCCTCTGCTCTTTTTGTTTACGGGCAAGTGCTTTTTGTTAAAGAAAGACTGCGTAACTTAATCAAGATAAGAGAAATAACTTAATCAAGGGGAGAGAACGGGCTCAACAAAAAGTGCGGCATACAAATTGGACCATTATCTAGCGAAGAGTTCAAGTGCCGCAATTTGAGTTGCTGTTGCCGAGGAGACCACTACTACTTGCCAGACGACATCTGGCCCGCGCTTATTGACGAGGACATCGCCGCTACACAAACTGAGATTCCTTAACTCTATTTATTATTATTTTGTGTAGTTGTTGTGTTAGATCCTCGTAGGGGAAACTTTACCTATTTTTGTGGACTATTTTGGGACTTGTCTAGTTGGGACTAGACAAGTGGGACCCAGCTAGTTTGGGACTAGCTGGTAGAAAGCTTTGCTAGGATTGATAGTGAGAGGAAACACTGTGTGTGGGGTACTGAGAGTCTGGCGAGTGTAGAGGACGTAGAGGGTGCTCTGAGCGTGCTCTAACTTGTGACTTTGTACCTATTGCACTATTCAATCTAGTATTAGCTTTGGGGGCTGGAGTAGGTCGTTGGGACGACCGAACCAGGGTAAATCTGCTGTGTACTCTGTGTCTGCTTTTCATTACTCTGGTTGTGCTTTTAACTGTGTGTGATTTCTCGTGGGTTGCACGAGAATTTTTTATTAGCCTATTCACCCCCCTCTAGGCTAGGATCCAGATCCAACAGAGCCCACCTGCGTAAAGAGCAGCTCGTTAGAAAGGCCGGGTTGGGTTCCAACCCTTAGCCTCTCCAATGCCTAAGTCAGAAATAGGACTTAGAAACGTTTGTCGGACACGTAGGTCGATCTTACGTGGTGAGCTTAAGTGGAAGAACAAATATATGGACGATATTTGCTCTTGTATGTGAGTGAGAGTGTGAGAATCAATTTACCAACCCCTCTTTCGATGGAAGTGGAGGGGTATTTATAGTTGATGGAGGCAGTTAGGTAGGGCTGACCTGGTTTGCTGAGTTGTCGTGTCAGACTGCGAAAGGTTCGACTAAGGATGTCAGATTAGTGCGTGTCAGCCATGCTTTTGTCAGATGGCGCAACGACCAGGGGTGCTTTGTCAAAAAGTTAGAGCCAAAAGCACCAGGCGATTAGACGGCGCAGCGGCCAGGGGGTGCTTTTTAGGCTGTCGAGCGGTGAAAGTGTCAGTGGCGTTCTCGTACAAGGGCATTTGTCGTGTTTGATGGGCTGAAGGGTCATCAAGGTGCGTCCGAGGAGCGGGGCCGTGCATGGGCCGCTTGGTTGCTCCCGGAGGATGACGTGCGAGCTGGTTGTTCGGTTGGCGAGCTTGGAGGGGAGCAGGTGACCAACTGGCGAGGTTAGGGGCGAAGTGGGACCTTCCCACTAGTCGAGGTGGACTTCCTGGGTGGCGAGTGGGCTAAGGGGCGAGCAGGAAACCAACCGGCGACGTTCGGACGAAGCGTGTCCTTCCGCTAGTCGAGACGGACTTTGCGGATGACGGGTGAGCTTGCCATGTGCCTGGCGAACTTGGAGGAAAGGTCGAGATATCACGATATTTAGGTCGTAACAATTGCCTTCGTCATTCAAACTTAAGGCGGAAGACCAGCCTAGTTCGGATGACACACTATCTCTCCATCTGCCCGGAGGGGAAAGTGACGGCCTTCGCTCCGAGCTTTCGGAAAGGGCATGAGTTATTTTGAAAAGCCCGCCCACTGTTTCGCTGCCATCATTTCCATTTGAAGGGCGGGAAGAGATCGATGCATCCCAGTCATCCAAAGGGCGATGCGTGGCAGTCGTGACTGTGGGTGGCAGTCGAGACGTCAAAGAAGCTCAGATCCGCGCCTTGTGGTAGAGCTTCGATGGTGGAGATGAATCGGCGTCCGCTATAAGTAGGTGAGGGGGGATCTATCGAGAGTTTTTCTACTTCTGAGTTCTTTCGAGCTTTCGTCTTCTTCCGAGTTTCTGATTGTCGTCACCGTCGCTACGGTCGTTGGAGTTCTTGCTACTTTTCTGATCGCTTCATCGGACCGTCTTCCTTCTAATAGGTATTGTTCTTGCTCCTTAGCATGGGTTCTCCTACTTCTTCTTGTTTGACTACTTCGAAGGAGATAGAATGATGGTTTAGGGGCGACGAAGCACCAGACAGCTCCGTCGCAGACACGGAGGAGGGGGTGGAGGAGAATTCATGGGTCAGTTAGGGCTGCCCCGAGAGTAGGCCAGGCGCCGATCTTGCTATGGGTTCGTCGTCAGTGGTCCCTAGGGATTCAAGGAAGGGAAAGTGGCAGGCCATGATGAAGCACAGACTATCCGCTCGGGCCGTTGTAACCATAGCCGAGGCCGGGAACGTCCCTGCTAAGATCTCGAGCGTGTAGTCAGTAGCGCTGACCACCTTCATACCTCTAGCCCGTGCAAAGTACATTAGGCCGCCCTGCACAGTCTGTCTTTCGACCGCCACCGAACGGGTATGCTTCCCCAAGGACTACGAGGTTGGGGTCTACATCGACTGCTTCGCCCAAGGACTTTGTTTTCCTCTCCCTCCTCTGTTTCTTCATATCTTACATTTCCTCGAACTTCCTTTGTTCCAACTGATGCCGACTCCATTAGTTGCATCGTATGATTCCTCGTCCTCTGTGCGGGGAGCTGAACCAATCTGACCCTCCCTCTGTTTCGATACTTCTTCGGAACCAAGAAGCTGTGGGCGCACTACTATCTCTCGACGAGGAGAAAACGGCCTCTAGTCTTGGGCTTTCCTGGGAAGATTAAAGGTGGGAAGGAGAGGTATATGTTCGTCTCGACGCCCAATGATCTAGCGTTGAGGTCGAACTGGGGCGTACTAAATCCAGAGGTGAACATGGATGTCCGTCTCGATGCGGATGATGCAGAGCGTGCTAGGATCATACAGGAAGTCCCTGACCGGCGCCCCGCGTGATATGCGCGGCGGCGCGGTGTCGTTTACCGCAAGTTTCACGGTTAGTGTAGGGTGCGTGAATATCGAACTCAGGGAGGCGAGGTTGTGCTTGGGTCAGGTAGGACCTAAATCACCCCGAGGGGCGAGCTAGCCCGAATCGGTGGTTGGTTGTCACGAAAGGAAATGAAAGCGTATGAACAAAAAGAAAGTAAACCCGGGACTTTGGTTTCCGACCCGACGAGAGGCTCTCGCCGCTACGGCCTACGGGTATGGATAGCGATCGGGATTAGGGTCTAATGGTGAGACGTTGCCTCTGAAAGTGGTACCGGCGTCCCATGGACCCGATATTCCGGTCGGTGCCCAGGATGATACACCGGACTTCCCGGATTCGATCAGTGGGCACTCCCGTGTCCATAAACACTGATCGATCCCGGGAGCACTAAGTCCGCAACGATATCTCCCGACGTCTCATCCTGCCGCTCCCGCGTGCTAGGATTCGGCGTCTACGCTAAGGGCGTGAGCTTTGGCTAGGGAGTCAACCGCCAAGTTTATTCCCCCTTGGCCCGACGGTCAAAGGCGGTCTTTTTCCCGCCGATGACAATGAAACGCCCCGCGTAACCGTTAGATTCCTACTCCCTATTGATTCCCTAACCCTATGGACGCATCGGGAAGAGCCCCCGAAGGGGCTTCCACCAAAATCCCAGATTTGGGAACTACTCACAAAAATTCATGAAAAAGCAATCTAAATGAAATTTAACCGTTAGAATCATAATCCGACAATAGCAATGCGGTAGTAAAGGAGTAGTAAAGACAATACTAAAAAATTAGAAAGATCTGAAAACTTACTTAAGAGTAACAATTATAGCCGTCACAAGGAAATAAAACAGTAAAAAAATACAACTCCCCCGTTTCTGGAACCCTAGGGGTCCTATATATAGATTTTCGGATCAACCGATCGGGTGACAAGTCAACCGATCAGTTGATCCGTTACAGATAAATCACAGAAAACGGCGAGTTTTCACCCGATCTCATGAACCGATCGGGTGAGTTCTTGAGCGACCGGTTGGATCTTGGAGGAGTCGGGTGAACCGGTCGGTTCGACGCCCGTGTCTTCAGCTCTTTTTCTCAGCTACAGATGACCCGATCGGGTGAGGGTCACCCGATCGGTTGGAATTCTGCTCGAAAAGACAGAGAACAGCCGCCCGCAGAACCGGTCTGTGAACCGGTCGGGTGACTTCTTCGTGAGCTGCGGTAGCGACCGGTTGGTGCACGCGTGCATCACCCGATCGGTTGGAGATGACCAACCGACCGGGTGAGGGGCAGAAAGATGAATACTTCGCCGTTTGACCCCCTGGATCAAGCGTGACTTTTCCCATTGCTTCGGGGACTTGGAATATCATCGTAAAAGGTCCCCTACGTGGTCGAACTCCTGCAATCATGGACAAACAAAGAAAAGTGAAAGAAAACGGGAAAACATACGAAAATGAATAAGAGACGGCGGAAAACACGGAGAAACACAAAAGAAAACGTGCGTGAATATATGAAATATAGACGCACGTCAAAATCCCCCAAGCTGAACTCTTCCTCGTCCTCGAGGAAGACGAGTGAGAGTGGGAGCTCGGAAGGGAAAAATAGAGAGGAAGAAAGAAAAAGAAAACTCTAAGCCCTAGATCGTCCATCAGAGCCATCAAAATCAAAAACGACACACCCAGCAAGCAAACGCCAAATCACACCACTAAACCTAGGAAAGCGAGTCCAAATAAGTGTCGTGGGTCCACGCAGTGAAGCGCGAGTGAGCGTGGTCGTGCTAGCAAATGGTGATGCTTTCTACGATGTGCTACGAGGCTCGATATACACAAATCCAAGATATGACCCAAATATCGAATCGAATTGAATTAAGCGGCGAATATAAGTTCGAGCATGCATGAGAATAGAGAGAATAGGAGCGTATCATGCATCGGGGACTCCACAACTAGGGTTAAGGAAATCACGCCACTATAGCCTAGATACTAGCTAAATAGCTCCTAAGCCAAGTGTCTTTGATAACGACGGGGGTTGAGATGATGTGGAGAAGAACACTCGGTGCAAATTCTCGCCTTCCCTTTATTCTCGGCAAGTAGGAAAATATTCACACTGGAATTTTTTTGGGTTTTGGGTATTTGCATATTTTTTTGGCTTTTTGGCTATACAATCTTTTTCTTTTCTTTTTGGGTTTTTCATTTCTTTTCTCCCATTTTTTTTGGATTTTTGGGTTTTTGGCTATACACTTGTGTACTCTCCCAAGTGGGAGAACGGTACACGACGAGGGGATTTGCACCAAGTAAAACAAAAAAGAAGTCGAAATCTAAACACTCGGGCAAATGCGGCTATTCTTGCTAAATAGAGCTCAGGCTAATTGGGTTATCCTAGTCCTTAGTTGTGGAATCCCGACGCATGTGAAATGAAGTATACGATATATATATAGCATGCATATAAAAGCAAATACCGCATATTCAATATCGGAGCATGATAATCTAGGGGTCATTCCTGGACAGGTATATAAAGTAAAATCACAAGGCAGAAGCACACCAATTGCTAGTCACGACACACGACTCACAAAAAGCTAAGTGGACCCACGATGCGTGAAATGCAAGAGGACTCGGAATCCTAAGGTTAGTGAGTGTGATTATCGATGCAATGCTAGGTGTGTGTGACATTGTGGCGATTCATCATAGGATTCATTTCTAGGAGAAAGAGCTAAAGAAAGAAGGAAAAAGGAAAAAAAAAGAAAAACACGATGGAAAATGACTCAAATAACGTAGAAAAACAACACAAATGACGCACGAAGTGCGACTCCCCCAAGCTGAAACTTGCATTGCCCTCAATGCAATAAGAGTGAGTACGGGAGGGCAATGAAAATGGGGGGGGGGGGGGAATACGCACAGACACGAAAAGAAATGAAAACGAGGAAAACACATAGATAAAACTGAAAAAGAAATAATAAAAAAAAAACAAGATCAAAATCAAACAATACGAAAATAAAAGTAAAATAAAATCACACGACACGACACTCAAAAAGTGAAAAACAAACACACACACAAAAATGAGAACAACAAACAAAACACGACAGCACATCAAAACAGACGTCCCCCAAGTTAGACCAGAAAGTGCTAGCGAAATGATATGATCAATGAAATCCAGATAAGTGCAAGGGGGAGTCAAAAACAAAAAGAGGGGAAATCAGAAAGCAGCAGAAGGTGAGTCCTCGTCATCCTCGGAAGAGGGCGGGGATGGGTGGTCGGGGGAGGCAGGGGGTGTGCGGAGAAGTGGGGAATGAGGTGAGGGTATAGGGGCAGTGGTGGTGTGAACTATGGGAGGAGTGTCGGTGGTGGTGGTAGGAAGGCGATCAAGGCTGTGGTGAGAGGAATAGAAATGGAGGAAGTGGATGTGGTGGTGACGGTAGTGAGAGGTGGTGGGAGGGATCTGGAGCGTACCGGTAATTTCCTCCGGCGCACGTATGGAGTGACGGAGGAGGATAGAAGTAGCGTGAGTGCGGTGGAAGTGGACGGGAGGGGTGAAGTGGATGCCGGGATGGGATGTGAAGAGGGAGGAGAAGAATGTGGTGAGGGGGGTGATGGATGTGGAGAAGTGTGGGAGGGTGGAGGAGAAGATCGCCTGGGTGGTGAAGGTGGAGGTGGTCCGTGGATATGAGTAAGAAGGCGGAGAATGGCGGCCACGTTCCTCTCAAGTGCGAGGAAACGTGGGTGAGTAAGAAAGGAGGATGGTGATGGGTCCGAGGAAACAGAGGACATGGCGAGCTTACGAAGGGCGGCGACATCCCTCTCAAGTCCCAGACGGGCAGATACCTGACGGCGACCAAAAGACGTAGACTGGCGCGAGGCAGCGGTGGTGCCGCCAGGTAAGGTCGAAGAGGTGCTGGCGGCAGTGGTCATGCCAGTACAGGAGACAAGGCCAGAAATGGACGCAAAGAGGTGCTCAGACGTGATCGGTCCCGGAGCAGAAACGGGACGACTCGGGCCAGCCCCTAAATCTCCCGTAGACGCAGGGATATCCTGCTCGCCTAAGTGGGCGGCAGGGGACGGTGATCTGCGTGCGCCAGCGGGGAGAAAAGGAAGATTCAACCCCGCAAGGAAGTCGGGATCAGGAGGGAAAGTCCAATCTCCCACGAGAGCAATGGTCATGCGAGCGGGGTTGGGCAGAATGGTGTAAGGGGTAGGGGGGTGGCCATAATGAAATATGAAGCGGCCATCCGAGCGGGGCTTGATCCTGTGGATGTGTCGCAGGACATCAATATCGAGATGTGAGGGTCCTGCGGCAGCTGGAAGATTATTGGGGATGGTGATATTGAATTGGGCGTGAGAGCATATGATCGTGATGATGCCCCCACAACAGAACTTCCCCTTCCCGGCCCGGCTAATCTCGAGTAGCTTGTAAACAAGCCAATCGCTACTATGGATGGGGACGGTAGGGGCTCTGAAGCTGACTCCATCATCATCCCAGACATAAGGAAAAGTCATGGCCCAAAGGATAAAGAGGTCAGGGATAGTCACAGTGCCTGACTCGTCCCTAGGAAAGAATGCAGATGAAATGATTCTGTGGGCCAATCGAAATACGGGATGAATGATGGAGGAGGCCTTGGCCCGACCTCGGGGGTAGTCACGGATCAATGTGAGGCGGAACCAGAACTGATCGATATCAAACTCGGGTGTGTACCCGTAGTGTCGGATGGCATCATCCCCGAGATTGGGGAAACCAAATATATCATTAATCGTATCTAGATTTGTGGTGACACTACGGTTACGCACCCTGAATCTAACGATCGACCCGGACTCCCAAGTAAGTGTAGAGAGGAATTCGAGTGTGAGGGCCGGGTAGGATACGGCATGTGTATTAAGAAAGGCTAACCACCCTAAGTTAGCGAAAAGAGATTCGACCTCGGTGAAGACACCGAGATCGACAAGTGTACGTGCGTGCGGGAACTTGGTGGATAGATGCCCTCGAGCATCAAGCCTATGGTAAAAATCTTTGTGCTCCTGGTTCCGAAAAATATACCCGTGCGGGCCCAACATTGGGTCCACAGGGGGGATAATAGGTGGAGGAGGGCCAAGTGTGAGTGCTCGTGTACGGGAAGGAGGGCGCGTTTGTTTTCGTCTCTTTCGAGACGGCTCCTTTTCCCTCATGATACCCTTCCCCTTATCCTTATCTTTAGCCATGTGTGTGAGTGTGAGCAAGAATTAGTGCAAAAATCGTGGATGCACACTAACACAGACAAACGAGCAAGCACAATAAGTAGGGCAAAAGTATAAAATAGGCTTAGGAGCGAGTTTACCCAATTGCAGTGGTGGAGCTTGCTCGTTGATGTCCCCTCACTGTTCAGCAAGAGAAGCTTGGAGCCGCGGCGAACTCCTTCGGCAAAAATTTTCGAAATGGAGGTGGATTTGGGAAAATTAGGTCAAGAATCTCGGAATGGGAGGAGAGAGAGGGTGTAGATGATGGAGGGGTTGATGAAGGAGGTGGAGAGTGGGAGTAATGGAGGAGTAGGGGACGTGGGGGAGTGGGGATCGGTTGTTGGAGAAGAGGGGAAGACGAAACGACGGCGAGATTCGCGATCGGGCGAGGGCGGAAACGAGCGGGTGTCGGGGGGTATTTATAGGGTTTTAAGTCGAACCGATCGGGTGACTTGTCACCCGGTCGGTTGACGGTTAGGTCGAAAATTTTTGCCGAAGAAATGCTACAGGTGAACCGGTCGGTTGACTTTTCAACCGATCGGTTGGCCGCTCCACTAAATTTCCCGAGAACTTAGGGCTTCTCACCCGGCCAGGTCAACCGATCGCGCTCAAACTCAACCGATCGGTTGATATTCCTCAAAATTTTCCGAGAGTTCTCCCCAGCTCACCCGGTCTTCCACCCGGTCTCTTCAACACTCAACCGATCGGTTCATTCGGGGACAGATCTCGACATGTATCTGATACATCCCAACTGATCGGGTGAGTTATCACCCGATCGGTTGGGGCTTGTTTCCTGCAAAAACCAAGAAATTTGATTAAGTCCCCGAACGGATGTCCTCGCGGCTGATTTTATTTATAAAAATAGAGAAAATAGAGTAAAAAATAACGCTAAAAATTTGAGAAAAAGTTTAGAACATGGGTTGCCTCCCATGAAGCGCACTTGTTTAGCGTCGTTGGCTCAACGCCCGCAAGAGATGGTCAAGTTACATCCGGAGGGTTGGAAGAAGAGTTTTCGCTCGTGGGGGGGGGTCCGACCGGAGAGAATCCAGGTTCTCCTACTGCGTAGTGTTTCAGACGCTGCCCGTTTACTTTAAACGGCTCATCCCTTCCCATTATCTCGATGGCCCCGTGCGGGAAAACTTTGGTGATGCGGAACGGTCCTGACCATCTTGACTTGAGTTTCCCAGGAAAGAGCTTCAGCCGTGAGTTGAACAGGAGAACTAAGTCCCCTTCCTTGGATTCCCTCCTTAGGATTCGCTTATCGTGCCACCGCTTCAGTTTCTCCTTGTAGATCTTGGCGTTCTCATAAGCATTGAGCCGGATTTCGTCAAGTTCGTTGAGTTGAAGATGCCGGTGCACTCCCACCTTCTCGGTGTCGAAATTCAGATTCTTAACCGCCCAATATGCCTTATGTTCCAATTCCACAGGAAGATGGCAAGCTTTCCCGTAGACGAGCCGGTAGGGAGTTGTGCCGATGGGAGTTTTAAATGCCGTCCTGTAGGCCCAAAGCGCGTCAGGGAGTTTTGACGACCAGTCCTTCCTGGAGTTGGCCACAGTCTTTTCTAGTATGATTTTAATCTCCCGGTTAGAGACTTCCGCCTGACCGCTGGTCTGCGGGTGGTAGGCACGCCCCACCCGGTGTTGCACCCCGTATTTTCTTAGGAGGGCCTCAAATTTCTTTTCTACAAAGTGGCTTCCTCCGTCACTGATCAGGACCCGAGGCACACCAAACCGCGGGAAGATGTTGTTTTTAAAGAACTTAGCCACCACTTTAGAGTCATTGGTTGGGCTGGCCACCGCTTCAACCCATTTCGACACGTAGTCAACGGCCACCAAGATGTACTGGTTCCCCGAGGAAGAAGGGAACGGCCCCATGAAGTCCACTCCCCACACATCGAAGATTTCTATCTCTAGGATGTAGTGTTGAGGCATCTCATTTCTTTTGGAAATATTCCCGGCTCTTTGGCATCTATCACAGGCTTGCACATAAACATGTGTGTCTTTGAAGAGCGTAGGCCAGTAAAATCCGCTTTGGAGGATTTTTGCAGTGGTCTTGTAGGTGCTCGCGTGCCCTCCACATTGCTGTCCGTGGCAGTGGGAAATGATGGAAGTCGCTTCAGTTTCAGGGATGCATCTTCGTATCACCCCATCATTGCAGGTTTTGTATAGGTGGGGGTCATCCCAATAGAATTTGCGGACCTCATGGAAAAATTTCTTCTTCTGCTGTAAGCTCACATTGTGAGGAACGATGGCACACGCCAGATAATTTGCGATGTCGGCGTACCAGGGGGTCCAGGAGGAAGATACAGAGAAGAGATGCTCGTCAGGGAGTGAATCATCGATTGGTGTAGCACTCAAATCGAGAGTGGGCATCCGGGACAGGTGATCGGCAACGACATTCTCCGCCCCCTTTTTGTCTCTGATTTCCAGGTCAAACTCCTGGAGGAGGAGGATCCATCTGATTAGTCGCGGCTTGGCTTCCTTCTTGTTCAATAGATATTTAAGGGCCGCGTGATCCGTGTGTACGATCACCTTGGCGCCAACAAGATATTGTCGGAACTTATCCATGGCGTAGATTACCGCGAGCAATTCCTTCTCCGTGGTAGTATAATTTCTTTGGGCGGCATCAAGGGTTTTGCTCGTATAATATTTGACATGGAGGTTTTTATCTTTCCTCTGCCCTAGGACGGCACCAACCGCATAATCACTAGCGTCACACATCAGCTCGAAGGGGAGTTCCCAGTCTGGTGGTTGTATTATGGGTGCGGAAATCAAGGCCAGCTTCAAAGTGCGGAAGGCCTCCACACACTCCTTGCCGAAGACGAAAGGTGCGTCCTTCACGAGGAGTTGGGTCAGAGGCCTGGAAATCTTCGAGAAGTCTTTGATAAAGCGGCGATAAAATCCCGCATGTCCTAAGAAACCACGGACTCCTCGAAGATTGTGCGGTGGCGGAAGCTTTTCAATCACTTCAATTTTAGCCTTATCAACTTCGATTCCCCTCGAAGAGATGATGTGTCCCAGCACAACTCCCTCTTGGACCATGAAGTGACACTTCTCCCAGTTTAGGACTAGTCCCTTTTCCTGACATCTCTCCAGGACCTTAGTGAGATTATTGAGGCACGAGTCAAATTCAGTTCCGTAGACTGAGAAGTCGTCCATGAAAACTTCCATGATGTCTTGGGAGTAGTCGGAGAAGACAGCGGACATGAGTCTCTGGAACGTAGCAGGGGCGTTACAAAGCCCGAACGGCATTCTTCTGTAGGCGTACGTCCCGAACGGGCAGGTGAAAGTCGTTTTCTCCTGGTCATCATTATGAATAGGGATTTGAAGAAATCCAGAATACCCGTCCATAAAACAGAAATAATTATGCTTCGCCAGCCTCTCGAGCATCTGGTCAATAAAGGGGAGGGGGTAATGATCCTTCCTTGTTGCCTTGTTCAGCTTCCTATAGTCAATGCACATCCTGTACCCTGTAACGGTCCTCGTTGGTATAAGCTCGTTCTTTTCATTGCGAACCACCGTCATTCCTCCCTTCTTGGGTACAACGTGTACCGGGCTAACCCAGCGACTATCGGAGATAGGGTATATAATACCGGCATGTAGAAGCCTTACAATCTCTTTCTTCACAACTTCCATCATTACTGGATTCAACCTCCGCTGCGGCTCAATCGAGGAGGCTTGCTCATCTTCAAGAAGAATTCTATGTGAGCAGAGGCCCAAGCTAACCCCTTTTAAATCCTTAATTGCATATCCGAAAACTCCTTTAAACCTTTTTAGAACTCCAAGAAGTTTGGTCATTTGGTCCTCAGGTAGCGAAGAGTTAATTATAACCGGAAGAGTCGACCCTGCTCCCAAATATTCATACTTAAGTCCCGGCGGTAATTCTTTCATCTCTACTTCTTGGGGTCCTGACGCATACTTTTCGAGCTGAGCATCCTCAAGGGAACAGATTTCTTCGTGGATTTCACTGAAGCCAGAATCCAGAATCTCCACCTCGGCCGTGGCTCCTAGCGGTGAAATTTTGCAGGGTACAGTGGGGACGGTCGAGAGATGCACCGGGTCTCTTACGAGCTCACCATAATTATCCGGGAAGAAAGCTTGCAGGTGAAAACAGGTTTCAGTCATCGATGATTCTCCACAACCGTTTCCAGCTTCTCCATCGTTCAAAGACCGGTGACACTCAATAGAAGTCTGCAAGGGGTAGATTGGTTCCTGTTCAGCGTCGCCTCCAAATCTGGTCGGGTGGTTCTCCTGACACAACTCTGCGGCTGACCCTTCTTCACTACATTCGAGACTATGGTTGTCGATACACGCCATTTCTCCGTGGGGAGAGGGAGCTGCCATGGCAAGGTACTCCTGCGCATCTCGATATCTTTGGCATTCCACAGCGGCAGTCAGGAGGGATAGTATATTTGAAGTATTCAGTGAATCTGCTAAGCTCCGCGCCAAGCAGCGGACATGGTGAGAGTGATCCCAGATGTCTCCTGAAACTGCGTGCAGCATCTTCTTCACTCCGCTTCTCGGCAGCCAAACGCCTAAGGGTGGCGTTAATCTTTGGATCGGGGGGAATCAAGTCGCCAAGACTCCTTGAACTCCTGCGCATGAAAAACAACAGACACCCGTGAAGCGACAAGTGGGAAAGAAACAGATAAAATAAGAAATAAAAATAAGAAAAACAAATAAGAAAAAGAAAAACAAGAATGCGAAAATTATCGCGAGGTAGGGATGTGAGCTAGACACGAGGGTTCAAGAGATCCTAAGATATCAATCACGTTGCCTCCCCAGCAACGGCGCCATAAACTTGACCGGCGCCCCGCGTGATATGCGCGGCGGCGCGGTGTCGTTTACCGCAAGTTTCACGGTTAGTGTAGGGTGCGGGAATATCGAACTCAGGGAGGCGAGGTTGTGCTTGGGTCAGGTAGGACCTAAATCACCCCGAGGGGCGAGCTAGCCCGAATCGGTGGTTGGTTGTCACGAAAGGAAATGAAAGCGTATGAACAAAAAGAAAGTAAACCCGGGACTTTGGTTTCCGACCCGACGAGAGGCTCTCGCCGCTACGGCCTACGGGTATGGATAGCGATCGGGATTAGGGTCTAATGGTGAGACGTTGCCTCTGAAAGTGGTACCGGCGTCCCATGGACCCGATATTCCGGTCGGTGCCCAGGATGATACACCGGACTTCCCGGATTCGATCAGTGGGCACTCCCGTGTCCATAAACACTGATCGATCCCGGGAGCACTAAGTCCGCAACGATATCTCCCGACGTCTCATCCTGCCGCTCCCGCGTGCTAGGATTCGGCGTCTACGCTAAGGGCGTGAGCTTTGGCTAGGGAGTCAACCGCCAAGTTTATTCCCCCTTGGCCCGACGGTCAAAGGCGGTCTTTTTCCCGCCGATGACAATGAAACGCCCCGCGTAACCGTTAGATTCCTACTCCCTATCGATTCCCTAACCCTATGGACGCATCGGGAAGAGCCCCCGAAGGGGCTTCCACTAAAATCCCAGATTTGGGAACTACTCACAAAAATTCATGAAAAAGCAATCTAAATGAAATTTAACCGTTAGAATCATAATCTGACAATAGCAATGCGGTAGTAAAGGAGTAGTAAAGACAATACTAAAAAATTAGAAAGATCTGAAAACTTACTTAAGAGTAACAATTACAGCCGTCACAAGGAAATAAAACAGTAAAAAAATACAACTCCCCCGTTTCTGGAACCCTAGGGGTCCTATATATAGATTTTCGGATCAACCGATCGGGTGACAAGTCAACCGATCGGTTGATCCGTTACAGATAAATCACAGAAAACGACGAGTTTTCACCCGATCTCATGAACCGATCGGGTGAGTTCTTGAGCGACCGGTTGGATCTTGGAGGAGTCGGGTGAACCGGTCGGTTCGACGCCCATGTCTTCAGCTCTTTTTCTCAGCTATAGATGACCCGATCGGGTGAGGGTCACCCGATCGGTTGGAATTCTGCTCGAAAAGACAGAGAACAGCCGCCCGCAGAACCGGTCTGTGAACCGGTCGGGTGACTTCTTCGTGAGCTGCGGTAGCGACCGGTTGGTGCACGCGTGCATCACCCGATCGGTTGGAGATGACCAACCGACCGGGTGAGGGGCAGAAAGATGAATACTTCGCCGTTTGACCCCCTGGATCAAGCGTGACTTTTCCCGTTGCTTCGGGGACTTGGAATATCATCGTAAAAGGTCCCCTACGTGGTCGAACTCCTGCAATCATGGACAAACAAAGAAAAGTGAAAGAAAACGGGAAAACATACGAAAACGAATAAGAGACGGCGGAAAACACGGAGAAACACAAAAGAAAACGTGCGTGAATATATGAAATATAGACGCACGTCAGTCCCCACAGAGGACATGCAATATGAGAAACTTGCCTAGGAAGAGATGATAGTCCGACACATCTGGCCAGAAAGTAATCCGAGCTTTGTAGTTGTCTCTCCTAATCTATTTCCTTCTTGCACGTTAGACGATGAGCTTGCCAATGGAGGAGCTAGTGAGGCTGGCCTCAGAGCATGCCGCCAAACAATCGACAAATGGAGGCCCGAAGAGAGCTCGGGAGGGCACGTCTACGGCGAAGGCTAAGAAACTCATCTGGAAAAAGAAGCTAAAGGTGGTGGAGGCCACGGCTACCTCGGGCACGCTGACGATTGTGGCGGACACTGACCGTCCTATGGAGAGTGCCGCTGCCACGGTTACCTCCACTCCAATCGATCTCGACGCCGAGCAGGATGAACAGACTGAGCCGAAAGCCCCAGGGTCTCAGAGTGGGCGATGACCGGCGATCCCCGCAATCCCGCTTTGGACGGCCCCGCCCTAGGGGTCTCCAGCCGGGTTGGGCTCCAGCAGGCGGATGACAGCCATATATTGATGGCCATATGGTTGCCCTTTGTTCCGACTTGGGAAGCCCGCTCACCCGAGCTGCGAGGTGGTGCTCGTGGTGTTCAAGTCCAAGAGGGATGAGCTCGTGACTTTGTCGATGGAGGACTCATTGGTGGTTACCTCCACTCCAATCGATCTCGACGACAAGCAGGATGAACAGACTGAGCCGAAAGCCCCAGGGTCTCAGAGTGGGCGATGACAGGCGATCCCCGCAATCCCGCTTTGGACGGCCCCGCCCTAGGGGTCTCCAGCCGGGTTGGGCTCCAGCAGGCGGATGAAAGCCATATATTGATGGCCATATGGTTGCCCTTTGTTCCGACTTGGGAAGCCCGCTCACCCGAGCTGCGAGGTGGTGCTCGTGGTGTTCAAGTCCAAGAGGGATGAGCTCGTGACTTTGTCGATGGAGGACTCATTGGCGGTGTCGTATCCAGTGGGCTCTATCAAATCGGTCTTTGACGAAGCTGGGGTAGCTGCGAGGCTAGCTGAGAATAGCCTGTTGCCTAGAGATAGGGAGTCCCTGACGAACGTTGATGCAGAAAGATTGTGCGCCTCGTCCATCTGGTGGCGTCAGGGAGGGACAAACTGGAAGCGAAGCAGGCGGAGGCGGTTTGCAGTTATCAGATGACGGAGCTCGTCCCGGCGATGGCAGTGACGAAGAGGGACGACATATTGGAGGGCTGGGAGGCATACCTCCAGAGGATTAAAGAGAGAATGGGCAGCATCTATCCCTCGGTCGAGGTAGACTTCTCGAAGCTGGCGGCCTGGGATGACGAGGAAGAAGAGGAAGAGGCTACACCGATTGATGAAGAGGCACCGGCAGCTGATCAACAATTGGGGAGCCATACTCAAGAGGGTGATGAAGGACTTGTGACTAAGCATTGCCTTCTAGCTTTTGCTTATGTGTATTGCCCCCGACATTCGGGGCGAGCGAGAGCTGAGGAGAGTCCATGCCGGATGTCGAAAGTATACACCGACGCTTGTCTTTTAGAGTTAGAGGGATGGGAGAGTACGAGACGTAGCTCGGCCCTATCCCTCAGGAGCCTATCGAGGGCGAAGCTCCGTAAGCTTGCCCCGAAATTTGAGGGAGGGGAGGGTATGAGTTAGTAGCTCGACCATAGCCCTCTGGAGCCTATTGAGGGCGAAGCTTTGTAAGCTTGCCCCAAAATTTGAGGGAGGGGAGGGTATGAGCCTGTAGCTCGGCCCTAGCCCTCCAGAGCCTATTGAGGGCGAAGCTCCGTAAGCTTGCCCTGGAATTTGAAGGTGGGGAGGGTATGAGACCGTAGCTCGGCCTAGCCCTTCGGAGCCTATCGAGGGCGAAGCTCCATAAGCTTGCCCCAGAATTTGAGGGAGGGAAGGGTATGAGCCCGTAGCTCGGCCATAGCCCTCCGAAGCCTATCGAGGGCGAAGCTCCGTAAGCTTGCCCCGTAATTTGAGGGACGGGATGGTGCGACCCCGTAGCTCGGCCCTAGCCCTCCGGAGCCTATCGAGGGCGAAGCTCAATAAGCTTGCCCCGGAATTTGAGGGAGTGGAGGGTGCGAGCCCGTAGCTCGGCCCTAGCCCTTCGGAGCCTATCGAGGTCGAAGCTCCGTAAGCTTGCCCGGAATTGGGGGGGGGGGGGGGGCAGGGTGCGAGCCCGTAGCTCGGCCCTAGCCCTCTGCAGCCTACCGAGGGCGAAGCTCCATACGCTTGCCCCGGAATTTGAGGGAAGGAAGGGTACGAGCCCGTAGCTCGGACCTATCCCTCCGGAGCCTATCGAGAGAGAAGCTCCGTAAGCTTGCCCTGGAATTTGAGGGAGGGGAGGGTGCGAGCCCGTAGCTCGGCCGAAGCCCTCCGTAGCCTATTGATGTCGAAGCTCCATAAGCTTGCCCCTGAATTTGAGGGAGGGGAGGATATGAGCCCGTAGCTTGGCCCTAGCCCTCCAGAGCCTATCGAGGGTGAAGCTCCGTAAGCTTATCATAGAATTTAAGGGAGGGGAGGGTGCGAGCCTGTAGCGCAGCCAAAGCCCTCCGGAGCCTATCGAGGGTGACGCTCCATAAGCTGGCCCCGTAATTTGAGGGAGGGGAGGGTACGAGCCCGTAGCTCGGCCCTAGCCCTCCAGAGCCTATCGAGGGAGAAACTCCATAAGCTTGCCCCAGAATTTGAGGGAGGGGAGGGGAGGGTACGAGCCCGTAGCTCAGCCTTAGCTCTTCGAAGCCTATCGAGGGCGAAGCTCCATCAGCTTGCCCTGGAATTTGAGAAAGGGGAGGGTCCGAGCCTGTAGCTTGGCTCTAGCTCTCCAGAGCATATCGAAGGCGAAGCTCCGTAATCTTGCCCCAGAATTTCAGGGAGGGGAGGGTGCGAGCCCGTAGCTCGGCCATAGCCCTCTGAAGCCTATCGAGGGCGAAGCTCCGTAAGCTTGCCCCGTAATTTGAGGCAGGGGATGGTACGATCCCATTGCTCGGTGCTAGCCCTCCAGAGCCTATCGATGGCAAAGCTCTGGAAGCTTGACCCAGAATTTGAGGGAGGAGAGGGTACGAGCCCGTATCTCAGCCCTAGCCCTCTGGGGCCTATCGAGGGCGAAGCTCCGTAAGCTTGCCCTGGAATTTGAGGGAGGGAAGTCCGAGCCCATAGCTCGTCCCTAGGCATCCGGAGCCTGTCGAGGGCGAAGCTTCGTAAGATTGTCCCGGAATTTGAGGGAGGGGAGGGTCTGAGCTCGTAACTTGGCCCCAGCCCTCCGAAGACTATTAAGGGCTAAGCTCCGTAAACTTGCCCCGGAATTTGACGGAGGGGAGGGTCCGAGCCCATAACTCGGCCCTAGCCCTTCAGAGCCTATTGATGGTGAAGCTCCGTAAGCTTGCCACAGAATTTGAGGGAGGGAAGGATGCGAGCCTGTAGCTCGGCCCTAGCCCTATGGAGCCTATCGAGGGTGAAGCTTTGTAAGCTTGCCACGGAATTTGGGGGAGGGGAGGGTGCCAGCCTGTTGCTCGACCCTAGCCCTCCAGAGCCTATCGAGGGAAAAGCTCCCTAATATTGCCCCGGAATTTGAGAGAGGAGAGGGTACGAGCCCGTAGCTCAGCCCTAGCCCTTTGGAGGCTATTGAGGGCGAAGTTCCGTAAGCTTGCCCCAAAATTTCAGGGAGGGGAGTGTACGAGCCTGTAGCTCGACCCGAGCCCTCCGGAGCCTATCGAGGGCGAAGCTCCATAAGCTTGCCCTGGAATTTGAGGGAGGGGAGGGTCCAAACCCGTAGCTCAGCCCTAGGCCTCTGGAGCCTATCGAGGGGAAAGCTCCGTAAGCTTGTCCTATAATTTGAGGGATAGGAGGGTACGAGCCCGTAGCTCGGCCCTAGCCCTCCAAAACCTATCGAGGGCAAAGCTCTGTAAGATTTCCCAGAATTTGAGGGAGGGCAGGGTACGAGCCCGTAGCTCAGCCCTCGCCCTCCAGAGCCTATCGAGGGCGAAGCTCCGTAAGCTTGCCCTGGAATTTGAGGGAGGAGAGTGTCCGAGTCCATAGCTCGGCCCTAGCCTTCCGGAGCCAATCGAGGGCGAACCTCTGTAAGCTTATCCCAGAATTTGAGGGAGGGAAGGGTATGAGCTCATAGCTTGGCCCTAGCCCCTCCGAAGCCTATCGAGGGCGAAGCTCCGTAAGCTTGCCCCAGAATTTGAGGGAGGGGAGGGTAAGAGCCCATAACTCGGCCCTAGCCCTCCGGAGCCTATTGAGGGCGAAGCTCTGTAAGCTTGCCACAGAATTTGAGGGAGGAAAGGGTGCGAGCCCGTAGCTCGGCCCTAGCCCTATGGAGCTTATCGAGGGCGAAGCTTCGTAAGCTTGTCCCAAAATTTGAGGGAGGGGAGGGTGCGAGCCCGTTGCTCTTCTCTAGCCCTCCGGTGCCTATCGAGGGCGAAGCTCCCTAAGCTTGCCTCAGAATTTGAGGGAGGAGAGGGTACGAGCCCGTAGCTCAGCCCTAGCCCTCTGGAGGCTATCGAGGGCAAAGCTCCTTAACCTTGCCCCAGAAATTGAGGCAGGGGACTGTACGAGCCCATAGCTCGGCCCTAGCCCTCTGGAGCCTTTCGAGGCAAAGCTCCCTAAGCTTGCCCTGGAATTTGAGGGAGGGAAAGGTCTGAGCCCGTAACTCGGCCCTAGCCCTCTGGAGCCTATCGAGGGCGAAGCTTCATAAGCTTGCCCCGGAATTTAAGGGAGGGGAGGGTCCGAGGCCGTAACTCGGCCCTAGCCCTTCAGCAGTCTATCCCTGCTCCACGACCTTATTCCTCACTTATTTTCGTGTTGGTGGGAGCATTCTGGGATATGATCGACCTTTGCAGGGGAGCTGTTAGCCTAGGAGGAGAGTCGAAATTTATTAAGCGGAGAAGACAACTTCCGAGAATATGCAAAAATAGGAAGACAATTTCATTGATACTTGCAAAATTATTGGTCGTATTTGTGCAAGTGCTCAGCATTCCATGGGTGGGCTAGCTCGCCCCCTTCCATGTTTGCAAGGATGTAAGTAGCCGGCCCGATGATGTCGATGATTTCATAGGGGCCCTCCCATTTTGGTGCGAGCTTCCCTCGACGAGCGATCTCTGGTTTGAATGTCACGTCCCTGAGGACTAGGTCGCTGATTCTGAAGCTCTGTTTCTTCACTCGGGAGTTATTATGTCGAGCCATCCTCTGGCTATGCTTCACGAGGTTTGTGAGGGATCGGTCTCTTACTTCTTCGATGAGCTCGAGGTTGAGGTCGAGGCCTTTCATGTTGCTGTCGTCATCAAAGTATTTGAGCCGAAGAGTCTCCTCTCCCACCTCTACCGAAACGACGGCCTCTGCCCCGAACGCCAGCATAAACGGACTCTCCCCAGTCAATGCCTTGTAAGTTGTTCGGTACGACCATAGGATGCCCGGTAGCTTGTCCAGCCAGGACCCAAGCGTGTCATCGATCTTCTTCTTCAAGGGGCCCAATATACATTTGTTCGCCACTTCCGCCATCCCATTGCATTGCAGATGAGCCACGAAAGTGAAATGCAGCTTGATGCCCCATTCTGAACAGAAGCCTCGGAAGTCCGCGCAATCAAACTGCATTCCATTATCTATCAATATGGAGCGAGGCACCCCAAAGCGGCATATAATGGACTTCCACACGAAGCTATTCATATCCTTCTAGGTGATGTGCGCCAGTGGTTTGGCCTCGATCCATTTAGTGAAGTAAACGACTGCGACGACGAGGTACTTCCTCCCTCCAGACGCCTTCAGGAATGGTTCGAGGATGTCGAGTCCCCACTTAACGAACGAGATCGGGCTGAGAATGGGAACTAGGTTGATCGATGGTGCCGCTGTGTGTCGACAGCACTTCTGGCATTCTCCGTACTTCTTGACGTACTGGAGCGCGTCATGGATCATGGTTGGCCAGTAGTATCCTTGATGCACTACTTTGTGGGTGATGGTGCGTCCGCCGTAGTGGTTTCCACAGAAGCTTTCATGCACCTCCCAAATGACATGCTCAGCTTGGTCCAGCCCCAGACACTTCAGATAAGGCAGGATGTCGTATCTGGCATGGTGCTTCCGATAAAGCATTCTGTCGAAGATTATGAACGACATGGCTCGCCTCTTGACCTTCTTCGCTTCGATCTGATCTTCGGGTAGGGTTCCCGTCTCTTGGTAGGTCACGATCGGACTCATCCAGGTTACCATCAGGCTGACACACATTAGCTCGCCATCCTCAGTGGTCAATGTCATCAGATTCTCGACGTAGATATCCTTCCCTATCTCATCCGGGGAAGAGGAGGCCAGCTTTGAGAGAGAATCGGCCCGGAGGTTGTTCGATTGAGGCAGGTGTTGAACCTCCGCCTTCTTGATCTTTTGGAATATGGCCTGTGCACACTTTAAGTAATGCTTCATCAGCTCCTCCCATGCTTCAAAGCTCCCTTGAATCTGTTGGATGACGAGCCTCGAGTCTTTTAGCAGGAGCACATTCATTGCCCCCATTGCCCGACATAGCTTTAGCCCATTGACATCGGCTTCGTACTCCGCTTTGTTGTTTGTCGCCGAGAAGATGAAGTGGGGCGCATAATCCAGCAAGCTTCCACCTGGGGTTTCTATGACGATGCCCGCTCCACTTCCCGACCCTGCAGCCGAGCCATCGACGTGGACGACCCATAGTTTATTGTCTCCTCCCTAGGCGGATGTCGAAGTTTCATCTGCCACCGTTGGTTTCTTCAAGGCCACGGCCGATCGAGTGCCTGACGGATCTTCGGGAAGTTCTTCAATGGTGCATTCCACCACGAAGTCCGCCAGCGCTTGGCCTTTGATCGTCGTCGGACCTTTGTATTTGATGTCGAACTCACTATGTTCGACACTCCAGTTTAGCATTCTTCCTGATCGCTCCAATCTCTTCAAGTTCTTCTCGAGGGACAGATTGGTGTAGACAATGATGGTGTGAGCTTGGAAGTGCGGCCGGAGTTTTCTCGCTGTTGTGATGAGAAAATAAGCGAACTTCTCTATGGGGCTATAATGGGTCTCCACATCTCGGAGCACCCGGCTCGCAAAGTAGCCTGGCCTTTGCGTGCCCTTCTCTTCTTTAACGAGGGCTGAAACTTCTTCACTAGTGGAAAGATATAAGCACAGCAGCTCTTCCTCCTCCGGTTTCACGAGCGACGGTGGACTTTGTAAGTAGGCCCGTAGCTCCGCGAATGCTTGGGCACAATAGTCATCCCATTCTACCACCCTCCTTTCATCCTTCTTCGCGACGAGAGCCCACTGCAAGATTCTGAAGAATATGAGCGATCTCTCGGCGGACTTTGATAGGAATCTCCCCAGTGCAGTGATTCTCCCGTTCAACCTCTGCAGGTCTCTAATTGTTCGGGGCTCCTTCATGTTGACGAGGGCGGATATCTTGTCCGGTTAGCCTCGATCCCTCGCTTCGTAATCATGAAGCTGAGGAACTTCCCTGATTGTACGCCAAAGATGCACTTCGCCGGGTTGAGCCTTAAGTTGTAGCAACACACTTTCTGGAATGTCTCCTGCAGGTCGGCGAGGTGGTCGAATGCCTCCTTGCTCTTGACCAACTATCATCGATGCTGACTTCAAGATTTCGTCCGACCTGAGAGCTGAAGATTGTTTCCACCATCCGTTGGTAGGTCATCCCATCATTCTTCAACCCAAACAGCATCTTTGTGTAGCAGAAGGTCCCATTGTTGGTGATAAATGACGTCTTCTCCTCGTCGACCTTCGCCATTGGAATTTGATTGTAGCCCGAGAAGGCATCCATGAAGCTTAGCAGTTCATAGCCCGAAGTATGGTCGACCAAGTGGTCGATCCTTGGCAAGGGAAAGCTGTCCTTCGAGCACACCTTGTTGAGGTCAATGAAGTCGACGCACATGTGCCACTTCCCACTGGCCTTCTTTACCATTACGACATTGGCGAGCTACTCCGGGTAGCTCACTGGCCTGATAAGTTTGGCTTCAAGGAGCCGCTCCACCTCTTCGCCTGCCGCCCGCGTGTTCTCTCCTCTGGAGCTCCTCTTCTTCTGCCTGACTGGACTAGCTTCCGGGTCTGCATTTAGCTTGTGAGCGATCATTGCAGGATCGACTCCGGGCATATCTGAGGGCGAACACGTGAAGATATCCGCATTCTCTCTGAGGAGATCAATGAGTCTCGTTCTCAGAACGGCTGGGAGATTTGTGCCAATGGAGACGGTCTTGCCCTCCTCTGTAGATATGGGCACCTCTTCGACCTCTTTCACCGGAGTTGGTCGCTGGTCGCAGAAGTCCTCCCGATCATCGAGGAGGTCGACCGACAAGGCCTGCTCGGGTGCCTTGTACTTGGTGGAGCCGATGTAGCAACTCCGGGACAAATTTTGGCTCCTTGTACCTGCCCCACCCCCTGTGGGGTCTGGAATTTGACCATTTGATGCAGTAGGCTGGGGAGAGCTTCAATGGCGGTCATGTAAGGCCGCCCTATGATGACGTTATACGCCGACGCAATGTCGACGACAATGAAATGTGTCATGCAGGTGACGACCCTTGGCTCCTCTCCTAGAGATATGTGCATGGTGATCACTCCGGCAATAGGGACCGAGTGGCCGGTGAAGCAGACGACCGGGCCTGTACATGGCCTCAGGCCCCCCTGTTTCAGCCCCATCTTCTTAAACGTCGACATGAACATGATGTCGCAGGAGCTCCCAGTGTCGATCAAGAGGAGCCTGATGATGGCCGTCCCGATCTGATCTTCGATGACGATGGCATCGTCATGCGATAGCTCGACCCCCTCCAAGTCATCGTCGATGAAAGAGATGGGCAGTCGAGCTACTCTTCTACTCTTTGCCCCTACTCCAAGGTCCGCCTCCATCACTTGCCGAACATACACATTCTTGGCCGATGATGATGTGCCACCCGAGGACGGTCCACCACATATCACATCTATGCTCATGACCGGCCTTGGTGGGCGAGGAACTTCTTGTTCGATCTTCTGGGGTGGGTTTGGCCTCCGTGCTCCCGTCGGCGCTCTCTCTTCTCGAGCTGGTCTTCTTCTCTCAACGAATCCTCAGAGAAGGCCCTCCTGAATTAGCCCTATATCTCCCTCTTCAATGTGAAGCAATCGTCGGTATTGTGACAGTGATCATGGTGATACCGTCAATACTTTTGCAGATCCCTCGTAGCAGGGTTCACCCTTAACCCCTGAGGTGGGTCTTGGAGTAGTCCAGCCCTCGTCGCGACTGCCAACACCACGATCATGGGGGCGTTGAGCTGTGTGTACTAGGCCCACTGCGGCCTCTCTGGCCTCTGGACCGCCTGCGTGGGATCTTTGGCAATGACAAACTCCCGCACTGGCCCTGGATGGTCTTGCGATCGATTGCCTTCTGGGTCACGCCTTTGCTGGCCCGGCTGATCACGACCCCTGGATCGTCTTCCTGCCTCGACCGAAAGCTAGGCTGATGCTCACTGTAGGGTGCCCCTGACCAGGCGACCTCTCTCCTCGTTCCCAGGGCCTCCTCGCTTAGCATGTACTTCTCCGCTCAAATAAAAAGCACATCAAATTCGGTCGGTGGGTCTTGGAGGAGAGATTTGTGGAGACTCCGGCTAGTCAGTCCCTTTTTGAAGGCTGCCATGGTGATCTCGTCCCCGTAGATCGTCACACCGAGCCTCTCATCTTGGAAGCGGCATAAGAACTTCTGGATGGTCTCTCCTTCCTTCTGGACAATCGAGAATAGATAGTCCGAGGGCTTCCTCCTTATCTGCCCAGCACAGAATTACTGGCAGAATTTCTGGGATATTTCGCCAACGTATTCGATGGTCCAGGTGGGCAAACCATTGTACCATTCTAGGGCCGACCTTTGCAAAATGTTCTGGAAGGCCCGACATAGGAGCGCATCGTCTGTGCCATGGATCTCCATTGCCCCTGTTCCTCTGCACTTGCTCGAGGGGGTCACCCGTACCATCATAGAGCTCAAGTTGGGAAAGCTTGAACCTAAAAGGTATTGGGGAAGAAGTCACACATCTTGCCAATGGGTTGGCCTCCTCGGGGTAGGGGGCCTACTCGGGCGACCTTCGGATGTCGCGATGCCTGTCTCGGCCTTTACGCTGACCTTCAAACTTGACTGGCGAGATGCCTCAGTACTCGGGGACACGCCCTCCATATCTCTCAGGGGTTCTACTATGGTATCGGCTTCGTTGACGACGATCATCACACCCAGGTGAGTGGCACGGTTGTCAGAATGGGCTCCTCCTGAGTGATGGGGACCCTGCAGACGGCAGACTACACGTGTTCCTGCACCGTAGGCCTGAGGTTGACATCTCCAGGACCTCATGGTTCTCCCCCCGAAGCCTCTCATGCTCAGCGATGATGAAGCAGAGGTTCCGACGAGCATCTTCTTCGTCGAGACGGGCTTGTTGAGCGGCATCCACCTCGTCCTCCAGGCATCTTCTGTTGACAGCAGCTTCTTCGTCGCGCTTCCACTGTCTGGCGGCCTTAGCCTCCTTTTTAAGGAGTTTCTGCTGGGTAGCTATCTCTTCGGCGATGCATCTCCACTGTGCGGTCGCTTCTTCTTCGAACTGAGGATGAATGTTTCGCCTCAAGTTCGGGGGCTCATAGGGGCCTAGGAGTGCCCCCGCTATGGTCGCGTCGAAATCCTTCATCATCTTGACGAAGGCCTCAAAGCTTTGTTGGAGAGCACGGGCTGAGGCCTGAATGGTCTCGGCCATTCCCTTAGGGGGTAAGTCTGTCGAGGGAGTCCTCTGGTGAGAGTACGACTCCTCATCCATGTGGGCTTTGCCATGGTTGGGACTACGGTTGATGGGTATGGAGTTTGACATGTGGGTGACCTTAAGTTTTCCACAAACGGCGCCAATTGTTGTGGGGTAAGATACGTGTACAATGAATTTGTATTGATGGAACCAAGGGTAAGATGGTTACAAGTGAGGGGGTGACTTTAGGGAGGTTGTTCACAATGATTTGGGGATGTTAAGGCTAGGTGCAATTCAGAGGATGATCTAAGGATCAATCTTGCAAGATCGCCCTTTGTCTGCCGCTCTCCTTGAGTATGTTGTCGGTTGCTCGCTACTTAGAAGTGCCCACCTGTGCAAAGAGCAGCTTGTCAGAAAGGCCGGGTTGGGTTCCAACCCTTAGCCTCTCCGATGCCTAAGTCAGAAATAGGGATTAGAAACGTGTGCCAGACAGTAGGCTGAACTAGAAGTAGGTCGACCTTACGTGGCAAGCTTGAGTGGAAGAACAAATATATGGACGATATTTGCTCTTGTGTGTGAGTGAGAGTGTAAGAATCAATTTACCAACCCCTCTCTCGATGAAAGTGGATGGGAATTTATAGCTGATGGAGGCGGTAAGGTAGGGTTGAGCTAGCGTATTGAGCTGGCGTGTCAGACTGCGAAAGGTTCAGCCGGGGATTTCAGAGCAGTGCGTGTCAGCCATGCTTTTTTCAGATGGCACAACGACCATGGGTGCTTTGTCAGAGTGTCAGAGCCAAAAGCACCAGGCGGTCAGATGGCGCAGCAGCCAGGGGGTGTTTTATCAGGCTATCGAGCGACGAAAGTGTCAGTGGCGTTCTCGTACAATGGAGTTTTTCATGTTCATAAAACTAGAAATGTAATTGTCTTTCAGTTGGACGGCTCCAATTTTGGGAGTCCAAACTTTGACATATCCATTCTTAGTTTTAAGGACCTAGCTTGATGATGAGAAATCCTAGCATTTTAAGTTGTCCATTGTAATCTAAGCCATATTTTCTAGATGATGGTCTTTGTGAGCTAATCAATGTATCTAATTTTCTTTACCCGTATTGGAAGAACAAATAATCAATGTTTGTGAGCTAACCAAGTCCTCGTGCTTTGCCTCTAGGGCAATGTGGGAGTATGTGGGGGCGTGGATGCCGAGGAAGCGATCGAAACCAATCGCTCGATATAAGTGATGGACTCCCTGAAGGAGTCCGATGGAGAGCAGGGTGGGCATGTCTATAAAGAGGGTGGGGACAAGACGACACTGCGAGAGCCTCACGAAGCGCTCACGGTGTGCGTCGTCCCGAAAAGTGATGCCATCGATCCGTAGACGTGCTGATATTGCGTCCCTAGTGGGGGCGGGGTGTGGGGATGAAGATGGAGGGGAGGATGGTGCTGTGGTGGGGATAGGGGCTGTGGTGGTAGGGATAGTGGTGGCCGTGATAGGTGTGGTAGAGGTGGGGGTGGCAGTGGTCGTGATAGGAGCTGTAGTAGAGGGGGTGGTAGTGGTAGTGGTGGTTGTAGAGGTGGTGAGGCGGGTATGCCGGAGGGGTCGGGAAGAGGAGGCGCCAGACGACGGCCTCTTCCCACGAATGGGAGGCATGGCTGCTCCTCGCGTGAGGACCATCGTGGCGATGGTGAAATGATGCGTCGGTATAAAAATAAATAAAGGAAAGAGTGTACCGAATGTGTGAGCGATGCGAGTGCCAAGATCTCCCCCAAGCTAGTCCCAGTAGTAGGTGCTGACGTAGGCAAGGAATACCTGCAATAGAAACAATTAAAACATTAGAATAAGTCTTTAAAAATAGGGGACATGATGAATTTTTATGTGCTCGACCGAGCAGTGCTACTGCTCGGTCCGAGCGGTGCTACTCGGCGGGGAAGTGCTGACCAAGCACTAGTGTGCTCGGTCTGCGGGCCGAGCAGTGGCAGCCGGGCCCTAGGGCACATGCGATCGGGAGGGGGGAATTTATTTTGGGCCGGCGATGAGAGAGAAGGGGGGAGAAAAGAAGGGGGGGTTTTACTGGCGGAGGGGGGTCTGATTTGGGGCGGCGCCGTCGGCAGCGGTGGCGCCGTCGATTACAAGGGAGGAAGATGGGGGTGGAAGAGAGGGGCGTAGAGATAAAGAGAGAGAAAGAGAAAGGGGGGCGACTGACCGGAGGTGGGGCGGCGCGACGGGCGACGCGACGAGCGGCACAGGCGGAGGATGCCAGCGAAGGGTAGGGAGATCGAGTAGGGGGTGAGGGAGAGCTCGGGGAGGGTAAAAATTTTTTTAGCTCCGGGTAATAATGAGAAAGAGTCAAGTTAAAACCCAAATCATTCGGCAATGGGGCCCAGCAAATCATGATAAGTCGACTCGGTCGAGCAGCGAAGCTGCTCGGGCCGAGTCGAATACGAAAAAATAAAAATTAAGAAACACTCCCTCGCACGCTCGACCGTTGTTTTCTCCTCTTTTTCAAATGCATGACGTACTCGACCAAGCAGTGGTGTGCTTGGGCCGTGTCACCGTATGCTCGGACTGGGCCAATGTTGCTCGGGCCGTGTATATTTTTCCTCTCTATCCTTATCTCTACGCTGCTCGACCGAGCAGTGTAGCTGCTCGGTCGAGTTGCATGTGTCTTTCTTTTCTCCTTATTCCTTGGGTTTCTCCTCAAATATGGTGCTCTCCTCCAGCTTCCTTTATTCTGTTTATAATGTCGATACACATGCCCCATCGTGTCCAACCTGTACAAAGGATGAACTCATCAAATTTTTGTGGTTTTATAATTTTTTTTCGTTTTTGTTTGGTTTTCTAAAATAGGTGAAATAAAAAGCAAAAAAATGGAAAAGATAATCCGAGATACAATGAAATTGGGTTACCTCCCAAAAAGCGCTCGTTTTTAGTCATGAGCTCGACTCCCTTTGATTAATCAATTGTCGTTTGGCACGCGTGGAAGCCGCACGTCGTTCTTTCTGATGGTGTAATCCGGCGGTACTTGATATCCGCCTACTTCAAGCTTCTCCCCGGAGTATCCTGTGGCCTCCGGCTCTTCATGATTTGGAGAACGATTTAGAAGTTCCTCATACAATACACGGATGTTTGCGGCGACAGCTTTGTGGTAGGTTGGGTCGCTGTCATCGTCGATACCTGTTTTCACGGGGTCCTTCATGACCCCACCTAAGAAGTAAAATCTTCAACAGCTTCGTCCTTTCGGAGCTCTAAATAGCTAGCTCCTTCCACATGAGCACGCTCTCTCATTGGCTTCAGCAGCCGGAATTCAGCTTCAATATTCCCCACATTAAGAGAGAGAGAGAGTCCCTTCCCGTACATCAATCAAAACACCGGCCGTCGCCATAAAGGGGCGGCCTAGTATAAGATGGGAGCTCCCTCCCTTAGGCATGTCCATGATAACGAAGTCGACGGGAACACATAACCTAGGGGGTATCTAAAGAATGACATCCCTGGCTATGCCCACCGGGTAGGTGATTGAATGATCTGCAAGCCAAATGGACATATTTGTCGGCTCTAGTTCACTTCCAATTTGCAATCTCTTGAAAATAGAAAGGGGCATCAAACTGATGCTAGCCCCTAAATCAATCAAACCCCGGCTGATGGGCATCCCTCAGAAGGAGCACTGTATGGTGAAGCTCCTCGGATCCGGTAACTTCTGGGGGAAATGATTCTTGATAACGGAGGTGGAGTCCTCCATAAGCTTTATCTCTTCAGGCTTTCTCTTCCCCGTTATCAGATCCTTCAAAAATTTGGCATAGATTGGGATCTTTGTGATAGCGTCCATGAACGGGATATTCAACTGGATTCCCTTCAGCAACTCCTTGAACTTGGATTATTTCTTCTCCATCTTGGCCAGGGCCAACCTCTGTGGATATGGTGGGGGAGGTCGGGTAGCTTTGCTCTTCACAACATCAACAGGAGGTTGGGTTATAGTAGGCGTGATGGATGGTGTATCCGCCTTCTCCTTAATATTTATAGGTTTTTCAGTAGCCTCTTCTATATCGCCGTCAACAACGGTTTCTTCAGCAATAACTCTATCCTTGTTCAACACCAGGACCAAGACGGGGTCAGTCACCTGTCCACCACGTGTGGTGACAGACACTACAGCATTCGCCTGTGCCCTTGGGTTTGTCTCAGGTTGCGAGGGCAACCTCCCCTAGTTATTCAAAAGTTAGGACATCTAACCCCTCAGTTCATCAAGTGAAGAATTTATGCTCCTGAACTGGGTGGAGGTGTCCTGGTTGAACTGGGCCTGGCCACTCATAAAAGTCTCCAAAGTGGCCTCTAGATTGGACCGAGGCGGGTTTGGCGAATATCCCTGCTGAGATGGTCGATTGAAATGATATCCTGGCGGTCGATAAGGCCCAGCTGGCCTAAATCCATCCTGTTGCTGATTCTGCTGCTACCCATGTTGTTGCTGAGGAGGGGTGGCGGTCTCTGAAATTACGGAGGTTGCAGCCCTCCACTTGGGTTTTCGTAAGAAGACCCCGGATGATTCCTAGCAGCTGGATGCTGCCATTGATTTCGTCCCTCTCCTTGAACGTGCTGCACAGATTCTGATAATTCGGCACCATCATACTGTGCCTCACTAGGGATTTACCCATGCTCTCCATACTCCTCTGTAGGATGATAACCCGATGTGCCGGGTGATGCCAGGATGGAGTCCAGGCGCTGTTCAATCTTGGCCACTTGTTTGCATAATGTCTCTATATGGGAGTCCAAGTTGCTAGCATCTTTGACCTCGGGGGTCTAGGTCACAATGGTTCTTTCTTTGCTCTATTGCTGATTATTGGGTGCCATATGCTCCAGCAAGTCTATAGCTTCCTCAGGAGACTTGTCGAGTAAGGCGCCTTGCGTCGCATCTTCTATAATCGTCTTGGTGCTGGACTGGAGCCTGTTATAAAAGCTTTGCACCAAATCCCATGGCTGGATCCCGTGGTGAGGACATTAATGTTGGAGGTCCTTGAACCTCTCCCATGCCTCATATAGCGACTCTTGCGGGAGCTGCTTGAAGTTCGCGATGGCTTCCCTGATTCGCACCATCTTCGAGGGTGGATAAAACTTATCCACGAAGGCAAGTGCCAACTTCTTCCATGTGGTGAAATGATTGGGAGGATGGGCCCGTAGCCAGTACGAGGCTTTATCCCTCAGAGTGAATGGGAAAAGCCACAACTTCACAACATCGTCACTCACATCCTTTGCCTTGAAAGTGTCACACTTTGCAAGGAAGGTATCGATATGGTGGTTGGGGTTTTCATGCGGATGCCCGTGAAAGGGATCCTGCTGCATTAAATTAATGAGCCCCGTCTTCAGCTCGAAGCTCGCCGCCGCAAGTTGCGGTCTAAGAATAGAGGAGTTGTTTCCAAACGTCGGCTTCATATGGTTCCTGATGGACCCGGTGCGAGGAGGAGGAGGATTGTTGTTGTCTGCCATTTGGGTAAAGGGAGATGGATTTCTGCCAGAGGCTCTCAAGGCCCTCGCTGTTTTCTCGATCTTGGGATCGAATAGCAATTCTCTAGTAGATGCCCCGAAACGAGTGTTCATGCACCAACAAAACTCAAACAAATATCATAAGTAGCAAGATAATAAATAAAAGAATAAAAATGATGAAGAGATAAGGAATGATTAGAGTGCTAGCATACTTCTCAAAATGAAAATAAACTGAGATAACACTATTGCCGTCCCCGGCAACGACGTTGAAAAACTTGACGCACCCGAAACCTAAACCTAGATTCCACCCGGCGGTGTCACGAGCGTCGGGCATGATATAGCCCCTAGGTTTCAATTCCGGGCTCGATCCGCAAGCGGACGGTGTCAAGTTGTAGTATAAATTATATCGAATCCCACAGGGACGGTGATAGTGTAATTGGGTTCTCAGTTCACTTCTATATCTCCAAGTGAGATAGCTATCGAGTTGAGAGATTTGGGTGTTGTATTGTGATCACGTCCGAGTGTACACCCGAAAAACGAGTTGTATTTTTACCGCAAGCGCACGGTGTAGCGGCGAGCGGGTAATGAACTTAGGGAGGAACAAATGACCGTGTCTCTTTCCAATCACCTAGCTATCAAGAGAAATGAGAATAGTTTGGGGTATAACAGTCACAATTGTTCAAATATCAAGAGAAATATCAATTTAATAAAATGTCTAGGGATAGGGAATCCCCACTACGGACCGTCTCTCATCATTGTGATTCATAAGTTTCATTATTGCTAAACTTGAATATAGGTGAACTAGTCGCAACTTAATGTAGAACCAAGCTCACGCTCTCGCGCTATTGCTGGTCTATAGCAAACCTAGGATAGAGCCCACTCTCGTGCAAACCCTAGCCTAAGCCGATAGCGTGAAGAAAGACATCATTGTCAATCGTATCTCGAGCCCACTCTCGTGCAAACTCGAGCTACGACCTAGGTTATGATAGTTCCTATCCGTCCAATCTCTTGCAAACGGATATGGGTATAGAATCACAATTAAAAATCCTAGCTTTGGTCCAATCTCTTGCAAACCAAGCCTAGGGAAATCCAATTGTCAATCTAAATCGAATATCTAGGCCTTCCTATCAATTTGGATCCAATCTCTTGCAAATCCCAATCGATATTAATTCCTAGCTATTCATAATTAATTAATCACAACCTAACCTTAATCAATTCTAGCAACAATTCCACAAATTCATCACAATTTAGAAATAGGGTCCATAGGGTTCATCCCCACGCCCTAGGACGACGGCACTACTCATTAGACATCATGCAAATATCAGAAAATCAACAATAATCACGGCACAATTCATTGCAAAAGGGAAATAATGCATAAAAATAGAGTTTTCAATAGGAACAGACAAACAAATGTAGATGCCAATGATTTCCAGCTAGTAGCCCTCAAATCCCTAAAAGAAAGTCTAAATATTAATTGTTCAAAAGCCCTATAAACTAGGGCAAAAACTTGGTTTAAATACCCTCTAAAATCGCCCAAAAAATCCTGCCAAAAATGCCCCTGCGCAGCCCAGAAATCGCAACCGTAGCAGCAGGCGGAGCGGTTCACTCGACCGAGTGACCTTGCCACTCGGCCGAGTTACAAACCCTGTAAAAATAGAGTAACTTCGGATGTTTCAGGGTCTGTCTTTGGGGGATGGCTCAGCCGAGTAGACTTATCCATTCGGCCGAGTGGCTTTATCGTTCGGCCGAGTGACCTTCGACATGATCTCTGAAAATTACAGTAACTTTGGCCTTTCTCTGGACAATTTCACTTTACCACTCGGGCGAGTGAGATTTCTCATTCGGCCGAGTAGGCTTTCTTCGTTCGACCGAGTATACGCTGAAATTAACTCTGTGTGCGTATCCGTTCTGGTCGGCCGAGTGGGACTTCTTGTTCGGCCGAGTGGCTGTTCTGCTCGTCGAGTGATGTGTTGAAATGCATGTTTCTCTTCTTTTTGCCTCCTTGTCGCTCCTATTGATTTCCTTCCTCTTCTGCTCATCCTCCATTGCTGGTAAGCCCTCAAATGAGCCGTGGATGACACTCCTGAGCACTTGCAAACCCCTTGATCTCAAAATCACTCCAAATCGCTCCATATTTCCTAAAATGCAACACAAACAATAAATAGTGGAAAGTATCGTAATATTGTCGAATAATCATGAAAACGCGATATGGGCGATCAAAATGGCATGCGAACATGCAGAAAAAAGGTATAAAATATGGAGTGATCAAAATCCCCCAAGCTTACCTCTTACTCGTCCTCGAGGAAGATAAGTAAAAGGCGAACCCGACGGGAAAAATAATAAAAAGAGAGAACGGAAGAGATAGAAAATAAAGTCAGAAAGCAAAGAGAGAGATGCTAGATCATTTTCTCAGGACGTGGGCCTTGCTTACTCATATAGCATACGGCGAATATAAAACACATGCCAAAGATTTTCATTTCGATATCACAATCATATGGATGCATTCAAAATAGAAAACCTGAGAATAGCAAAATAGTATGAAATATGGAATTGTTCTAGAATTAACATCGTCTGAAGCATCTAAAGTGGTATACATACTCATAGACCACACACTTTTCAATTGAATGCTTTCTATAAGGAGTATAAGAGATATCACACATCATAGATCAATAAGAATAGAAAGGTATGGTTTTCATGAAGTGCAGGCTAAGTATCAATTCCTGGATTTCATAAAACTTTTAGTAATCTCTCCGAGTATAGAAAATTACCTAGCTTAGGTTGTCATACACAGTTAAGTAGTCACTCTCTCACACATCATTGGATCATCTCCCCCAAGCTTATCTATAAGCGTGGTGGCATAAGTAAATCAATAAGTATATTCCCCATTTTTAAAGCTCCAATAAAAATAAAAACAAAAGAGGGAAGAAAGAGAGAAAGAGTATGATATGGGATCATGTATAAGCTTCTTTTCTCTTTTTTTTCTCTTTTTTTCTATATATATATATATATATATATATATATATATATATATATATATATATATATATATATATATATATATATGGGATTAATGGGTATCATACGCCATATGAGAGCTTCTCTCATACGCCCTCTCACATAAAGCACCCAAATACAAGCCCACATGGGCTTGTACTTGATTGTACTTGGGTGCTTTATGTGAGAGGGCGTATGAGAGAAGCTCTCATATGGCGTATGATAGCCATTATTCTATATATGTGTGTGTGTGTGTGTGTGTGTGTGTGTGTGTGTGTGTGTGTGTGTGTGTTATTGACTGGAAAATACCCTAACGTTTGACCCTTTCTCACATATATACCATATGGTTCAATTTGGGACACATTGATACCTAGAACGAAAATTGGCTAACGGGGGTTAACTTATTCACAAACTACCCGTTTTGCCCCTTACTTAAAACAGGGTTAAAGAGATAACTTACCCGTTGTCGTGTCCCCAAAGAGAAATCGCGGGAGAGGGAAAGCTAGGGCGGAAAAAAATGGGGAAATGACGGAAATTGAGGAGGGCGGAGGGCAACACAAGAGGAAGGTGAGCGAAGCAAGTTGAAGACATGCAGCATCAAAGAACACTTACATGTTGTCGTGTCCACAAAGAGGATTCACGGGAGAGGGAAAGCTAGGGCGAAAAAATTGGGGAAAGGAGGGAAATTGCGGGGGGAGAAAGAGGAGCTGCTGGAGGTTGGTGATCGAAGCAAGTTGAAGGCCTGCAGCTGCAAAGAGCAAGATGGTAAGTAAAATTTTTAATTTTTAATTTTTTTGACGAAAATAAGTTAAATTAAAGGGGTAATTGGTAGAAATGGTTGAATTAGGATACAAAGCTGAGGTCTTTAGGGTGAATTAGGTTGAATTGGTAGAGACTTTGTGTTGCGTGAGGTAGTAGAATTTGTAAGTCAATTAAGCTGTATCCTAAGTATGATCTGTTGTAGAAACGGTAAGGTGCATGTAACTATGTCAATGCTAATTATGCTAAGTATGGACTGTTAATCCAAGTAATGTTATGAATTTGTTAATCCTAATTATGGTTATCTGCTAGGTCTTTATTATACAACATAATGAATATGTTATGTTGCATATGGTGAATGGTATATTGTGCCTATGTGATATTGAGAAATGTCTAAAATGTTGTTGACAGAGTCAGAAAGTTAACTTGAAGATCCATCATGGGGGAGTATTGAGACTTGGAGCTAAAGGAAGTTATGAACATGGACAGCAGGCAGTTTTCTTTGACTGTGTTGCTGAGTTGTTGACAGTGCAAAATTTGAAAATGCTAATTAAAGATTTAGGACATAAAGGCAGGTTCTACATATACTTCAAGCCCTGGAGAAAGGATTTCAGTTGGTGTAGTAGAATTGATGATGATGTGCAGGCCTCTGAAATCTTGAACATGCAGGGCAGTAGGACTGTGGACTTATATGTGTCACATGAATGTGTAGGGCATCAACTTGAAGGCAATTCTAATTCACAGGAAGCAATTGTCAACCTGAGTGAGTCAGAAGGGGAAGGTGATCTTAGCATTCCAACTTCTATGCCAACAGAGGAGGGAAGCAAGCAAACAGAGGAGGGAAGCACAGAGGTTAATTTGAAAGGAAAGGATGCTGAAACAGTGGCAAATCTGATTCAACCAACAGATACAGATACAAGTAGGAGGGAACTTTATGAGGAAATAGATGTGAACCTCAGCTGCCCATCATCACTACCCAATGAATATGCTAATGAATGGGATAATGAAGTTGAAAGGGCAGAATTGCAGGAGGCTGTGGCTGATATTCAGGAGGCTAAGGCTGAAATTGAGGTGGCAACATAAGATTGTCAAGCAGATTTGCAAGAGCATATGGCAGATTTTCAGGAGGCAGTGGAAATGGCAGATTGGCAAGCAGAGGTGGAGAAGGATAGGGCAGATTTTCAGGAGGCAATGGGAATGGCAGAGAGTCAAGCAGAGTTGCAGGAGGGTAGGGCAGATGTTCAGAAGGCAAGGGCAGATGTTCAGGAGGCAAGGGCAGATGTTGAAGATGATACAGCAGATGATATGCATGATGAGGAAGCAATGGATGATACATCAGATACTGGGCATGATGAGGAAGAAATGGATGATACAGCAGAGGCTATGCATGATGCAAGTTAGCAACCAAGTGAGTCAGATGCAGATGATGAGTATGAACCAGCAAATGATGATGATGTTGACTGTGGAAGCAGTGAGGATGATGTTGATTTGGAGGGTGAAGGTGATGTCAATTTGGAGGATGAAGATGGTGTTGATTTGGGTAGAATGGTGGGTGAAGACACTGTGCACTCAAAAAAGAAGAGGACTGATGGCATCCATGTGTATGGAGGCCCAGAATGTGAGCCACATAATGATTGGGCCACAGACACAGATAATTCAGATGGGATTAGGAGCATTGGAGGCAGTGGTGATGAGAGGACAAGCAGATGGGGGAAATTTGTGCATAATGTTGATATGGATAACCCATTACTGGAGCTTGGAATGAAGTTTGCAACTCCAGGAGAATTCAGGGTGTTGTTAAGAGAGCATGCAATAAGAAATGGATATGATTTTAAATTCAAGAAGAACAAAGGATGCAGAATTTCTGTGGAGTGCATTAACAAGTGTGGATGGGTGTGTTCAGGCTCTTGGGATAGCAACAGAGTATACTGGGTAGTGAAGAAACTCACAACACATTTAGGATGCCATGTTGTGAGGACCAATTCTCAAGTGACATTCCAATGGATTGTCAAAAAATATGTTGAACACATAAGAGACCAACCACATCTGCCAATTAAAGTGTTGAGGAAGCATCTGAGCAGGGATTATGGCCTAGATATTAGGCAAGATAAAAAGTTATACAGGGATAGGAGCTTTGCCAATGCTTACATAGAAGGCTCCTACAAGTTACAGTTTAAGCAACTATGGAATTACTCCCATGCCCTATTACAGAGAAACCCTGGCACTTTTTCCAGGATTAGATCAAGGCCTAGTGATGTGGATGATGCACCAATATTTAGTGGAGTTTTTATCACCTACCCTTGTCAGGTTAAGTGTTTCAAAGATGGATGTAGGCCATTCATTGGACATGATGGAACTTTTCTGAAGACAGAGATTGGGGGAGTGTTGCTTAGTGCTACAAGCAGAGATGGGAACAATGCAATGTTTCCATTGGCCATAGCTATTGTCCCTAATGAATCAAAAGACACATGGATGTGGTTCATGACCTGCTTGCTTGAGGCACTTGATGTGAACAATGACGGTCAATTCACCTTCATATCAGACAGACGGAAAGGACTACTGGAGACATTTAAGGAGGTCTTGCCTAGAGGACACCACAGGTTTTGCTTGCGGCATATGTATGACAACTTCAGAAAGGAGTTCAGGCCAATGTTATATAGGCAGATGATGTGGAAGATTGCTGGAGCTTTTGTGGAGGAGGACTGCATAACTGCAATTGAGGAATTCTACAAGATCTCCCTAGAAGATGTTAAATGGCTTTGTGATGTGAGGATGGATGCTTGGTGTAGGTGCTACTTCATAGATGAAAGTTGTTGTGATTTAGTTGTAAATAATATCTCTGAATCATTCAACAAGTTCATTTTAGAGGCTAGGGATAAACCAATCATAACTTGCCTTGAAATGATTAGGAGGCAACTGATGATTAGATTTCAAAAAAGAAAACCAGTGCAGCCAAGTGGACTGGAGAGACATGTCCCAGGATTTTGGAGAAGGTGATGAAGTTCAAGAGGAAATGTACAGGTCTTTTTGTGGTGTATGCTGGAGAGGGGCAGTATGAGGTTAGACAAGACAATGGGGTGTACACATTGAATTTGTTGTCAAGAACTTGTGACTGCAGGTATTGGCAGAGGACAGGAATTCCTTACGTCCATGCATGTGCAGCTATCATGGCTGAGAATAAAAACCCAGAGGATTATGTGCACAGATATTACACAAAAACTGCCTATATGCAAGCATATGCAGGCATGATCCACCCTATTCCTGATTCAAGATTTTGGCCAAAGACCACTTATTCTGAGTTGGTGCCACCACCATTTACCAAGCAGCCTGGAAAGCCTGCTAAGAACAGGAGGAGGGGTGAATTTGAAACTGGGTCAAAATCAAGATCAAGGACTAGCTCATCAGCAAGCTCAATCCAATTGTCTAGACATGGACAGACACAAACCTGCCAAAACTGTCATGAAGTTGGGCACAATAAGAGGAGTTGTAAAAATCCATCAGCCCCACAACCATCTTCAAGATCTGCAACTCCTAGAGGGAAGCCAAAATCTCAACAGAAGGAGCTCAGCAAAGATAATCAACCAGAGTTTTTAGCTTTGTTGAGGATGGCTGGTATCAATGTTGAGGGTAGAAGCCAGAGTACTCCTGCCCAACAACAAGCCCAGGGCCATAGAGGAGGCAGAAGATTGGGTTCAAGAAAACATTCTTCTGGCAGGGGTGGTCAAGTACCTCCAGTTGTAAGTGCTATTCTGAGTTGGTGATTTCAACATGCTTGCTTACATTTGTCATTTCATGCTGTGATTGTTTTTGTGATATCCTCATAACTGTAATTGTTATTGTGATTTCATGCTGTAATTGTGATTTCATGCTATAATTTCCTCATAACTATTTACAGAGTACCCCTACCCACCAGCAAGCCCATAATCAAAGAGGAGGCAGAAGATTGGGAGCAAGACAAATTTCTTCTGCCAGTGGTGGTCAAGTCCATCATGTTGTAAGTGATATATGTCTGACGAATTTCTTTTTATATATGTCTGTTACATGTCTTACACATACTAGTGATATATCTCTGATACATGTCTTATATTTGTGTGTTTCCAGCCTTCTCAACAACCTCATGGCCCCAATCATAACAGTGGATGTAGGATCACTCAACCAAATCTTCCAGGTGAGGCTGGCATTGGTGTGACCCAACAACATCATCATCCACATAGAGGACATTTGCACAAGGGAGGGCTGAAGAAGGCAAAGGCAATCCATCATAGAGTGATGACTAGGAGTACTCAGCTTGGAAACATCAGTGCAGCCTCAAGCATCTGAGTTTATTTGGTGTAGCTTGATGACTGCATAGTTCATGTTTATGAGTAATATCTGGCAATGGGAATGTTTATGAGTAATATCTGGCAATGTGAATGTCTATTAACAATGTTGGTGGTAGAGACAGCAGTATCTCTGAACAATGTATAGTTTGTTGGGACCCTAGTTTGTTTATGTTGGTGGTAGAGGCAGCCGTACAGCTGTTTGAGCAATGCTGGTGGTAGTTTGTCTATGAACAATGTATAGGTTAGACTCCAGCTGTCTATGAACAATGTTGGTGGTAGTTTGTCTATGAATAATGTATATGTTAGACTCCAGCTATTTGAGCAATATATATGACCACTGTATATGTGTTATGTCATGATTTGTTTGGGAATGTGGTATGTCAGTATTTCATCAGGCTTAGTGTGTTATGTCATGATCTATGTTAGTGTATAGTTTGTTTGGAAATATCTAGCTTGGAAATGTGTTATGTCATGATTCTGTTTGCTGCTTGGAAATGTGTTATGTCATGATTCTGTTGGCTTCTTCAAATACTGATGATATTGTTTCAATTTGCATATCTCATCACATCAGGCATATATTGATAAATGGAACAATGTTTCATTGATCTGCCAACATAAATTGATACATGATACATTGTTTCATTCATCTACCAACAGGACATTCATGTTCACCCAGATACATTCCTAACATCACATACATTCCTCTCTCATCACTATTCTGATACATCACAAATCTAAATTATTTCTAACATATCCATTCCTCCTCCTTACCCTCTCTGACTCATCACCACTCTGGCTTGTTATTCATCACCACAAACAACAACATAATTATAAGCCCCAAATTAGCAATCAAACACAGCTTCATTAGCCTGAACTCCTTCATGATGCTCTGTAGCTTATCATTGTTTTCCATCAGCTTCAAATTGTTATCATCACAAACACCTACAGCCTTATCCAATTTAATCTCTGCCTCTACCATCCTTGGCTCTGTCACCATAAGCATCACATCATTTTCTTCATTTCCCACCTCGAGCACCCTCCTCTCAGGTTCATCCATTAGGTGACGTATCACCTTCTTTGAGAATTTCGAGTGGGCTGTATCCTTCCACTTGAACATTTTGCATCTCTTGGACTTCTCATATTTAGGACACGACCAAAACCTTCTACCTGGGTAATCTTCCGACCATGATGTCCTCCTTGGCGTCCTCAATCCACAGTCACACAACTTGAAATCATCATAATCGGTTTCAAAATCTGGATCTTTCCGGCGATCTCTGCTACTGCAGCTGCTGTCCCCATAGCTCATTTCTTCCTTTACCAAAAAAAATCACATGTAATTAGAACATAAATTACACATTTTAATTTCATACTTACTCGTCCTCTTTCTTCCTTGCAAGAGCTCCTCCACCTTAACACCGTTGCACTTGCCCTAGCTCCGTCGTTGCCCTAGCTCCGCCGTTGCGTCTATCACGTGAACATCCACCTTCACGCCGTTGCGTCCATCCCCTATTAAAAACCTATGGGGGCATAATTGTCATTTTTGTATCACGTGCTATCACGTGAACATATTTTCTGATGGAAAACTCAAAATGGGTATAACGTTGTCACTTTTGCCAAACGTTTGGGACTAATTTTTCCCAAAATGAACCATAGGGTATATATGTGAGAAACGTTCAAACGTTAGGGTATTTTCCAGTCATTTACCCTATATATATAGCATATATACATCTGAGATCCCAAATCAAAAGGTAGAAAGATATTCATATATTTTTTTCTTTTTGATTTTGGGGGCATTGGAGCATGGAATTTAATAGCGGGGGAAATGCCAATGATAGAATTTCTAAGGGGAGATTCACCAATGAATATAAGTATAGAAATAATGCTCAAGATATGTGGAGAAAGAAATAAATGTAACTCTCGGTTCACTCTGTAGGACGTGCACGACAACTTTCAGCGGAGTAATGTAATCTACTCAGTTTAATCTCAGAAAGTAAACTAGTCCAGTTATATCAACCTAACATACATTCATTCAACCTGAAAGTGAGGAGTACAATTTTCATGCAATAAGAAGTGATATAAGAAAGGAAAGCAGTACTCCAGATATAAGCAATCAATGTGTAAAGCTTGGTGTGTTTTCTACGAAGAGTATACATATAAATTATCAGATTCAGCTAATAAAAGAATTTCATACATATTCATACATGAAAGTGCGGGTTACTATCTCAAATGCATAGCAAGACATAGCATATGATATCTGAAATGAAAACTATGGCATGACAAAGTAATATGCATAATAGAGATAAGCTAGCACCACGTCATTATCATCACAAAAAATTCATCTCTAGCAAAAAGATGAAAGAAATAAGGATAAAAAGGAAATAAAACTATTGTACATATGCAGCACACAAAGAAAGTAAGAAAAACGTGATGCATGGTAAAAGCGAAAAAAGTGAGTGAAAAAGGTGTAAAATCAAAGAAAAGGCGGGAAAATAAAAATAAAAGGTGACAAAAAATAAAAAGTGTGAGAACTCACTCCCCCAAGCTAAAGTGCACAGTGTCCTCAATGTGCAAAGTGTGGCACATCGAGCGGCAAAAAGTGGGTGGGGAGGGTGAGAATGCAAGCATGATGGAAAAAAGAAATAAGAAAGAAAATGATATGAGAATGCAGGTGATGCATGCAGAGATCAAGATAGTGCAGATATGAGTGTCCCCAAAAAGTACTCCCTCTCTCCCAAAAAGATATATACTGATAGGAGCAAAATGTGAACAAAACAAAGTGTGTGGGAGGGGTGTGAAATCAGCAGGCTTGCAAAAAGTATCTAGCGTATCGACAGCAAAAATGTGGAAGACATCCAGTGTGTGCCTAAGGGGGTGGGGGTGCACCAGCACCGTCCTGTGGCGGAGGCGGTGGCGGGGGTGGTGGCTGTATGGTGGGTGTAGGTAGGGCTGTTGACGAACAAAACGTTCGACGAACTACTCGTGAACAAGCTCGGCGCATGTTTGTTTACGTTCGTTCAAGAAGCTTAATGAACAAGCTTGAACAGATTTTTAGAGCTCGGTTAGTAAACGAACAGAGCTTGAACATAACTGTGTTTGTTCATTTATGTTCATGAACAAGCTCGTTAAGTGTTCATGAACAAGCTCATTAAGTGATGTTCATGAACAAGCTCGTTAAGTGTTCGTAAACGAAGATGTACTGAAAACAGTAATTTAGACAAATACTATATTTTTTTACTATGCTTGGCATGGATGCTTGGAATGGGATTTATGGAGCTATTATGCTGGATTTATTTGTTTTTGTCCCACAAATATTTATTCCTTTTATTTAATTGATTTAGTCATTGGAAATTATGTTTAAATATTATTATTCCTGATTAAAAAATTGATGTTCGTTTGTTTGATTGAAAATCTATTCATGAACAACATTGATTGTGTGTTCACGAACATGTTCCTGACTATGTTCACGAACATGCCCGATAAGTCTTGTTAATGAACAGAACGTTCGATTCACTACTCGTGAACAAGCTCGGTAAATGTTCGTTTACGTTCATTTACGTTCGTTCGGTAAGCATAACGAACAAGCTTGAACAGGTTTTTAGAGCTCGGTTAGTAAACGAACAGAGCTTGAACAATGATTTTGTTCATGAACAAAACCAAGCACCACGTTCAAGCTCGTTCAAGCTCGTTCGTCAACAGCCCTAGGTGTAGGTGGTAGGGGCAGATGCACAAGAATCTGATTCAGGCAAGCCTGAATAGTAGGAAGTATGGCGAGGTGCATTGACGGTGGCAGAGAGAGCCCTAAAGTCTTCTCTGAGTCCACTAACTGCCCCCTCAAGAGCACGAATGCTCTGAACTAGAGTGTCGGGGGGAGGTGGAGCAGATGATCGAACAGGTCGGACAGGTGAAGAACGGGGCTGTCTCATATGGCTACCGTAAAGGATGGGTGCAGCTATGGGGTGGTGCTCAGGTGCTGTGCTCGCTAAGTGTCGCTCAGCCTCTGTGTGAGGCTGAGACGCAGACAAGGTAGACGAGGAAGGAGCATCAGCAGAAGCTGAGGTGGAAACAGGCGACGAGGCTGTCAGAGAGGTCAGTGACACAGAAGTGGGGACAGACATCATGACTCTCTCAGAGAAAACAGCAGCAGTAGGGACAGATGGGTCAATGGCTGGGGTGGCCGTGAACAAAAGTGAGCACAGGGCCGCCACTGCGGTGGTAAAGGAGGTCTCACCGCTCTCTAAAATGGTAGTGGGACGCTCAGGGCTGGCAGCGGAAATGAGATCGACAGAAATGGGCACAGAGGTAGTGGCAAGAGTGGACGAGGACTCAGTAAAAGTGCTCCCGGCACTAACAGAAGTGTGGACAGAAGTGTCGGGAGGTGCAGACGGGTCATGTGCAGGCTGAGGGATCACGCTGTGCTGGGGTGAAATGAGGGGCTCCTGCTGAGTACCCTCGGGCTCTAGTATGTAAGGGGCGGGGATGAGGAGATCCATCGCTGGAATCCAATCTCCGCCCGCGGGTCCTATATGAGTCCGAGTAGGGCTCGAAAGAACCATGTAATCAGTAGCGAAAGGACCGTGGAGCCACACCCAGTGCTGATGACCATGAGGACGCAGCATCCTCATCCGGGCCATAACATCTATCGATAGTGAAGTGGGGCCCGGTGGTCGAGGCAAGTCAGCAGGCAGGTCAACTCCGCATAACAGAGCCAAGAGGGTAATCAGACCGCCGCAACAAATAGGCGTACGAGCGTCGACAGAAATGATGATGCGGTCGATGTACCAACTGGCGATATCAATCTCTACAGTGGGGACCAGAATGTCAGCTCCATAAAAAACCCTGGGACGTGTTATCGCATATAGCATGTAGAGCTTAGGTGTCGACAACGTCCCGGGCTCATACCTCGCAAGAAAAGTAGTCGCCATAAGGCGCTGTGCAATACAGAGGCACGGCTGGAGGACGACAGATGCCTTGGCCCTACTAGGGTCAAAGGCAAGAGGTGATCCAGTAATCCAGGTCCAGAAAGCATGGGTGTCAAACGACGGGGGTGGGAAGTGCGTGGGAGCGTAAGCGCGGTCTGGGTCAGGGATAGCGAGCCACTGGAAGAAAGCTCGGAGCATGTCAAGAGTGACCTGGCACTCCTGATCCATCAGGCGAAATGAGCATCCTCCAGGGATCCGCTCAATAGAGCTAAGGACCTCTAGTGTCGGGCGGATATAGGTGTCTGCCGACACCGACAAGAAATCGCGCCACCCCACGTTGTCGTACAACGTGAGTATCCCCTCTAGAACCCCTAGGCGCTCAAAGTTGGCGAGGTGCGCAAACCTTGTGGGTACGATCGAGCGATGGGAGATATGCTCGAATCTGGTGCGCTGGGCGTCATCTCGAAGCATAATCCCCATCGCATCGAACGCAGGGACAAGCTGTGCAGGTGGTGGAATGCGATTGGCAGGAGGCGGCTGTGTAGGTTGTGGTGGGCTAGGTGGAGGGGAGTCTGCCCTAGCGGAAGAGGAGCCAGGATCACCTGACTTCTTCTTCTTGGAAGCGGGCTCTCGCGTGCGTGGCCTAAGGCGAGGCATCATATGTGCCGCGAGACGTGCCCACTACCCAAGTAAAAATGCGAAGTGCTAGATGATGGAATGAGTATACCTGAGCACAACGCGAGAGCAAAATATGATGTGTGCGAAGAACGCCTCCTCCGCGAGGCTCCGAATGCGTCCAAAAAGCTCCCCCAAGCTCCCCCAAGCTAACCTGAAATGCAAATAATAAAATCAGCGAATGATAATCAATATACATGGGGGAGGGAGGGGATAACAGATATATATAGGATTTGATTTGAGTTTGGGGTGTAATGAGCGTACAAAATAGGAGAAACGATGATAAAAATCGAAATTTCGACGAAATGGGGGTGACCGGCGACGGGGAGAGGCGTCACAGACGGCAATCAGAAGTGGGCTGACGTCGGCGTCGGTCGGCTTTCGGTCGTCGACCGGCGTGCGACGGTGCGGGGTAGGGGTTTTTGCGATTCGGGCGAAGGAAGAAGAAGCGGCAGCGGTTCGGGCGAATTTGGGGATTTTTTTCGCGTTTCAAAATTCACGCAGCCGCAACGCTTATATATATGAATGCTACGACTCGACCGAGTGAAGAGTTCACTCGGCCAGTGGGACAAGCGATAGAATTATTTCCCATAAGTTACGACTCGGCCGAATGGATTTTCCCACTCGGCTGAATGGATAAGTTCCATTCGGCCGAGTGACATAGCCACTCAGCAAGTTTTTAGAGCGTGCATGGTATCTGATTCACTCGGCCGAGTGACAAGTCACTCGCCCGAGTGGCAAATTATACTATAAATCGAAAAGATAACAGAGAGTTGGTCAGAATGATCTTCCCTGATCTGTACTCCACTCGGCCGAATGGAGTCTTTGCTCGGCCGAGTGACATATGTTACTCAGCCGAGTGGCATCCTGTTTTCTGCAACGGCTCTCTGTTTTCGCTCCATTCTCTGTTTTCTTCCTCCAGTCAGTCCTTGCCTTCTCCTGAGGCCTGAGCACATTCCCAAAGTGCTCTCCCTTTCCTTGGTCATCCTCCATATGAATGATCTCTCGTTCTCCATCTCCTATCATCAAAAATAAAGCCAATTGTCACGATTTTTATAGACACTAGACTCTAAACACTAAGAAAAATTTAAAATAAAAATGAAAATCAACTAAAAATGATATGAAACTGTCGGGTTGCCTCCCAACAAGCGCTCGTTTAAGGTCATGAGTTCGACCCCTTATGATTTTCGTTTAGCGTGTGATGTTGGGCGCATGCGAGATATGCCCATCAAATTTTCCGGGAAGGCCACTTGGATTTGGTTGTTGGTGCTCGTCGGCCCTCCTCGGCGTCCCCTCACTATGGGTAGAGTCGGGGATAAGTCCCCCAAGCTAGAGCTAGAACCAATCTTCTTCCTCACCGGTGACACCAATCTTCTATTCGGTAGAGCTTTCTTCGAATTGTTGGCCGTTGAGAGCTTGCAAAGCTCCCTTATCCTCACAACATCAGCGTCGTCTTTATCATCGGCCATATAGCTATCCAGAGGGTCCTCCAACTTTTCTTCAATGCTAGAAATTTGGCCTTCTTCAAGGCCATCATCATGGAGAGCGTCGATGGAGTACGGAATGGCTTCGTCGATTACCTCATCAAGGAGGTCCACATAGTCCAACTCCTCTTGGTAGGGCATATGCTTCATGGATTTGGGTATGTGGAACTCAACCTCGATGTTCCCGACATTCAGGGATAAGTACCTTCTCTCACGTCGACTATAACGTCGGCGGTGGCTAAGAACGGGCGTCCAAGTATAAGTGAAGTGTCGCCCTCCTCCTTAATGTCCATAACGACAAAGTCTCAAGGCAAGCATATCCCTCCCAGAACTTGAAGCGGAATGTCCTCCGCAATTCCCACCGGCCTAGTAACCCGACCATCCGCTAGTTGCATTCTCATGTCGGTTGGCTTTAAGTCGGTCCCCGTATTCAATTTCCGGAACATGCTAAGGGGCATTAGGCTCACACTTGCTCCCAAGTCAACTAAGGCCTTTTGCAATGGGACTCCTCCAAGCGTGCATGGGATGCGAAAGCTTCCGGGATCCTTGAACTTTGCGGGCTCCTTTTCCCTCCAGGTGAACCAAGTTCCTTGTTCGGCTAGCATTATTTTCTCCTTCCTCTTCTTTCCCGATATTATGTCGTTCAAGAACTTTGCATACGACGGGATCTCCACTATAGCATCCAAGAAAGGTATGTTGAGGCTTACACCCCTCAAATATTCAAGGAACTTGGCGAGCCTCTTCTCAATTTTGGCTCTCGCCAACCGTTGTGGAAAGGGCACCGGCGGCTTGTAGGTACGCTCCTCATTAGGCTTCTTCAGTTCAGAATTTCCTACTTCTTGCGGCTCTTTTGTGCTCTCCTCTTCAATAGCTGGCTCTTTCTCGTTCAAAATCTCTTCCACGGGCTTCTTGGTTTGGACCATGGCGGGAGTAGTATCCTTCCCGTCCCTAGTTGTGACCGCCACTACCGCATTTATGTGGCCGGTATTGCTCCGTGGATTGGGCTCCGGTTGAGCCAGCAATTGTTGAGTGTTTTTGTTTACCAACGCAAGTTGCTCTCCGAGTTGCGCCACGACGGTATTTAGCGAATCTTGTTGCGCCGTCAACCTAGCATTGATTTTCCTTTGCTCCACCATGAATTCCTCCACCCTAGCTTCATAATCCGATCGTGGTTGAGCTTGTGGTGGGTTAGGAGCTCTCCAACCTTTATAATCGGGCGGCCTATATGGTCCCGCTTGTTGCCTAGGCGGGTAATTTGGTTGCGATGGCCCCCTTGGTTGGTATTGAGGTTGAGGAGTTGGAGGCCTAATTTGAGTTTGTTGTGGCGGTGGTGGGTTTAGAGCCCCTTCATTATTTGCATACGAAAATCCTGGATGGTTCCTTGTGGCCGGGTTGGCCCAATAACCGGAGTTCCCCGCAACATATTGCACTTGTTCCCAGGCTCCCTCTCCATGCTCTCGAACATGACTTGATATTGGTCTTGCCAATCACTCATATTGCTTCTCGTCGTAGGTGAGGAGGGAGCTCCATGTGGCTCAGTGATGTACTTCTCCAATCTCTCCACTACCTTGTGGAGATATTCGAACTTATTGGAAAGCTCTGCTACGGCCTTGGCCCCATATATGCTCGTTGGCTTCAAGGAGGTAGAAGATTGCCCTCGCTCGTCGCCCCATTATTGATTATTAGAGGCCATCTCCTCTAATATGGCTGTAGCTTCATCTGGCATTTTGGAAAGAATGGCTCCATTGGCGGTTGCATCTATTATTTGCTTAGTGCCCGGTTGGAGTCCATCATAAAAACTGTGAACTAGCTCCAATGCTTCTATGCTGTGATGGGGGCACTGATGTTGTAGATCCTTAGAGCTCTCCCATGCTTCGTATAGGGTCTCCTGCGGTCCTTGCTTGAAGGACATGAGTGTACTTCTAATCTTCACCGTCTTAGATGGCGGGTAGAATTTATCAACAAAAGCACTAGCCAACTCATCCCAAGTAGTGAATATACTTCCGCCTGCATCCTCAGCCAATATAGAGCTTTGTCTCTGAGGGTGAAGGGGAGGAGTCTCAAACAGATCGCATCGGCAGAGACACCCGGCATTTGAAAGGTGGCGCACTTGGACAAGAATAGCTAGATGTGATAATGTGGATTCTCATGGGAGTTCCCATGGAATGGGTCTTGTTGCATTAAGACCACTAATCCTGTCTTGAGCTCAAAATTCTTATCCGCCTATCTCTGATGGATATAATCCTCGCCATACGTGCCGCTAGTTCCTCCGGTGTCTCCGGGTGGTTCATACGATTATCCTCTATATTGAGCCTTTTCTCGGCTCTGATCCTCCTCTCAGTACGTTCGATCTCCGGATCAAATATGATATCCTCTGGATCCACCGTTGATCTCGTGTACATGAGAAGAAAAATAGAGTTTCGATGTAATTGTTAGCACGATAGAGGAGTAAAACCAAAAAAATAAAACAACAAGGAATAGCTAAGTAGAGGAAATAAAACACTGTTGCCTCCCCGGCAACGGCGCCAAAAACTTGATCGCGTTCGAGTGTACACCCGAAAAACGACTTGTAGTTTTACCGCAAGTGCACGGTGTAGCAGGTAGCGGGTATCGAACTCAGGGAGGAACAAATGACCGTGTCTCTTTTTCAATCACCTAGCTATCAAGAGAAACGAGAATAGTTTGGGGTATAACAGTCACAATTGTTCAAATATCAAGGGAAATATCAATTTAATAAAACGTCTAGGGATAGTGAATCCCCACTACGGACCGTCTCTCATCATTGTGATTCATAAGTTTCCTTATTGCTAAACTTGAATATAGGTGAACTAGTCGCAACTTAATGTAGGACCAAGCTCACGCTCTCTCGCTATTGCCGGTCTATAGCAAACCTAGGATAGAGCCCACTCTCGTGCAAACCCTAGCCTAAGCCGCTAGCGTGAAGAAAGACATCATTGTTCAATCGTATCTCGAGCCCACTCTCGTGCAAACTCGAGCTACGACCTATGTTATGATAGTTCCTATTCGTCCAATCTCTTGCAAATGGATATGGGTATAGAATCACAATTAAAATCCTAGCTTTGGTCCAATCTCTTGCAAACCAAGCCTAGGGAAATCCAATTGTCAATCTAAATCGAATATCTAGGCCTTCCTATCAATTTGGATCCAATCTCTTGCAAATCCCAATCGATATGAATTCCTAGCTATCTGTAATTAATCAATCACAACCTAACCCTAATCAATTCTAGCAACAATTCCACAAATTCATCACAATTTAGAAATAGGGTCCATAGGGTTCATCCCTAAGCCCTAGGACGACGGCATTACTCACTAGACATCATGCAAATCTCAGAAAAATCAACAATAATCACGGCACAATTCATTGCAAGAGGGAAATAATGCATCAAAATAGAGTTTTCAATAGGAATAGACAAACCAATGTAGATGCCAATGATTTCCAGCTGACAATTCACCAAAGAGTAGCCCTCAAATCCCTAAAAGAAAGTCTAAAAATTAATTGTTCAAAAGCCCAATAAATTAGGGCAAAAATTGGGGTTAAATACCCTCTAAAATTGCCCAAAAAATCCTGCCAAAAATGCCCCTGCGCAGCCCAGAAATCGCAACCCTAGCAGCAGGCGGAGAGGTTCACTCGACCGAGTGACCTTGTCACTCGGCCGAGTGACAAACCCTGTAAAAATACAGTAACTTCAGATGTTTCAGGGTCTGTCTTCGGGGGATGGCTCGGCCGAGTAGACTTATCCATTCGGCCGAGTGGCTTTATCGTTCGGCCGAGTAACCTTCAAAAGGATCTCTGAAAATTACAGTAACTTCGGCCTTTCTCTGGACATTTTCCATGTACCAGTCGGGCGAGTGAGATTTCTCCTTCGGTCGAGTAGGCTTTCTTCGTTCGGCCGAGTATATGCTGAAATTAACTCTGTCTGCGTATCCATTCTGGTCGGCCGAGTGGGACTTCTTGTTCGGCCGAGTGGATGTTCTGCTCGGCCGAGTGATGTGCTAAAATGCATGTTTCTCTTCTTTTTGCCTCCTCGTCGCTTCTATTGATTTCCTTCTTCTTCCTCTCATCCTCCATCGCTGATAAGCCCTCAAATGAGCCGTGGATGACACTCCTGAGCGCTTCCAAACCCCTTGATCTCAAAATCGCTCAAAATTGCTCCATATTTCCTGAAATGCAACAAAAATAAGAAATAGTGGAAAGTATCGCAATATTGTCGAATAATCATGAAAAACGTGATATGGGCAATCAAAATGGCATGCAAACATGCAAAAAAGGTATAAACTATGGAGTGATCATATTGTTGTTGTTTCAATAATAAAAAGGACTAGGGCGTTAGGGATCACCGCTAAGAACGTCGGGGATCGACATTGGAATGGAATCCTTATGTTGCGTTAGGCTTAGGGGATTAATATCCCAATTGGTACCACTCTCGTGGATTAGAATTGTGAGGTATTTTAGTAGCACTCATTGACGCAATGGCAGTAGCTGTCAACGTAGTGGTATAGTTCGTCGGTGGGTCCCCTCAAAGCACAAGCCGGGCATGGTCACGAGCCTTGGTTGGAACCACCGATTTTCATATTTGAATCCCAAAGGTATCCCTTAAGCGCATCAATTCCACAGACCGTGGGCATGATCTCAGTTCAGGTTACCTAGGGATTCAATAGGATCAATCGAAATACACCCATAAATCCCTAATTCAACCTAGGAATCCAGATCTATGTCTTCCCCCTAAGATCTTAGGGCTAACCCATTAACCCCAGAAAGGATTACTCACTCATTGCAATATTAGCGGATAAAAACATCATTTTTATGGAAGAAAACATCATAGCATTTGGTCGAATAAAGATCTTAAACTTACAACGAGATGAAGAAAATAGACGATCAATAGATCCAAGAAAATTCCAGGTTCCCAAACGCAAGAATGATAGAGCACTAAAATAATAATCCAACAATTTCGATCCAAAATAGTCTTCAGAATTTTAATCTAAAACCTAACAATAATCTCTCTTCAATTTTTCGTGCCCAAAAAGTATTCCAAACTCCAAAAAATGAATCCTCCCGATCGACGTCTCCAGCTCCCAGACTTACTCCCCAAAATGTCGCAACAGGCGGCTCCATAAGATCCTTCCAAAAATGGCCTCAGCGTCGTCGACCGAGTAGGCTACTCGGTCGAGCATCTTGTTGCTCAGTTGGTCGCTTGGTCCGAGCATCTGTACTGCTCGACCGAGCTTGACAGGGAATCGAAATTCTCCTCAATCCTCACTCTGCATGCACGGGCCAAGTCAGCTCAGCTCGGTCCGAGCAGGGGTTGACTCGGTCGCTGAGAAGTTTCTCGGGCCGTGCGCTGGATTGCTTTAGCTTGAAAGTTGGCGCTACTCGACCGAGCACTCAGGTGCTCGGTCCGAGCCATCCCCGTGTCAGCCTCCTCTTTTGCATTTGCATCTGCTCGACCGAGCAGCTGCTCTGCTCGGTCGAGTCGACTGGGAATCTCTTGCTGAAGCTGCTGAAAGCAGCTCCTCTCTCCTCCTGCTCTCTCCTCCACTCCTCCCATGGCTCCAGAAATATGGCGAACTCCTGCAGAGCTTTACCAATGAGCTCACGAATGCGTCAGATGTGTCCATAATCAGATCGGGTCCCAAATCGTTCCAAAATCTATGAAAACTCATAAAACACTACGAAACTCGAATATAACGTCAGAAATGCGATATCGTAGGAAAATATGGGATTTGGATGTGAAAATGGCATGGAATGCAATGTAATGATGATATGAAGATGGTAGAAAATATGAACACATCAGTCCTCGTGCTTTGACTTAATGGCGGTAATGTTCTTTATTAAGTTTCTAAACCAATTTCCTAGGTCTTTATATTCTAAGCAAAGCAATCTATTCTTTTCTTCTATCTCTTTATTCCTACCACTTAATTTTAAGTTTTCTTACCTAATTTTTCTAGCTCAAGATTATGAGAATCAGTTCCACAAGATTTATGCTTCTTTTTTAGAGTTAACAGATCTCTTAGTGTTTCCTCGTATTTAGCATAAAGTCCATGAAACGCATCCTCATAATCAAGGTCCATATCGTCACTACTATCACTATCACTAGAAATAGGGTTAGAATTTACCTTGGAATCTCCTCGTGCCATGAAGCACATATATGACCTCTCATTCATTTACTTGCTTGTCCTTCATATTCGGATGATAATGAACTATCTGAATCTTCTTCACCATTACTTCTATCCCACGTCGCAAAAGCTCCACACTTAGGCCTTCTCTTTTCTCTATGTTTCTTTAGTGGACACTCCTTCTTTATGTGACTAGGCCTATTACATTCATAGCAAATTGGTTTGTTAGTGGTATTAAATTTTCTACTTTGAGACTTACATATATTAAGGATTTTCTTGAATCCTTTATAGATGAGTGCCATTTGTTTCTCTATTTCATTCTTGACTTCATCATCGGACTCCTCCAACTCCGATGTGGCTTCGAATGCAATGGTTTTATTCTTTTCTTTTTGTTTCTTTTTTGCTCTTTCTTGGATCTGAAGCTCGTATACCATTAGGTTACCAATGAGCTTGTCCAAGGATAACTTAGTGAAGTCATTCCCTCTTCAATGGCCGATGCTTTTGATTGTCATTCAGGTAGAAGAGATCGTAGGATCTTACACACGTGATCCTCTTGAGTGTATTGCATTCCTTAACTAGCAAGGGTGTTGATAATATGGATAAACCGCAAGTATATATCTGAGATTGCTTTTCCTTTATTCTTGATAAATTGTTCTTACCTGGAGACATACAAAGAAGATTTAAAAGTTTTAACGTTTTAATTTCCTTCATGTGTTACCTCAAGAATTTTCCAAATTTGGCGTGCGGAGGTAGCCATCGAGATGAAGGTGTACTCCATTATGTCAATGCTGCAATATAAAGTGGACATTGCCTTGGCAATGAGTGACACGTTATTCGTCTCCTTATTGGACCATTTGACTTCCTCAAGAGTGGGTGCTTCATAAGGATTCCACACCATCTTCCATAGCACATAGGAGATAGAAAGTAGGTATATTCGCATCCAATTCTTTCAAGCTCCATAATTTGATCTGGTGAGAAGTGTGTTGTGATATGGTTCCCCGGATTTGGTTTTGGATGATGAGCAAACATAAATAATGGATCGTGTGCCTGGAGCTTCGTTGAAGCTCAAGGAGCAATATTGAAGTCAAGAGGAATGAAGATTGAAGCTTTGAAGACGGCTCGTAAGGTTGATTTTTATAGTCTTCTAGCTTCATAGATTAGAATGTTAAGCCTTGAGTAGGACTTACTTTATAATCTTCATTTCGCTCATATCTTAGAGCTAGGATTATCATAGAAGCCATTAGAAACTTTTCCGAAGCCTATCGCTTCTTCCCTCGGCTTCTTGTGCATGTTAGTTGGTTCAAGAAGAGTCACCAACCGACTAGATGACGATCTAGTCGGTCGACAACTCTACATGAACCGACTAGTTTGCCTTCTCTATATTCAGCTCTTTCCATGACTACAGTTAGTCGGTCAAAGAAGAGTCACCGACCGACTAGATGACGATCTAGTCGGTCAGGAGTCCTTCTCAGACCGACTAGTTGTGTACAGTCATTTTCAGCCCTAAGCTACTGTTTCGAGTTAGTCGGCTCAAAGAACGTTTACCCGACCGACCTAGTTGAGAAACTAGTCGGTCAGCATTTGTTCTTAAACCGACTAAGTCAACTTGAGGTCTACCTATTCTATTTCGACGTTAGTCGGTCAAAGATCATTCACCGACCGACTAGTTGTGAAACTAGTCGGTCCGGCAAGTCTTCTTAGACCGACTAGTTGTCTTTGCCTGTACCTTCAACTTCTTGGCTGTTCTACCGTTATTCGGTCTACGTTGTATCACCGACCGACTAGTTGATGAACTAGTCGGTCAGTGATCCTTCTTTGACCGACTAGTCTGCTTCAGAATAGAGCCGTTGGGATTCTTTCAAACTCGATTTCTCTTCCCCTTTAAATAGAATCCTGATTCGTTTGAAGAGGGGTTAGAGGTCATATTTCCAAGCATTTTCAGACCTAAGAGAAGAGCTCTCCCAAGCTATTTCAAAGCTCTCTCTCCCTCACAAGAATCTCTCCCTCAACACCTTGAGCCCTAATTCCTCAAGAGAGATTCTCTCCATTGTGAGCTTCTCAAGCCAAGAGCTTGATCCTAGTCACCATACTCCACCCTAGGCTTCCATTGCTGGTCATCTTCTTGAAGCTAGGGTTTGGTGACATCCTCTTCCTCAAAATCCCTCATTGCCCCTAATTTGGTAAGTATACTCAAGGCATAGGATTTTGTAAGGTAAGAGTTTATTTCATTTCAATCGTATTTTGAATTGTGTCTCTCGGTTGTGAGAGAGGTTGTGATCCCGGTTTGTGGGAGTCACATGTCTTTTGTATGATTTGACTTGTGAAGGTTTTTCACAAGTACTTCATAGTGGAAATCTTGAGTTAGGGTTGCTAACTCAAGTATCCGGAGGGGATCCGGGTGGTTGGGACGTAGGATCACCGGGAACAAGTCGGGGAGACTTGGGTGGATCCGAACCCAGTAATATTGTTTGTTTGCGTATGTTTTAATTCTTGTTGATAGTTGTTTAATTCCGCATTGTCGTTTGTTTCTTGCACAATAATTAGGAATAACTATCTTGATTATTTTAAGTACTATTCACCCCCCCCTCTAGTACGTGTGCAGTAGCTACCACAGGGCACTACAATTGGTATCAGAGCAAGGTTCAAAGCTACGCATAGCCAAAGTTGAGAGCTATGACGAACAAACGACTACAACGTCTTCAGGAACCGCGATGGAGCTTCTTCAGTTATGGAAGGACTATCCTCAGTAAGGCCTCCACACTTCAACGGTACCAACTATGGGTACTGGAAATGCCGGATGCAAATTTTCCTCCGGAGCGCTTCACTATGGAGAGCCACCATGACGGAGTATGTCGAGCCTTCCGAAGAAGATTTCGCGAAGTGGACTCCCGCGGAGGTCGCCGCGGAAGTTGCCAATGCCAAGGCAATGAATGCCTTGAATTGTGCGTTGGAGCCCGAGGACTTCAACAAGATATGCACATGTAAGAGTGCATATCAAATATGGAACCAACTCCTCATATTGCACGAAGGATCGAGTACGGTAAAAGATTCTAAACTCGTCGTTGCTAATAAAGAATTTGAGTTGTTTCATATGGAGCAGGGCGAAACCATGAAGGATTATTACGCTCGCTTCGTGGATATATCAAACGACTTGGAAGCTCTTGGGAAGACCTACACCCTAAAGGAGAAAGTCTCGAAGATAATCGATGGACTTCCTTCTTGTTGGGAGAAGCGTACCTTCGCCATCGAGGAAGGTAATGACATGAATAAATATACGGTCGTACAACTAATGGGTACCTTGTTGTCTTATGAGGTACGCAAGGATAGTAAGATCCGGATGAGGGAAAAGATGAAGGCGTACTTGAAGCAAGACGAGCCAAAGAAAAAGGCAATTACATTCAAGGCCGTCCCATCTACCGATGATGAAGATTCGGAAGAAGAAGAGGACGAAGAATTGGACATGGAAGCATTGGCCAATATGGCAAAGAAATTCATCCGATTCTTCCGACAAGGTAAGTTGAATCGTAAATCTAAATTTATTTCGACTAATGTTTCTACTCCCGGTGTGTTACAAATGTAACAAGCCAGGACATATCAAGCCGGATTGTCCTCTCTACAAACACAAGGGAAAATGGAAGGGATCCAAGCAAGACAAGTCAAGAAAGCACAAGAAAGGGCTTGTCGGCACTTTCACCGACTCCGACTCCTCAAGTGGAGAATCGGACGATGAAGGAGTGGAGATTGCACACACGTGCTTTATGGGAAAAGAGGATTGTGATGAAGAGACTTCCTCCGATGAAAGCGAGGATGGAAGCGAAGATGGAAGCGAGGATGAAGGCAAAGAGGTAACCAATGATGAACTTAGAATAGCCAATGAACAACTTTGGAATAAATTTTCTAATATGGCTACTAAGTTTATGAAGACTAAAAATGAATTAGATAGTCTTAAAAACTTGCCTAAGCCTTTCATCGTCAACAACGACACCGTTGTTGATGGGTTGAGAAATGAGATTGAAAATCTCAAGTCTCAACTTGAGCATGTTCATATCGAGGATTCGGATGAACATGTGATAGCGGATTTGACGTCTCAAATCTCAACTTTGAGTATTGAGAATAAAAATCTCAAGTCACGTGTTTGTGATCTCGCATCGCAAGTATCCACTTTGGATGCTTCTTTGCATTCTCTCACCGAGAAGCATGAGAGCACATTAGGCCGAATTCATGAATTCAACAAAGGTAAGGGTAAGTTGGATGATATCCTAAATGACTTACTTCCGGCCAATCATCACATTGGTTTGGGGTATAAGATGGGAGAGTCATCCAAATCGTCCGCCACCTTTGTTAGGCCATCTTCCGATGCTTCTACTAGTGGAAGTAAACACGTCATGGGTAGATCTTCTACCAATGGTGCTTCCGCTAGGAACACGCCCCCATTTGGAAAGAAACCCACTTTGGGTGGACCTCCTAAGAAGGGTCATGGCTTACATGTATACCATGCCTCGTAGGAACACACATCCTACCCCACATGTTAGCACATATGCCGATTTCTATGCTCCGCATCCACGAGCACGTGCACACCATGTGAGACACACTCATGCACGTGTTCCTCCACATTCATATGTTCATCCTCTTTCACATATGAATAATTATCGTCATGCACCATTGCATCGCATGCCATATGCTTACCCATGACATGCATCACATAGAAATCAACAACGTATGCATGTTCCCAATAGGATTAGGACTCCCAAGACATACACTATTTGGGGTCCGAAGAACACAAGCATGCATAATAAGAATTTGTATGTGCAATCTTTTATTAATGATGTTATTTTGAATGATGATTATGTTGGGAAATCAAGTTCCTCTTGGACTTGGTTTCCGAAGGGTTAGTTTCCTTTGACCCTTCATTGCTTGGTACCATAAGTTTAATTTCATTTTTATGGGTACCAAAGCAATTGTGGTATGTATGGGTTACATTTAATTTGAATTTAGTTAGCTAAATTTATTGCCTAACCCATAGGATCCAAAAGGATTTTTGGATACCAAAATGATATTTTCTAGGTTTAAATCCACCATGAGATACCAACCCTACCAACTCCGTGATTTGCAAGGATTTTCGTTCGATTGGAGTTGTTGGTGCTTGAGTGATGCACCCATAGTAGGGGGAGCTTAATGTTGTAAGTATGTTCATACTTTTGATTCATATTGGTATCCATTGGTAGAATATATTACGATTGGTATCATTTTGCTTCATTTGGTATGCTAGATTAGTGTATGCCATTGGTATATGATGTTCTATCTATTGTTGGCATAACATTCTTGCATGCTACATTTGGTATGCACATCGGATTATTTTTTTGTCTCTGATGTTGATTTCGTCGTTCGACGATTTTATGGATTTAATAGAATTCTTTCTATGGAAACATAGAATTGTTTTCCATGCATTCTATTGATTTTGGAGAGTATGTTCCAAAACTCAATAAGTGAAATTGATTTGAGGTTTGATGATTTTCGGATTTCGTTTTTCGCCTATGGCTTGATGATTTCGTATTTCGATTTTCACCTATGGCTTGGTGATTTCGTTTTCCGATTTTCGTCGATGATTTTATGATTTTTGGTTGTCGAGTTTCGCCGATGGCTAGATGATTTCGTATTTCGTATTTCATCTATGGTTTGATGATTTCGGTTTCCGATTTTCGATTTTGGTATTTTGCATTTGATATTTTGCATTGGTGTTATTTTGGGCCTTGGTCGTATTCTTCGACCTCCCATGCGTTATTTTTTAGCCATTGCTTTTGTCTCCTCCCGCTCTTTTTGCTAATGCCAAAGGGGGAGAGATATAATAATGACAATGTGCTAATTAATAATTCAAAGGAATTTACCATGAATCTAATTTGATGTGTTAGATTCAGGGGGAGTAAAGATATAAAAATGGATTTAGATCCTATATGTCAATATGTGGTTCATATTTCATATCTTACCTCGCTGCTTGATGCATATGAATATTATTGAATATGGAACTAACGTGTCATCAATGCAGGGCGAGTAAGTAAATTTCAATTGAATCATTATTATTGCTTATTATTTATGATTGGTTTGTCATCACCAAAAAGGGGGAGAATGTTGTGATATGGTTCCCCGGATTTGGTTTTGGATGATGAGCAAACATAAATAATGGATACTAACTTATTTGTGAGCGCAGTTATGGAGATCGTCGCCAAAATACCACGTACAACAAAAGCGACGTCTCAAGACTTCTCAATACGCTGATCGTGTGCCTGGAGCTTCGCTTCTTCCCTCGGCTTCTTGTGCATGTTAGTTGGTTCAAGAAGAGTCACCAACCGACTAGATGACGATCTAGTCGGTCGACCAACTCTACATGAACCGACTAGTTTTGCCTTCTCTATATTCAGCTCTTTCCATGACTACAGTTAGTCGGTCAAAGAAGAGTCACCGACCGACTAGATGACGATCTAGTCGGTCAGGAGTCCTTCTCAGACCGACTAGTTGTGTACAGTCATTTTTCAGCCTAAGCTACTGTTTCGAGTCTAGTCGGTCAAAGAACGTTTACCGACCGACTAGTTGAGAAACTAGTCGGCTCAGCATTTGTTCTTAAAGCCGACTAAGTCAACTTGAGGTCTACCTATTCTATTTCGACGTTAGTCGGTCAAAGATCATTCACCGACCGACTAGTTGTGAAACTAGTCGGTCGGCAAGTCTTCTTAGACCGACTAGTTGTCTTTGCCTGTACTTCAACTTCTTGGCTGTTCTAACCGTTATTCGGTCTACGTTGTATCACCGACCGACTAGTTGATGAACTAGTCGGTCAGTGATCCTTCTTTGACCGACTAGTCTGCTTCAGAATAGAGCCGTTGGGATTCTTTCAAACTCGATTTCTCTTCCCCTTTAAATAGAATCCTGATTCGTTTGAAGAGGGGTTAGAGGTCATATTTCCAAGCATTTTCAGACCTAAGAGAAGAGCTCTCCCAAGCTATTTCAAAGCTCTCTCTCCCTCACAAGAATCTCTCCCTCAACACCTTGAGCCCTAATTCCTCAAGAGAGATTCTCTCCATTGTGAGCTTCTCAAGCCCAAGAGCTTGATCCTAGTCACCATACTCCACCCTAGGCTTCCATTGCTGGTCATCTTCTTGAAGCTAGGGTTTGGTGACATCCTCTTCCTCAAAATCCCTCATTGCCCTAATTTGGTAAGTATACTCAAGGCATAGGATTTTGTAAGGTAAGAGTTTATTTCATTTCAATCGTATTTTGAATTGTGTCTCTCGGTTGTGAGAGACGGTTGTGATCCCGGTTTGTGGGAGTCACATGTCTTTTGTATGATTTGACTTGTGAAGGTTTTTCACAAGTACTTCATAGTGGAAATCTTGAGTTAGGGTTGCTAACTCAAGTATCCGGAGGGGATCCGGGTGGTTGGGACGTAGGATCACCGGGAACAAGTCGGGGAGACTTGGGTGGATCCGAACCCAGTAAGATTGTTTGTTTTGCGTATGTTTTAATTCTTGTTGATAGTTGTTTAATTCCGCATTGTCGTTTGTTTCTTGCACAATAATTAGGAATAACTATCTTGATTATTTTAAGTACTATTCACCCCCCCCTCTAGTTACGTGTGCAGTAGCTACCACAGGGCACTACAATTGGTATCAGAGCAAGGTTCAAAGCTACGCATAGCCAAAGTTGAGAGCTATGACGAACAACGACTACAACGTCTTCAGGAACCGCGATGGAGCTTCCTTCAGTTATGGAAGGACTATCCTCAGTAAGGCCTCCACACTTCAACGGTACCAACTATGGGTACTGGAAATGCCGGATGCAAAATTTTCCTCCGGAGCGCTTCACTATGGAGAGCCACCATGACGGAGTATGTCGAGCCTTCCGAAGAAGATTTCGCGAAGTGGACTCCCGCGGAGGTCGCCGCGGAAGTTGCCAATGCCAAGGCAATGAATGCCTTGAATTGTGCGTTGGAGCCCGAGGACTTCAACAAGATATGCACATGTAAGAGTGCATATCAAATATGGAAACCAACTCCTCATATTGCACGAAGGATCGAGTACGGTAAAAGATTCTAAACTCGTCGTTGCTAATAAAGAATTTGAGTTGTTTCATATGGAGCAGGGCGAAACCATGAAGGATTATTACGCTCGCTTCGTGGATATATCAAACGACTTGGAAGCTCTTGGGAAGACCTACACCCCTAAAGGAGAAAGTCTCGAAGATAATCGATGGACTTCCTTCTTGTTGGGAGAAGCGTACCTTCGCCATCGAGGAAGGTAATGACATGAATAAATATACGGTCGTACAACTAATGGGTACCTTGTTGTCTTATGAGGTACGCAAGGATAGTAAGATCCGGATGAGGGAAAAGATGAAGGCGTACTTGAAGCAAGACGAGCCAAAGAAAAAGGCAATTACATTCAAGGCCGTCCCATCTACCGATGATGAGATTCGGAAGAAGAAGAGGACGAAGAATTGGACATGGAAGCATTGGCCAATATGGCAAAGAAATTCAGTCCGATTTCTTCCGACAAGGTAAGTTGAATCGTAAATCTAAATTTATTTCGACTAATGTTTCTACTCCCGTGTGTTACAAATGTAACAAGCCAGGACATATCAAGCCGGATTGTCCTCTCTACAAACACAAGGGAAAATGGAAGGGATCCAAGCAAGACAAGTCAAGAAAGCACAAGAAAGGGCTTGTCGGCACTTTCACCGACTCCGACTCCTCAAGTGGAGAATCGGACGATGAAGGAGTGGAGATTGCACACACGTGCTTTATGGGAAAAGAGGATTGTGATGAAGAGACTTCCTCCGATGAAAGCGAGGATGGAAGCGAAGATGGAAGCGAGGATGAAGGCAAAGAGGTAACCAATGATGAACTTAGAATAGCCAATGAACAACTTTGGAATAAATTTTCTAATATGGCTACTAAGTTTATGAAGACTAAAAATGAATTAGATAGTCTTAAAAACTTGCCTAAGCCTTTCATCGTCAACAACGACACCGTTGTTGATGGGTTGAGAAATGAGATTGAAAATCTCAAGTCTCAACTTGAGCATGTTCATATCGAGGATTCGGATGAACATGTGATAGCGGATTTGACGTCTCAAATCTCAACTTTGAGTATTGAGAATAAAAATCTCAAGTCACGTGTTTGTGATCTCGCATCGCAAGTATCCACTTTGGATGCTTCTTTGCATTCTCTCACCGAGAAGCATGAGAGCACATTAGGCCGAATTCATGAATTCAACAAAGGTAAGGGTAAGTTGGATGATATCCTAAATGACTTACTTCCGGCCAATCATCACATTGGTTTGGGGTATAAGATGGGAGAGTCATCCAAATCGTCCGCCACCTTTGTTAGGCCATCTTCCGATGCTTCTACTAGTGGAAGTAAACACGTCATGGGTAGATCTTCTACCAATGGTGCTTCCGCTAGGAACACGCCCCCATTTGGAAAGAAACCCACTTTGGGTGGACCTCCTAAGAAGGGTCATGCTTACATGTATACCATGCCTCGTAGGAACACACATCTACCCCACATGTTAGCACATATGCCGATTTCTATGCTCCGCATCCACGAGCACGTGCACACCATGTGAGACACACTCATGCACGTGTTCCTCCACATTCATATGTTCATCCTCTTTCACATATGAATAATTATCGTCATGCACCATTGCATCGCATGCCATATGCTTACCCATGACATGCATCACATAGAAATCAACAACGTATGCATGTTCCCAATAGGATTAGGACTCCCAAGACATACACTATTTGGGGTCCGAAGAACACAAGCATGCATAATAAGAATTTGTATGTGCAATCTTTTATTAATGATGTTATTTTGAATGATGATTATGTTGGGAAATCAAGTTCCTCTTGGACTTGGTTTCCGAAGGGTTAGTTTCCTTTGACCCTTCATTGCTTGGTACCATAAGTTTAATTTCATTTTTATGGGTACCAAAGCAATTGTGGTATGTATGGGTTACATTTAATTTGAATTTAGTTAGCTAAATTTATTGCCTAACCCATAGGATCCAAAAGGATTTTTGGATACCAAAATGATATTTTCTAGGTTAAATCCACCATGAGATACCAACCCTACCAACTCCGTGATTTGCAAGGATTTTCGTTCGATTGGAGTTGTTGGTGCTTGAGTGATGCACCATAGTAGGGGGAGCTTAATGTTGTAAGTATGTTCATACTTTTGATTCATATTGGTATCCATTGGTAGAATATATTACGATTGGTATCATTTTGCTTCTATTTGGTATGCTAGATTAGTGTATGCCATTGGTATATATGATGTTCTATCTATTGTTGGCATAACATTCTTGCATGCTACATTTGGTATGCACATCGGATTATTTTTTTTGTCTCTGATGTTGATTTCGTCGTTCGACCGATTTTATGGATTTAATAGAATTCTTTCTATGGAAACATAGAATTGTTTTCCCATGCATTCTATTGATTTTGGAGAGTATGTTCCAAACTCAATAAGTGAAATTGATTTGAGGTTTGATGATTTCGGATTTCGTTTTTCGCCTATGGCTTGATGATTTCGTATTTCGATTTTCACCTATGGCTTGGTGATTTCGTTTTCCGATTTTCGTCGATGATTTTATGATTTTGGTTGTCGAGTTTCGCCGATGGCTAGATGATTTCGTATTTCGTATTTCATCTATGGTTTGATGATTTCGGTTTCCGATTTTCGATTTTGGTATTTTGCATTTGATATTTTGCATTGGTGTTATTTTGGGCCTTGGTCGTATTCTTCGACTCCCATAGCGTTATTTTTTAGCCATTGCTTTTGTCTCCTCCCGCTCTTTTTGCTAATGCCAAAGGGGGAGAGATATAATAATGACAATGTGCTAATTAATAATTCAAAGGAATTTACCATGAATCTAATTTGATGTGTTAGATTCAGGGGGAGTAAAGATATAAAATGGATTTAGATCCTATATGTCAATATGTGGTTCATATTTCATATCTTACCTCGCTGCTTGATGCATATGAATATTATTGAATATGGAACTAACGTGTCATCAATGCAGGGCGAGTAAGTAAATTTCAATTGAATCATTATTATTGCTTATTATTTATGATTGGTTTGTCATCACCAAAAAGGGGGAGAATGTTGTGATATGGTTCCCCGGATTTGGTTTTGGATGATGAGCAAACATAAATAATGGATACTAACTTATTTGTGAGCGCAGTTATGGAGATCGTCGCCAAAATACCACGTACAACAAAAGCGACGTCTCAAGACTTCTCAATACGCTGATCGTGTGCCTGGAGCTTCGTTGAAGCTCAAGGAGCAATATTGAAGTCAAGAGGAATGAAGATTGAAGCTTTGAAGACGGCTCGTAAGGTTGATTTTTATAGTCTTCTAGCTTCATAGATTAGAATGTTAAGCCTTGAGTAGGACTTACTTTATAATCTTCATTTCGCTCATATCTTAGAGCTAGGATTATCATAGAAGCCATTAGAAACTTTTCCGAAGCCTATCGCTTCTTCCCTCGGCTTCTTGTGCATGTTAGTTGGTTCAAGAAGAGTCACCAACCGACTAGATGACGATCTAGTCGGTCGACAACTCTACATGAACCGACTAGTTTGCCTTCTCTATATTCAGCTCTTTCCATGACTACAGTTAGTCGGTCAAAGAAGAGTCACCGACCGACTAGATGACGATCTAGTCGGTCAGGAGTCCTTCTCAGACCGACTAGTTGTGTACAGTCATTTTCAGCCTAAGCTACTGTTTCGAGTTAGTCGGTCAAAGAACGTTTACCGACCGACTAGTTGAGAAACTAGTCGGTCAGCATTTGTTCTTAAACCGACTAAGTCAACTTGAGGTCTACCTATTCTATTTCGACGTTAGTCGGTCAAAGATCATTCACCGACCGACTAGTTGTGAAACTAGTCGGTCGGCAAGTCTTCTTAGACCGACTAGTTGTCTTTGCCTGTACTTCGACTTCTTGGCTGTTCTACCGTTAGTCTCTCCCAAGCTATTTCAAAGCTCTCTCTCCCTCACAAGAATCTCTCCCTCAACACCTTGAGCCCTAATTCCTCAAGAGAGATTCTCTCCATTGTGAGCTTCTCAAGCCAAGAGCTTGATCCTAGTCACCATACTCCACCCTAGGCTTCCATTGCTGGTCATCTTCTTGAAGCTAGGGTTTGGTGACATCCTCTTCCTCAAAATCCCTCATTGCCCTAATTTGGTAAGTATACTCAAGGCATAGGATTTTGTAAGGTAAGAGTTTATTTCATTTCAATCGTATTTTGAATTGTGTCTCTCGGTTGTGAGAGAGGTTGTGATCCCGGTTTGTGGGAGTCACATGTCTTTTGTATGATTTGACTTGTGAAGGTTTTTCACAAGTACTTCATAGTGGAAATCTTGAGTTAGGGTTGCTAACTCAAGTATCCGGAGGGGATCCGGGTGGTTGGGACGTAGGATCACCGGGAACAAGTCGGGGAGACTTGGGTGGATCCGAACCCAGTAATATTGTTTGTTTGCGTATGTTTTAATTCTTGTTGATAGTTGTTTAATTCCGCATTGTCGTTTGTTTCTTGCACAATAATTAGGAATAACTATCTTGATTATTTTAAGTACTATTCACCCCCCCCCTCTAGTACGTGTGCAGTAGCTACCACAGGGCACTACAATTGGTATCAGAGCAAGGTTCAAAGCTACGCATAGCCAAAGTTGAGAGCTATGACGAACAACGACTACAACGTCTTCAGGAACCGCGATGGAGCTTCTTCAGTTATGGAAGGACTATCCTCAGTAAGGCCTCCACACTTCAACGGTACCAACTATGGGTACTGGAAATGCCGGATGCAAATTTTCCTCCGGAGCGCTTCACTATGGAGAGCCACCATGACGGAGTATGTCGAGCCTTCCGAAGAAGATTTCGCGAAGTGGACTCCCGCGGAGGTCGCCGCGGAAGTTGCCAATGCCAAGGCAATGAATGCCTTGAATTGTGCGTTGGAGCCCGAGGACTTCAACAAGATATGCACATGTAAGAGTGCATATCAAATATGGAACCAACTCCTCATATTGCACGAAGGATCGAGTACGGTAAAAGATTCTAAACTCGTCGTTGCTAATAAAGAATTTGAGTTGTTTCATATGGAGCAGGGCGAAACCATGAAGGATTATTACGCTCGCTTCGTGGATATATCAAACGACTTGGAAGCTCTTGGGAAGACCTACACCCTAAAGGAGAAAGTCTCGAAGATAATCGATGGACTTCCTTCTTGTTGGGAGAAGCGTACCTTCGCCATCGAGGAAGGTAATGACATGAATAAATATACGGTCGTACAACTAATGGGTACCTTGTTGTCTTATGAGGTACGCAAGGATAGTAAGATCCGGATGAGGGAAAAGATGAAGGCGTACTTGAAGCAAGACGAGCCAAAGAAAAAGGCAATTACATTCAAGGCCGTCCCATCTACCGATGATGAAGATTCGGAAGAAGAAGAGGACGAAGAATTGGACATGGAAGCATTGGCCAATATGGCAAAGAAATTCATCCGATTCTTCCGACAAGGTAAGTTGAATCGTAAATCTAAATTTATTTCGACTAATGTTTCTACTCCCGTGTGTTACAAATGTAACAAGCCAGGACATATCAAGCCGGATTGTCCTCTCTACAAACACAAGGGAAAATGGAAGGGATCCAAGCAAGACAAGTCAAGAAAGCACAAGAAAGGGCTTGTCGGCACTTTCACCGACTCCGACTCCTCAAGTGGAGAATCGGACGATGAAGGAGTGGAGATTGCACACACGTGCTTTATGGGAAAAGAGGATTGTGATGAAGAGACTTCCTCCGATGAAAGCGAGGATGGAAGCGAAGATGGAAGCGAGGATGAAGGCAAAGAGGTAACCAATGATGAACTTAGAATAGCCAATGAACAACTTTGGAATAAATTTTCTAATATGGCTACTAAGTTTATGAAGACTAAAAATGAATTAGATAGTCTTAAAAACTTGCCTAAGCCTTTCATCGTCAACAACGACACCGTTGTTGATGGGTTGAGAAATGAGATTGAAAATCTCAAGTCTCAACTTGAGCATGTTCATATCGAGGATTCGGATGAACATGTGATAGCGGATTTGACGTCTCAAATCTCAACTTTGAGTATTGAGAATAAAAATCTCAAGTCACGTGTTTGTGATCTCGCATCGCAAGTATCCACTTTGGATGCTTCTTTGCATTCTCTCACCGAGAAGCATGAGAGCACATTAGGCCGAATTCATGAATTCAACAAAGGTAAGGGTAAGTTGGATGATATCCTAAATGACTTACTTCCGGCCAATCATCACATTGGTTTGGGGTATAAGATGGGAGAGTCATCCAAATCGTCCGCCACCTTTGTTAGGCCATCTTCCGATGCTTCTACTAGTGGAAGTAAACACGTCATGGGTAGATCTTCTACCAATGGTGCTTCCGCTAGGAACACGCCCCCATTTGGAAAGAAACCCACTTTGGGTGGACCTCCTAAGAAGGGTCATGCTTACATGTATACCATGCCTCGTAGGAACACACATCCTACCCCACATGTTAGCACATATGCCGATTTCTATGCTCCGCATCCACGAGCACGTGCACACCATGTGAGACACACTCATGCACGTGTTCCTCCACATTCATATGTTCATCCTCTTTCACATATGAATAATTATCGTCATGCACCATTGCATCGCATGCCATATGCTTACCCATGACATGCATCACATAGAAATCAACAACGTATGCATGTTCCCAATAGGATTAGGACTCCCAAGACATACACTATTTGGGGTCCGAAGAACACAAGCATGCATAATAAGAATTTGTATGTGCAATCTTTTATTAATGATGTTATTTTGAATGATGATTATGTTGGGAAATCAAGTTCCTCTTGGACTTGGTTTCCGAAGGGTTAGTTTCCTTTGACCCTTCATTGCTTGGTACCATAAGTTTAATTTCATTTTTATGGGTACCAAAGCAATTGTGGTATGTATGGGTTACATTTAATTTGAATTTAGTTAGCTAAATTTATTGCCTAACCCATAGGATCCAAAAGGATTTTTGGATACCAAAATGATATTTTCTAGGTTAAATCCACCATGAGATACCAACCCTACCAACTCCGTGATTTGCAAGGATTTTCGTTCGATTGGAGTTGTTGGTGCTTGAGTGATGCACCATAGTAGGGGGAGCTTAATGTTGTAAGTATGTTCATACTTTTGATTCATATTGGTATCCATTGGTAGAATATATTACGATTGGTATCATTTTGCTTCATTTGGTATGCTAGATTAGTGTATGCCATTGGTATATGATGTTCTATCTATTGTTGGCATAACATTCTTGCATGCTACATTTGGTATGCACATCGGATTATTTTTTTGTCTCTGATGTTGATTTCGTCGTTCGACGATTTTATGGATTTAATAGAATTCTTTCTATGGAAACATAGAATTGTTTTCCATGCATTCTATTGATTTTGGAGAGTATGTTCCAAAACTCAATAAGTGAAATTGATTTGAGGTTTGATGATTTCGGATTTCGTTTTTCGCCTATGGCTTGATGATTTCGTATTTCGATTTTCACCTATGGCTTGGTGATTTCGTTTTCCGATTTTCGTCGATGATTTTATGATTTTGGTTGTCGAGTTTCGCCGATGGCTAGATGATTTCGTATTTCGTATTTCATCTATGGTTTGATGATTTCGGTTTCCGATTTTCGATTTTGGTATTTTGCATTTGATATTTTGCATTGGTGTTATTTTGGGCCTTGGTCGTATTCTTCGACTCCCATGCGTTATTTTTTAGCCATTGCTTTTGTCTCCTCCCGCTCTTTTTGCTAATGCCAAAGGGGGAGAGATATAATAATGACAATGTGCTAATTAATAATTCAAAGGAATTTACCATGAATCTAATTTGATGTGTTAGATTCAGGGGGAGTAAAGATATAAAATGGATTTAGATCCTATATGTCAATATGTGGTTCATATTTCATATCTTACCTCGCTGCTTGATGCATATGAATATTATTGAATATGGAACTAACGTGTCATCAATGCAGGGCGAGTAAGTAAATTTCAATTGAATCATTATTATTGCTTATTATTTATGATTGGTTTGTCATCACCAAAAAGGGGGAGAATGTTGTGATATGGTTCCCCGGATTTGGTTTTGGATGATGAGCAAACATAAATAATGGATACTAACTTATTTGTGAGCGCAGTTATGGAGATCGTCGCCAAAATACCACGTACAACAAAAGCGACGTCTCAAGACTTCTCAATACGCTGATCGTGTGCCTGGAGCTTCGTTGAAGCTCAAGGAGCAATATTGAAGTCAAGAGGAATGAAGATTGAAGCTTTGAAGACGGCTCGTAAGGTTGATTTTTATAGTCTTCTAGCTTCATAGATTAGAATGTTAAGCCTTGAGTAGGACTTACTTTATAATCTTCATTTCGCTCATATCTTAGAGCTAGGATTATCATAGAAGCCATTAGAAACTTTTCCGAAGCCTATCGCTTCTTCCCTCGGCTTCTTGTGCATGTTAGTTGGTTCAAGAAGAGTCACCAACCGACTAGATGACGATCTAGTCGGTCGACAACTCTACATGAACCGACTAGTTTGCCTTCTCTATATTCAGCTCTTTCCATGACTACAGTTAGTCGGTCAAAGAAGAGTCACCGACCGACTAGATGACGATCTAGTCGGTCAGGAGTCCTTCTCAGACCGACTAGTTGTGTACAGTCATTTTCAGCCTAAGCTACTGTTTCGAGTTAGTCGGTCAAAGAACGTTTACCGACCGACTAGTTGAGAAACTAGTCGGTCAGCATTTGTTCTTAAACCGACTAAGTCAACTTGAGGTCTACCTATTCTATTTCGACGTTAGTCGGTCAAAGATCATTCACCGACCGACTAGTTGTGAAACTAGTCGGTCGGCAAGTCTTCTTAGACCGACTAGTTGTCTTTGCCTGTACTTCGACTTCTTGGCTGTTCTACCGTTAGTCGGTCTACGTTGTATCACCGACCGACTAGTTGATGAACTAGTCGGTCAGTGATCCTTCTTTGACCGACTAGTCTGCTTCAGAATAGAGCCGTTGGGATTCTTTCAAACTCGATTTCTCTTCCCCTTTAAATAGAATCCTGATTCGTTTGAAGAGGGGTTAGAGGTCCTATTTCCAAGCATTTTCAGACCTAAGAGAAGAGCTCTCCCAAGCTATTTCAAAGCTCTCTCTCCCTCACAAGAATCTCTCCCTCAACACCTTGAGCCCTAATTCCTCAAGAGAGATTCTCTCCATTGTGAGCTTCTCAAGCCAAGAGCTTGATCCTAGTCACCATACTCCACCCTAGGCTTCCATTGCTGGTCATCTTCTTGAAGCTAGGGTTTGGTGACATCCTCTTCCTCAAAATCCCTCATTGCCCTAATTTGGTAAGTATACTCAAGGCATAGGATTTTGTAAGGTAAGAGTTTATTTCATTTCAATCGTATTTTGAATTGTGTCTCTCGGTTGTGAGAGAGGTTGTGATCCCGGTTTGTGGGAGTCACATGTCTTTTGTATGATTTGACTTGTGAAGGTTTTTCACAAGTACTTCATAGTGGAAATCTTGAGTTAGGGTTGCTAACTCAAGTATCCGGAGGGGATCCGGGTGGTTGGGACGTAGGATCACCGGGAACAAGTCGGGGAGACTTGGGTGGATCCGAACCCAGTAATATTGTTTGTTTGCGTATGTTTTAATTCTTGTTGATAGTTGTTTAATTCCGCATTGTCGTTTGTTTCTTGCACAATAATTAGGAATAACTATCTTGATTATTTTAAGTACTATTCACCCCCCCTCTAGTACGTGTGCAGTAGCTACCACAGGGCACTACAAAGTGGTGGTCAGGTGCTTGACTGACCCTTGGGGAAACAATCGGTTGACGCCATCTTGTAACCTCGTTCTGATACGAAGTGTTAGGACTTGAGATGGCAAAGAGAACATTAGAGGGTGGTAAATATTGTTTTTGAAAAATTAAAACTCCTATAGAATTATCTCCTTAAGGTCAAAATTAGTGTTACCTAAATAAGCCTTAATCAACCAATAATACTTGCAAAAATAAAGATGTGTAGCATTTTGAGTATTGGACTTCTTTAATGATGAGTAAACATAAATACTTGTGACTAATCCCCTCCATATAGTTAATCCATTACCTAAGCTAATCATGAAGATAAAATATCAATTGATGACTATCAAGATCAATCAAAGATCAATGAATTGAATATTGGGTGATCAAGTTGAAGAAAGAAGTTTCAAAGACTTTAAGGCCATTCAAGAGAAAGAAGGAAAGCAAAATTCAATGTAAATCTTTTTATGCTTTTATTCTCTTGATTAGAATGTAGCCTTGTAGTAGACATATCATGGAGCTCACACACTTCACTCTATCTAGATTAGGACGTCATTAGAAAGCATTTCCTAGGACTCCAACTCTTCATTCCCCTTACTGTGTGCATAATGGATTTTCAACAGGCGATTGAAGAACAAAATGCAGGTGTCTGTCTCTATACATGCGCTTGAGAATTGTTCTGCAGGTGTCCGTCTCTATACATGCGCTTGAGAATTGTTCTGCAGTTGTCTGTCTCTATACATGCGCTTGAGAATTGTTCTGCAGTTGTCTGTAATGTATACGTTTTGACATAGGTTTTTGGGCTTTTCTTTCCTAACTTTCAACTGGTGACTGTTGTACAAAGTACATGTGCCTGTCTAGTTTCAGACACCTGTGAATTGTGAGTCTGTCGCCTATCTTCTCTTACCCAAAGATCTTAAGGTCTGTCAACTTATGCACTTGTGCATCTAGGCGCACTATGTAGGTTTACAGGCGCCTGCCCATGGCACAAGCACGGTCAATACCTCTACAATCGTATGTCCATCACTTGCCCGGATTTTTCATTTTGGTAAGTTATGCACTTGTGTACACAGACGACTGAAGTTGGTTTCCTAGTCACCTGCCCATGGCACATGCACCTGTGGATACCAAATCAGTCGCCTGTCCTAGCTTACCCAGAATTCTTACACTCTATCAACTTACACACTTTGCCACACAGACGCATGTAGAAGATTTTTCAGTCGCCGTTTGGTTTTCAGGTGCATGTCTAACCTTCATCAGTCGACTGTCCTATGTGGTATGTTACTGTTTGAATTCTCACCTACCATCTGACACAGTGCAGTAGGTGACTGTCCGTTCTTCATTAGCCGCCTGTCCTGGCTGTAAAATTAATCCGTTTGGATTTTCCACACTGATTTCAAAGGTGGTTTTGGTATTCTGTTTGAGGGGTTTAAAGAGCCTTTTTAAGAGCATGCTACTGTTCCATTGGAATCCTATTAGCCATTCAATCATTCATCTCAAGCTCCAAAGCTCTCAATTCATTCTAAGCCATAGAATCTCATTCTCTCTTGCTCTCTTAACTAGAATCAAAGTGCATACCCTTTAGGCATTTGGTGGTGACACGAGAAAATGCTTCTTTCTCTTCTTGGCAGAGATCAACACTCCTATCACTTTGCTCCTTCAAGTTCTACTTCAAGGCATAAGTGATTTGTAAGCGTATTTCAAGTTTCATAACTTTTGTAATTTGGTTTTACTCTCGGTTGTGAGAGTGGTTTGCTTGATCCCAACCTGTGTGATTCAAGGACATTAATTGTGTATTGATTACACTTGTAGGGTTGCTACGAGAGGGTTGAAGGAAACCTTAAGTTAGGGGTCTAACATAAGTATCCATGTGGTATCCTGGATAGAAAGGACGTAGGATTACCGGGAATAAGTCGGGTTTGACTTGGGTTATCCGAACCCTTGAACATACTTGTCTTTCCATGTTTATTATTATTAATTCATAATTCCGCATCTTTGTTGAATTAGGATTTTAATTAGGCGTAATTTCTTAATTAATTTTATAAACACTATTCAAACCTCCTTCTAGTATTTTCCTCATAGCCAGGGTCCTTACAATTGGTATCAGAGCACAAGGTTATAGCTATGGCATCCAACAACAACAATGTTCCTCCACCTCCTTCGTACAATAATCACGATCGTGATCGTGCTTCTTTCGTATTCGAAGGACAATCTACGGTTCGTCCTTCGCGTTTCAACGGCACGAATTTCGGCTATTGGAAGTGCCGGATGGAGACGTTCCTTAGGGGTGGTTATCTTTGGAGAGTCCTCCATAAGGAATACATAAAGGCTTCAGAAGAAGATTTTGACAAATGGACTCCCGCCGAGAAGTCTGATGAGGTAAATAATGCCAAAGTAATGAACGCTCTTCATTGTGCTTTGGATCCCGATGAGTTCAACAAGATATGCACATGTAAAAGTGCATATCAAATATGGAACCATCTCATTGTCACCCACGAAGGGACCAACAAGCTAAAGTTGTCAAAGTTATATGTTGATATACAAAACTTCGACATGTTTCAAATCCAGGAAGGTGAGAACACTGCGACGATGTATGGTCGCTACACCGACATCACCAATGAGCTTGAAGCTCTTGGATAAGCATACACCCAACAAGAGAAGGTAAGGAATATTATCATGTCAATGACCTCAAAATGGGAAAGAAGAGCAATTTCCATTGAGGAGATCAATGACATGAAGAGATATACCATGGTAAATCTCATCGGTACTCTCATGTCTTTCGAAGTAAGAAGGGAGACTGATTGAAGATTAGATGGATGATGTAGCTAATGGAGGCAAAGAAGAAGGCGTTAGCATTCAAATCTACCTCTTCATCCTCTGATAGTGATGAGTCCAAGAACGGGATGCATTTGGAAGAAATGGCGCTCATGGCGAAGATGTTCCAACACTTCTTTCACAAAGGTAAATTCACTTCCAAATCCAAAGTTGATTCCACTAACAATTCTTCTTTTCTATGTTTTAAATGTTACATGACATGGCACATCAAGAAGGATTGCCTAATGCTAAAGAACAAGGAGAAGTGGAAAGCACCAAAGTACCATAAGTCCGACAAATGCAAGAAGGATAAGAAGAAAGGACTCGTTGGTACTTTCGATGAGGTGGGGATTCTTCAAGCAAATCCAAGGATGAGAAGGGTATGAATGCACACATGTGCTTCATGGCACGTGAAGATACATTCTTCGATGAAAGCTCTATTGAGAGTGATGAAACCGAGGTAACAATGGATGAACTTAAAATAGCTAATGAAGAGTTATTTTCTAAGTATCAATCTCTCATGCTTTATGTATACTAATTTGAAGAAATTAAGTGCATCTAAGTCATCCATGCCATCCATCACCAAAAATGACACCATTGTTGAAACACTCACACTTGAGAAAGCAAATTTAATTTCTCAAAATGGCATATTTAGAAATGTGATGAATTCCCACAAATCTCAATTAGATTACATTTCTTTTAAAGATAGCGATGATCTTCTCTCATAAACTACACAACTGGGTATTGAGAATGATTCTCTCAAAGCCAACTGCTCGAGCTCACTACATGTGTGTCCACCTTGGAAACTTCTATTTCTTCTCTTAAGGATAAATATGAGCTCATATCCTCCTAAGTTAAGAGATTTAACCAATGGACAGGGCAATTTTATGAATTTCTTTCCAACCAATTTTCGGCCACAATTGTGTTGGACTTGGTTATTCGAAAGCAAATACATCCAAATCATGCACCTCCTATAGTGATGTAACTATAAATTTTGTGAGGCCATCCTTCGGTGCATCCACAAGTAGTGACAAAAACACAATGGGTAGCAAACCTACCAAGAAAGTCACTACTCCACAAAATCCCTCTTTTTGCCAAGAAACCCATCAAGGTGTAAATCAAAAGAAGGGACATGTGTTTATGTACACTAACACTCACCCACGTAGGAACACTCCTACTACACGTATGAAGACATATGATGAGTTTTATACTCCACACCCACAGACACGTGCAAACCCACACATGAGAAATACTCATGCACGTGCTCCTACTCACTCCTATGCTCATACACATCATCCATATCCACCACATCATATGATGCTCCATATACACCATATGATATGCATACTCCACATTGTGCGTATAATCCTTATATATCTCATGCATATCCTCCTCCTCTTTCATATGCTAGACCTCATGCTCCTAAGCATCATGCACCACGTAGAACTCAACCTAATGTGCATGAAACTTGGAAGAGGACTCCCAAAACATACACAAGTTGGGGTCCCAAGGACACTAGCATTTATGATATGAATGTTTATATGAAATCATATTTCAAAGATGTTATTAATTGTGAGAACTATGTTGGGAAACCAAAGTTCACTTGTACTTGGGTTCCAAAGGGCTAATCCACTTGGACCTAACAAGCTTGGGTACCATGAGCTTATGGTATAATATGTAGGTACCCAAGCAAAAGGAAAACAGCAAGAAAAGAAATATTAGCTCTAAAAGGAAAAGATGGATACTCTATAGCGATTGCTCCAAACACATGACTGTAGATCCCTCCTTGCTCTCCAAAGTGATTCGCATCAAGGACGATGCAACAGTCACATTTAGAGGCGACCAAAACGGAACCATCATTAGAGTAGGCAAAGTCGGTAACCCATCAAACCCATTAATTGATAATGTCTATTTAGTAGAAGGTTTATTTCATAACCTCATTTCCATAAGTCAACTTTGTGACAATGGTTACAATGTTAACTTTGGAGAAGGTTTGTGTACTATAGTTGATAATGATTCACAAGTTTTATTTTTCGGCATTAGACATAAAAATATTTATATTTTAAGTATGCCTCATTCTATAGAACATTGCCTAGTTGCTCATTCTAATGAACTATTATTATGGCATTGTCATTTTGGGCATGTTCATTTTAAGCATCTTTATAAATTAGCTAAGCATGATTTAGTTAAAGGTTTTTCGAAAATATCTTTTAATAAGAAAAGCTTTTGTGATTCATGTCAACGAGGTAAACTCCGTAAAGCATATTTTAAACTTAAAGATTGCATAACTTCTAAAGGGCCCTAGAATTACTTCAGTTATTTTTATTTGGGCATACTAGAGTTGTATCTTTAGGATTATGGATTAGTCGTTGTAGATGACTTTTCTAGATTTACATGGGTATCATTTTTAACTAATAAAAATGAAGCATTTGATGTGTTTACCAAATTTCCCAAGAAAATTCAAAATCTCTTAAGAACCACCGTTATCACTATTCGTAGTGATCATATAGGGGAATTTGAGACTGAAATTTTCTCTAAGTTTTGTGATGACAACGGGATTACTCACAATTTTTTCTTCCCTCGCACACCACCACAAAATGGTGTTGTTGAGAGAAAGAATATGACTCTTATTGAGTGTGCATGCACCATGATCCATGATAGTCATCTTGGACTTTAATTTTGGGCGGAGGCGATTTACACGGCATGTTATGTGCTTGATAGGATCCTAGTTAGGCCCCGTATGAACAAAACTTGTTTTGAAATATTTTATGATAATCAAGTTAAATATTTTTGATTTTTGGTTCAAAATGTTTTATAATGAACATGTTTGGTAATTTAGACAAATTTGTGCCAAGATTCGATGAATGAATTTTTATTGGATATTCCACACGTAGCAAAGTCCACTGGATATACAACAAAACCTCTTCAACGATTGAGAAATCACTTCACGTTTCATTTCATGAAGATTTTAATGTTCCTCATGTTGATGATGATAGTTAGATGTTTTATGTTATTACATTAGTAATGTTAAAATTGATGATACTATTATCGAGACTAACATTACTAATGAAAATGTTAAGATTGTTCCAAGTGATCCAAGTATTCCTAAAGCCTATCCAACCATTCGTGACCACCTCCATGACCAAATAATTGGAGATATTGGAGTGGGTATCCGAACAAGCTCAAGGATTGATGAGTTCTCACATTGTGCTTTTGTCTCTACTATTGAGCTAAAGAACATCCAAGAAGCATGTGAAGATAGCTCGAGGAACATAACAATGGATGAGGAGCACATGCAATTTGAAAGGAATGAAGTTTGGAAGCTTGTCCTTCTTCCAAGTGGTCACCAAGTCATTGGGACCAAATGGATATTCAAGAACAAGATGGACGAAAACGAGGTCATCATAAGGAACAAAGAAAAGTTAGTAGCTCAAGGCTATTAGCAAGAGAAGGTATTGATGTCAAAGAATCCTTTGTCCCCGTAGCTAGATTAGAAGCTATTAGGTTGCTTTTATCTTTTGCATCCCATACGAGTATTAAACTTTATCAAATGGTTGTAAAAAGTGCATTTTAAATTGTTTTGTTAGTAAAGAAGTTTCTGTTTCACAACCACCTGGTTTTATTCATGAAAAATTTCCAAACCACATTTTCTAACTTAAGAAAGCGTTAAATAGGTTGAGACAAGCTCCTTGAGCTTGGTATGATCGACTCAAAACCTTTCTTTTGGATTTAGGTTTTAAAATGGGTGAAGTCGACTCTACTCTTTTCACTAAATATTATGAAAATGACATCCTCCTTATTCAAGTCTATGTAGATGATATCAAATTTGGATCTACTAACTATGACCTTTGCCAAGAATTTTCTAAATCTATAAGGGAAGAATTTGAGATGAGTTACATGGGTTAGCTCAACTATTTTCTTGGTCGTCAGATTCGAAAAATGAAGGATGAGATTTTCATACACCAAACCAAGTACACCGAGGAGTTTATCAAGCGATTCGAAATGGAATCGTCTTCAAAAATGATTCCCATGAGTACAACCACACATCTTCACAAAGACGAAATTGGGAAAGATGTATACATTTATCTGTATCGAGGTATGATATGTAGTCTACTTTATTTAACCACAAGTAGGCCCGATATCATACTTTTAGTTTGTCTTTGTGCTAGATATCAAGCTAGACCTAAGGAATCACACTTGATTGCGGTTAAACGAATTTTTTGTTAGCTCAATCAAACACTAGATTATGGGTTACTTTATCTAGAATATATGAGCTAGTCTCATATAGTGATGCCGATTTAGCTTGATGCAAATCCGATAGGAAGAGTACTAGTGGCACTTTCCATTATCTAGGAAATTCCATTGTCTCTTGGTTTTCCAAGAAGCAAAACACCGTATCATTATCTATGACCGAAGCACAATATATTACCGTGGTCTTGCATGTGCACAAGTTCTTTGGATGAGACACGCTCTCAAAGACTATGGTGTTAATGTGATACTTGCCCTATCAGGGTTGATAACCATAGTGCAATTTGTCTCTCCAGAAATCTGGTACATCACTCCCATACCAAACACATAGATGTGAGATACCATTTTATTAATGATCATGTAGCTAAGAAGGACATCATCTTAGTGTACATTGAAACCCAAATACAAATCGTCGACATCTTCACAAAACCTCTAAAAGAAGATTCATTTGTGAGGTTGCGTGGAGAATTAGGGATTATGGGTGAATCTGAAATTTAGGACTTCATTTTCATATGTTATAACTTGTTTTGAGCTTATTTTTTCATTTCCATGTCTCATTCTGAATGTGTCTATTTTGCACATTTGTTTTCTATTAGATTTATTGGAGATTTTGATGAATTTTATGATTCTATGGATATGTGTATCATTGTATATGCTTATGATGGTTATTTATTGTTATTCGAATGTTTACAGTATTGGTCTAAGGGTGAGAACTCTCAAATGCTTGATTTTTTCATTTCTTGATTTCAGAACCAGGACAGTGGACTATGTCTTCTTCAACATTCAACTGCCCAATCTCCATTTTAGGCCTTTATAACTCATATCCATGACAAGCGACTAATGCTCATTTATAGGCGCCTGGTCATCTCCCGGGCAGGCAACTGTATTTTTGTCATCAGACGCCTGCCCATTTGTCACTCTTTTTCCCGAGAACAAGCTCAAATTTTCTTGAAATTTCTTCTCTGCAGCATGCCCATATAGGTCATTTCACATGCACCTAGCCAAAATCATGCGATTGTGTTTTCTTCTACAGGCGCATGTCCACTTTTTGAGCCATTTTTTATTAGGGCTAGACATGCGACTGCACAATGTGCATCAGTCGCATGTTCGTCGAGTTTGACGGTTTGTAGCCTTTGATCTGAGCCGTTCATTTTGATCCAACAGCCCGGAACTCTCACACTTCATCCTATGACCATCGATTAGTGGCCTTCTCTCTCTCCTTCGATTCAAAAAGCCACAACTCTCCTCATCCATCTCGACCGCTCGAGCACCCTTCCTCCATCGACAAGCCCTGTCAACCGTCGGTCTCCTCCTCCTAGCTCCTCCTATGCGTCGATCTCCTCCTCCATCGGTGTCTAGGTATAATTCTCTCGTTTTTCCTTTTGATTTGTGCCCTAATATCGAATTTCTTCAATCTCTTTTCAATTGCATTTTTTATGGCACAAAATGCAAATCTTCAACATCTAAGGGCAAATCTCTTTCTTTGAAGAAAACTAGGCAACCTACGGTTATGGTTCCTAAGGTGGCCCCAGCCAAAGCTCGCATGAAACGAGCTCGGTCACCATCTCCTCCTCATGAGTTCACTGCTCCCTCTGATTCCGACGAATCGTGGGCTAGTGAATTTGAGCCCGAGCCCCTGATTCATAAGCGTCGTAAAAGCCATGTTTAGGCCCTAGCAATCGTCACTGTCAAAGCCCAAGTTCAAGCTAAAATTTCCAATGTTGAACCCCAAACCAAGCCTGCCAATCCTGAAGCAGAACCTCAACCCAATCCTCCTCCTAGGGCTCCTGCTTCTTTGTTTACTGTTGGAAAATCTAGTCCCATTGCAAGTGGTTTTGATGATGATCAAACCAAATGTTGTTATGTATTAATCATACTACATGAGTGTGTAGGTTGTTCAATAAGCTAATTGAAGCTCGCAGCATATTCCAAGAAGACGAATTATGACTACACACATAGAAGATGAAGAAGGATTGAGCTCACATTCCACATCTACATCCTGAAGCTTTAATTTAAGCATAAGAGGAGCTCGAAGATAAAGCTCAAAGAATGTGCTCAAGCCCAAACTAAAGAGGAGCTCAACTTCAAGTGAAGCATATGCATCAAGCTCAGGTTCATCCATGGCTTCAAATTCTTTATAATGTCTAGTGTGTGAGGTGGTTTTCATTTTCTTAGGATTATGTCAAAGCCAAGAAGAATATGCACACACACACACATATACACACACAAAATGATAAAATGTTTTCTAAAATTGTTTTAAACTCATTTGAGAGCATACTTTCCTTAAAAGCTAAGTTTCAACTTGTAGTCAACTACAAACATCCGGTAGTCAACTACTTTGATTTCTGAAATCTTCTCTCGGAGTCGACTACCAAAGGTGGTAGTCGACTACCAGCTGTTGGAGAGTTTTTTCTGGAAATTCTTTAGGAGTCGACTACCACATTGGGAGTCGACTACCAGCTGTGTGACCAGAATTCCTTAATTTACTCTCTCATTCATTATAAGCTGATTTTTTTGGGCTAAAGCCAAACCTCATTTGAATTATTTTAAATCCCTTCTTAGCTCTATAAATAGGGAACCTTTGAGATCATTCTTTTAATCAATCATTCTTGAGCAAAGATATAATTCTCTCAAGTAAATTCAAGTTCTCAAAATTCTCATCGCTATCAAATTCTTCATAGCCAAACTGTTTTTAATTTTCTGATCTTATCATTATGCATATTTTATATTCTATTAAGATCATTTTCATTTGGCTATTGTAAATCGTTTTTCAAATCCTTCTACTTTGTTTTTAATTATTCTTAAAGAACGTTTGAAACAACAAGATTTCTTGCTAATTTGAATCATCTAGTATTCTTTGTGTGATCAAAGAACGATTTATTCTTTAGACATTTAGAGCACAATTGCAAATTCATCTTGGCTATGGAATTATTAGGTGTAAAACCAATCTCCATTAATTTATTGTGGTGAATTAGATTTTGATCTTAATTTGAGTCCCTTCGAGATAAGGGTATTGGAAATCCTAGCTAAGGTGAGGTGGTGTAAATCCTAGTTGAAACCAGGTCTTTGGAAATCCTAGAGAGTGAATCTAGGTAATTATATTGCTAAGGCAATAGTGGATTAATCTCGATTTGTGATGGTCAGGAACTGGACGTACCCAGGTTATGGGGAAGAGGATAAAATCTCTTGTCTCCCTATGTGATTTTTCTATGATTGTCTCTTGTCGTTTATTTTGTGCTAAATCGTTCATTATTTAAGAATATGTCATTTGCAATCACTTGTTAATTTACTTTTGCTAATAAAATTCTTTATTGCAAGTTTATATTCCGCTATGAGATCTATTCTTTTGTCGTTACTCGTTTGATCTTTATTGTTTATATCTTATTTTATCTTTATCTGGAGATCATCGTGTTGATTAAGGACCAAGCATAGATCACTCTATTTGGTTCCTTAGGCAACATTAGAAGGGAAGTTAGTTTTGTGTTATTGATCGTTGAAAAAGTTTTATTCATACAACACTATTCACCCCCCCTTCTAGTGTTCTTTGCTATCCACATGATCCAACACTTGGTATCAAAGCAAGGTAAAGGCAATGGCTTCACCAACGGTCTTTCCTCCCGGATGTAACATTCATACTCTACCAACCTTTGACGACACTTTCTATTCCCACTGGAAAAGAAAGATGGATATCTTTTTGGAGGCATAAGATTTAAAGTATGCACGATTTCTTAGAGAACCATATGAAATTCCAACCACTCCTCAAACTCAATGGAATCCAGATCAAGAGGAAGCCTACTTCAGAAACATAAAGTTAATGCATCTACTTTGTATTAGTTTAACTAATGAGATGCTAGATCTTGTAGAAGAGGCAGACACCGCACATCAAATACTCAATATATTAGGAGAAAGATTTGGATCAAGTTCTAAAGCAATCCTAACACCCATGGAGACAACCCAATCAAACGATGAGAGCTTTAGGAAAGAAATATGCATGATGGCTCGTCAGGACAACAATGACGAGTTATGTGAATCTAGTTCTGATGATGAAAATGATTTTGACATTGCTAGTGCATATGAAAACTTGTATAGAGAAGATGAAAGATTGAAAGAGAAATACAAAAGTTTAGATAACAAGTACAATGCTTTGCATGATGAAGATGACAATCTTTAGAACAAATTTGATTCTCTTGCTAGTGAGTATGATTCAATAAAACATCATTGTGATATTAACAATGATTGTGATGATTTGAGAATTAAATATGATAAATTAGCTTGTGATCAAGATTTATTAGAAAATGAACATGCTTTGTATGTTTCTTATTTAAATAATAAGATAGATTCTCTTACAAATGTTATTTCTTCTAGCCGTATAAATCATGAAGAATTAGTTGCAAAATTTGATTGTATCAAGAAGTGTTCTATCTCTTCTTGTTCTTATGCTCCTAGAAATGTTGTTGATAGATATTCTCATGCTTAAGTCTCTACATCTAAACATATGAGTAGAAATGTAAATGTTGTGCATGCCAATGTTAAAAAGTATGCTTTTATGTATGGAAGAAATGCTAGACACAATATTTATAGTGCACACCATGAACCCCATGCTTCACATGTTCTACATGTTACACATAATCCATTACATAAACCATATGTTGCACATGACAATGTTGCACACAACATTTCTCAAACACCACGTGCATCATACTAAAAACAATGTTACAATGTTTGGCAATATGATTTGGGTGCCAAAGAATTTGAATGATAGAGATAAAAATGTCTTTATTGAAAATGGTATACATGATGTGTATAAAATTCGTGATTATATGCATATGCATAGGAAATTAAATTCAAATCGAATTTGGGTTCCTAATAAGTAATCCTCTTATATATACATCTTTAGAGTATCCATGTGCTTCATGAACATCATTTTGATACCTAATGCTTAGGGTTGAAATATAGAAATTATGTCTAACAACTTGGACCCAATCATTAGTGGGTACCAAATATATTTAGTCACCTCCTTTCAGGACATATGGATAATGGATAGAGGATGCTCCGCATAAATGACCTGGAATGCAAAATTGCTGTGCGCTTTAACGATGATTGATGGAGGAACAGTAAGTTCCGGTGACAACAAAAAAGGAAAAATAATTGGCATCAGTAATATAAGCGACTCTTTAGAACCTCTTATCAAATATGTTAGTTTGGTAAGCAGGCTAAAACATAACCTAATAAGCATAAGCCAATTGTGTGATAAAGGTTTGAAAGTTATTTTCACATTAGATGCTTGCTTAGTTTATGATAATGATATGAAAAACATTATTGTTAAAGGTAAGCGAGTAGAAAATATCTATGTGCTTAGCTTAAATGATTATGATTCAAATATGTGCTTAATTGTTTCAACAAATGACCCGTTGCTATGGCACAGACGTTTTGGTCATGTTAACATCAAAAACATGAGTAAGATATCTAGGAAAGAGTTGGTGCATGGTCTTCCAAAATTAAATTTTAAATTGGACAAAATGTGTAACTCATGTCAACTTGGCAAAATGCATAAAAGCACGATTAAGAGTATTGGAGCTCTCAGCTCAAAAAGGTCACTTGAACTACTTCATATTGATTTGTTTGGCCCGGTTAGAACTTCATCTCTTTATAATAGCAAATACGTATTTGTTATAGGTGATGATTTCACACGATACACGTGGGTATTATTCTTAGTCAATAAGAATCATGCCTTCCGTGAATTTAAAATATTTTTCAAGAGAATTGAAAGATTATACTCTTTGAAAATTATTTCTACAAGAAGTGATTACGGTGATGAATTTGAAAACAAACATTTTCAAAGATTTTGTGAAAAACGATGTGTTTTTCATACTTTTGTTTTTCCTAGAGCTGCTCCTCAAAATGTGGTAGTTGAAAGGAAAAACAGGACACTCCAAGAGTGTGCACGAATAATGTTGTACGAAAGCAACCTTCCAACATATTTTTGGGCGGAAGCTGTAGCAACTGCGTGCTATATTCAAAATAGAGTTTTAATTAAAAACCTTTTGAAAAGACACCTTATGAATTGTTGCTCCAACAAATTCCAAAAGTATCTTATTTTAGAGTTTTTGGCTGTAAAATATATATTCTTAACACAAAAGATAACTTAGATAAATTTAATTCCAAAGCAGATGAAGGCATATTTATCTGTTATTCTTTTCGTAGTAAATCATATATAATCTACAATAAAATAACCAAAGATGTTGTTGAAACTATGCATGTAACATTTGATGAATCATTTACTAGCAATACTCGCGTTAATTTTGATGATGGTATTGCACCTATTTCCAATGTTAACACTTCCACTCCTTTACCAAAATCTTTTCCTGAAGTTACAAATCACCCACACAAACAATATATTGCTATTGATGCAGGTATTAGAACTAGATCTCAAATAGAATACATGACACAAGTTGCATTTGTTTCTAACATGAGCCGAAAAAGGTAAATGAAGCTTTTGCAGATGAAGCATGGATTAAAGCCACGCAAGAAGAACTTCTCCAATTTGAGAGAAACCAGGTATGTGAGCTAGTCCCCACACCAGAAGATCGTCCAGTCATCCGCACAAAATGGGTGTACCGGAACAAAGTAGACGAGGACAGAAATGTGGTAACAAAGCAAGGTTAGTCGTACATGGGTATTCACACAAAGAAGGTATTGATTTCGACGAAACTTTTGCCCCTGTTGCTAGACTAGAATCCATTAGAATGCTAACTTGCATTTGCATCATTTAAAAATTTTAAGTTGTACCAAATGGATGTAAAGAGCGCATTCTTAAATGGCTATATAAAGGAGGAGGTCTATGCTGAACTACCTACTGGCTTTGAACATGATAAGAAAGTAGGTCATGTTTATAAACTAAATAAAGCCTTTTATGGTCTAAAATAAGCTCCAAGAGCTTGGTACGAAAGATTAAGAAAATTCTTAATCAACTCGGGATATAATGTTCTAAAAATTGACACTACATTATTTGTTAAGAAAATTCATGATGACATTATTCTTATTCAAATCTATGTAGATGATATTAATTTTGGATCCACTGACGAAGATCTATGTCAAGAGTTTGCTAAGTTAATGCAGGAAGAATTCAAGATGAGCCACATGGGTAAGCTTACGTACTTCCTAGGATTGCAAATCAAGCAGTCAAAAGAGGGAACCTTCATTCACCAAACGAAATATGTTAAAGATCTACTCAAAAGGTTCAGGATGGAGAATGCAACGTGAAAGAATACACCTATGGCCACATCCACCTCTTTAGATAAAGATGAAGCACGTAAAAAGGTTGATTAGAAAACATATCGAGGTATGATCGGTTCTTTGCTTTATTTAACTGCAAGCAGACCTGATATAATGTTTAGTGTATGTGCTTGTGCACGATTCCAATGTGACCCAAAAGAATCACACCTTAAAATAGTAAAATACATATTTAGATATCTTAACACCTCTTCTGACTTTGAATTGTTTTATCCCAAAGGTAGAACTTTTGGTTTAATTTCATATATTGACTCTGACTTTGCTGGTTGTAAAGCCACTAGAAAAAGCACAAGTGGAACATGTCATTTCCTTGGACACTCCCTTGTCTCATGGTTTAGCAAAAAAGCAATGCTCAGTCTCACTATCAACTACTAAGGTAAAGTATATAGCTTCTGGACTTGCTTGTGCACATGTACTTTGGATGAAACAAATCTTAGTAGATTATGGTATTAATACATCTACTTGTGTAATTTATTGTGACAATAAAGCGCTATTAATTTAATTAAGAATTCTGTTCTTCATCCTAGAACAAAACACATAGATATTAGACACAGATTCATAGATGATCACTGTGTTAAAAAGGATGTAGAACTTAAGTATGTATCCTCTAAACATCAAGTTGCATATATTCTCACGAAACCCTTACAAAAAGATATATTTTCAAAACTTTGTCGAGATTTAGGAATCCTGGGGGAAAAGGAATTAATACAAGATTGACTCTTTTCACCAATGATACATTTTTTAAAACTCCATTTGTCACTTGATAACACTTTATATGTACACTATAATATTTTTTTGCATGATGACATGGGGGTGAAAAATAGTAAAGCAAAAACGTGAATGAATAATATGTTGCCAACCAGCTTTGATTAAGGGGGAGTATCATATGATTTCAAACCTCATCTAAGTAGGCGGAGTAAGTACACTTACTCGGAGTATGATATGATTTCATCCTACATCTAAGCAGGGGGATTGAGTACACTTACTCATAAGTTTTCATGTCATATTATTCATATGTTTTTGCATTTGGGTGTCATCATCAAAAAGGAGGAGATTATTGGAAAATCTAGTCCCACCCTAAGTGTTTTTGATGATGATAACACCAAATGTTGTTATGACTAATCATATTACTTGAGTGTGTAGGTTGTGCAATAAGCTAATTGAAGCTTGAAGCATATTCCGAGAAGATGAACTATGACTACACACATAGAAGATGAAGAAGGATTGAGCTCACAGTCCACGTCTACATCCTGAAGCTGTAACTTAAGCACAAGAGGAGCTCGAAGATGAAGCTCAAAGAATGTGCTCAAGCCTAAGCTAAAGATGAGCTCAAATTCAAGTGAAGCATATGCATCAAGCTCAAGTTCAACCATGGCTTCAAATTCTTCATAATGTCTAGTGTGTGAGTTGTTTTTCATTTTCTTAGGATTATGTTAAAGCCAAAAAGAATATGCACACACATATAAAATGATTTTCTAAAATGTTTTCTAAAATTGTTTTAAACTTATTTGAGAGCATACTTTCCATATAAGCTAAGTTTTAACTTGTAGTCAACTATAAACACCCAGTAGTCAACTACTCTGATTTCTGACATCTTCTCTGGGAGTCGACTACCAAAGGTGGGAGTCAACTACCAGTTGTAGGAGATTTTTCCCTGGAAATTCTCTGGGAGTCGGCTACCACATTGGGAGTCGACTACCAACTGTGCGACCAAAATTCCTTAATTCACTCTCTCATTTATTCTAAGGTGATTTTGGGCTGAAGTCAAACCTCATTTGAGTTATTTCAAATCCCGTCTTAGCCCTATAAATAAAGAACCTTTGAGATCATTCTTTTAATCAATCATTCTTCAGCAAAGTTATAATTCTCTCAAGCAAATTCAAGTTCTCAAAATTCTCATCACTATCAAGTTATTCATTGCCAAACTATTTTTGATTTTCTGACCTTATCATTGTGCATATTTTATATTCTTTTAAGATCATTTTCATTTGGTTATTGTAAATCGTTTTTAAAATCCTTCTACTTTATTTTATTTTTAAATATTCTTAAAGGATTTTTGAAACAACAAGATTTCTTGATCACATTGAATCATCTAATATTCTTTGTGTGATCAAAGAATCATTTATTCTTTAGCCACTTAGAGCACAATTGCAAATTCACCTTGGATATAGATTTATTGGGTGTAAAACCAATCTCCACTAATTTATTATGGTCAATTGGATTTTGTTCTTACTATGAGTCCCTTGGAGATAAGGGTGTTGGAAATCCTAGCTAAGGCTAGGTGGTGTAAATCCTAGTTGAAACTCGGTTGTTGGAAATTCTAGTGAGTGAAGCTAGGTAATTGTATTGCTAAGGCAATAATGGATTAAATCTTGATGTGTGACGGTCGGGGACTGGATGTACCCAGGTTATGGAGAACCAGGATAAAATCTCTTGTCTCTCTGTGTGATTTTTCTGTAATTGTCAATTTTCGTTTATTTTGTGCTAACTCGCTCATTGATTAAGAATATGTCATTTGCAATCACGTGTTAATTTAATCTTGCTAATAAAATTCGTTATTGCAAGTTTATATTCAGTTGTGAGATTAATTCTGTTGTCGTTACTAGTTTGATCGTTATTGTTTATATCTTATTTTATCTTTATTTGGAGATCATCGTGTTGATTAAGGACCAAGCGTAGATCACTCTACTTGGTTCCTTACGCAACATTGGAAGGGAAGTTAGTTTTGTATTATTGATCGTTGAAAAAGTTTTATTCATACAACACATTTTAACCCCCTTTCTAGTGTTGTTTGCCATCCACAGGATCCAACAGTTCCTACTTGTCGTGACGATAAATGTCTCGGAAAGTATAATGCTTTGATTAACTCAAGCTCCTCAAGAAGTGATTCATTTCATACCCAGCATTTCATGCTGAGAATCTCTCCCAACTCATGACTACGACCAAGTTGGTCGATTTTTTAGATATTCCAAAGCTGAGTCTCCCAAGCCTTATCACATGCCTGTCAAAGTCCTCTTCAGCTCTGCAAACTGTAGCCAGGAAGAGGCAGTCTACTTCTAGCCCATCTTCATCATCTGTGCCTCTATCCAGCACCACTTCTCCTGGTGTTGGTACCTCGATTCCATCATCATCTTCAGCTGATCCGTCGATAGCATTTGATCCCTTCTTTGTGTAGTTGGACTGGAAGGAAAATGTCTTACTTAAGCTGTTCCACACATCCTTTTTGCACCATGGCATACCCATTCCAGTCTTCCTCCAGTCATTACTTCATCCTCCTGAGGATATTCCATCATCTGCTGCTTATGTTTCTGGTGACGCTCAGGCTTCTCCAGCTGACGTCACCCAGTCCACTCCTTCAGCCGTGGACACTCAGAATGCTGCTGCTACTGAGCCTGCAGAGGCTGCTCATGCTAAGGCCACACATGTTGACATCCCTGCTGTTGTTGTTGCTTCGACTGTAGAGACTAATACCCATGACTTTCATGTTGAGATGAGAGCTCATGCGGATGTTGTCCAGGTTGATAATTGATGATTATCAAAGATTGCTCACCCTAGGACCTAGTTTTTTTTGTTAGGGTTAGAGAGTCTTGATGTTTGTTGTAGTGGTGGATATTTTGGACGTATATATAGATATTATGGTTACATTTATGGTTGGTGATACTTTTGTGTTGATGTTGTCATTCTGTGTGTGTGTGTGTGTATATATATATATATATATAGGAAAATTTTCAAATGAGAACATTTCACACCGTGCGAAAATGTTTTTAGTTTTTTTTTTGAAATTTTTTTTTTCAAAAATTCTTTTTTCCACCCTCATTATATGTTGTTATACACCCCTCAAAAAATAATCATTGAGAAATAATGTCATTTGGCCTTCGATCAAGGCATTTCATCAAATTCGCACGTTTTGAGACCGTTAAATTTGTAACGGGTGGATGAGTGCTTTAATGCCCAACGGGTTCACCCATTATTTTCCCTGTGGTATATATTTGTATGGATTAAACATCAAAAAAAAGAATTTTTGAAAAAAAAAATTTCAAAAAAAAGATAAAATTCTTTTCGCACGGTGCGAAAAGCCCCTTTTTCGCAATGGAAGATTGCCATATATATATATATATATGCCATATATATATATATATATATATATATATATATATATATATATATATATATATATATATGGCATATATATATATATGGCAATCTTCGGGTGCAAAAAACCCGTGCGAAAACCCGTGCGAAAAGTTTTTTTTATTTTTTTGAATTTTTTTCAAAAATTTTTTGCAGTTTAATCAATACAATTATATACCCCAGAAAAAATAATGGGTAAACCCGTTGGACATTAGCGCACCCATCCACCTGTTACAAATTTAATGGTCTCAAAACGTGCGACTTTGTTGAAATGCCTTGATCGAAGGCCAAATGACATTATTTCTCAACAATTATTTTTTGAGGGGGTTATAACAACATATAATGAGGGTGGAAAAAAGAATTTTTGAAAAAAATTTAAAAAAATCTAAACACATTTTCGCACGGTGCGAAATGTTCTCATTTGAAGATTTACATATATATATAGGATTTAATCAGGTGGCAAGACACAAAAAAGTGGGAAGTACAAGCCCCCACATAGGCTTGTACTCGTGGGGCCCCACCTTTTTGTGTCTTGCACCTGATCCATTGGATCAGGTGCCACCTGTTCTACATTAATCCCATATATATATATATATATATATATATATATATATATATAGGAAAATTTTCAAATGAGAACATTTCGCACCGTGCGAAAATGTTTTTAGTTTTTTTTTGAAATTTTTTTTTTCAAAAATTCTTTTTTCCACCCTCATTATATGTTGTTATACCCCCCTCAAAAAATAATGGTTGAGAAATAATGTCATTTGGCCTTCGATCAAGGCATTTCATCAAATTCGCACGTTTTGAGACCGTTAAATTTGTAATGGGTGGATGAGTGCTCTAATCCCCAACGGGTTCACCCATTATTTTCCCTGGGGTATATAATTGTATGGATTAAACATCAAAAAAAGAATTTTTGAAAAAAAAAATTTCAAAAAAAAGATAAAAATCTTTTCGCACGGTGCGAAAAGCCTCTTTTTCGCATTTGAAGATCCCTATATATATATATATATATATATATATATATATATATATATATATATATATATATATGAGGAGGGATCAAATGACCCCCAAAAATAACCCCCAAAAATGACCCCCTATCAAAAATCCTATGCCCCCCATTTTTTCGGAAGATCCGAACCGTTCATCTTGATCTCCACCCTCTAAATACATGACCCACCAATTTTCAACCCGATCCCATATGTTTTGCCCATTCATCAACCATTCGCAAAAGTTCTGTTCATGCGAAACCGTTAAATTTGGGTCGGATGGATGAATGGGAAAAACACATGGGATCGGGTTGAAAATTGGTGGGTCATGTATTTAGAGCGTGGAGATCAAGATGAACGGTTCGGATCTTCTGAAAAAATGGGGGGCATAGGATTTTTGATAGGGGGTCATTTTTGGGGGTTATTTTTGGGGGTCATTTGATCCCTCCTATATATATATATATACACACTTTGCTTAATAAAGATTCTCACTATTCCTCCAATATATATATATATATATATATATATATATATATATATATATATATATATATATATATATATATATATATATATATATATATATATATATATAGGGATTAATGGGTATCATACGCCATATGAGATAGGCTCTCATACTACCTCTCACATAAAGCAACCAAGTATAAGCCTACATGGGCTTGTACTTGGTTGTACTTGGTTGCTTTATGTGAGAGGGCGTATGAGAGCCTATCTCATATGGCGTATGATAGCCATTATTCTCATATATATATATATATATATATATATATATATATATATATATATATATATATATATATATATATATATATATATATATATATATATATATATATATAGCCCACGAGAGGGTGTCCTAGTGGTAAGTCATTCCGCTCCAAAGCCAAGGGGTGCGGGGTTCGAGGCCTATGGCCGCCGTGACTTGGTAATTATTGTGGAATTTTTTGTGGAATTATTTACCCTGGGGCTACATCTCCCCTCTCGGACTAACCCGGGGGCCGTTGGGGGCACGGTGGTCACCCCCCAGTTTGCATAGTCTCGACCGGGCTCTCGCCTTACCCTCCTAAAAAAAAGCCGAAGGCAGGGGGAGGGGGTTGGGGATTTTTCTGGGTTTGAAAACCCATAAAAATCCCCAACCCCCTCCCCCTGCCTTTGGCTTAGGAGGGTAAGGCGAGAGCCAAGACTATGCAAACTGGGGGTGACCGCCGTGCCCCCAACGACCCCCGCCCATATATATATATATATAGATATATATATATATATAGAGGTATATATATGGTATATATATATATATGGTATATATATATATATATATACCATATATATATATATACCATATATATACCTCTATATATATATATATATATATGGTATATATATATATATATATATATATATATATATATATATATATATATATATATATATATATATAGAAAGATGCTAATATGAGATGGTGAGATGGTGAGATGAGATATTCATCTCTCGAACTAGCCAAAACTATTTGCCAAATCATCAATCGGAACCGTCCATCTTTTTCTATCTATCAAGTGATCTTTATAGATAATTTTTTGTATCATTTGGACATTTCTATCAGATCCATCAAGTGTTTGTAAGATGAACGGTTTACAAGCTGCCTGTAAATGTAACAAAATTGGAACGGGTTGATCCATAGGATTTTGGGGTTTATAATCTCTAATTTTTTTAGGGTATAGATCTATCGACATGCTCTTGAAGATGACCGGTGCCGATGGTTAATTGGTGTTGCCGATTTTGCTAGCTTACGATAAGGATTTAAGCTCACCATCTCATAATAGCATTACTATATATATATATATATATATACTAGTCATAACCCGTGCCCGCGGGCACGGTTCATTTAAGATTTCCCTCGCAAAATTTGTTTCCCAAAAAATTATTTTCACAGGAAAAATTTAAAAGAACAACAAATTGTATAACAATATTTATCGGCGCGGAAAAACAAATTCAGCGCAGGTGCCTTCGACATAGAACAACAAATTCGGCGTGAGCGCCTTTGGAGCGGAACAACAAATTCGGCATAGAACAACAAATTCGGCGCAGAACAACAAATTTAGCGTGAAAAAGTTTAGTGTGAACAACAAATTAGTGTGAAAAAATTAGCATGGAAAAATTTAGCGCCTTCGGCAGCACATTGTTTTTTCCTCACATTTTCACATAACCAGTTATTTAGGTATCACACTGGTTTTCGAGTATCTCATTTTGACATTATCTGTTTTATTGCTTTTTGTGTGTGGGTTTAATCTGATTCTTGTTTTTCATGTGGCCTTGAGTTGCTTTGTTGGTCTCTCATTGATCTCAGGCCACAAGCTGTTTAACTTGTTTGAGCCGCCGACTCCCAGCAAGGAATTTGGATTGCAAGGAGAATAATATGCTTAGATTAAGATATAGCATTGTTGTAATTAAGATGGTTTTATTTTCTGGGCTTTTGTGAGATTTTAAGAAGATACTATGAGAAATATAGAGGGCATGCCAAGTGAAAGTTTTTTGTGTATCTGAATTTTTGGTATCCAGCATTTTTTGTATCACATTTTTATGAGGATTTTTTTGTGTACCATACTTCATGTTTTTCAGAGTTAAGATTTTGTGTGTGTGTGTGAGGATTTCAAAAAAAATAAATGCATTGATGCACAACCTGAGCATACTTCACAGCATGATGGTGTTGAAACAGATGTGAAAAATGATTAAGAACTCGAAGATGACATTGACAGTAGCATATAATCATGCAGCATATATGAGCAAGCAGTGAGATAGAGTTCCATGCCTATAAGAACTATACAAAGTATTGAAGCATGTAGTGGTTGAGCTACCATGCCTATAAGTTTGCCAGGATTCCACACTCTAGTATATGATACTATGAATTATTTTTAAGGTGTGTTTGAGAAAGCAGTCTGATCTGTTAATTTAGCCAATACCAAATAAACAATACAAAGAGAGAGAAAAGACACAAACATGAAAAAGTTGCAAAATTCTCTCATATAAGTGAAAGGATTCATTGATACTTTAATGTACACAAATATTTCTATAGAAGAAGCCACGACATTATCAATACATCATTCTATACACTTAGTTTCTTATTACAAACTGGTTTCAAACATGAGGGATACAAACATGATTCTGCACATCATTATGTACACTTAGCAAACATGAGGGATGCTCTATGAAGCTAGTTTCATCTGTAAACATGAGGGATGCTATATGAAGCCTTAACCTTCCCAACCCTGCCCTTGTTTCCATCCAACTGATTCCTTCCACCTGCAATCACATAGCGATCGACCTGGGTAACCAATGGCCAGAGTCTTCTCCCCCTCCCGTTGAATATATGTTCCTGTTAATTAAACAAATATCAAATGAAGTAGTAAGTTTAGATGAACAAACAATATGCTTATATGATTACATATTTATGATGTTGACTTGTTTCAAAGCAAAGAAGTTCTAGAGACTAATATATATTGAGCAAATGAAATGCACAATCTCATTTAGCAAAAACAGTGTAAAAAAATCAGGCATGACCCATAAAAAGTCACCAGAATCTCCTTGCTGTTGAGGAGCTTCTTACGGAGCTCAGACCGAAATTTCTCAGTCTACTGCAAAATTGAAAGATTCAGAATAACAATCAAGGCAGAAAAATATAAACAATGTTTAAAAAATTTATCTCCTCTATGTTCCCACCTAGCAGAAATATTTCATGGCTGAAAAATTGTATATTCTCTCCTCCACGCAAACACAGAAAGAATATAGGTAACAGCCACGAGGATCACATAGTATTCAAAAATAATCAATGAATCAATGAATCCAATTCAAATTCTGGACTTAAAATAATGGACTGATTGATGATCAATAAATCCAATTCAAAAATCTATTCCTGTTATAGATTCCAAGTACTAATTTTGATCCAGAGCGAGGCAATTTGATGGTGCTGGAAGATCTGAATTCAAATAACATCTAAGCATCTGCATTCCAAATAGACAAATAATATTTTTCAGTACCGACAGCGTGCATTTAGACCTGCTCAAAACACACTGCTGCATTTTGTAGGATTTAGAAACCTGAATTCATGTGATTTCTGCATTGGAGAGCATGTTCTAAATTCTGGTTCATACACAAAGGTGTCAAATTTATCTGCTAAATGAGGTAAAAATACAATAGAATGCAGTGGCACAAAAACCAATTGCTTTAACGGTCAGTTTGATGATATTGAGATGAGCAATTCTACAATTACCATGAAAGTTATGAACATTCCACCGAATACATGATGTTGAGAATGGTTGCAAAAAGAAAAATGCAAAATCAATCAGTCATATACACATCTCTCATCCTAGAAGTACTTTACTGTCTCCATCATTCAACAATCAAAACCCAACAAAGTGCAGCAATAATTTGTCAATAATTTACCCATGTAAAGGTTCGTTATTTCTGCTTGTATATAGAGCCATTTTAACTTCTATCAATAAGTTATCCACAATGCTAGGTGTAAGTGAGATGTCAATTTTTTTCTGTTACACAGCCTTATGAATTGTCAATGAACCAAATGTTACTATAGCTATTGAGAATGTGTAATACTGACACCCTGTTATCAAAAGTTACATTGAAATGTGATGCTTGGCTACAGATTAGCGCATTTGTTACTGAAAGTTTGTATGCTAATGTTCTAGAGATATTATAGATTAGGACGGTTGAAGGGTCTCAAGTGTTATCAAGTTGAACCTCAGTGCCAATACTGTAATCAACTGACGTTCGAGTGCAAACTAAATTGGCAAGTCCAGGACAACTGGTTTTAGCCACTGAGCATATGTCAGATAATATGTAGAGAGAAAACATATGCACTCTAGAAGCAACAGGTTTGATCAATAGAGTTGGATTTGTCCATGGACCCTATTTGCTTCATATTTGTAAAAATATTAAGTATGTGATTTAATTTTCTAGGAAAAATTGAAAATGGAGAAGATATAAGAGTTTTAATATAAATGAAATGATCATGAGAAGTAGCAGCAAGATCGACAAAGATTAAAATCCTAGTAAATGCGAGTTCATCAGACAGCAATGCCAAAATTATTATGATCCATAATCAAATTTCAGGCATTATGTTGAATGCAACTTCTTTGGAATTTAGTATAAATTTAAGCAAGCACCACTTCAAGTGATATCCCAATTTCTATGCATATTCACAGTATTTTAGATCTTGTTCGATTGGAACTCGTACAACACCATTGGCTCAAATATGCATGAACATCATCAGCCCCGGGACTTAGCTTAATATAAGATCTTTGCTAAATTGCTCAGTGACAACGTTATTATCTTCTAGTAGAATGCTTTAGGTAAATAGGTTACTAAATAGAACCACAAAAGGTCAGTTACTTCTGCAGGTGAATATAGACAATTTAACTTCTGTAAATAATTTACTCACACATAAGATCCAACTGAATTTTCGTCTGAATTCCCTACAACAGGAATTAAACCCAAAGAAAATTATCAAATATAAAGAATCTCATTGAATCCTCACGATCCAAACCACAAATAACAATCCTCCACCAATTAAAAACATCAAAACATGTTCCACCTTCTAAAACCCAATGAACTCATAACAAAAACCTGAACTTTCACAGAACTCGACATCCCTAGACTCAAAATCCAAAAGATCCAATAAAAACAGCAACAAAAGGGGCAAAATTAATTAGAATTAATTCAAAAGTCACTCTCTATAACGTATCGGTAGGTCCAATGAACGTAACGCTCGACCGGAAGATGTTGCTATCATCTCTTTTAACATTCATCCTAGTTCATAGAAAGATGCATCTGTTTATGGGCAATCAATCCATTGAAATGAATCAAATAGTTGCATTGCTGTTGTGATTATGCATTTAAATAGCTTGGCCACATCAAGATGCAGTAGGCCATATTTATATATTTTTTGTTGACCACTGTAACAATTAAACCCCCCGACATGTATTAATAATCAAATAGCCAGCTTAAAAAGGAGGCCATAGCTAGAGATGGAATCAATTGAATACCAACATCTCCAAAACAGGTTCAATTTTCCGTATTCAAATTTTTATTTAAATCTGTTTTGGATACTCAATCATATACATGCTCGATTAATTGTATGATTACTATACTTAAATTTAATTTATACGTTACTAAAGAACTACCATGAAGACATCCTTTAGCTAGTATGCTGCTCTACATGGAGATGTGTGGCCTAATACTGCTATTATTACTTCTCCCACATTCCCCTATCTCAATAAATATTTCACATCTCCTTTCCTAAAAACCAAAAAGAAAAAAGAAAAAAAGAAATGATAGAGGAATCACATATAAAATAAAAATAACAATGAAAAAATTTAATGCAAAAAATTGAAAATGACATCTGGAAGTTGAGTATGGTGTCATGGCCCCATTACTTCAATGTTGATAAGTCATATGCATGAGCTGGTCGGTTTTAGGAAGAAGAAAAACCGAGAAAAAATGATGTTCGAGGGATGATGTTCAAGGCACACATACATAAAAGATGAGTTAATGTGCCTGTTCCTTGTGTTCAAGGCACGCATACATTTAATCATGAATGCTAATGAAAAAGTAGTGCATATATTTTTTAAAAAGATTATGTTCCTATTTTATTTTTAGAAAAAGTAATTTGTTTATAAAAAGATCATGTTCTACTTCACTACCGGCATCATTCAAACCCACTGATTCCCCTTCACTACCTTAAAGACTCACAAAACAACCAAATATTCAAGAAACCAAACAAAAAAATCAGAAATTTTGTAGATCCAAATACAAAAGGATCAAAAGCCGTAGGCATACCATCTAGTGACCTCAGCCCTCATCGGTGAGTCCTCCAGCCCCATACTGAGCTCCTCGATCCCCAAAAAAACTGTAATTCTACAACAAAGCATGTTATAAACAAATAATAAATGTTCAAATCCATCAAATCCAAATCCTCAACTGATGGTCAACATTCAAATGTCACATATTATTCAAAGGCAACCAAACAAAAATTCCACAAATATAATGCTGAAGAATCCAAGCTGCATCCAATCCAATGATCTGGGGGGAAACAAAGTCACATAACATTAGAAGATGTACTTTATGTGAAGCAAAAAGGGCTTACAATGGGGAGAAAAGATCTGATGAAGAAGAACATGCTCCAAAAATTTCTCATAGTACATTGACTAATCTAGTTGCACTAATTGAACTCGTAAGAAATCATCTTTTCTAATTTACTTAAAACTTCAACCAAAATATAATAAAATAGAGAGGAAAAGGGGGGCTTTGCACATATTTCTAAAGATTGAACCAAATTTAAATTTCAACCATCACAAAACCTTTAGAAATCCCCAAATATAACACAATTTCTAAAGCACAATCAAGAAAACTAATAAAAATAATGCTGCAACCCAAATTTTTCTTGAAACAGACTCCGAAATTCTGTCTGTGATTGATCCAAATCCTAGAAAAATATTGCAATGGAGCTGAACACTTGATAAATTGGCCTTGTAAAAATATAGGAAGCAACTAACTTAATCAAGATATATGAGAAAGAGGCCACATGTCACACATGTCCCACCAGCTACATCAAGATGTTTCATTCCAGGAAAGGGATGCAACTTAGGGACCAATCTATAATCAAGCAAGAGTGGTATGTTGACAACATTGTTCTGATTATTTTGAAATAATGACATAGAAATTGTATGAGATATAAATGTTAACTCCAAACAAAAAATAATTACACATCCCCAGAATCGTTGCTCAAATTTTCATATCACAGCATCAAAGGAACAAAACTCATAGCAAAGATGCTTTCCAGGTGTCTTAAACAAAATTTTAATGAATGTGATGAGCAAGATCTGATCAAGGTAGTAGCCTTTAGGGGGTATGTGCTTTTTATGCTGCATTTTTTTGGAATTTCAAATGAATTTTTCTTAAAATGTTATACTCATACTTGAAAGTTTTGGTGATTTGTATTTAGAATATCTTAAGAATGCACTAATTAGAAACAATGATATGCCAAAAGGCCTAGCTTGGCAAGAAAGTTTCTGTAACTCAGAAAGTTTATTTTTAGTTTTATAATGAAACCAAGTTGTGTATCCATACTGTTTCAGAGTGTTTTCTCACTACAAAAGCGTTGACCGTTGGCTTCCCGGTCAACGTGGTCAAGGGGCCGATTTGGGTCCCTCGGGTGCGTCGAGTCCGTGCAGACGCGGCGCAAATCTGAGGCGTGGATGATGTGGAGCACTTCGGCTGGGCCGGGTCTGGATCCTCGGCCGCAGGGGGGCGAGGGGAAGCCTCGGCCCGGTGTGAGACGCTCGGCCTCGGATTGTCGTGCTCAGCCTCGGTCGTTCGAACGACGAGGAGTAGCCTCGGTCGCCTTGCTTAATGCGCGGCCAGCGTGGGGCGGAGGGGAAGCCTCGACCCGTGGATCTGATGTCCTCCTGCGTAGACGAGAACACTCGTCAGGGGGGCCGGACCTGGGTTCCGGCCAAATCCCCTCCGATGCCTAAGTCAGACAGTGATCTGAAAGAGGAGGCTCGGCGGAGACGGTTCGACTCGAGAGGAGATCGGAACGGCGTCTACCGGCACGAGCGGGGGAGGAAGGAGATGAAATGGGGGAACTAGGTTGTTGATGGAGTACCTTAGGTTTTAGCTACCTGAGATGCGGTCCTTTGTCCAGTCGCCCTCCTAGCCCTTTTATAGGCCTCGCGTCGTGACTGCCCACAACTCACGTCCTTCATCCGCCCCCGATCGTGCCCCCTCAATCCGCCTCCCCGTCGCCGCTCCCCGCGCCATGCCAGCACCTCCCCATAATCGGCCATTTAGTGGTAGCGGGATTGGGGGGAACGGTTATCGCTGGAGTGGGCGAGTGACTTGAGCGTTATCGGGGCCGGGTCGGATCGATATTCGGGGACCCTCTATAGGGCCTTGTCGGGCGGGCCTGATTGTGTAGATGGGCTTCTGGCCGACGGTCGGGTTTCTGGGCTCGTGTCTTTCGGGCTTCGGCCAAATAGGCATAACAATTGCCCCCATTGGTCGGGTCGATCGGCCTCGGCTGGTTCGGCTCGGCCGATGTGTCTTCCGCCGATTTTGACGGGCTCGTCAGTCGATGCCGACTCATTTATTAGTCGTCATCATGAATTGGTCCATTCGATAATTTTAAGGCGCGGGTTCCGAAGCGCCGTCGGTCCCTGATGCTGCCACGTGTAGCTGCGGGTTTATCCCCACTGCTCGCGAGGTCTTCTTAAATAGAGAAGCCGGGTGGGTTGTGCGCCGCCATCCCATCGCTCCCTTCTTTGCGTCGATCTCGATTCTGCACGAGCTTTGCCCCATGTCGTCTTCCTCTGCCACTGGTTCGGGTCGGTCGGAGCGTGACGCCACTCCTGGCCTGGTGGGTAGTCCTCCTCCGGCAATTCGTCGGCACGGGGGTGAACTTTCAGGGGTGCCCCCAGAGGTCTTAGCGTGGCCTTCGTCGGTCTGCGCCACCGCCATCGGGAGTATGCGTTCCGCCTACCTGCTTCCGCCATACTCGGCTCGTGCCCCCGGGTCCGACGAGCGGATCTGCCTTCCTGGTCCCAACGAGGTTGGAATATACGAGAAGTGCTTCCGCTTCGGGCTTCGTTTTCCGCTTCCACCCCTTTATCGTCGAGTTTCTTCAGGCCCACAATGTGGGCTTGTGCCAATTCTGCCCCAACGTCGTCGGGCTCCTTGTCGGGTTCGTCGTCGTCTGCATGCTGAGGGATGTGGCACCCTCTCTCCGTCTCTTCGCCCAGTTCTACCGCTTGAGCCACCACCAATCAGGAGCGTGGATTTACATCAGCGCCCGCCCGAAGATGACCCTGGTGCTGGGGCTGCCGAGCTCCATGAAACGTTGGAAGGGGGAGTATGTATTCGTCACGTTCTCGTCGAGTGTACCTTTCCCGGCTCGGTGGGGAGCGGTCGACGCGGTCATCCTCGATCTGGGTGAGCCGACCGCCGCCGAGCAGCAGACGGCGAAGAATCTGCTGGCGATTCCACCGAGGGAGCGGACTATCGACGTCCTCTTTAGCGACCATAACTTGTGCAAGACGGTGTGGCCTTTGGGTAAGATCTCTGAGTATTCACCATTCGAGGTTGCCCGGGCTCTTCTCGGTCTCTCACTTCCTCTTTGGGTGCAGGCGGATTCCCTCTCGGTCCTTCTCCCGCCAGCACTCACGTGCAGGCCCCGGATCCGGATCCGCATAGGAGAGACCATGTGCTGGAGGTCCGGAAGAAGCGGCGGGCCGTGACCTTGACTGGAGGCTCCAAAAGGAAGAAGGGGCCATCCCCCTCTACCCCCTTGTTGGGGTCTTCCAAGAGGGTCCGTGAGGGGGCCGAGGGAGTTGACGTCCCGCCGCCTACCGATCAGCTCCGACCCACCCCCGTTGAAGTTGCCTGTCCGTGGGTCGGCCCTTCGCCCCTCCCGGGCGGTTCTCTCCCCGATGCCTACGATCGGTATCTAGGCGCGTTCCGCTCCAACCCCGGCGAGTTCCCTTCGTCAGGGGAAGGCCTTCTTCGTCCACGCTTCCTGGTGGGGGAGAAGGAATCGGTGTTTTCGAGCCGCGGAGCCGCCGCACGAGTGGCCGAGAACAGTTGCCTCCCTTCCGATCAGGCTGTGTTGGATGGAGTTAGAGGTGACTGTTTGGCCACCTTCGTGATTCAGGCTGGCCAACAGGTAGAGTGTCTCTGCTTGTTCTCCCTCCAGCTGCTTTCACCGTCTTACCTTTGTTGCCTTGGTGCAGTTGTCCTCGGTGGGTCTCTCGATGAGGCGCCAATTTGCGGCGCTTCCCAAAGCCAAATCCGATGCCGGGCAAGATCTTGAGGCCCACGGTGAGGAGGGAGAGGCAGGTCAGTTAGAGGAAGTGCTGGTCAGGTCCTTGGAGACCCGCGTAACTGAGCTGTCCTCTGCCTTGGAAGAGGCGGACCGGGAGAGGGCCTTGGCTCTGACTGCAAAGTCAGAGGCCGAGGCGCGGGTCGCCGAGCTTTTGGGAGGTGCCGACACGCCTGGGGGAGCCGAAAAGATCCCAGTCTCTGTCGCTGCCCCCGAGGCCCTGGAGCTCTCCGATCGTCTGGAGGAAGCAGAGGAGTAGGTGAGGACTCTCCTCGCTCAACTCGGCGAGAGATCCCGGGAGATTAAGAAGGAGAAGGCGGAGCACCAACGCCAGATCGAGACCTTAGAGGCTCGGGTGCGTGGGCTCGAGGAGGTGGATCCGGCCCGGATCGCCCAAGACGACGTGGCTGAGTATGCCACCTCCTTCATTGAGTCCGCCTTGGCGGAGGCGTTCGAGAAGGGCTTCGCCCGGTGTCAGTCTGAGATCCAGAAGAAGTTCCCGCTCTCGGGGGTCAACTTCGAGGATCTCCGGATGCACTCTGACGGCGAACAGAGTGTGGGGGATGGCCCAAGTGGTCCGCCAGCCCGTGGCTCCACGGGTACCCCTGGAGATGAATGAGGGAGGGGAATGCCCCTCGGCCTCTTCGTGCGTCTCTCTGTACATCTTTTTGCTCATCTGGAAAGGAATGAATTTAAATAAATTTATTTCACAGAAAACAATACATTTATTGAAAGTACTTGCGTAAATGCTCCGCATTCCAGGCGTGAGTGAGAATCATCCCCTCCATATCGGCTAGACGGTAGGTTGCGGGTCCGAGGACCTCGATGACTTTGTAGGGTCCTTCCCATTTAGTCGTGAGCTTCCCTTTGCGAGCGGTATCCGGGTTGAAGCCCGCTTTCCGGAGGACCAGGTCCCCAAGGTGGAAGCTTCTTCCCCTGACCCGAGCATTGTAGTATCGGGCCACCTTCTACTTCTGGCGGATGATGGTGGCCAGGGCTAGCTCCCGCCGCTCGCCGAGGAGCTCCAGACTGAGCTCCAGACCTTGCGAGTTCCTGTCTTCGTCAAAGCATTTGAGGCGGAGAGATTCTTCACCCAACTCGACCGGTAACACCGCCTCGGCCCCGTAGGCAAGCATGAATGGGGTTTCGCTGGTGGCCTCCTTGTGGGTCGTCCGGTATGACCAGAGTATCCTGGGGAGCTTTTCTGGCCAGTTTCCTTCGGCGTCCTTCACTTTCTTTCGGAGGGGCTCTATGATGCATTTGTTGGCTGCCTCCGCCATTCCGTTGGTCTGGGGGTGTGCTACAGAGGCGAAGAGAAGCTTGATCCCCAATTCCGCGCAAAAGTCTTTAAACCCCGCGGAGTCGAACTGCTTCCCGTTGTCTGTGACGATGGCCCGTGGCACTCCGAATCTGGAGATGATGGAATTCCACACGAAGCTTTTCGCTTTCTTCCACGTGATGGTGGCCAATGGTTCGGCCTCGATCCACTTGGTGAAGTAGTCCACCGCCACAATCAGATACTTCTGCTGCCCCCGGCCCGGCTTAAACGGTCCGAGGATGTCGAGCCCCCATTTCGCAAAGGGGATGGGGCTCACGATAGGGATGAGCTCCGACGGGGGAGTTGAGGTGTGGTGGGCATACCTCTGACATTCTTGGCATTTTTGGACGTAGTTTGTTGCGTCTTGGGCCAGGGTCGGCCAGTAGTATCCCTGCCTGAAGATCTTCTGTGCGACCATCTTGCCCCCGTGGTGATTTCCGCAGATCCCTTCGTGAACCTCCCGCAGGACGTAGTCAGCTTCCTGCGGTCCGATGCACTTCAAGTATGGGAGGACATCTGCCTTCGTCCATCGTCTCTGGTAGAGCGTCCCATCATGTATCACGTATCGGAGCGCCGTCCTCTCCAGGGTCCGACGCTCGTCCCAATCCGTCGGCACCTCCCCATGAGTGAGGTACCGTATGATCGGGTCCATCCAGGTGGGATCTTGGTCGATCGCCATCATCTCCTGCTCTTCCGTGCTGGGGACTGTAGGTTCTCCACGTAGATGGTGCGGCCTAGCTCCTTAGGTGAGGACGAGGCTAGCTTCGACAACGCATCTGCCCGTGTGTTCTCCGATCACGGGAGATGCAAGACCTCCACGTTTTTGAACCTGGACAACGCCGCTTTGGCGACGGCGAGATATCTCTGCATCGCCTCCTCCCGTGCCTCGTAACTCCCCAGAAGTTGGTTGACAATGAGCTTCGAGTCGCTGAGGAGGCGCATGGACTCGGCCCCGAGCTCCAGGGCCAGCCTTAGGCTGTTGATCACCGCTTCATACTCCGCCACGTTGTTGGTGGCTGGGAACTCGAACCACAACGCGTATTCCACGATGTTCCCTTCCGGAGATCGGATCGCAATCCCGACCCCGCCTCCTGACTGTGTGGCCGATCCGTCCACATGGACTATCCACGCTCCTGGAACTCCTGACTGGGGGTGGTCAGCCGAAAGAAAAGACAAGGGTTGGGCAATTACCGTTGCTGGACCTTCTTCCTCTGGGGGGTGTTCTCCTTCCGTTGTGCATTCGGTGATGAAGTCGGCCAAAGCCTGCCCTTTGATGGCCGTGCGCGGTTTGAATCGGAGGTCGAACTCGCTCAATTCCACCCCCCAGTTTAGCATCCTTCCCATTCGATCGAATCTCTTGAGATTCTGCTCCAGTTGTGAGTCAGTCAAGACCAGTTTGGTATGGGCTTGGAAATAGGGCCTGAGCCTTCGCGCTGAAAGAATGAGAGCGTACGCCAGTTTCTCCATGGGCGAGTACCGCGTCTCCGCCCCCTTCAAGATCTGGCTCGTGTAGTACACCGGCCATTGTACCCCTCTGTCTTCCCTGATCAGCACCGAGCTCACCGCTTCCTCCGCGCATGCCAGGTAAAGGCTTAGTGACTCCCCTTCTCGTGGCTTGGACAGGAGAGGCGGGCTGCGGAGGTACTCCTTGAGATCCGCGAACGCCCTGGAGCAGTCTTCGTCCCATGGTATCGCCTTCCGATTGTCTGACGGTTCCGCGATCGCCTTCCTCAGAACTTTGAAGAAGTGGAGTGATCTCTCCGCCGATTTGGAGAGGAATCGTCCCAAGGCTGCGATGCGCCCATTTAGCCTCTGCAGCTCTTTGATCGTCGTCGGCTCCCGCATGTTGATCAGTGCCTCGATCTTGTCAGGATTAGCTTCAATGCCACGGTTAGTTATCATAAATCCTAAGAATTTTCCTGATCTTACCCCGAACGTGCACTTCGTGGGGTTGAGTCGAATGTTGTGTCGCCGCAACCGCTCGAAGGTTTCACGAAGGTCGGCGATGTGGTCCTCCGGCTTTCTCGACTTGACAAGCATGTCGTCGACGTAGACTTCCAGGTTCCTCCCGATTTGGGAGTCAAAAACCTTGTTGACCATTCTCTGGTAGGTGGCCCCTGCATTCTTCAGGCCAAAGGGCATCTTCTTGTAGCAGTATGTTCCCCGGTCCGTCGTGAAGGCTGTCATCTCCTCGTCCCGGGGATCCATCTGGACTTGATTGTACCCTGAGTAGGCGTCCATGAAGCTAAGCATCTCGTACCCCGAGGCGTTGTCCACCAGGTGGTCAATGCGCGGCAGGGGGTAGCTGTCCTTGGGACAGGCTTTGTTGAGGTCACTGAAGTCCACGCACATCCGCCACTTCCCGTTGGGTTTCCTGACCATCACCACGTTTGATAGCCACTCCGGGTACCAGACCTCTCGTATGAAGTCGACGTCGAGGAGAAGCTCCACTTCCTCGGAGGCCACCTTCATCTTCTCGCCGCCCAGGTTCCGCTTCTTCTGCCTGACCGGCTTGAAGTTGGGGTCGGCGTTGATCTGGTGGACGATCACCTGGGGATCTACGCCAGGCATGTCCTCCGGTGACCAAGCAAAGACGTCTAGGTTCACCTCCAGGCACTCGACCAGTTGGTTCCTCAGGTCATGGCTTAGCCCTTTCCCGATTGAGACGAACCGGCCCTCGACGTCCGTGACCGAGATCTGCTCTTGCTCTTCCGCAGGGGTGGGTCTCGGCCCGTCCCTTAAGTCGAGCGCGGCCATCCGGTCGACTAGACGATCTTCAGGGCCTTCCTCCGCCAGTTGATAGTAGGTAGTCGGTCTCCCCGCATCACCTTCGACTTACCCCATCCCCCTGGGCGTTCGGAACTTGATAGTCTGATGGAGGGTCGAGACAACCGCGCCGATGGCGTTGAGAAGGGGTCGGCCGATGATCCCGTTGTATTCCGACCCGATCCCCAATACGATGAATTCTACCGCCAGGGTCACTGAGTCTGGTGGGCCCCCGAGCGTTACCGAGAGATGGATCGTGCCGATGATGGGGGTGGAATGACCCGTGAACCCCACCACGGGACCCGAGCGAGGTTGCAAGTCTTCCCTTCGCCGCCCCATCTTCTCCAGGGTTGACATGAAGAGGACGTCGTAGGAGCTGTCGGTGTCGACGAGCAGTCGACGTACCATGGTTGTGTCGATGATCACCGACACCACCAAAGCCACGTCCGAGCTGCGGGCTGTTACAGATGCGCTCGGCCTCCCGACAGGTAGGGCCGGTGAGGATCTCCCAGTCCTCTCCTCACAACCCTCCTCGCGCTGGGCCCGGGCCCACTCTTGCCAATGATGGCGAGCCCTGTCGCTTCGCGTCTGAGCCTTGCTCTCCTTTCGACGAGATGGGTGAAGCCGTGTCATTGCAGGTGTGGTTTGTTTCTTCGTGGGACAGTTCGTTCCCACAGACGGCGCCAGATGTTTCAGAGTGTTTTCTCACTACAAAAGCATTGACCGTGGGCTTCCCAGTCAATGTGGTCAAGGGGCTGATTTGGGTCCCTCGGGTGCGTCGAGTCCGTGCAGATGCGGCGCAAATATGAGGCGTGGATGATGTGGAGCACTTCGGCTGGGCCGGGTCTGGATCCTCGACCGCAGGGGGGCGAGGGGAAGCCTCGGCCCGGTGTGAGACGCTCGGCCTCGGATTGTCGTGCTCGGCCTCGGTCGTTCGGACGACGAGGAGTAGCCTCGGTCACCTTGCTTGATGCGCGGCCGGCGTGGGGCGGAGGGGAAGCCTCGGCCCGTAGATCTGATGTCCTCCTGCGTAGACGAGAACACTCGTCAGGGGGGCCGGACCTTGGTTCCGGCCAAATCCCCTCCGATGCCTAAGTCAGACGGTGATCTGAAAGAGGAGGCTCGGCGGAGACGGTTCGACTCGAGAGGAGATCGGAACGGCGTCTACCGGCGCGAGCGGTGGGAGGAAGGAGATGAAATGGGGGAACTAGGTTGTTGATGGAGTACCTTAGGTTTTAGCTACCTGAGATGCGGTCCTTTGTCCAGTCGCCCTCCTAGCCCTTTTATAGGCCTCCCGTCGTGACTGCCCACGACTCACATCCTTCATCCGCCCCCGATCGTGCCCCCTCAATCCGCCTCCCCGTCGTCGCGCCCCGCGCCATGCCAGCACCTCCCCATAATCGGCCATTTAGTGGTAGCGGGATTGGGGGGAACGGTTATCGCTGGAGTGGGCGAGTGACTTGAGCGTTATCGGGGCCGGGTCGGATCGATATTCGGGGACCCTCTATAGGGCCTTGTCGGGCGGGCCTGATTGCGTAGATGGGCTTCTGACCGACGGTCGGGTTTCTGGGCTCGTGTCTTTCGGGCTTCGGCCAAATAGGCGTAACACATACAAATCTAAATATTTCATAGAGAAAATATAAGGATTACAAATTTTCCTAAACTCTAGTTTCATGAGCTTTGTAATCTTTAAATCCTAGTTTCAAAACCCCTCTTTTCATTCCCAACCCATGCTCAGTTAAAACCTTGTTATAAATATTTTGAAATAATGACATAGAAATTGGATGAGATATGAATTTTAACTTTGAACAAAAAATAACTATACATCCTAATTTGGAAGCAAGAGAAACTCCAGAATCCTAATGAATCTTAGGCCTAAACCTTGAACCCTACAACTAATGTAGAAAGAGAACTCTCAGAATCCCCATCTCTAAAGTTCAAGTTGAGGATTTACATGAAATTTAGGATCTTTTAAATTATTTCCTTGTTTCACTAATTTGTGTTCAATTTAATTGAACGGTCATATTTTTCCAAATGGGGTTTGATTCAATTCTTTGATCTCACCGTCAAATGAGGCAAGCCAACATACAAATTTCCCAGTCAATGCATGCCACATGCAAGTGTGAAGTGGTGTGAGACATCATGCTTATGGCCATTAGGTAGCCAATCTTGCATAAAAATTGGAGAAGGTAATATAAATCCTTCTAAAAACTGGATATACCAATTAGAGATATGATACACATACTAGATAGGCATATCATTGCTCATAGAAAAATGGATATGATACAAAAATAAAATCATGCACAAAAAATTGAATATTAATCAATTCATACCAATACACATTACATTATAATGAATATTAAAAACATTATACAGTTTGAAACAAAACATTACAAACTGAATCAAAACATTACAAACTGTTTCAAACTGAATATAATAACATGCACCAATCCAAAGCAGGATATACATGATATAAATGTTTTGTTTCAGTTTGTATTCAGAGAACCATATGTATCTAATAAAGCATACACATACAGAGAACCATTCTCAAATCACTGTGCCCATAGAAAAGCTCTAATAAACCTAGAAGACATCCCAAAACAAACCAAAGAATTAACCCAAAAAAGCTGGATTTCTAGTAATAAGAAAGATATCTTCTGATAAAAAATTAATAAAATTTAATGTGCTCTATTTCTGAGCTTTTCCAGAAGAAATAAGCTGGTTACACTTTCCTAAAAAGTTTGACATGGATTCCAAAAGGTGATCCACTTCCATCTCAATTTTCGAGTGAACCAAAAATAATAAAAGGCTAGAATTTTTGAAAAAATTAGTGCGATGAAACCCACTTTCTCATTTGTGATGAAGACACATTAATCACTTAATTATCTAATCAACCCTTGTTCTGTAGTCAACAAAGAAAATCAGTGCAAGATGAAACCATTAATCCACATAAAAAATTAAAAAGATCTCATTTTTATCAAGCATGTGAGCATTTTCTTCTATATATCTCATTGAGGCAATCAGAAATTTAAAAAAACAAAGAATGAAAGTCGTACTACATAATGATAAGACAAATATCGGTGGATGGTTATTGAGATTTCCATTTCTTGCAATATATTAGCTCCATGTCTTCCTCAATCCGGCATTCCTACTCGGAGCAAGCAAAAGGACCAACAACAAAAACCGACTTCTTTTATTTCTTTTTTGTGAAGAATAGAAGACAAATTGCGCATACCCGCCTCCTAGCTCGAACCCTCATCCTTCCCTTTAGTGTGGCATGCATTCGCATTTGTGTCACCAGCACCAGGAAAAGCATCCGAGACCGGTGTGGTAACTTTTTTATCTTGCTTCTTCTTTTGCTCAGCAATCAATTCTTGTTATCATCAGAGCTGCTATCATTGTCATCATCACATTTATACTGTGTTTCATCCAATAATCATCAACATTTGCAAATTAACACCTAAACAATCGTAAAGCAGAGCAAATATCCATCATTCAAGCACGTCTCTTAAAGCAACAATATGTTTCAATTCATCACTGCAAGATCACCTTGGCAGATATGCAACACCAAATTTATTGAAAAAACTAAGATGAACTTACAGAATCGCTAAGCCGGGGTCAAAGACTTGCCGGAATACACAACTTAGCATGGATGGCTATTGCTATATCGTCTCAAATTTACCAGCCATATCCTATATACCCGCCCATGACCTGAACTCACTCAATGGAAGGAATTGCTTTTGTTTCACGCTGTGTGTAATACAAAAAAATCAGCGGAATGAGCCTCTGGTAGTGCTTTTAGTATCTGATAGGCCCATCCAAGCTTAACTGATGCAAACTGCAGAATGAAGGTTGTCGAGAAACATCCAGTAAGAATTACATGTCTAACTATTGGATTGATCGAAGTTGCAAATAAAACCTATATCTTCCAAAGCAAAACAAAGCTTTTACTGACCGAAAATCAAACAGGGTTTTCATTGAGGCATTCCATCGGACACTTCATGTGCAAGCACCATGCCCCTAATATTGTATGCATACATCAACAACACTCCATGACTCCAACAAACCACTGAGAAAATAAAATATTGGACAAAAGATGAAGTTGAATAAACAAATCCCTTGGTAGAACTAAAAGATAGAAAGTAAGAAACAAAAATTTTACAACCCTCCATGGAAATTTTAGCAGGAGATTGCTCTCTGTAGATGGGGTTTCTAAAAAACCATTCTCGTTTGCTGACTCGACAAACACAGAAAGAAATTCCGTACCTTGATCAAAAAATGGCTCAAATGGAAGGGATGAGTTAGCAGATGAACTTAGATCTCGTGATCCGGCGATCTCATCTCGGCTCCGACAACTGATCAGTTTAGGCTGATGGATCCTCTCTTCCCCACCTCTTGATTTCTTTGAGGGTTGAGGGTATGAGTGTGTTCCAGCTGCGAAGAGAGGTTGAGGGTGGTTGAGGGGGTGAGGGTTTGAGGAGTTGAGCTTGCTTTGGCCGTGAGTGGTTGAGGATGCTCACCGTGCTTTGGCCGTGAGGGGTTGAGGATGCTCCGAATGCTTTTGAGTTTCCCCCTAAATTTTGAGTGCCCCCAAATGTTAGAAACGTGATCTACGACCAAAATTTTGAGTTTCCCGCCTAAATTGTTTTAACAAAATCAGGTTTCCCCCTCAAAATTTCAAAGCTCCCAATTCATTGTCCTAATCACCAAGAAAAAGTATGACTGGACTTATGACTGGGATATGACTGGGACAAAATTCAAATTCTTCATGTTTTATAGAATATATATATATATATATATATATATATATATATATATATATATATATATATATATATATATATATATATATATATATATAATGATCACTTTGACTCATGATTCTCTCTTTGTTTTTATTGTGTGATATTGTCTCTTCATGTGCTATTTATTATCTATATTGAATGTTGAGATGTATTGCATGATTGAATGTTGCTAGTTGTTGTTTCATGTATTTCAGCACTAGTTGTTGTTTCTCTACTCCCACTTTTTGGATTATGCCATAGGGGGAGAGAAATAAACAAACTCATAATTTTGTGCTACTTTGAAGCTAAACTTGAATCTAATTTTGAAATAGCCTTAGATTCAGGGGGAGTAAGATATAGTGAATTTTGATTCAAATATCCTAGATTCAAATACTTGAAATCATTTCATTCACTCATATCATACTTATGCTTTTATTGATCTTTAGATGCACATATCTTTATTGTCTAACTTGATTGGCATCTATGTAGGGAGACTAAGTATTTCTCTAAAACTCACAATTATTTCTTTTTTTATGATTTTTTGTCATCACCAAAAAGGGAGAGAATGTTGAGTATTGGACTTCTCCCTACTTGATTTTGATGATGACCAAACATAAATACTCCATGCAGTTAATCCATTGCCTAAGCTAATCATGAAGATCAAACAGCAATGGATGACTATCAAGATCAATCAAAGCTCAATGAATTGAAGATTGGGTGATCAAGTTGAATAAAGAAGCTTCAAAGACTTCAAGGCCATTCAAGAAAAAGAAGAGAAGCAAAATTCAATGTAAATCATTTTATGCTTTTATTTCTACTGATTAGAATGTAGCCTTGTAGTAGAACTATCATGGAGCCCATACACTACACTCGATCTAGCCTAGGAAGTCATTAGAAACCATTTCCTAGGACTCCAACTCTTCATTCCCTTTACTGTGTATTCTGGATTTTCAACAGGCGACTGAAGAAAAAAAAGCAAGTGCATGCCTCCATAAATGCGCCTGAGAATTTTCTACAGTCGTCTGTAATGCACATGTTTTGACATTGGTTTTTGGGCTTTTCATTCCTAACTTTCAACAGGTGACTGTTGTATAAAGTACAGGTGCCTATCTAGTTTCAGGCACCTGTGAATTGTGAGTCAGTCGCCTGTCTTCTCTTGACCAAAGATCCTAAGATCTGTGAATTGGAACTATTTGACTTCAAGAGCGTTTGGTTGCATTTCATGGAATATATAGCAATTTGGACCACATTGGAGAGAAGGACATAATCGACGATGCTGGAGCATCAATGACATCGTATTTGAGGAGTTCAAACTGCTAGAGAGGGAGCAAAGAAGAAATAAAGCAAAGAAGAAATAAAGAGGAGACCATGGCTAAATTCCAGGTCACTCGGCCGAGCGCTTGACAGGCTCGGCAGAGCTTGAGCTACAAAATGAAGGGGAATGATGAAGGCAAAAGACGGCCACAGGTAGCAGGTCACTTGATCGAGCGACCCATCTCTCTAGACAGAGCGATCGTCTACAAACGGCCCCCCAATTTTGGCCTAGCACTCTCTGTTGAATTAGCTCGGCCGAGCGGCTCAACCGCTTGATCAAGCGGCATCCTTTGCCCATGTCGAAGAATTGAATCGCTAGAGGGTGCTCGGTCGAGTGGCTACCCCGCTCAACCAAGCGGCCCCCTTCTCCAGACCCCCAAGCCGAAACCCCAAAAAGGCGCTTGGCCGAGCGCTAGGGCGTGCTCGGTCGAGAGATACTGGTCCCAATACTCGTAAGTCGCGATCTATTTGGGGTTTCTGGGCCTTTTTACCGTTTTCTAGGGGGCTATATGTAGGGGAGAGGTCACCGTCAGTGGGGCTCGTTTTTGGTTTCTGGAGGATGAATTTCGGAGGTTAGGCTAAGCCAGCGGCCCCCTCGTTGGTGATTTTGTATCAGAACTTTTAACGAGCTAAGTACTTCTTTGTCGAATCTTCCTTGTTGCTCTTCTTATATGCTTGTGATGTTGATTTCTATTGTTTTCATATCTTTTGCCATGATTGGGTAAATCTATTGCTCGGGTTAGGGACGAACCCAAGGATTCTAAGGATTGGATGTTAGGTTAATCTTAGTTGAACGAATCTAGGGTTGCTATATGGTAGTTTGAACAATGGTTTTGGGGGATTAGCCCTAGAATTGGAGGATTACGAAAGTAGCTCCATATTCTAGTGAAAATCCCCACGAATCTGATTAGGGCTTAGCGGTAATATTCTAGGGCTCGTGATCATGAAAGTGATTTATGCACTAGGGGTGATTACGAACCCCCTGATCTGCTAGTCGGTGACCACGAGAGTAGCCCGACTGCTAGAACCAACAGTAATGTAGTATCCCAGTCCGTAGATCATGAGAGTGGATATGGATCTGTGATACGGGAACCCGTGTCTAGCGTAATGCATGTATCCATGTGTGAAGCTCATTGCAAAAGCGACTCAGCATAGGGATACGTTAGACAAGTAGGACAACGAAAGTTAAGTACTCATTCCCATCTCCAGATGTGACACTCCTACCCTCATTCATCGTTCAATGAAAGGGTCATTAACCTGATATCCAGCCCCAAAAGTCCTAACATGGATCCTGACACCCTATTGATATCTCCTAAATTCGGTTTCTCTCTTTTTTACATGTTTTCTTTTGTGTAGAGTCTTTGGCCGTGCATTGCTGTTCGTGACATCCTCGCATTTCACCTCCATCGCCAGTACGACCCCTTTCGTAATCTATCTCCATAATAAAACCCAAAGCATAACCAACCTAGGATCGATAGGTGGTAATCACCGCCTCTCCGTGTTCGATACCCGCTCACCGCTATACCGTGCGCTTGCAGTAAAATGACATCGTCCTGGGTGTAAGTCCGAGGCCGATCAAGTTTTGGCACCGTTGTTAGGGAGGCGTTCCGCCATATTACATATCTATCACAATTAGGTTGCTAGACTTCGGATAAATAAATGACACTCGCTCTACCAGTTCATTAGCCGTCACAGCAAGTGAGCCATTTGATCAAGAAGTTATAAATTTTATTATGAACAGTGTCTCAGCTATAGGTACTATTGAGGATGATATCACGTTCAGCATGGGGGAGACACACTGCATTTCTACATTGCCACTAAGGAAGAGACCAAAAAAGGCAACGATGGCATTGTCTATGATGTCGTGCCCGAGCCATCTATCGCTCTTGACCCCTCTCCACAGGTTGAAGATATAGAGCAGTACGCACCACCAGAGCCTATCATTAAGGAGGTCGTGCTAGCAGAGCCGAAGCAGACCATTGAGGAGGATGTTATTCGAGATGAGGATACAGTTAGTCACATGGAGCCCTAGTATTTCCCACCTTCAGTTGAGCTTCCGCAGCCACCTCCACCATTTACTGCGACTGAGGATCATACACCGGAGTTTACTGCTCCCACTTAGGGAAAATCTTTTACACCCTCGTTATTTACATTTGATTCCCCTTCTATTTTTGATAACTATCCTATACTTGAATCAGATGTCCCCAACACACCACATTTTCTGCAGAACATATGTGTATATGACCAGGAGGTGCGTTGGGACGTATATGAGGAGGATAACGAGGAGTTGTCGGTACCTTGGGATGTGTCCACCATCGAAGAGCCTGAAGTAGACCACGAGGAAGCGTTACATGAAGAAACTAAGGAGAGTAACAAGGAGTGGGCAGACATAGTGCACGAGAGCAGAGATACAATCTTAGGGATTATCATCAACTAGATTTAATTTCCATTATTTCTATCGATGATTTTGTTTGGGATTCATATATCACGGGGGGAAAATTTCAGAGTCGAACTGATGTAGCTCGTCTCCTACAGGGTACATGTGGACTCCTTGGGGAGATGCTAGTGGCTAAATTGTTGTAGTTCGTTGGTATTAGTGGCTACACACATATACTTACGTAGTTGGAGCAGTTGGAGCAGTTGCCTGTGTAGGATCCTGTCAAAACAACGACATTAGGATCGAATAATAACATATACTTACGCTTGCGTATGCGGCACCGTAGTCTCTGAACTGCACCCTCGGATTCGCCACAACGGTCGATACTTCGTCACGGAGGATCAAAGCAGAGTTTCACCGCCTAAATCTCTATTTAGAAGAGGATTTTAATGGAAGGGAGAAGAAGAACACAAGTTGCCTTATGCAAACTTATGGCATGGTTAGATTAGTATAAAAGGCATACCCTTGGGTCCTATTTATAGGCTTTAGGGGTAGTTATTGTAGGAAATAACCACTTATAAGCTTATTAGCCTATATTAGCCCTTTTACTTATCCTCTTCTTCATTCACTTATCGAGTGCCTTTATGCACTTATAAAGTGACTTTTTCCACTTATCGAGTGGTCCTTTTCACACGAGAAAAGGTTCCCTTCGTGCACGCTTTCGTGCACGCGACATCTGAGGTCCGTATACCCTCATACATCCCCTCATGGGTGTATTCATGTCGTCCATATCCAACATCTCCCACTCACACTTAAGTGGATTGTAAGGAAACATCTTTCCTTTAACTCTTCTGTTTATCATACCGAGAAATAGGCCGTGTGACCGTCATGCGCATAGAGTCCGCTGTTGTGCACTTGTTATAGATACACAACACTCCTCGAGGTGCAAAGTTGAGTAGATCAACGCATGCTTTACCCGAGATTATTTCTTCACATTTCTTATACTTTATATTCAACAATTGAATCCCATCTGGATTACAATTGGCTGGCCATCTTTGAATCTCTAAAGTCCAAATGTGAATATGAAATTAAGCTTCCTCTTCTTGCGATCCTTTCGATCTTGACTTGACTTGCTTTTCTAACATGCCCCGCCGGACCGAATTGACCATAGTCCAAAAGCAATATGCTAAGATAGCAATCACCCAGTCAAATCTTAAGGAACCAATTAGAGTCCATAAGGGTAACGAGTTAAGACCCATGTGGTCTTTGGGTCTCACATAATAGTAAACACAATTACTATTCTAACCCAATGGTCAAAATGCATACGTAGTATGAATACGTATTACAACATCACTCCTTTCCCAGGGAGCGTATGTCTTAATGATGTTGTAAGGATGGTGATCAGACACCATAATGTCTAATTTTGAGTCCCTTTTACTACTCAAATAATCTTCTGGACCCACATCCCGCATAAGACAGATAGGATTTAAGAATCCTTTTAGATCTTTTGTAGGCATCCATATGATGCAGATCTTTCATACGACCATTTTGTTTAAGTCATAACTCTAAATCATCCGTCTGATGATTTTTGACTTTGAACAGGTCTCATCTTTATTTTATCCGTCTGATATAATAAAGGCGGTTGCTCATGTGAGAGAGCCAACCTCAATCTGTCCGACATACTAGAAAATATAGTTGAGATTTTAAAATGTACATAAACATTTTTAAGAAACTAATATGCAATGTTTGAAAAAGAACTTATTCTTTTATTTAAATTTGATCCTTTACAGACATGGGAATTTACATTGGTACAACTCAGCTCTTACGCAATCCTTGAGATGATAAGTGTTTGTAAAACACATCTCTGGGGATCGCCTTCGTAAGCGGATCCGCTATCATCTCATGCATAGATATGTACCTTATGTCTACCTTCTTGGTCTTATCATAGTCTTTTGCAAATTTGTAGCGGATATCTATGTGTTTGGTCTTACAATGGAATTTTGGATCTTTGACAAAGGCTATAGATGCTTGACTGTCACTGTGTATTGGTACAGCACCTGAGTCACTTGCATCAATTAGCATGTCTAAGAACTTCCTAAGCCAAACAGCCTCTTGGACTGCCATGCTAAATGCTACAAACTCGGCTTCTATAGTTGAAAGTGCGATGCATGATTGTTTCTTGCTACTCCAGGATATCGCACCAGATCCGAGTAGAAAAACATATCCTGAGGTCGATCGTCACTCATCGAGATCACCCGCCCAATCATCATCAGTGTAGCCTTCGAGTCTCAAGGCATCTCCTTGATAGCATACAACATAGTCCACAGTTCCTTTAAGATACCGCATTATCCTCTTAACCGCTTTCCAGTGTACTTGCCCTGGATTGGATTGGTAACGACTTACCATTCCAACGGCAAAATAGATGTCCGGTCTTGTACACATCATAGCGTACATAAGACTACCAACTGCACTGGAATATGGAACTTTTTCCATAATTTCCTTTTCCATTTGGTTCTTTGGACACGATTTCAGACATAAATTGTCGCATTTGCTTAAGGAGTATCAATGGACTTGCAGTCCTGCATATTAAAACGTTCTAGAAGCTTCTTTATATAAGTATCTTGTGAAAGAGAAAGAAGTTTCTTCGAACGATTCCTTGAAATCTTAACTCCAAGGATATATGCGGCTTCTCCCATGTCTTTCATCTCAAAAACTGATGAAAGCCAAGCATTGATATCCATCACAAAGCCCTTGTCATTTCCGGCTATTAAAATGTCATCTACGTATAGAGACATAATAACATACTTGCTTTTAATCCTCTTGATATATACACAGTTATCTTCATCGAGCATGGTAAAACCATTTGATAAGACAACTTCTTGAAATCGTATATACCATTGCCTCGAGGATTGTTTAAGACCATATATGGATTTACGAAGTTTACAAACCTTATGTTCGTTTCCTTCTTTTACAAACCCTGTTGGTTGTTCCATATAGATCTCCTCGTCCAATTCTCCATTGAGAAAGGCAGTCTTTACATCCATCTGATGTAATTCGAGGTCTAAGCAAGCTACCATAGCCAGAATCAGGCGAATCGAGGTAAAACGAACAACAGGTGAGAAGGTCTCTTCGTAGTCTATCCCTTCCTGTTGCGTAAAACCTTTCGCGACAAGGCGAGCTTTATATCTGTCTATAGAGCCATCAGCCTTATGCTTGATCTTGAGAACCCATTTGTTACCAATAGCTCTACGTCCTCTGGGTAAGTCAACTAAGTCCCAGACTTGGTTAACTTTTATGGATTCCAACTCCTCCTTCATCGCTTCCATCCATTTGTCTTTTGCAGGGCATGATACGGCCTGTTTGAAAGTAGCAGGCTCGTCATCATCTTGTAGTAAAGTCATAAAGGTTTGCGAAAATTCATCCTAAAATCTTAGAGGAGCCAACCTTGTACGACTACTACGTCGTATTTGAGATTCTTCAAGTCCTTGTTGACTCGAATTTAGATCAATTCTAATATCACTCCCACTTGGAATGTCGTTAGAAATGCTCCCACTTGGATCATTATTCCCGTATGGAATAGGATCAGCGTCATTTGTATCATCCATTGGTAAAGTTTGAAACGTATTTTCGTCTTCACCAAGAATTCTCCCACTCGAATGAGGTAATCCTTCTTGATCATTAATCTCAAATAGAGATAAGTCCTAACTTATCTCGCCCTGTCTTGGAAACTCGTTTTCAAAGAAAGTGACATCCCTCGACTTAAATTCAATTAGACCTCCATTGTCTTCCTGACCAATGAAAACATAACCTTTGGAGTTTTTTGCGTATCGTATAAAGATACATTTCCTTCCCCGTGGCCCAAGTTTGCCATGCTTATGGGAGGAAATATGTGCGTAGGATGCACATCCCCAAGGTTTTAAAATGTTTAAGTCAGGAGACCTTTGGTTCCACAACTCATAAGGAGTGGAGCTAACTAATTTCGAGGGTATGCGGTTTAATATGAAAGCGGCCGTTAATAATGCATCACCCCAAAAGGTGATTGGCAAGTTAGCTTGCGCCATCATTGAACGGACCATTTCCATTAAGGTCCTATTTCTCCTTTCTGCAACACCATTTTATTGCGGAGTATAAGACATAGTTACCTGATGAACTATGCCTTTTTCATCACAAAGTTCCTTAAAACTTGCCGATTGATATTCACCGCCTCTATCGGTCCGCAAGACCTTAATCTTACGTTCTAATTGATTTTCCACCAAACTCATATAGTTTTTACAGCAGGTTAATACTTCACTTTTGTGGGATATCAAATCGATATGACCTAATCGGGTGAAGTCATTAATAAAAGTGATGAAATAGGACTTCCCGCGTCTTATCTTGACATTCATCGGACCACATATGTCCAAATGGATGAGCTGTAATGGAACCTCGGCCCTTGTGCCGGTTCCAAACGGCTTGCGACAAGATTTCCCTACAAGGCAATGTTCGTAGGTCGACATTTCGACCTTTGAAACATTGGATAGAAGGCCACGTTTGGCAAGTCTATCCATTCGTGTTGGTCCAATGTGACCAAGCCTTGCATGCCAACAAATTATATCTGACTCATAAGTCGAAGAATTTACAACAAGGAAATTTTCATTGCAAAATGAAGAGTCATACATTGTATTTAATACAATAAATCCTTTGAATACATACCAAGTACCAATTAAGGAATTATTACAAAACAAGTCCACTTAACAATCATGAAAAAGCCAGCTATAACCAAGACCCATTAAAACGACCACTGATATAATATTCCTTCGAATATCTGGAGCGAAGATGACATCATGTAGTAAGATAGTGCGGCCGTTGTCCAAGACTAGCTTGCAAGTCCCAACGCCTTTCACTTCAACACGTGTGTTGTTTCCTACATAAATCCACTTTGTTCTTTGGGGTATCCGGTGATACTCCACGAAGGATCGTCTGTCCCTTGCTATGTGGTCGGTGGCACCTGAATCAATTATCCAAAATGGATTAGATTCTACAAGAAATATTGAACTAAAAACACATATGTAACTAGTATTACAAGTTACCTTGTCACCTTCATCCTTACAAGAACGGGCATAGTGACCTAACTTGTTGCACTTGAAGCACTTGATCCTCTTCAAGTCTTTGTTCTTGTGCCATTTCTTGTGCCCACACTTAAGTTTGGGTTTCTTGATAGACTCAGGTTGCTTGTTACGTTCAATAGTAAACTTCGGACGATCTTTCCGTTTCTTTCCCCGTGTGAGGAACTAGCAACCATGTGCACTTCTGCACTTGGCTTGGCAGCTGCAAGCCGCTCTTCCTCTAACTCGAGGTGCTAAGAAACATCGCTGAAGGTCTTGATGCTCTCATTGTGAGTGAGATGCATCTTCATTTGGTCCCACCCATTTGGTAGGGAACGTTTGACTGCTTGGATTTTTTGCTCGTCAGTGAGCACATGACCTGCATCCTTTAACTCTGAGATGAGATTCGCCATATGTCGCAGATGTTTCCCCATGGAATGATCTGGACGTTTCTTGTATGAATCAAATCTGATAGTTAAAGAACGAAGTTTGGACACCGAGATGCCACCAAACTTCTCCTCTAGCTTGGACCATATGTCCATGGCTAGGTCATGCTCTCGGAAGATGCGCATTATGTCATCGGCCATACTGGACAATAACGTAATGCGAGCTATCTTGTTCTTCCGAGACCAAGCATTAAAAGCTTCCTTGTCTCGTCTGTGTTGGGCCGTAGTGCCCAACTCGGGTTCAATCATCTTGTTTTTAGAGTTTCGAGCACGTCTTGCTCCTCTAGAACGTATTGTATCTTGATGGACCATAGTTTGTAATCATCGCCGTTGAGTTTTTCACCTCTGTTTAACTCAACGACGATGTTCTTTGAAGCAGAAAACATTTTAACTTTAAAATGCTGCAAAAGACACAAAACCGAAGGTTCGATCAAAAATCATTGCATAAAATTCTTATACACAGATATCACTCCCACTTGGAATATCCCCTTGGAATGATATTATTACATTTGATAAGTTACTTTCGAAAAATATTAAAGATGTTGTTCTAGAATCCGAAAGGTCTCTACGATTCCAATCACAATCTAGAACAATTTTCAATATTTCCCCCTCACGTATCAAACGATAGTACTCTTATAGTACTTCGCAGCGGAAAAGCGTTTTTGAAAACGTATTTTTTCAAAAAACAAATGCGATATATCAACCTAGTACCCTTATGATACTAGAGAAATATACGGCAATCCCTGGCCATTGCCGGGATTAAGCCGTAGACGTGCCAAGGCCGGATCCCCCCTGAGGGGATTTTTCTGCAAGCCATCGTCGTCGGCTCCCGTATGGATCCAGGCGCTTCCCCCCTACAGGATAATTTTACCGTAGACGACTGCGGTCGGCCCCTGTATGGGCTGGCCATGCATGTCCCATTCATGCAAGCACCCCCCCAAAATACAGGGCCAACCGGGACTCGGCACTGGCCGAGACCGGGGTCGGCAATGGCCTGGCGTCGGCCTCGGCCAGGGCCGGCAGTGGCCCTGGGCAGGCCTCGGCCTGGCCCCGGCCACTGCCAAGGCCGGTCCTGGCCCTGGCCTGAGGCCAGGGCACCGGCCAGGCCCTGGCCTGTGCCAGGGCCGGCCAGGCCCTGGCCTAAGGCCAGGGCACAGGCCCTGGACTAAGGCCAGGGCACCGGCCCTGGCCTCTGCCAGGGTCGACAGGGCCCTGGCCTCTGCCAGGGCCGGCCAGGCCCTGGCCTGAGGCCAGGGCGCCGGCCCTGGCCTCTGCCAGGGCCGGCAGGGCCCTGTCCTGGCCCTGGCTCTCGGCCAGGGCCGGCCAGGCCCTGGCCTGGTCGTGGCCAGGGCCCCCTTGCTTGGGGTTGGCCATGGCCGGCCACCCCCTTGCATGGGGTTGGCCGCACACCCCCTGCCGGAGGGGTGGCCGTGGAAGTTATTGGCCGTAGCCAACCCCCTCCGCATGGGGAGGGGGATGCATTGCCTCCATAGCCCATATGGCCATGGTGATCATGCACCAAAATTGTCATCTTCTCCGTTGAGAATAACCACCATCGTCTTCTCCGATGAAGCACTCGTTCGTCGAGAAAACGGTTTTGCTTCAATGGCCGTGTGCCAAAAAAATAAAGAGAACACGTTTTCAAGGCCGCAAACTTCACCCTATACATGAAGAGAGTTCACATTCTCAATTGAATGGAAATTCAGCATCCATGAGGAGCGTGAGTTTGGCGATATGAACGGTAAGTTCTTCCCGTCACGGAGAGTTCCTGCCATATCCATAATGACAGAAGACCCTAACGTGAAAAGAACAACTACTGCGATTCTCTCCGTCACGATGCGTTCCTACCATATCCATAATGGAAGGAGACTCATTCGTGAAAGAGACAACGCCTCGTTCATCGGTGAGACCGGGGCGACGGTTAGACCGGGGCGAACCCGGATGGATCTGATACCAATGTATGATCATGTCAAAACAACGACATTAGGATCGAATAATAACATAGATTTACGCTTGCGTATGCGGCACCGTAGTCTCTGAACTTCACCCTCGGATTCGCCACAACGGTCGATACTTCGTCATGGAGGATCGAAGCAGAGTTCACCACCTAAATCTTTATTTAGAAGAGGATTTTAATGGAAGGGAGAAGAAGAACACAAGTTGCCTTATGCAAACTTATGGCATGGTTAGATTAGTATAAAAGGCATACCCTTGGGTCCTATTTATAGGCTTTAGGGGTAGTTATTGTAGGAAATAACTACTTATAAGCTTATTAGCCTATATTAGCCCTTTTACTTATCCTCTTCTTCATTCACTTATCGAGTGCATTTATACACTTATAAAGTGACTTTTTCCACTTATCGAGTGGTCCTTTTCACACAAGAAAAGGTTCCCTTCGCGCACACTTTCGTGTATGTGACATCTGAGGTCCGTATACCCTCATACATCCCCTCATGGGTGTATTCATGTCGTCCATATCCAAAAGCCTGGACCGACAAAGATACTTGATCTGCCTTTTGGTACAGGTGGTATCAATCTAGTAGTGTAGCCGTAGTATAGATTTTTATGCTTTAAATAAACACGAATACTCTCGACAGCGAGAGACCGTATAGATTTTCTTGATTAGTTAGTTTTTAATAAATATCACCTTATATGACGACAATTATAATCTTTTGCACCCTACCCTATTATATGATTTAATTACCCACCTTAATTTTATGATGCTTACTTTGCTTCTCTCCCCGAGTTTTATGCCCATCTGTCCACACCTGGCACCATCTGATTTAGCTTAGGGGATCGAGAAATTATTTTGTTGTGTTCCTCTATCCATATCACACACACATTGAGTACAATGTGAAATTTAAGCTTCTGGGAGTGCACAGTGGATGCACTTTGCTTCGTCGTGAAACACACCTTAAAAGTTTCACATGAATCATATTCACTTCTCTATTTCTGTCTCATATGCTTCATTTTACCATGGAATATTATGGATTTATTTTTTTATGAACTCGGATATCTGTTAGATTAGAGATTACTTCTTTGATTAGAGTATCATTGTTAATATGATTTTTCATAGCAGAATCCATAGTTTCACAACCATATTCTCGAAATAGTTGAGTTAAAAATGAATGAATCAAAATATGAAAATTATTTGATTTTTGCGTGATTTGATTGACAGTTCTATTTCTTCATGGAAGTCTAGTAATTCAAAAGAGATATGATAACCCCACGATAACCAAAGTAGTGATAACTAGAATTCCGAAAACAGTGCCATGTTTAGATTCTATGTTTTTCCGTTTCTTTTGTATATAGCCAAATAAATGATCTTTGATCATGCTTTGCATTCCATCGGGTTTACGTGAGTTTGCAAAAATCCCAAAAAATACAAAAAATGAAACAAATACCATAAATAAAAGGTCCTTGGGTTTCCTTGTATCCTGATGCCCTAAGATCGTCTGATCTGGTATGCATAGACCGCTCCTTGCACTCCACTGCATTTACGCAAGTTTGCAATACAAAAAGCCCCCAAAATAGCCAAAAGTATAAAAACACAAAAAATTTCATATCTTTATCTATATATATATATACTCTATTAAACCTGGTATCCTACGGTCTACCACTGTGTATAGGAGTGTACGATATTAATATATTTTTTACCTTTCAAATATATAGGGAGTGCAGCCGCTCAACGGCTGAAGGGATCCCTTCTATTTGTGTTACCCGCGCACCGGGTCCTTTACCTAGCAAAGTCTCCCCTTCACTTCTTCAATCTGAAGCGGATGTTGAGGATGTTGAACCACCACTGTCTCCGACCTACCAGAATTTGGAATGGAATGTGGAGCACTCCAAATTGAGAGAACTTGCAAGCAATATCAAGTCTTCCCAGGGCTTGGCTACATCCATCAGACGGAGCTCGAGAATTTCACGGCCTCCTACGGACCAATCTCCTAACAACTCCTTGTAATGTCAGTCTATTTCTGGAATTCCAGGGGATTGAATAACATCGCGCGTCGTGCTGATCTAAAACATAGATTGCGTAAGTATAATCCTTCTATTGTTTGCCTTATTGAAACTAAGGTTGAGGCATGTAATGCATCCAGGCTTTCAAAAGTGCTTTGATAGAGTTTGGGAGAGCATTGATAATAGAGCTTATCATAAAGGAGGCCGGATCGTCATTTATTATGATTCTTCTGTCTGGAAATGTTCCTTACTTGCGGCCTCCCCTCAACACATCACTTCTATTTTCGCCAACAATGTGGGCCTTGTCATGGGCCTCTCTACTGTTTATGGTTTCAATTTATCCAATGACAGGGTGGCTCTCTGGGCAGATCTTATTGCTGACTCTAAAACTTTTTCTAATACTCCTTGGTTGCTCGGAGGTGACTTCAACTGCATTCGCTTTTCTAATGAGAAGTCGGGAGGTCGTCTAGTTGACCCCACTTCCATGGATTCTTTTAATTCTTGTATTGTGGCTAGCGGAATTATTGAGCTAAAAAGTGTAGGCCAAAGCAAGAGCTGGAGTAATAGGCGCATTGGTTCTTCCTGTATCTCAGCTAAATTGGATCGTGTATTCGGCAACATGACATTGTTGGATCTTCTTCCGCACGCCTATGTGGAATACTCTAGTCCTGGCACTAGCGATCATGCTGGTATGCTCGTTCACCTGTTACCTAAGGTATCCTCCTCCCCTAAACCATTTAAATTCTATAACTCATGGACATCTTTTCCTGGATTCAACGAGCTAGTGCGGGTCAAGTGGGACAGCCAATTGGGGATAGCTTCGATGCAACATCTTGTGAATAAGCTAAAGGTTTTGAAGGGTGAACTCAAATCTTGGTCCTCTGCCCATAGGGCTGTGATGAATACAAATGCATGCCGACATGATTTAGATGATTTGCAAAATCATGTGGGATTGTCTTATGATCCGGCCATCCAAGAATTGGAGAAGGAGGCTTTTTTCAAACTTGCCCACGCGTTGGATTGTGAAGAGGAGGATTTGCGCCAAAAAAGTAGGCAGAATTGGCTAAGTCTGGGAGACAAGAATTCAAACTTCTTCTTCATGGCAATGAAGTCTAGGCGATCGCATAATAATCTAAATCATCTTATCAATTGTGATGGTGTTGGAATCTCCAGACTGGCTGATCTCAAGGTGGAAGCCCCTCTATTCTTTAAAAATCTCTATTCACAGGATGACTACCTGAATGTTTTTCCTACTCTTATCCCTAAGCGTAAGCTCAAGGATGAAGGAGCGGATTGGTTGGATAGGCCTGTTTTAGCTGCTGAAATCAAAAATGCTGTATTTCAGATATGAAATGACAAGGCCCTGGTCCAGATGGTTACAATGCCCACTTTTTCCTACATCAATGGGGAGTGGTATGTAAGGATGTTATCATGGCCATCTCCTCTTTTTTTATTTCTGGCCACATGTTGCCCCATGTGAATCACACCTTCCTTACTTTAGTTCCCAAGAGTGCGAACGCTTCTGCATTGGGGGACTATAGACCTATAGCATGCTGTAATGTAATCTATAAAATTATTAGTAAGGTCTTGTGCAATAGATTACGGCATGTTATTAGCGAATTGATCTCGCCTAACCAGGCAGCTTTTCTAAGGGGAAGATTGCTTGCTGACTGTACCCTAATAGCCCATGAGCAGATCTGGGATTTTAGTAACCCCATGGGCTCTCGAACGTGTATCAAGTTCGATCTTTGCAAAGCTTTTGACAGTATTAACAGGGAGTTTGTCTTGTTTTTGCTCCAGCAGATGGGCTTCAGGAGTAAATTTATTACTTGGATTTCAGAGTGTATCTCCACCCCTATGTTATCAGTTTTAATTAATGGGTCTCCTGAATGTTATTTTCCATCTAGTAGAGATCTCCGTCAGGGAGATCCCCTATCTCCCTATCTCTTTGTGCTTGTGATGGAGGCTTTCTCTCTTCTTATGGCTAGATCGGAGTCTGATCGCAGTATCCAACCTCTTCGAAGATCTGGGTCTATCTCTCACCTATTATTTGCTGATGACCTCTTGGTTTTCTGTCGTGCCAATACACGGTCCATGAATGGTCTCAGAGATGTCCTTGATAAGTTTAAACTCCTCTCAGGTCTACAAGTCAATTAGGATAAAAGTTCGGCTATCTTCAGTAAAGGGGTGCGCAATCCTAGGTATCTGGCAGGCATTCTTGTTATTAAGTTGGTTTCTTCTTTTACCACTTACCTGGGTTTACCCCTATCCTCTAAATACCCAAAGGCATCCTTATTTGGGCGTCTTGTTGATAAGTGTAATAAGAGGCTCTTAGGATGGTCTTCGTCTGTGCTTTCTATCTCTGGTAGAATTGAATTGGTCAAGACTGTAATATTTGGCATTATCTCCTTCTGGATGCAAGCTTATCGTCTCCCTCCTTCTGTCATCCATACCTTAAATTCTGCCTGCAGGAAGTTCATCTGGGGCAAGTCCAATATTTGGGCGTGGAAGGACCTCTGTACCCCCAAGAAAGAGGGTGGTGTGGGCCTAAGGCTGTTGGAAGACATGAACGCAGCCTCTGGTGTCAGGCTTACCTGGAGAATGGTTGCCACGAATGGCATATGGGGTAAATTCATGAGGAAGCAATACTCGACTAACATGAAGAATTTATTTTCCACGTCCCCTAACCCTTATCAATCTGGCACTTGGAAATTCCTACTCAGGTATCGTGACTTCTCCCAAAAACTCATTACGTGAATTGTTAATGACGGCACATCGACATCCTTCTGGTACGATAATTGGCATCCAAAGGGGCCACTATATAGGCTTTTTCCCCCTCCCCCAGGTACTAAAAGCTTACGAATTTGTGACCTCCGGTCACCTAGTGGATGGCTTGATGTCCCATGCATTCGGCCATTGCTTTCAATTCTACAGCCGATCTCCTTTGGCCAATGATCGGACGTATGGAAATGGAATTCTGCTGCTCCATTTAGTTTTCGCATTGCGTGGGATAATTGCCGTAATGTTCAGGCCCCTTTTAAATTCCACCCTTTGATTTGGTACCCCCTTCATGTGCCAAAATTTGCACTATGCCTTCTTTGTGCCATGAGTGACAAGCTGGCCACCAAGGAGTGTCTTCTCAAACGTGGACTGGCGGTTGATCATGGTTGTGTCCTCTGCAATTCACAAGATACCAAAAGTGCTAAACACTTACTTTTCAAGTGTGACTATTCTCGCTATATTTTAACGAGAAGTTTACTGAAGCTGGGATATAAGGGAGTTGTACCGTTTTCTCTCCCAGGTGTTGGTGAGGTGATTCTTTCCCGTTATAGCCGCCAGGATCCTGTGGGTAATTTGGCTAAAGCAGCTCTAGCTTCCATGGTTTGGCACATATGGAAAGAACGCAACAAGAGAATTTTTGAAGGATTAAATTTGGGGAAGACTGAGTTATTTAATGTTATTGCAGCAGACGTCATTATTTCTCTTCGAGATATGGATATAGGTCAAGCTTCGGATTTAGCGCCATTCTCCAACTGGGGAATTATTGATGCTAGGTAATTAGTAGGCTCATTGTGTTGGTTATTTTATTAGGGTCATTCAGCCTTTGTAAACTATGTGCGCACTTTTAGTATGGTAGATGACGGGAAGTAGTGGGTGACGGCGCTTGTGCCCTCTCCCCTCTCTTTCTGTTATCTCCTAATACTTCTAGCGTTGTGTTTTTGTACATATTGTGTCATTAATAAAGTTCTTCTCTACTTGCATATAGACATATTGTGTCATTAATATCTGTGTTTGCAAATTGGGAGTTCCGTGATCTGGGCTAGGACTTGATTCATGATTTATATTTTATATTTTGTATAGCTTACCTAGGATGGAGAGTCTCTAATTAAGAGTGACGACGCTTGTGCCCTTTCCTATTTTTATTGATTCTTCATGCCTACATACTATTGTGATGTAAAATTTCTGTCCTTCAATAAAGATTTGCTAACTTTCCATATATATATATATAGACACACACACACACACACACACACACACACACACACACTATAAAACACGAAGATTTTGAATTTTGTCCCAGTCATAAATACAGTCATTGCTGACTAGGACAAAGAACAATGGTGACTAGGACACGTGTTTATTTGTTGGAGGGAATTTGAAAACTCAAATGTTAACCAAACGTTGGGGGGGAACAAAATTTTGGGGGGAAAACCAAACGTTTGAATCGGAAACTTTTGAAAACAAATGGTTTACATTTTGAATGCCATACTCAAACACAGCCATCACGTTCTCTCTCTCCCCCCTGCCTCTCTCATACGCATCATCACGTTCTGGGTTTGGATTCTTTTGGGATCAATGGGCCTCGGCTTAGGGGAATTGGAGAATTGATCAGTAAAGGGGAAGACTCCAAGAGCAGAAAGACATGTTGCTCGGCCAAGGGTTCATCTGCATTGTTCCCGGCCAAGCTATTCTTCTGATTGTGCAGGCCAAGCGTTTGATGGCATTGATCCAAATGTGTTTATTGGAATGGCATGCAAGGTAGGTGAATTTATTTGTTCTTTTCGATCTCAAACTTCATGATGATTCAATGTATCGAATTTATTCAAAATGGGCAGTCACATGAATATTTTGTTGTAGAGCACGCTAACTATTTGTAGAAATGCTGAACAGATCACCACATGTACTCTTATGTATTAAAAATATCATTGTTATTTTTGCTGGTGCCCTCCAAATCCAACCATTTCTAACAGACTCCATGAGAAATCTATGTTTTTCACATATAAAAGAAACCCATGTTTCTTTATCTCTTCATGTTTTTTTGAAGAAAAAGAACCATCAACTGGGTTGCAGTGAATTTCTTGGTCCATGATATAATATGGGATTTTTAAAAAAACGAAGACTTTATTTGTTAGCTCAAAAATTTGCTACTTTTTCTGATTAAATGGAGATAAAAAATAACAAGACTTTAAGCTGTAATTTGGTGGTTATGAGTTCTGGCTCCCCAATTTTCTTAAGCAAAATAGGTGTTTGTTGTAATGCCAATGTTATCTTATTTTCTCCACATAATTGCTTATCTTATTTGCTCTCATCATTTGAGGATTACAGATGATGGGAAAATGTTAATTTGGGCTGGATCGGATGGTCAGAGGATCCATCGAAGAAACAGAGCAACAATTACTATGATAGCCAATGTTATGGATTCAGAAAATGTTCATTTTCCTCTTTGACTTTTTATATATTGAATTGTGATTAGCTAAATCCACAGGATTCAAAAAAGTGAGCACTACTGATTAACTAAATCCACAGGATTTTTTCATGGCCAGATTCACCGATCATGTTTCTTTATATTAGAAAACTTCCTACTCCGAGTCCACAACAGGTTCGTTGCTTTCATTACGCCACCAGGTATTCTTCAGCCTTCACATAATTCACTTACCTTTCAAGTTTCAAGCCATACCATTTTGATGTTAAAATTCTGTTTTTGCTATTTCCTTGATATTTATTTTGACATTTACTTTAACGGTAAACATTGACCTTGTGCAAAATCGTACTAGCCAAAAGGCCTTTGTTTGTAGTTATTGGCAGCATTTATTGTTTCTTTCATTGTTTTGATGGCTATCATTGGTTATCAAAGAGATCACATGTTTAGCTTTAGGTACACCCAAGCTGGTAAGCAACTCTTTGACACATATGTTTAACTTCGAACTATTTGAATCAACATACTCTACATCAGTTAGTTTGTTAGAAAACTGTTTCCTGATCATAATTCTAGAAGCTAGAGTTTTCACAACTAGCCGCTACTGCTCAACTCTAAATTAGGGATGCAATGAATAGAGAAAGAGAACAAAGAAGGAAAGTAGCCGAGTAATTGATCACGTTCACTATCTGTTTACGTTTAATTTGCTGTTTGTCCTTCTTGATATGAATTCTTCTTTTTAAGAGTAATTCTCTGAAGAAGACTACTTCGTTTAATGCTGGAGTAATTCTCAGTTTTATCTTGCAAAACTCAATTGTAAGGTTTCTTCTCCAATCTTCAGTTTTTTAATTAAGTTAATGTTAACATTTTTGTTTTCATTATTGAACTACTTATTAAAGTATACTGTCAATAAGGTTAATGCCATTTGGATACTGTCAATACTTAGCTACTTATTTGGATACTGTCAGTTAAGGGAATGAAAACATTTTTGTTTTAACATTTTGGTTTTCATTATTGAGCTACTAATTTTTAATTGGTTCCATCACTTATTTCATTTGGGTTTATTGGTTTGAATTGTGTCACGCCCCGCTTCCCAAAAACATGGAGGCGAAGCATGAGAAGGTCCGCACGGACTTGAAGCTGCAAAGCCGCAAGTCCGTTAAGCGTCAAATAAAACGAAGTAGCAGGTCCCTGTAATGTGACTCAGAACAACAATAATAATAATAGCAAAAGAGGCGAATAATAAAGCATTCATCCAACTCATAGTCCAACAAAAGTCCACAACCAGAAATGCCACCGGCAACAAAAGAGTCAAAAGTACAAGGCCCAGCATGGCCAAAGGAAAGTAACAAAACGGTGCTACTCACCGACAACCACCGCTAGCAAGGAAAGTACGGAAGATCTCTAAGATTGATCACCGGTATCTTCGTACTCTACGTCACCAACGGGCTCAGGCACGAACTCCACGAACTCGTCACCCTCCGCAACTATCTCTGGCTCAGCAACTAACATGCGTCACCCAAAGAGAAGGGGCACATGTCAGCAAATCTAAAAAGACTTGTGCAAGGAACTATAAAAGAAAGGTAAAACAACCTAACAGTTCTAAAGTAAAGTATGACATGGATATAAAGTGACAAATGACATGGCATGGCAATTATACAAGTAAAAGACAAGTACTGGAATTGTAATCACGTCGTGCACAGAGATTCCGTCCTTTGGCTAGAGTGGCTGTACGGGCCAACTCTTACACTAAAGTGACCGTTTTTCCCTACCCCTCCACGTGTGTCGAGCCAGGGCATTACCCCCGAACACGGAATGCTCGCTTCTGGATCACGAGCCAGGAAGTGTTTTTAACACGGATGGCGTAGGGTTATGCCCGCATAACGGGTGCCTAGACGGTAACATGGAAACATGGATTGTACAAGTAGTGTAGCGTGTGCTACGATGCAAGTTTAACTAGGATGACATGTACGATGCAATGCATGGCAGTTAACAATTCAAATGCGTACAGTTAAGAAATTTAAACATGACAGATATCATTACATAACTGATATGGCAAGGTGTCGGATCTAGCTTCGTTGTCAAGCTAGATCACAAGGTTGCGCCTAGATCGCTATCATTTCACGATCTAGTCTCTTTCACGCTAGTACGGGAAATTTGCCTAAATACATGGCCTAAAGAAAAGTTGGCAAGTTTCACTTGCCTGATTTCGGTGATGCCGGATGACGTGGATTCGTCTCGACAAACGATACGTTATGGGACGACTGGTGCTCTGTTTGATTGAAAATAAGAACTCTGAATTAGTTCACTCCATCATAGCTAACTGATTAGTTATTTTATTTAGGTCTTCTACCCTAGGGGATTCACATCATATTATTAAACTAACACTCATAACATACGGTTAGTTGAATTACTTACGTCATATGCTAACAGTCACTTACATGGATAACTATAACGGTATATGTTTGTAAAAACAGTGGGTAACATGCTTCCAACTTAAGCAAAGTGTATGAACCGACTTCATCAATAACCATTTAGTTAAGTTAGGCTAAGGTAGGCTTGTGTATTCTGACATATAAGGGTATCAACTTCTTGGTCCAAGGTGGATATATCAACAGTACTAATTAAAATATAAGACTGTATCAACTTTAAGCCAAGATTGCATGCATAAATACTTACTGCATTTTTTTATACAAGCATGTAAACCAATAATACACTGAAGTATGCATGGAAGCAAGCATAGAAACTCACATACCCAAAAAATACCCCCTGTTCCCTGTGTTATGGCCTAGGGCTACAATAAACTAATAATAATAATGTAGATAACATGTATAATAACATACATACCCAAAAGAAACCCATGTACTCACAGAATATGTTTTCAGTCATACATGTGAATGAATATACACCCTAATATATATATTAACCCAAACATAGGTTAAACATCTTCATCATCCAATAATCTTCTAATATTCATTAAGATCATCACTAACAGCAGCTGTACATCACATCCTAATAACAAATAACATATCACCACCTTAATACAAAACTAGCTAACACAAATATATACAACTTAACCCTAACACACAAAAACTATACATCAACTAACCTCTAACTCAAGGCTGCGGGTGCAGGTGGGCTCGAGGGTGGCTGCGGCGCTTGGGGGGTGCTCCGGCGACCAACAGGGACTCACGGCGGCGATGGGTGGCTGCGGCGGCGGCGGCAGGGGCGGCGGCGGCCTGCTGCTGATGCTGCCGCGTTTTTACAGCGGGTCGGGCGGTTTGCGGCTGTTTCCGGTGACTGCACGGAGGAGCAACGGAGGGAGGAAGGTCGGGGGTTGGTCAGGGGCTCGTCGGCGTCGGGGTTTGGCCGGAGGAAGCAAGGGACGGCGGGTCTAGGGTTTTTGCGTGAGTGAGGGAGGGAACTAGGGCCGGCTGCTATTCTTTTTTTTTGGGTTGCCGTTAAAACCTAGGTCCTAGGTTTAATTTAATAGGGAGTGGGGCATGTGATGAAGAACGTGGCGGGTTTGCTGCTCGTGGGTCCATGGGCTCACATTTTGGGTTTAAAAGTTAAAGAAAAGTTATTTAAAAGAAATAGTTAAAAAAACCCAAAGTTTGAAACCCTCACTCTCTCTCCCTGCGTGAAACTGTGTGCCAAGTGGGTTAAAAGTGGGCTAAGACAAAAGTCAGATATAATTATAATAATATTATTAAGGGATATATCACCATGAAACCTAGGGCTTAAAAATACAATATGTTGGGCCAAAAAGTGTACGTAGATCAAACGGAGTCCAAAAATCGTAAGAAAAATACTGGGGTGACCGGAACGACGAGAGAAAGAAGATGGAGGAGACGGATCACAATTTTGATGACGAGAAGCGAAATAAAAAAATAAAAACGTCTCTGGTCAAAAGTGATAATCGCGACGTCTCTCCAACCAAGGTCGATTCGCGGAAGAACGACCCGTGAAAAGACGTTGCAATTCAACACAAAATTCTAATACTCTCAGAGAGGGACACAACAACATATCACACGATAGGGTTCGGATACAGTCAACGTCAAAAATAAACACGTGCACGAACAAGACTACGTGCACGTCAAAGCGTACAATGAAAACTGATCGTTACATCCTCCCCACCTTAGAAATGATTCCTTCCTCGGAATCAGCATCAAACACTGCTCGGGAAGAGATGCGGGAAGCGCTCTCTCATGTCATCCTCACGCTCCCAGGTAGACTCCCCAGGGGAACCATGACGCCACTGCACTCGAACCAAGTCGACAGTCTTATTCCTCAGCTGCTTCTGACGTCGATCCAAAATCTCAACTGGCTGCTGGTCATAGGTAAGATCCAGACGAACCGTGATCTCCGAGAAATCCACAGTATGGGACGGATCACTGACGTATCGACGTAACTGAGATACGTGAAACACGTCGTGAACTCTCTCCAGTGACGGTGGCAACGCCAAGCGATAAGCCACAGCTCCAACTCTTTCCAGGATGTCAAACGGCCCAATGTACCTCAAACTCAGCTTGCCTCTCTTTCCAAATCGGATAACTCCCCGATTCGGAGAGATCTTCAGAAAGACGTGATCCCCAGGCTGAAACTCCAAAGGCCTCCGTTTAGCATCTGCCCAATGCTTGAAATGGTCCTGCGCAATCCTCAGCTTCTCCCGGATGTTCCTCACAACATCCACAGCCTCCACGATCATCTCTGGTCCTAACAGCTCCCTGTCTCCAATGTCATCCCAGCTCAGTGGCGATCGACATTTCTTCCCGTATAGTGCGGCGAATGGCGCCATGCCAATACTCGCCTGGTAGCTGTTATTGTAGGCAAACTCCACATGATGGAGATGATCCTCCCAAGATCCCTTGAAGTCTAACATGCACGCCCTCAGCATGTCCTCCAAGATCTGAATCGTTCTCTCGGACTGGCCATCTGTCTGCGGATGGTACGCCGTGCTGAAACTCAGACTCGTACCCAAGCTCTTCTGCAGACTCTGCCAGAACTGAGATGTGAATCTCGTGTCTCTGTCCGACACGATACTCACAGGGACTCCATGCAGTCGAACAACCTCCTGCATGAACACGTTACATCACTAACTATTCTAAGAAGAGGGAATAGAAATGGAAAGTAAAAGGATTTACCTCCATATATCTCCTCGCCAGTGTCTCAGTAGACTGTCCTACTCGAAACGGAATAAAGTGCGTGGATTTGGTCAATCGGTCTACGATCACCCAAATCGCGTCATTCTGCTTCGAACTCCGAGGTAGTCCAGTCACGAAGTCCATAGTGATGTGTTGCCACTTCCACTCCGGAATCGGAAGCGGTTGTAGCAACCCTGCCGTACGCTGATGCTCCGCCTTAACCTGCTGACAGACCAAACACTTGGCAACACTCCGTGCCACACTTCGCTTCATGCCATGCCACCAATAGTTCAGACGAAGATCCTGATACATCTTGGTGCCACCAGGATGCACAGAATACGGCGAGCTATGTGCCTCAACTAATAACTCCTCTCTGATATCTCCAGCTGGCACACAAACTCTGGCTCCATACCTCAGCGAGCCATCCTCATGAATCCGAAAGTCAGTCCGCAGACCGGCTTCTACCTGCTCACGGATCCTCCTCAGCTTCGAATCTCCAGCCTGACCTGCCTTGATCCGATCCACGATCGTCGACTGTATCTGCATACACATCAACGGTGAAGCCTATCCAGGAAGTACAATCTCAATACCAGACTCACAGAAATCCTGCTGCAACCTCCACTGTGCAGTCAACATCATCACCGCTGGAAGCCTACTCAATGCATCAGGAACCACATTCACTTTTCCCGGGTGATACTGCAACTCGATCTCATAGTCTGCCATGAGCTCCAACCATCGACGCTGTCACATGTTGAGCTCCTTCTGTGTGAAAATATACTTCAAGCTTTTGTGATCGGTGAAGATCTTCACCTTCTCACTCAGCAGGAAGTGCCTCCAAATCTTGAGCGCAAACACGACTGCTGCTAACTACAGGTCGTGCGTCGGGTAATTCTTCTCATGAGTCTTGAGCTGACGAGAAGCATACGCAACCACATGCCCATGCTGGTGCAACACACAACCGAGACCCTTGCCAGAAGCATCACAAAAGATCTCGAATCCTCCACTACGATCAGGCACTGCTAGAACCGGTGCAGTCGTCAATCTCTCCTTCAGAACAGAGAAGGCCTCCTCACAAGCATCGGACCAAACATACGGTATATCCTTCCTTGTCAGTCTAGTCATTGGTTCTGCAATCCGGGAGAAATCCTTAATGAAACGCCGATAATATCCTGCTAGCCCAAGAAAACTCCTGATCTCAGTCGCTGACTGTGGAACCGGCCACTCTCTGATGGCCTTGATCTTCTCGGGATCCACTGAAATCCCATCACCAGTCACCACATGCCCCAGAAAAGCCACTCTATTCAGCCAGAACTCGCACTTCGAATACTTGGCATACAACCGATGCCTCCTCAGAATTTCCAATACCGTCCTCAAGTGCGACGCATGCTCCTCCTCTGACTTAGAATAGATCAGAATGTCGTCAATGAAGATAACGACAAACTTATCTAGATAGTCATAGAAGATCAGATTCATCAGGTTCATAAATACTGCGGGCGCGTTGGTCACACCAAATGGCATAACCACGAACTCGTAGTGACCATACTTCGTCCTGAAAGCCGTCTTCGGAATATCCTCTTTCCTCACCTTCAGCTGGTGATATCCACTTCTCAGATCCAATTTGGAGAATACCCTCTATCCTCTCAGCTGATCAAAGATATCATCAATCCGCGGCAATGGGTACTTATTCTTTACAGTCACCGCATTCAGTCCTCGATAATCCACGCACATGCGACGCGAACCGTCCTTCTTTTTTACCAGCAGGACCAGTGCTCCCCACGGAGACACACTGGGATTAATGTAACCCTTCTGCAAAAGCTCGTCCAGTTGCGTCCGTAACTCTTCCAATTCCGCTGGAGCCATACGATAAGGTGCCTTTGAAATGGGCTGCGCTCCCGGAATCAGGTCAATCGAAAACTCTAGAGCTCGATCGGGCGGCAGACTAGACATCTCCTCGGGGAAGACGTCATCAAATTCACGCACCACATCAGGCCTACCCTGCTCCATCAGCATAGCCACAGCTTCCACCGGCTTGACCCGAAACCTGACCGGACCTAGCGAACTGCTACCACGGCTGAACTCAAACACTGGATGTCCAGGAATCTCGAACACCACCTTCTTTCTCCGACAGTCGATCGTAGCATAGAAGCTCGCAAGCCAATCCATCCCAAGCACTGCATCGTAATTGATGATGTCGTGGACAATAAAGTCAGCATACAGCTCGTGTCCACAGATCACCAACGGGCAAGAATTGCACCCACGATGCACCGAAATCACACCATTCCCTGTGACGATGTTCCAACTCTGGGGAAGAGAGGAAGTCGACAAGGAATGCCTCTCCACGAAGCTCCGAGAAATGATGCACATGGATGCACCAGAGTCAAAGAGAACTCGTGCAGGAAAAGCGCAAACCAAGATCACACCTAACAGACAGTCTAACAATCAAATTCTATTCTAACAGATAATCATGTGCAAACAACTAATCATATCTAACAGCCAACTAACTAAGAAAGGAACAGCTAGTTAGAAAGTTACCTGCGATAACCTCGTCCAGCGTCTCGGTCTCAGCAACAGTCATCAAAAACGCCTGTCGTCTCGGCCGGACAGCCTGCTGAAACGCCTGCCTCTGCGGAACGAGAGGCGCCCCACGACCAGTAAGAACAGGTGTCCTCTGCTGCAACGGCTGAGCTGCAACAGGTGCCTTCCACGGCTGCTTCGACCTCGGGCAATCCTTCATGGTGTGCGCAGGATCACCACAAACTAAACACTGCCCCAGCATCTTCCGGCACTGATCCTTGATATGCCCCGTCTTGCCACAGAAGTTGCAAGTCTTCAAAGTAGAAGGTCCTCCTGGCCTCTTGAACTGCACAGGCTGGTTGGGCCCGTGCCCCGGTCTCACCACTGCTCTAGCCTGCTCCATAGGCCTCTTCCCAGTGCCAGAAATCTGTCCCCTCTTCTGATTTACAATCCTCTCCTGCCTCTTCGCCGCAATCAGAACCTTCTGGTAAGTCTCCGCATCAGAGGAAGTGACATAGCTCTGCAGATCCAACGAAAGGCCCTGCAGAAACCTCTGGGCTCTCTCCTCAGCATCCTGCACCATCTTCGGTGCAAAACGACTCAGCCTCGTAAATTCCTGGTGGTACTGATCTACCGTCAAATTCCCCTGCTTCAAGTCAATGAAGCGCTGAGCCATCTCCCTCCTGGCGGCCTTAGGAAAATATTCCTCATCAAACCTGGACTTGAAGGTAGTCCAAGAAATCGGCTCCTCCAACAACTCCTCCTCGGCATCCCACCAGTTCCGCGCGTTGTCCTTCAGCTGCCGCTTCGCCAGATCAACCCACCCAGTCGGGTCGACCTTCGACATCTTCAGATTATCTTCCATGTTCCTGGTCCACTCATCTGCAGCCAGGGGTCCCTCGGTCCCATTGAAGTAAGTGGGACCCAGCTCCCGAAATTGCTTCGCTCCGGGCTCGAAGCGAGGGACATTCTGGACAGGCTGCGCTACTCGAGCAGGCGTAACATTCTGGGCATTCTGGAGCATGCCCTGCTGCACCTGCATCATCTGATGCATCATCCGCATGATCTCTCCATTGGTGGGCTCCCGATCCGGCTCCTGGTCACGAGGGGGCACACCACCACCACCACGGGTATTCCGTCTCCCAGCCATCTATTGACACAGGAAAACGAAACAAATCAGACTCTTTGCCTAAGGCACGGTGTTGAATTTTGTATATTGGACTTTCTATAATTCTTATTGTTATTCTGATTAAGTCACAGTTAAAGAAAAATTGGACCTGTATGGGCCACCAAAGAAACCTGTCACGCCCCGCTTCCCAAAAACATGGAGGCGAAGCGTGAGAAGGTCCGCACGGACTTGAAGCTGCAAAGCCGCAAGTCCGTTAAGCGTCAAATAAAACGAAGTAGCAGGTCCCTGTAATGTGACTCAGAACAACAATAATAATAATAGCAAAAGAGGCGAATAATAAAGCATTCATCCAACTCATAGTCCAACAAAAGTCCACAACCAGAAATGCCACCGGCAACAAAAGAGTCAAAAGTACAAGGCCCAGCATGGCCAAAGGAAAGTAACAAAACGGTGCTACTCACCGACAACCACCGCTAGCAAGGAAAGTACGGAAGATCTCTAAGATTGATCACCGGTATCTTCGTACTCTACGTCACCAACGGGCTCAGGCACGAACTCCACGAACTCGTCACCCTCCGCAACTATCTCTGGCTCAGCAACTAACATGCGTCACCCAAAGAGAAGGGGCACATGTCAGCAAATCTAAAAAGACTTGTGCAAGGAACTATAAAAGAAAGGTAAAACAACCTAACAGTTCTAAAGTAAAGTATGACATGGATATAAAGTGACAAATGACATGGCATGGCAATTATACAAGTAAAAGACAAGTACTGGAATTGTAATCACGTCGTGCACAGAGATTCCGTCCTTTGGCTAGAGTGGCTGTACGGGCCAACTCTTACACTAAAGTGACCGTTTTTCCCTACCCCTCCACGTGTGTCGAGCCAGGGCATTACCCCCGAACACGGAATGCTCGCTTCTGGATCACGAGCCAGGAAGTGTTTTTAACACGGATGGCGTAGGGTTATGCCCGCATAACGGGTGCCTAGACGGTAACATGGAAACATGGATTGTACAAGTAGTGTAGCGTGTGCTACGATGCAAGTTTAACTAGGATGACATGTACGATGCAATGTATGGCAGTTAACAATTCAAATGCGTACAGTTAAGAAATTTAAACATGACAGATATCATTACATAACTGATATGGCAAGGTGTCGGATCTAGCTTCGTTGTCAAGCTAGATCACAAGGTTGCGCCTAGATCGCTATCATTTCACGATCTAGTCTCTTTCACGCTAGTACGGGAAATTTGCCTAAAGACATGGCATAAAGAAAAGTTGGCAAGTTTCACTTGCCTGATTTCGGTGATGCCGGATGACGTGGATTCGTCTCGACAAACGATACGTTATGGGACGACTGGTGCTCTGTTTGATTGAAAATAAGAACTCTGAATTAGTTCACTCCATCATAGCTAACTGATTAGTTATTTTATTTAGGTCTTCTACCCTAGGGGATTCACATCATATTATTAAACTAACACTCAAAACATACGGTTAGTTGAATTACTTACGTCATATGCTAACAGTCACTTACATGGATAACTATAACGGTATATGTTTGTAAAAACAGTGGGTAACATGCTTCCAACTTAAGCAAAGTGTATGAACCGACTTCATCAATAACCATTTAGTTAAGTTAGGCTAAGGTAGGCTTGTGTATTCTGACATATAAGGGTATCAACTTCTTGGTCCAAGGTGGATATATCAACAGTACTAATTAAAATATAAGACTGTATCAACTTTAAGCCAAGATTGCATGCATAAATACTTACTGCATTTTTTTATACAAGCATGTAAACCAATAATACACTGAAGTATGCATGGAAGCAAGCATAGAAACTCACATACCCAGAAAATACCCCCTGTTCCCTGTGTTATGGCCTAGGGCTACAATAAACTAATAATAATAATGTAGATAACATGTATAATAACATACATACCCAAAAGAAACCCATGTACTCACAGAATATGTTTTCAGTCATACATGTGAATGAATATACACCCTAATATATATATTAACCCAAACATAGGTTAAACATCTTCATCATCCAATAATCTTCTAATATTCATTAAGATCATCACTAACAGCAGCTGTACATCACATCCTAATAACAAATAACATATCACCACCTTAATACAAAACTAGCTAACACAAATATATACAACTTAACCCTAACACACAAAAACTATACATCAACTAAACTCTAACTCAAGGCTGCGGGTGCAGGTGGGCTCGAGGGTGGCTGCGGTGCTTGGGGGGTGCTCCAGCGACCAACAGGGACTCACGACGGCGATGGGTGGCTGCGGCGGCGGCGGCAGCGGCGGCGACGGCCTGCTGCTGCTGCTGCTGCGTTTTTACAGCGGGTCGGGCGGTTTGCGGCTGTTTCCGGTGACTGCACGGAGGAGCAACGGAGGGAGGAAGGTCGGGGGTTGGTCAGGGGCTCGTCGGCGTCGGGGTTTGGCCGGAGGAAGCAAGGGACGGCGGGTCTAGGGTTTTTGCGTGAGTGAGGGAGGGAACTAGGGCCGGCTGCTATTCTTTTTTTTTGGGTTGCCGTTAAAACCTAGGTCCTAGGTTTAATTTAATAGGGAGTGGGGCACGTGATGAAGAACGTGGGGGGTTTGCTGCTCGTGGGTCCATGGGCTCACATTTTGGGTTTAAAAATTAAAGAAAAGTTATTTAAAAGAAATAGTTAAAAAACCCAAAGTTTGTAACCCTCACTCTCTCTCCATGCGTGAAACTGTGTGCCAAGTGGGTTAAAAGTGGGCTAAGACAAAAGTCAGATATAATTATAATAATATTATTAAGGGATATATCACCATGAAACCTAGGGCTTAAAAATACAATATGTTGGGCCAAAAAGTGTACGTAGATCAAACGGAGTCCAAAAATCGTAAGAAAAATACTGGGGTGACCGGAACGACGAGAGAAAGAAGATGGAGGAGACGGATCACAATTTCGATGACGAGAAGCGAAATAAAAAAATAAAAACGTCTCTGGTCAAAAGTGATAATCGCGACGTCTCTCCAACCAAGGTCGATTCGTGGAAGAACGACCCGTGAAAAGACGTTGCAATTCAACACAAAATTCTAATACTCTCAGAGAGGGACACAACGACATATCACACGATAGGGTTTGGATACAGTCAACGTCAAAAATAAACACGTGCACGAACAAGACTACGTGCACGTCAAAGCGTACAATGAAAACTGATCGTTACAAATTGCCATCCTTTTGATTGAAAGGAGAGGTTTAATAGAGGTTGGCAGCTTGATAACATGGTTATTGGTTACTTTGTTTCATTTGGGTTGTTAGAGGTTATACCTGCTTGAGCTAAGAATGTTAACTTACTAAAGAACACTGGTACTGAATACTAATGTAATATACAACTAAATGCTAATGTAATATACCGTCGATTGGATTATAAAATTTAATCTGACAATATCCTTTAAACCGTCGACTGGATATAGTTAAGAAGAGAATATGGAAAGTAACTAGATAATCTAACATAAATTATTCATTCCCTTTAGTAATACAAACTAACCACAATATTCCTTTCACTCAAGCAAGATCTATGGCGAAACAATAGAATCTATGGGCCAATATCCAATCTCCCCCTTCAGGCACAATTTTTTTTAAAAATTTTACATGAAATTTGCTACAAACCATGGAATTAGATTCTCAGCTAATTATGACTTGGATTTGGGGTTCTTCCATGTTCCTTCCTTAGGTCCACAGTGGCAGCTTTCCCTAACTTCTTAGCTACTAGACAAGCGACATTCAGGTTATTATAGTAGTCCAAATCCAAAGGTTTAAGTTGTCTTCTCGATTGGATGCTGCCATTGACAGAATCATTCCAAAGGTAGGAGGTGATGGAAAGCATTTCATGAGCAGAACAAGAAGCAAGAACGAAATGACTGACATGGCTCCAGAAATGGCCTTCATGTTGACAGGGAGAAGAGAATGAAGGTGATTTGAGAGAGTGGGCAAGGATATTGTCTATTTATATGACATCTTTGAGGATATGGATGTGGGAAAATTTATGATACATAAATCTCATGTTATATCTTCCATAAACATTGTTAACCAAACAATTATTCATAGATGCAACAATTTTAATCGAGTCAATTTACATATTAAAAGTTCCTACAGCTATACATGTTTTTAAAATAGCAATTTGAACTTAACAAACTTAGCACTAGCCTTTCATGTTTACAATTATAAGTTTAGCACAAGGTTAAACTTCCACATTAATGAACAAATTATTTATTAAACTAGACGAATTGATAACCATATTAACTAGATCAGAATTGGTTTTCAGAATCACAAACGTCCACTTTAATTTGAATTGGTTTTACATTAGAGCTTTATGCCAAGATGCTTTCTTGAGGAATTAAGAACATGTTCCACGCAAACTAGAAGTTTTAGACGTTAAATCAATATCAGTATGTTTGGTTACTATAAATGTTAGCTTTAAACTTTCCTTCTAATTAGTATAATATGCAACCTATAAGTAGCTGATCATGTGAAGCTATATTGACCAATGAATTTGCCCGACACGGTCACAATCCCTGCTGTTATGTGACAAGACACCCGCCTCCTGAAACTAACATTTAGCTACCACGTATGTTTTCTAAAATTCAATAGCATTAAGTTCATATTGGCCAACTTTATCTTTTAGTTGAGCAAGCTAACTTTTCATTTTATAACAGGCAAATGGACATCTGAAGTTAAAAGGTAATGTGAATTAGAAGTTGAGGGTTCGGCTCGGTAAGCCAGCTCTCCAATGTGCATATCAAGCACAGAAAGAAAATTATCCAAGTACTAATTCCCATGTCATTCTTTGCAGATTCCAGATCCAAGACGCCATGCATATGGAATGATCACATTTCATAGTTTGTTTCACATAAAGATCTTCAGTACAAGACGGTTGCGTCATTTCTTTAAGTAGAGCCTCGAGTTTGAATGCATCATTAATATTTTCTAAGAAAGAGTTATGATGTATATGTTGACAAATAGTATTCCCTCTTTAAGTTTTTCTATATCTATGTAACAATTACTGAACTCATTGCCATTCGGTTGTTTAAAGTATGCTGCTTTCTTTAATCTTTTGTGAAAATCTATTTCTTCATGGGACAAATAAACAGAAGAATCCAAAGATGAACAACAGAGCGAGATATCAATTGTTCTCCAATTAGCTAAAAGTTTAGATTGGAACAAAGACGGGGGGCTGGGAGTGTGTTGATTCGGCTTTGTCTGGTCCAAAATCTTTTGTTATGCTGAATTTGATCAAAATTTATTGAAATATTTGAATGTTTTAGAGTTAAGACTATGCCTTGCTTCAGGTTTTATTGGTTGTTGCTTCAGGTTTTATTGCTTTAGGTTTTATTGTTTGTTGCTTCAGGTTTTATTGCTTTAGATTTTATTGTTTGTTGCTTCAGGTTTTATTGCTTCAGGTTTTATATTTGAATTTTCTAAAGATATAGTATTTTTAGTATTTTGTATTTATTAGCTTCGATTGCTTATGTGGATCATAGGAGCCGTCTGCATTGTCCAATTTCAAATTGTTAGTTTGAAATTTATTGCTTTTTGTTTATGATAGGTGAATTTCTCTAAAGATATTTTTAAGTATTTTGTATTTATTAGCTTCGATTGCTTCTGTGGAACATATGAGTTGTCTGCATTATCCATTTTCAAATTGTTAGCTTAAGGTGAACTGCTATATTGTGGTCTTGGAAATAATTAGCATTTTACTGTAGATGCATTTTATTCATGCACGGAATGCTTAAAAAAATTTCAAATGCTTAAACTTCTATTTATCATTTCATTGGTTATATGATTCATGATCTTTTTTATTTGTCTACTATGCTAGGGATTTCTGCTTTGGACATTTAGACATCTTTATTGATTTAGAGGAACTAATATGTAAAAATGGAATTTCTCATCACTTAAACATGTTTTGGTTATTGCTTTCATGATTGCTTCAGAGGGGATACGAGGAACATACTCCAAAATGTAGATAAACCAATATCCCAGTATCTTTGAGAACCCCATAATTCTGAAGAAACATGTAGAAAAACCAATATCTTCAAAATGTAAAAATGGAATTTCTCATCACTAAAAATTCTGGAGCTGCTGTAGATAAACCAATATCTTTGATAACCCCAGAATTTTTGTAAATCCATTGTGTGCCAATGAGGGGATATGAGGGACGTGGAGAGACTTGGATTCTGGCTTAACCAATTCTGAATCAAGAAATAAGAAGCTTAAAAATATTTCTATGACAAGCTTAATATCTGTTATGTTGATGGGGATCATTGAGTCAGAATTGAGAAGGCCTCATGGAAGCTCTATTCAGTTTTCATCACCTTAGCTTATTTTCTCACAAAATGGGATTAGTCATGGAGCACCAATTCTGTACTGAGAAATAAGAAGCTTAAAAATAATTCTATGACACGCTTAATCTCTGATCATTCTTACAGGAAAGGCTGTGGATTATCGACGGTTTGGATGGATTGAACCAGGGGATCGTTAGCATGTTGATTCGTGGGAATCGATTGCTTTTCTTGCTAACAATCCTGGTTTGTAAAGATTTGACCTTTGTATTTTCTGTATGCTCTCAACTTGAAATTGAATTTTAGCAACATTATTCGAGAAAATTAATAGCTTTCCGTTTTGCCTCAGTAAATAATTGTAAAAGGGGGAAGTTTGGCATGTCATATTTGACGAGGATTAATAAAAAATGGTATGAGATTTAACATAGTCGATTACTTTGGTGATTGACCAAAATGAGAATAATCTTGAGCGGTTTTTTAATCCCCTAAACCATTTGTTATACTGTGAGTTCTTTCAAAGCTATTTGCATAAATGTAAACAGAATGTGACATTTAACTTCCGCTCCGGTTTACTAATAATTAATGATATTATTGATGAGAAACTTGGACTTACTGCTAAGAACTTCTATACAATGCATAATGCTTGGACTATAACCGATTTTACAAATTATTCAATCTCAATATGAGTTATGATTCTGTCATAACTAAGAACATATGCATCTAAGTTTAAAGAGCTGAAGCTTAATTGCCATTAAGTCTACTCATCCCAGCCCAAATATTATCTGTAAAATTTTTCCTTTTCAGAGTTTCTCTTTAAAAGTACGTTGCATATAGTGTAACAACATAGATGCAATCTTTTGCTACAGAATTTTTATATGGTCGGAAGAGACAAGAGTAGAACACTTTGGTGAATTCTGAACATCGATAGGTTGGAACCTTCTGAGCTGAATATCCGCGAGGATTCCACGACATACACGGAAAGCAAATGTAACGAACTATTGAAGCGAATCATGAAGGGAACATGGTGACAGGTGGGCTGAATTTCGTTACAAGTTGTTATGGTATTATTGGTAAGTTCATGTCCTTTTGACGTCTAGATAGGATATCGAGGAATAGTGTTTCTGTTTCCGAGTTATTCTATGATTTCTTACAATTCCTTTCTGCTTTTCCAGGATTTGTTAAGTTTCTAGGGCCTTGCTACATGTTGCTTATTACAAAGTGAAAGGAGATAGGTTCCATTTGTGGTCATATGGTGTATGCTGTAACCAAAAGTGAAATGATTGCTCTTCCAAATCCTGCAGTCCGTTCCAATATGGCTGTTTCTAATAATGAAAACATGTATTATGTCTATTCTATTTATAAATAAATGCTTCATTTCCCGATTGCATCTACTGATGAACAACTGTATTATTACTGCTAACATATTTGTCTTATTGTGTTGTAATTGTCATAGAGAGCCATGTCCTCTTATTGAAATTTTAAATTTTATCCATATCCCTTATATTTTTGGAAATATTTTCTGAACATTTGGGAATTCTTTTTAACTGTACATTTTTCCATTCCTGAAGGAATTGCGGTACTAGAACATACCAACATTGAAGCGGTGCCTGCAACAATCAGCGGTGTAGATGCTCAATAGTCTCACTTATCAGCAGATGAAGACTGTATTACTTGATACAATAGATTGACTTCCACCAGAGGGTCTTGATTTGATGACTTATCAGGCAATAGTTATTAATCGCTATTGCTGGGTGACCAAAAGATAGTAGCTTCTCGATGCAACCTCTGCCTGTTTGGGTGTTCCAACGGGCTGAAGACTGCTACCATGTCTGTGGGAAAAGCTCGAAGTTCATGTTTTCGCGATGTTGTTGGGCAGTGATGTGAGATTGCATTTATTGTAGCCAGTGTGATGTTGTGTAGCATGTGTTCCATCATAGGGATGAAATTTGTGATCTATTAAATTGATTAGCTGTATGTGCAATCATTTACATGATGTCTCTTTGCATGGATTGAGTTGTTACATGTCAGTTTTTTGTCGTATGGTTGTTATGCACTTTGGTGAATTTAACTCGCTTCCATGCCTTGATCATTGCAAAACTAATCTTGGGATTTGGCATTAGATGGCATTTGTATTACCGCCTATAATTAAGTGGGGGAATGACATGGCTATTTGCAATTTTTAAAAACCAAATAACCAAATCTATTATACATTTGACGCTGTTTTTCGAAGTTTCATGGGTTTAGATTCCAGGTTTGGGGTTTGAATTTTCATGTGTTTCTACTACTAGCCAGTTCCATGTTGTCTTATTCGTGCGGATAAACAGTTTATCAGGGAGAAATAAAATTTTGGGATAAACTAAAAAATTTTGAACTTGAAAATTTATCGGGGTGAATCCTAAAATTTTGGATATGAACTAAATTTTGACGGTACTAATTTTTTTGGGGAACTATGATTTTTGTGATGAACTTAATTCCTTGGGATGAGCTAAATTTTTAGGGAACTACGCTTTTGACAGGGGAATATCTTAATTGAACCGTGCCCTACGGGCACGGGTTATGACTAGTACATATATATATATATCTATATTATAAAATAGGGATGTTATCATGGGTTTTTAGATAAGAGAAATTGGATAAGAGATATTGGTTATGTGCATTGTTGTATAATAGGGATGTTATCATGGGTATTGTTGTATAAGAGATTTTGGATAAGAGATAATGGATAAGAGATATTGGATAAGAGAATTTGGTTTTGGTTATGTGTAATTGGGTGTGATGTTTATATAGATTGTATATAGGGTATGAGAAATTGAGGAATGAGATATTGGATATAAGAAATCATCACATCACCTAAAATTCAAACTTTAAGTTTTGATCACATCCTCTTTATTTTGATCACATCACAAATGGAGGGAAAATTTTGATCCCATCAGTTCTCTCCATCACAAAAGGAGGGAAAAACTCTTCCCGCTACGCTCAAGCTCACGTTCCTCACAAAATTTTGATTCACTTCTCGCCATCACAAAATTCTAAGGCCTCACAAAATTTTGATTCACTTCAAAGGGAGATCACGAAGAGTCAGGGAGAGCGCATGTTCCTCCTCGCCATCTTCTTCTACCTCCAGCTCAAGAAGAGCAAGGGAGAGCACGAAGATCAAGCTTGATGTCCTGAACCATGGTTAGCTATTCCTCTTCTCCTTAATTTTTTTTCTTTTACTTTATTTCATCCTCATCAAGAAGAGCACCCCCATTGCCGTGCATTGAGCTTCATCCCTTCCTCAGTAACTCAACCATTGGTTTGTGAGTTTGCTAGCTTCATCACGTCCTCTGCACCTCAACACTTGGTGAGCACCTCAACCCTTCATTCAAGTATCTCTTTTTAGTTAAGGCAGTTGCACTTTAAGTCAATTTTAGTTTTTATGCTTTTTGTATAGTTTGTATAGTTTTTAGTTAAGGCAGCTGAATTTTGTCCTGTGGACATTTTGGTTATTTTGAAAATTGTTAATACTGAATTCAAATACCATGGTATCTCCATGCTAATATTAGTCCTATAGTTTAATATTTGCCATGCTAATAAATTGATCATATGAAATTGATTTATCTTAAAGTTTTAAACCCATCAAGCTATTTTGGTTTTTTTGGTCCTAAATTTTGTTGGCATTCCATTTTTAAACCCATCAACTTTCAGTTCTTCATTTTTATGTTTTGAATTCACTTAATTTGCAACTGAATTTGAAATTTTGAAATTTTGACTTTTGAATAAAAATTTCATATTAAAAATTTCATAGGACACTTCATTTCATAGGACACTTAATTTCATTTTGAAAATTTCTGAATTAAGTTTGTTGGGTTTAAAATGGGATGTTTTGAATTTCATAGGACACTTAATTTCAAAATTCATCCTCTTTATATAGGGTATGATGTTTTGAATTCACAGGACACTTAATTTTTATGTTTTAAAAATCTTCACAGTTCTTCAAATTTTGACTGAATTTGCTGAATATGAATTTCCTGAATTTCCTGGATATTTGCAACTGGAAATTCAGCAAATTCCTGAATTTCCTGAATTTCCTGAATTTCCAGTTGATAAGCTCTTCATTTTCATTTTGTGATTGGATGAGAGCTTTGGTTATTGGATGAGAGCTTGATGAGCTTGCTAATTTTGATAAGCTCTTCATTTGGTTATTGCTGATAAGAGCTTGCTGATTAGCTTTGGTTATTGAGATAATTTTTTTTGGTTTTGCAAGTTGACTGTTGATGTGGTTTGTAAGCTCTTCATTTTGATTAGCTCTTCACTTTAAGCTCTTCATTATCATTTTCATTTTGCTTGATTTTTTTAATTTTGCATGAAAGTGTCCTGTGAAGCTTGGGTTATTGGATGAGAGCTTGATGATAAGATTTTTTCATTTTGATAAGCTCTTCATTATATAAATTTGTTAATTTGTTAATGAATTTGTTAATGAAATTTTTTTAATATGAATTTGTTAATTTGTTAATCTGTTAATGCTAAGAGCTTGCTGATAAGAGCTTGATAAGAGCTTGATGATTTTTTTAATTTGTTACTGAAAATTTTAATGTTGGATGAGAGATTGCTGATTTGCTTCATTTTGGTTATTTTTTTAACAGGACACTTTCATGCAAATAACCAAAATAAAGTGTTTGCAAATGAAAGTGTCCTGTGAAGCTTTGGTTATTTTGGTTAATACTGAAAAATGCCAAGAAAGTGTCCTGTGAACATTGTTAATACTGAAGAGCTTATCATCAAATACCATGGACATTTTGGTTAATTTGGTTAATGCTGATAAGCTGTTGAAAGTTAACTGCAAGCTATTGGACATTTTCATTTTGATAACCAATAGCTTAAAGTGTCCTGTTTAATAAGCTTGCACTTCCAATAGCTATTGCATGAAATTGGATAAAGTCCAATAGCTATTGGAAGTGCAAGCTATCAAAATGTCCAATAGCTTGCAAGCTATTGGAAGTGCAAGAATTCTCTTCATTTTGAAAAGCTCTTCACAGGACACTTGCAAGCTATTGGACATTTTGATAAGCTATTGCATGATAGTTTGATAATCTCTTCACAGGACACTTTCATGAATACTGCGGTTAACTTTTGGGTATATTGAAATTTTTTTAATTTTGCATTAATTTTGGTTATGAAAGTGTCCTGTGAAGATTTTTTTTAATTTGAATTTGTTAATTTGTTAATGATAACAGCTTGCTGATAAGAGCTTGATAAGAGCTTGTTGATTTTTTTAGATGAGAGCTTGCTGATTTGCTTCATTTTGGTTATTTTTTTAACAGGACACTTTCATGCAAATAACCAAAATAAATTGTTTGCAACTGAAAGTGTCCTGTGAAGCTTTGGTTATTTTGGTTAATACTGAAGAATGCAAAGAAAGTGTCCTGTGAAAATTTTAATACTGAAGAGCTTATCATCAAATACCATGGACATTTTGGTTAACTGCAAGCTATTGGACATTTTCATTTTGATAACCAATAGCTATTGGATAAAGTCCAATAGCTATTGGAAGTGCAAGCTATCAAAATGTTCTGTGAAGCTTTGGTTATTTTGGTTAATACTGAAGAATGCAAAGAAAGTGTCCTGTGAAAATTGTTAATACTGAAGAGCTTCTCATCAAATACCATGGACATTTTGGTTATTTTGGTTAATGCTGATAAGCTGTTGAAAGTTAACTGCAAGCTATTGGTGTTGAAATTATATCAAGCAAAATTAAAAAAAATTTGGAAGTGCAAGCTATTGGAAGTCCAATAGCTTGCACTTTAAACAGGACACTTTATCCAATTCTCTTCATTTTGATAAGCTCTTCACAGGACACTTACAAGCTATTGGACATTTTGATAAGCTATTGCATGAAATTTTAATAAGCTCTTCACAGGACACTTTCATGTATACTGCAGTTAACTTTTGGGTGTATTGAATTTTTTTTAATTTTGCATTAATTTTGGTTGTTTTGGTTATGTTGATAAGCTCTTCATTTTCATTTCCATGGTATTTGATGATATAAGAACATATGTCAACAAGATTGGATGAGAGATTCAACATGATTGGATGAGGATTGGATGCGAGAATTGGGTGATATAATTTCAACACCATAGTTCATTTTTCTATGCCATGGTTCATTTGGTTATTTCGGTTATTTATTTTCATTTTCATTTTGCTTGATTTTTTTAATTTTGTATTTTAATGTTGGATGAGAGCTTGCTGAATTGCTTCATTTTGGTTATTTTTTTAACAGGACCCTTTCATGCAAAGAAATTTTCATTTCCATGGTATTTGATGATAAGCTCTTCATGAACAAATATCCAAAATAAAGTGTTTGCAAATGAAATCATGAACAAATAACCAAAATGTCATGTTATTTTTTGTTTTGATGTAATCATGATTGTAATCCAGACCTGTCAGTATAGGTTGGATGTAATCCAGAAATTTGCTCATTGGTGAGTATTTTGAGGGAGGAATGCTTGCAATTGACAGCATAGCTTAATTTGGTATAACCTCATATGAGGTTATGCCATCAATATTTGAAATTCTTAGGTGAAATTGAAATTCAAGTAAGAATTTTGAGGTTATGCTGTCAATAGTATTTTGAAATTGAAATTCTTAATGTGAGAATTTCAATTTCAACCCATTTAGGTTATGATGTCAATCCATTGCAATTTTGAAGTTCAATAGTATTTTGCAGTTATGCTGTCAATCCAGCATAACTTCAAATTTCAACCTAATTGGTTGAACTAAATAGGTTATGCTGTCAATCCAGCATAACTTCAATTCTTAGGTGAAATTGAAATTCAAATATTGACCTGCATAGTTGAGTATTTTGAAATTGAAATTCTTAAAGTGAGAACTAAATAGGTGGGCTATCAATTGGTGAGTATTTTGAATTTGATAGCCTGCATAGCTAACAAGAATATTGACAGCATAACTTCAAATTGCAAGCATAGCTAAATTTGGTATAACCTCATAGGTTAGTGTTTTGAGGGGGGAATGCATTGACAGCTCAATTTCAAGTAAGACTTTGCTTATTGACTTGATTATTGGTATAACCTCATAAGTGAGTATTTTGAGGAGGGAATGCAATTTTTTTTTGAAATAGCAATATTGAACTGAAATTCCTACTTCAATTTTGAACTAAAATTTTGAACTGAAATATCAATTTCATTTAGCAATTCATAATTGAAATATAGCAATCTAAAATGAAATTGCAATATTGAACTGAAATTCACCTTTGTAGTTATTATTTGTATAACCTCAGAGGTGAGATTTTGAGGGGGGAATGCAAATGTGTCATATGTAGAGATTATTGGTATAACCTCATAGGTGAGTATTTTGAGGGGGGAATGCAATTTTTTTTTGAAATAGCAACATTTTGATTGGGACATACCCACATTTGTCAAAAATTTCATTGGGACATACCCATATTTGTCAAACATTCATAGGACAAACCCAAATCTGAATGAATTGAAAAATTTTGAAAGAGAATTTTTAGACTGAAATGAAATTTTCAAACCAATGACAAAATTTTGTGCTTATTTTTCAACCCAATATTCAATTTTGAACCTTGAATTGAATTTGGAACCTTGAAATTTTTTTGACTGCAATGAAATTTTCAAACCAATGACAAAATTTTGTGCTTATTTTTCAACCCAATGTTCAATTTTGAACCTTGATTTCAATTTTGAAAGAGAATATTTTTCAACCCAATATTCAATTGAATTGAATTGGGATAGCAATATACTGTCAAGTAACAATTTTAAATATATGAATTGAATTGAGATATTGTATATTAATTGGAATTTTGAATATCAATTTGAATTGTTATATGATATCCTGTCAAGTAACTAAAAATTCTCAATTTGAATTTTGAATTTGAATTTTAGTTACTTGGACTGGGATATGCTAAAGTTCAAGTAACTAGGATACATGATATCCTAGCAATATCCTGGGATATGAACAATTGAGTTCAAGAATGGGATATTAACTCAATATGAGTTCAACATTGAGTTCAATTGAGTTCATATCCTGGGTATGCACTCAAGTTGAGTTCAATTGAGTTCAAAATTTGCATTTTGAATGTCAAATGATAATGTTACTTGACAGGATATGAACTCAATTTGCATTTTGGATATGCACTCAATTAATCATGTTAAATTCTGTTGATTATTTTACTTTGATGTAATGTTACTTTGATGTCATAACAGGACATTTTGTTAAATTTTGTTACTTTGAAAATTTAACATGACATTTTTTGTTACTTTGACAGTGTAATTTAACAATATTGTTATATCAAGCCAAAATTCAAAATTCAGTGTAGGATCAAAATTCTTTTTGGAGTTCATTTTACACACAATATTTTTGGAGTACACAAAATTCAAAATGCTTGATATAACAAAAATGTGAGTTCTTATATCAAGCAACTGAACTCATTTTCAGGATGAGAATTTTGATGAACACTGAATTCATTTTGATGAAAATTTTGATGAACCTTTTAATGAATACATCATTTTGAATTCAGTGTTGAGAAATTTAACAGTTTCATTGAATTGAGAAATGTGTGTCTGAAACTTTTGAAAATAGTATGAAACTTTTGGAAATTTATAACTTATCCAATAAATATGGATACTTTCATTATAGGACATATATGTTGATTAACAGTAGGACATATCAAAATTTAGCATGTTCAAATCGATTTTGATAATTTTGAAATATATGTTGATATGTCCTGTTAACAGTAGGAATTTTGATATGTCCTATAATTGAGATAATTTTTGACATATATGTTCAAAATTTAGCATAACAGTAGGACATTTCAAATATTCTCAACATTGATACTGTCATTATCAAAATAGGCATGTTTTCTCATGGATAAGAGTAGACTAGAAATAGATATGAGATTGAGAGATGCTAAAATAAATTTCAGTTTGAAAATGCTAAAAACTGATAATGCTCATATTTGAACATGCTAAAAACTGATAATGTTCATAATTGAAATCATTAAATAATGTTCATATTTGAAATGTCATTCAAATGGCTTTAGCTCAACTCATTACATTTAATTTCATTGTCCTGTTAATTTGGTTGGACTAATATTTGCTTCACTCATTTGAATTGCTCAATCTTCACTCATTTTTATTCATATGAATTGCTAAAGAATTTAGTCCAATTGTTCTGCTATGATTTCCAATGTATGATAAAAATTGGATGTAAGTTTTTTAACTTTCTTTCTTTACATTGTTTTATTTATATTATTTGTTTAAATGATCTTTTAAAAAATTATTATTGATTGTTGCCTAACATGCAAGTATATCATTATCATACGTTACCAAGATTTAAAATGTGGACCCACATTACCATATATGGCAGGGTAAGAAATTTTTTCCTTTACTACATTTCATTGCATGACTTAATAGTTTTCGTTATGCATTGTTTGATAAAATATATTGGTTTGTATTTTTATATAGATAAATGATGATGCAGATTTGGCAAAAACTGTAAGTTTCTTATCATAATTCTACATTATATTGTTAATCTACTATGTTTGCATTAAAATTTTTCTTCTCACAGGTTCTGTTACTTCAAAACAATCACATAAATGTCAAGCTACAGGGTTATATCGGATTTTGGTTTGATAAGGTATGCATACCGTTACAAACATTCCCATTTTGAAATTAAAAATTAGTGACTGTTTATTATTATTATTATTTCTAGCAAATTGCTAAAAGAACTTTACAAGCAACGGCGACGAGTCACATTGAAGACAAAGCAATCTTCTTTTCTGAGGTAATATAAAAATCTTAGATTTTGTTTTTCAAAATATCCTGTTCATTGACCATCCAAATACCTTTTTTGTTATAGAAGTGGAAGATGGTTCTTGCCGAGCTTGCTTGGTTCCAGAAAGCACGCCATCCACCACTCCAACGAAAAAGGTAAATAAATGTATAAATTTAAATTTTTCCATATTATCAAATATATATTAATTTTTCTAAGAAATTTATGTTCTTAATTTATCTAGGTTATTGCTCATCCTATTAACTCTCCACTTTGGATTGAGCTTGACACGCCATCTTTTTATAATGTGATGATGAAAAGGTTTTTTGCTTAAACATGATGAAGGTAATAAAAGTGAGTTGTACAAAGTAATTAGATATATCTTCGTTTCTAATTTTTCTATTCTAATCTATGATTTTATTTTTTATTTTCAGGACACACGGCACTAGCTTCATATGTAAATTTTGTTGGTTTTAAATGCCTGTGTGAGAGATGGTGAGAGATGGTGTTTTTGAAGTTGGACTGCATGGTTCAATCCAAAATGTATTTTTGTGTATATTTGTTCATAGTTAAGGGTTTTTTCTTTTAGCATATAGTTTAGGTTGTGTGATATTATAAGTCGATGTACTTAGCGCACAAGCATAGCCAGAAAGCTGAAAAGGAAATCGAAAAAATCTTTGCCAGCTTCAGCCAAACAGCACTCTCTTCATCCCATTGTCTATCATATGCTTTAGATAAATGAACAGAACATGTGAATCATGAAGTCTCAATTTTGGGGTGAATGTTGTTTGAATTTGCTCCCCTTTTTAACTAAAGCAGGTCACTGATATTGTTTGAATATGGAGATGTATAAATACTATGAATTAACTTTTAGACCTGCTTTAGCTCATTTTTTTGTTTTTAACATTTGATTATGTTTCTGTTGGCTAACGATAATATTGGTTTGCTTCTCCATGGGTTAAAATGTGGAGAGTTACAAAGAGGCCATGTCATAATTAATATTAGAAAACAATTTGTCGGCCAATTTCTCTACATTGTATCATTGGCTATAAAGATTTCTAATTTAATGGAGAAATGTTCTGTCTGATTTTAAAATTGTGAAATGTGTTCTTTTTCTTATCATGTGTATGTTACAGATGCCATTAATAGATTAAATTATGATTTTTTGTTTAGATTATTGGACATTAGAATCAGTTCATAGGCCAATTAGACATTAGAATGTTACAGATGAGTTATCATGGGCTAGAAAAATTCTCTTTTATGCATTAATCATTTCGTTATAACTGGTTCCTTGGTTTATCTCGATTCAGTTGCTTCGGTACTCAGCGAACTACTAGATAACTAGGGATCGCTCCAATGGCGGTATGATTCCAGTCTCTGGTTTTTTTCGATGCCATATCACTAAATCTTTCTCTGACTATTTCTCATCATTGTATCATAGGCTTAAAATCATGAAATATGTGTTCTTTTTTCTTATTCTAATTCTTTTAACCTGTGTTTGTTACAGATGCTTTAGAATGCCTATTTTTTCAATAAAATTATTTGAACATGGATATCTACAACTCGATCGATACTGATAACTTGTGAATAATTTCCAAACGATTGAAATCAAATTCTTGATGCTTTGTTTAGGTTTTTATGGAGAACTTTAAATTTTGGGTTGTTTTATTTGGCAATTCTGTTCATTTTGGTTTATAGAGCAATGATTTTATTGTTGTTAAATGTGAAATACCAATCGTTGATGTCAAATTCTTGACGTTGTAATTTGAGAGTAGATGACGACGTGGTATTTGAATTGCTTGAAGTGAATTTTAAGGAGTTATGATGAAATATATTGTCTTAATGTTGACACCTAGAGAATTTTTTTTGATTTGATGTAGTTTTGGGGGTTACAATATGCATGTCTATAGTTAAAACTTGACGTGAGGTGTATGTTCTGCTGATTACATGGATGGTGGTTCGTGTAGAGAAGACGATGAGCGATCTCTTGATTAGGACGGACTAGACGATGCGACTCGATCAATATTGATCACAGGTGAATAATTTCAAAATGATTGAAATTTCTTGGGATGAGCTAAATTATGGGTGATCTAAGATTTTGAGGGGGAATTTTAAATGAACCGTGCCGAAGGCGCCCGCTAATTTTTTTTAACTAATTTGTTGTTCTGCATCGAAGGCGTCCGCGCCGAATTTGTTGTTCCGCGCTGAAGGTGCATGCGCCGATTTCGTTGTTCCACGACGAATGCGTCCGTGTCGCTAAATATTTTTACGCTAATTTGTTGTTCCGCGCAATTTTGACCGTGGAAATAATTCTTTGCGGAACAAAGATTTTGCGGGGGAAAATATTAATTGAACCGTGCCCGCGGGCACGGGGCATGACTAGTATATATATATATATATATATATATATATATATATATATATCATAAGGACATGGCAGAGTTGATGGGTTCTAGTAGTCATGAAACGAGCATATTGTGGTGATTGCCTTACCTTAATTAAATTTACTAACACATTCCATGAAGCTTAACAAAACACCATGCATGCCTGAATCTGGTTGATCATGACATATTTATACTAACTTAGAGAATGAGTTGTGGACATTGGATTCGTCACTGTGAACTTAGTATATTTCATGATAAACTATGATAAGATGCAGCTCTACTATCATTTCATTGTTTATGAAGTTCACTACATTTATTGAAATCCACAATATGTTCATTCGAGCGAGACTTAAGTATTTTGCGTGAATGTGTGTTATAATCATTTTGGTTATGTTCATGTATTTTTGTATCCCTGAGTTCATACATTTGCTGAGTTTGAGATTTAGCCTCTTGACTCTATCACATTTCATCACCTCACCTTTCCATTGTAGTCCTCTCATGGGTTCGCTTCTTACGAGTCCTCCTCGAAGACGAGTAAGACGTAAGCTTGGGGGATTTTGATGTGTCATAACATTCCACATTTTATCTAGATGTTTACACGTCAAGATAATTACCTAAATCCCGATTTTATACACTTTTATGTTGATAATTGGAACTATTTGACTTCGAGAGCATTTGGTTGCATTTCAGGGAATATCGAGCAATTTGGGGAACATTGGAGAGAAGGACATAATCGTCGATGCCGAAGCGTCAATGGCATTGTGTTTGAGGGTTCAAGCTGTTAGAGAAGTAAGGGAGCAAAGAAGAAAGAAAGTAAAGAAGAAAGAAAGAAGAGACTCTGGCCGAATTCCAGGTCATTCGGCCGTGCGCTTGACAAGCTAGGCCGAGCTTGAGCTACAAGATGAAGGGGAAGGATGAAGGCAAAAGAGGGCCATATGCAGCAAGTCGATCGGCCGAGCAACCCATCTCTCTCGACCGAGTGACCCTCTGTAGATGAACCCCAAGTTTGGCATATCACTCTCGGTTGAATTTCCTCGACCGAGCGGCTCAACGCTCGACCGAGCGGCTCAACCGCTCGACCGAGCAGCTCAACCACTCGACCGAGCGATATCCTTTGCCCAGGTCGAAGAATTGAAGCCCCCAGAGGGTTCTCGCCCGAGCGGCTACCTCGCTCAACCGAGCGGCCCCCTTCTCCAGTCCCACAAGTCGAAGCCCCAAGAAAGTGCTTGGCTGAGCGCTAGGGCACGCTTGGCCGAGCGGTATGGTCGCAGCAACCGCAAGTTGCAATTTGTTTAGGTTTTCTGGGCCTTTTTAGTTCTGGGGGGCTATATATAGGGGAGAGGTAGCCGTCAGGGGGGCTCATTTTTTGTTTCTGGAGGACGAATTTTGGAGGTTAGGCTATGCCATCGGCCCCTTGGTGATTTTGTATCAGATCTTTTAATGAGATAAGTATTTCTAGTTGAATCTTCTTTGTTGCTCTTCATATATCCTTGTGATGTTGATTTCTATTATTTTCATATCATTTGCCATGATTGGGTAGATCTAATGCTAGGGTTAGGGACGAACCCTAAGATTCTAAAGATTGGATGTTGGTTAATCGTAATTGAACGAATCTAGGGTTCCTCTATAGTATTTTGAACAATAGTTTTGGGGGATTAGCCCTAGAATTGGAGAATTTCAAAAGTATCTCCATGTTCTAGGAAAAATCCCCACGAATACGATTTGGGCTTAGCGTCATCTTCTAGGGCTCGTGATCATGCAAGTGACTCGTGCACTAGGGGTGATTACTAGGCCCCAATCCGCTAGTCGGTGACTACAAGAGTAGCCCGACTGCTAGAACCAACCTTAGTGTATTATCCCAGTCCGTAGATCATGAGAGTGGATATGGATATGTAATACAGAAACTAATGTCAAGCATAATGCATGTATCCATGTGTGAAGCTCATTACGAAATCGACAGAGCATAGTGATACGTTAGACGAGTAAGACAACGAAAGTTAAGTACTCATTCCCATCTTTAGATGTGACACTCATATCCTCATTCATCGTTTAAAGAATGGGTCCTTAACCTGATATCCAACCCCAAAAGTCTTAGCAGGGATCCTGACACCCTAGCAATATCTCCCTCATTCATTTCCTCTTTGTTTTACTTTTTTTCTTTTTTGTAGAGTCTTTGGTCATCCCTTGCTATTTGTGACACCCTTGCATTTCACCTACATCGCCATTACGACCCCTTACGTAATCCATCTCCACAATAAAACCTGAAGCATAACCAACCTAGGATCGATAGGTGGATCGCACTGCCTCCCCATGTTCGATACCCGCTCGTCGCTATACAGTGTGCTTGCGGTAAAACGACATCATTCCAGGTGTAAGTCTGAGGCTGATCACCTGTCAATACCTCTACAGTCTCATGTCCATCTCTTGCCCAGATCTTTCATTTTGGCAAGTTATGCACTTGTGCATACAGACGAATGAAGTTGGTTTCCCAGTCACCTGCCCATGGCACAGGTGCCTGTGGATACCACATCAGTCACTTGTCCTAGCTTACCCAGAATTGTTACACTCTGTCAACTTACGCACTTTTGCCACACAGACGCCTGTAGAAGGTTTCTTAGTCGCATTTCGGTTTTTAGGCGCATGTCTAACCTTCATCAGTCGAATGTCCTATGTGGTAAGTTACCGTTTGAATTCTCACCTACCTTCTGACACAGTGCAGCATGCAACTGTCCGTTATTCATCAGTCGCCTATCCTTGGTGTAAATTTAATCCGTTGGGATTTTCCACACTGATTTCAAAGGGGGTTTTGGGTATTCTATTTGAGGGTTTAGAGAGCCTATTTAAAAGCATGCTACTGTTCCATTGGAAGCCACTTAGCCATTCAAACATTCATCTCAAGCTCTAAACCTCTTAATTCATTCTAAGCCCTAGAATCTCATTCTCTCTTGTTCTCCACCTAGAATCAAAGTTCATGCCCTCTGGGCATTTGGTGGTGACAAGAGAAAGGGCATCTCTCTCTCTCTCTCTCTCTCTCTCTCTCTCTCTCTCTCTCTCTCTCTCTCTCTCTCTCTCTCTCTCTTGGATGAGATCAACACTCCAATCACTTTACTCCTTCAAGTTCTACTTCAAGGCATAGGTGATTTGTAAGTGTATTTCAAATTTCATAACTTTTGTAATTTGGTTTTACTCTCGATTGTGAGTGTGGTTTGCTTGATCCCAAGTTGTGGGATTCAAGGACATCAATTATGTATTGATTACACTTGTAGGGTTGCTACAAGTAGGTTGAAAGGAAACCTTAATTTAGTGTTCTAACTTGAGTATTTGGGTGCTATTCCAGGTGAAAGGGACGTCGGATTATCGAGAACAAGTCGGGTTTGACTTAGGTAATCCGAACCCTTGAACATACTTGTCTTTCCTTTTTCATTGTTGTTAATTCATAATTCTGCGTCTTTGTTGGATTACGATTTTAATTAGGCGTAATTTCTTAATTAATTTTATAAACACTATTCAACCCCCATTCTAGTGTTTTCCTCATAACCAGTGTTCTTACATAGCAGAAATAAAATGCAAGTAAGAGAAAAATAACATAATTCACAAACACACAAATTTTATCCGGGTTCACCCCTCTAGGGCTATGTCGAGTCATCAAATCTCCGTTGAGCTATGAATTCACCATTTCACCAAACAGTACACTGTGCAACCTTACATCCAATGAGGAATTACAACTCACACCAGCTTCCCTAAAAGAAGGATTTTTCCTTGTCTCACAACCCGAGGACTTTTACAACTCACCTCCATACAAGAGGAGTTAGACTCACTACACCTAAGTGAGAAAGAAGATACTTACAACGCTTATGAAGAATTGCCTATGGCCTTTTGATTTGTAGCCCAAGTGTTAGTGTTGCTATAGGATGAACTTGATCTCAAAGATAAGAACTTTAAAGGAATCAGAGATCTAGAATTTAGACCAAATAAATTTGAATACTATTTGAAAATTTTGGCCAAGAAACTATTTTTTGAGCTTTAAAGAGAGCTTTGAAAATCTTTTAAAAACACTAATTTTTCCATCAAAAGTCCTTATTTTCTTGAGTTTAAAACCCATGCTTAAATTTTTTATTTAAATATGAACTTCTACTTAATATAAAATCCCAAATATGCCCCTCCAATGGCTACAAACGAATATGTGCATAATTAAAAGAAAAAGTCAAAATATGGTAGTTGGGCTCATATAACAGTCCCTCTCTATCAGATAGTCAGCTATTTTCTTTTTGATATCGGCTACCTAAATGAGATAGTCTGCTATTATTGTCCAGAAAGTTCTCAGCTATTCCCTACTTAAGAATAGTCGGCTATCATAAATTGGATAGTCGGCTATTATGAGATAAATGAGATTTTAGCTTGAAAAACTTAGGAAAAATATTTCAACACAATTTTAAATCATGTTTGATATAATCCCAAGTTTGTGTGGGCTTTATCAAAAGGCTTTAACATATTCTTAAAACTCAAATAAAATTCAAAACGTTACATAACATTATTCGAGCTAGGATGCAAATCTTTATCCATTTACTTGGCTTTCACTTGAGCTTTTGATCCCCATAATCTTTGTGCTTATTCTTCAATGCTCATACCTCGTATGCAACTTGATTTTGTGTTTTCTTTGATTTGTTAGCACCAACATATAAGCTTCTCCATCACTAGAGCTTTGATTTCATTTTGGGATCATCAATGCTTTATCACCTATAGTAATAATGCACTTCTTGTACACAAACTCAATGAAAACATTAGTACCATAATAAGCTGCTCATCATCAAAATAACCACAAGGTAAATGATGGGAAATCAAATCCCACCCTTAAGCGGTTTTGATGATGAACACACCAAATGATGATTAGTGTACTAATTACACTATAATTTAAGTGTGCAAGTTGTGCGATTGATAGCTTTATGCATACTCCAAAGAAGCTCAACCACACTCAGAAGACAGAGACGAAATTTGCAAGCTCTACGTCAAGCACAAGTATAGTTCAATGATGAACTCATGCAAGTGCTCAAGCTTAATGAAAGAGGAGCTCAAATTCAAGAGAAGGTGCGTCTACTTCAAACATTTGATCGGCTTCCTGAAGGTCTCGTCTAAGTCTAGTGTGTGAGTTAGTCTCTTTAGGATTATGTTAAAACCAAGTAATATTGCACACACACACAAAAATGATTTCGAAACAAAAACGTTTTTAAATATTTTTAAAATCTAAAGAGCATTTGCTAGTTGATTTTAATCTCTATAGTCAACCTCCAAACACCCAGGAGTTGATTACGCATTTTTCCTAGCTGAGTTTCAGTGAAAAAAGCTCTGGGAGTCGACTACCAAAGGTGGGAGTCGACTACCAGATGAGCAGAATTTTTTCAATGAATTTCTCTGGGAGTCGACTACCAGCTGTCTTTTCTTCTGTGTTTTGACTTCCTGATTTCACTCTTCTTCCTCATTTGATGGACTGAAAGTCAAACGTTTTGAAATTTGAAATCACATCTGAAACTCTATAAATAGAGCCTTTGAGATCATTTCTAGAACATCGAATCTCTCTATTTTTCTTGAGCTAAAATTCTCTTCTAAAGATTTCATCGCTCTCATTGCTCTCAATGCTAATAGCCAATTTCTGTTTTAATTTTCAAATCTCAAGATCTAATTCTGAAGTTCTTTTTTAGATCCATTTTTATTTTGACTATTTTAAATTGTTTTTCAAAATTCATTATTCTTTATTTTTCATTCTTGAAAGGATTTTTGAAAACAAGAGATCTAGATCACAGCGAATCATTTCATATTCTTTGTATGATCTAAAGATCAATTTAAATTCTTTTAGCCACTTAACGCACAATTGCAATATTTATCTTCGCTATAGAATTTCGGGTGTAAACCAATCTCCACCAATATTGTGTTGAATTGAAACTTTGTTTCTTTATGGATTCCCCTTTGTGATAAGTGACTGTGTAGATTCTAGACAAGTCTAGGTGGTTGGAAAATCATAGTTAAAGTTGGGTCGTTGTAAATCCTAACAAGTGGAGTTAGGTAATTGTATTGTTAAGGCAATAATGGATTAAATCTCATACCGGATTGATCGGGAACTGGACGTACCCAGGTTGCGGGGAACCAGGATAAAAATCGCTTGTCTCTGTGTTTGCTTTTCTGTGATTGTCTATATTCTTTGTACAAGAATTTTTATTCATTTGTTAATATTATATATTTGTAACTCTTCATTTATTATTACAAAGATCATTCTTTTAATTCCATTGTGTAATAATTCTCTTTGTGTGTAAATATTTATTTGCTTGTAACTTATTCTTATATTCTTTTTAAATTGACTTGTTGATTAAGAACCAAGCGTAGATCACTCTACGTGGTTTCTTAGGCAACATTAGAAGGGTTATAATTGTGCTATTATTAACAATAGAAAAAGTTTACTATTTGTACAATACTATTCAACCCCCTTCTAGTGTTGGTTTCCATCTACAGGATCAAACAGTAAATACTCTATATCCAATAATGCATTGATCCTTAATCAAGAGAGAAATCTTCCAAGTACACTCATGCTTAACTTTAGCACTTTAGTTTTTCACATTTCATGTCTTCATCTGTTGGAAACATAAAGTTTTCTTCTCATAAAGTTTTTGATGATACAATCACATTTATATATGTGTGTATACTAACTCTTTGGATGCAGATTATCAAGCTCAAAACTCTCACATATGACAGTCTTTAAAGTTACGTTGCAAGAAAAAAACATCAAAATGCACAATAAAGCTCAAGCAATGAATTCTTATATCTTGAGAAAGATGATGTAATTTTACTTTTTATGCTGGAAAAACTTTAGATTGTTAAAGCATTGATAATACTCTATCTTAGTTCTTTAAGACTCAGCCTCAAAATCCAAACTTCAGAAAATTAGCAGACCAGCACTTTTCCCTAGTCGACTAATAAAGTTTTTATCAAAAAATTAATTTTTTCAATCAAAAGATCAATTTCGGAAATTTTCTCAAAATTTTTTTCCTAATCGACTAATAGATATCCCTAATCTGTAGACATTTTTTCATATAATTATAAGTAAGTTTTATAATTGATTTCTATTAAATAATTTTTATAATTATTTAATGGCAGTTACAAACTATCTTACAATGCCACTTTGTTAGTTCCTAGTCGTTTTTGTCCGTTTGTGGAAGTTTATATCCGTTTTTCTATCAAAGGACATTTCAACAGTCATTTTCTGACATGACAGCACTATTATTCGAATAATAGTTTTGAGTAGTCGACTAATTTTTGGAAAAACATCTCAGAAATTTTTGAAAATTTAGGCAGTTGTCTAACGTTCGAAAACTAACTTTTTGGACTATTGTCACGCCCCGCTTCCCTAAAATAGAGGCGAGACGTGAAAAGGTCCGCACGAGAGTGGAGCAGTGAAGCCCCAAACCTGATAAGCGTCAATAAAACATAAGCATGTCCCTGTAACCACAAACAGAACAATAATAATAACACAAGGAGAGACAGAAATAAAATCTCAAATCTCAGAATTTGTCCAACATGAAATTTAAGTTCAACATCCAGAAAAGCCACCAGGCCAAAAGGAAGAGTCTAAAGGCCTATCACATGGCCAACAAAACAAACACCAACATAGTATGTGTGCTACGCACCGATAACTAAAAGTAGTCTAAAGCAAAAGGGAAAGCTCTACGAGGACACTAAGACTGATCTCCAGTGTCCACAAAGTTCTCGATCAACGTGGGCTCTGACTCAGCGTCAGCAAACACCACGTCCTCAGCGAAAAACTCAGGCTCGGGATCTAACATGTGTCACCCAAAAGAGAAAAGGGGCACATGTCAGCAAGTCGAAAGACTTGTGCAAGGAAACTGAAAGAAAGGTAAACTAACAACCTAGCAGTTAAAGTATGGTGCATGGCATGGTAAGTATCGTATGGAAGTCACAAGTGAAGTACAAGTAGCAAGTAACAAGTGGTAGGAGTGACATGTATTGCCAAGTAACAAGTACAAGGGATCACCCACAAATATGTGAGCGCCCTATTGCCCGCAGGCTGTATTCAAGTACAAGGGATCACTCACACACAGGCGAGTGCCCTATTGCCCGCATGCTGTATTGAGCTCGTTTTCTGGACCACAAGCCAGATTTGTAATTGGCCTAGGGTTGTGCCTGCAAAACGGGTGCCTAGCCGGAACAAGTAGCACTAGTATGTAGCGATGCTACGCAATCACGATGAGTGTTCAAGCATGCAATGACATGAGCAGATATTTGCGTACCGTTAATTGAATTTAAACATGACAGGTAAAATGCAATGACATGAACAGATATTCGCGTACCGTTAATTTAAATTAAACATGGCAGTTAAAGATGCATGGATGACATGAACAGTTAATACGCGTACCGTTAAGAGAAATTAAACGTGACATACAAGCATGATGAAGATGACGGACCAAGCTTCGTTGTCAAGCTAGGTCAATGGCGTCCAGACGGCTATCCTTTCACCGTCTAGTCTCTTTTACGCTAAAGCAAGGAAATGGCCTAAGACATGGCCCAAAACAAGAGATGCAAGTTTCACTTGCCTAGCACCGAGGATGACGATCAACGAGACCGTCACACAAATGCTAACTACGGCGATGAGATCGCGTATCGGAAGCGGAAGAACGATGCCGAGCAAGCACGGCAACGGAAGAAACGATCCGGGGAACCTATGGTTCAGATCTGGAATGGATGGGGAAAATCTGGAGAAATGGGGTTTTTGGGGTTTTTGGGGTTTTCCGGCGACCTAGAGGTGGTGGCCAGCCAAAATGGAGAGGGGGAGAGGCTCTTGATGAAGGAGGAGGGCTAGAGGAAGGTTGGAGAAGATCAGAGGTCAAGGGGGAAGGAAAGAGGCCAGGAGAAGAGAAAGAAAGAAAAGAAACGAAGTGGGGTATTTATAGAAAATAACCCGGCAGCTGCCCAGAAATTAGGGTTTCGACACTGATTAGTCGGTCAAAGAGCAACCACTGACCGACTAGTTTGGGAACTAGTCGGTCGGTTGACCAACGCAGACCGATTAAGTCCAAACAGTAACTCCTATACAAAAATAGGATTTAGATTTAGTCGGTCAAAGAACAACTACTGACCGACTAGTTTCAAATCTAGTCGGTCGATGAACATTCTTAGACCGACTAAGAATGAATAGTACTTGGTATCAAAATGATCATAGAGCTAGTCGGTTAAAGAACGATTGCTGACCGACTAGTTTGCAACCTAGTCAGTCGACGAACGTTCTTAGACCGACTAACGATAAACAGTAACTCATGAGTAATTTACAAAGCCCACTAGTCGGTCCATGAAGGTTTGCCGACCGACTAAATCGTCATCTAGTCGGTCGGTTCCCCTTCTTGTACCGGCTAACGTGCACAAAAGTTCCGAAATGGAGCGCGAAGCTCCGGGATCGATTCCTAAGACTCCTAGGCTTGATCTAACAATAAGATATGACCGATATGAAGCCCGTCACGAATGACTTACTCCAAAATCGACGATTCTAAGGAAGAAGCTAGAAAATCACGACGAAACGATCGAAAATGAAAGCTACGGAGATGAAAACCACACATAAGGAGAAAATCCACCAAAACATATAATATAATATAGATAATCCAAATATATGAAAACCAGTCGTTACATCCTCCCCAACTTAAGAAAAATTCCGTCCTCGGAATTTCCCAACACTCACGTGTCCGGAAACAAAAGTGGGTAGCGCTCTCGCATCTCATCCTCATTCTCCCAAGTAAACTCTCCAGGCGAGCCGTGTCGCCACATCACCCTCACAAGATTGACAACCTTGTTCCGAAGTGACTTCTGACGCCTGTCCAGAATCTGCACTGGCTGCTGGTCATACGCCATATCAGGGCGAACGGTAATCTCCGAGAAATCCACAGCATGAGATGGATCGCTAATGTATCGACGAAGCTGCGACATATGGAAAACATTGTGAACTCCTTCCAAGGATGGCGGCAAGGCTAAGCGGTAGGCTACCTCGCCAATTTTCTCCAAAATGTCAAACGGTCCAATGTATCGCGGGCTCAACTTCCCTCGCTTCCCAAAGCGAATCTCACCACGATTCGGGGAAATCCTCAGAAACACATGATCCCCAGGCTGAAACTCCAAAGGACGACGTTTAGCATCCGCCCAATGCTTAAAACAGCCCTGAGCAATCCTCAACCTCTCCCAAATGTTCCTGACAACATCATCAGCCTCCACAATCATCTCAGGTCCCAACAGCTCCCGATCACCAATGTCATCCCAACTCAATGGCTACCAGCATTTCCTCCCATAAAGAGCGGCGAAAGGCGCCATGCCAATACTCGCCTGGAAGCTATTGTTGTAAGAAAACTCTACCAAATGTAGATGGTCCTCCCACGAACCCTTGAAATCCAACATGCACGCCCTCAGCATGTCCTCCAAGATCTGAATCGTCCTCTCGGACTGGCCATCCGTCTGCGGATGGTACGCCGTGCTGAAACTCAGACGCGTACCCAAACTCTTCTGCAAACTCTGCCAGAACTGAGATGTGAACCTCGTGTCTCTGTCTGACACGATGCTCACGGTGACTCCATGAAGTCACACGACCTGCTCCATATATCTCCTCGCTAGCGCCTCAGCGGACTGTCCCACTCGGAATGGAATAAAGTGCGTGGATTTGGTCAATCGATCTACGATCACACAAATCATTCTGCTTCGGACCCCGACGTAGTCCAGTCACGAAATCCATAGTGATGTGTTGCCATTTCCACTCCGGAATCGGAAGCGGTTGCAGCAACCCTGCCGTACGCTGATGCTCCGCCTTCACTTGCTGGCAAACCAAGCACTTGGCCACACTCCGAGCCACGCTCCTCTTCATGCCATGCCACCAATAGTTCAGACAAAGATCCTTGTACATCTTGGTCCCACCAGGATGCACAGAATACGGCGAACTATGTGCCTCCACCATCAAATCCTCTCTGATATCCCCAGCTGGCACACACAACCTGGTTCCAAACCTCAGCGAGCCATCCTCATGAATCAAAAAGTCAGTCCACACACCGGCTTCCACCTGCTCCCGAATCTTCACCAGCTTCGGATCCTCAGCCTGGCTAGCCTTGATCCGATCCACAATCGTCGACTGTATCTGCATACACATCAACGAAGAAGCCTCCCCAGGAAGAACAATCTCCACACCAGACTCGCAAAAATCCTGCTGCAATCTCCACTGCGAAGTCAAAATCATCACCGCTGGAAGCCTACTCAGTGCATTAGGAACCACATTCACCTTGACAGGGTGATACCGCAAATCAATCTCATAATCCGCCATGAGCTCCAACCATCGACGCTGTCGCATGTTGAGCTCCTTCTGAGTAAAAATATACTTCAAGCTTTTGTGATCGGTGAAAATCTTCACTTTCTCACTCAGCAGGAAGTGCCTCCAAATCTTAAGAGAAAACACAACAGCAGCCAACTCTAAGTCATGCGTCGGGTAATTCTTCTCATGAACCTTGAGCTAACGAGATGCATAAGCCACTACATGTCCATGCTGATGCAAAACACAACCGAGACCCTTGCCAGAAGCATCGCAAAAGATCTCAAATCCACCGCTGCGATCAGGCACAACAAGAATAGGGGCAGTCGTCAATCTCTCCCTCAGAACACCAAAAGCATTCTCACAATCACCCGACCAAACAAAAGGTACATCCTTCTGCATCAATCTGTTCATCGGCTCAGCAATACGGGAAAAGTCCTTAATGAAGCGCCGATAATAACCAGCCAGTCCAAGAAAACTCCAAATCTCGGACGCTGACTGCGGAACATGCCACTCTCTGATGGCCCTGATCTTCTCGGGATCCACTGAAATACCATCTCCAGTCACCACATGTCCGAGAAAAGCAACTCTGTCCAGCCAAAACTCGCACTTCGAAAACTTAGCATACAGCCGATGCTTTCTCAAAATCTCCAACACCGTCCTCAAGTGCGATGCATGCTCCTCCTTTGACTTAGAATAGATCAGAATGTCGTCAATAAAGATAACGGCAAACTTATCTAAAAAGTCATAGAAAATAAGGTTCATCAGATTCATGAAAACTGCGGGTGCATTGGTTACACCGAAAGGCATAACCACAAACTCGTAGTGTCCATTCTTTGTCCTGAACGCTGTCTTCGGAACATCATCCTTCTTCACCTTCAACTGGTGGTAACCACTTCTCAAATCCAACTTCGAAAACACCCTCGAACCTCCTAGCTGATCAAAAATATCATCGATGCGAGGCAACGGGTATTTATTCTTGATGGTCACCGCATTCAACTCCCGATAGTCCACGCACATGCGACGCGAACCATCCTTCTTCTTCACCAGCAGCACTGGTGCTCCCCACGGAGACACACTAGGGTTGATATAACCCTTCTGCATAAGCTCATCCAACTGCCTACGCAACTCTTCCAACTCTGCTGGCGCCATACGATATGGTGCCTTCGAAACGGGCTGCGCTCCTGGAATAAGATCAATAGAAAATTCCAAAGCCCGATCAGGTGGCAATCCAGACATCTCCTCGGGGAAGACGTCATCAAAATCTCGCACCACAGCTGGCCTCTCCAACTCCATCTGCATAGCCACAACCTCCACTGGTCTGGCCTGAAACCTGACAGGACCAAGCGAACTGCTACCACGGCTGAACTCAAACACTGGGTGTCTGAGAATCTCGAACACGACCTTCTTCCTCCGACAGTCGATCGTAGCATAGAAGCTTGCAAGCCAGTCCATCCCAAGAACGACATCGTAGTTGATGATGTCGTGGACAATGAAATCAGCATAAAGCTCATGTTCACAAACCACCAACGAGCAAGAATTACAACCAAGATGCACCGAGACCACGCCATTCCCTGTAACGATATTCCAACTCTTGGAAAGAGGGGACGTCGACAAGGAATGCTTCTCCACGAAGCTCCGAGAAATAATGCACATCGATGCACCAGAGTCAAAGAGAACTCGCGCAGGAAATGTGCACACCAAAATCACACCTACAAACAGTCTAACAATCAAGCCCTAGTCTAGCAACAATCATATGCAAGCAATCAACATAATCTAACAATCAAACATAACTAAGGAAGAAACAGCTAGGAGGGAAGTTACCTGTGATAACCTCATCCATGGCCATGCTCTCCTCCTCAGTCATCAGAAAATCCTGCCCTCTCGGCGGAACAGCCTGCTGAAAGGCCTGTCTCTGTGGAACAAGAGGTGCTCCACGTCCAGCGGGCACAGGAGCTCGCTGCTGCAACGGCTGTGCCGCAATAGGTGCCTGCCAAGGCTGCTTCGACTTGGGACACTCTCTGATGGTATGGGTAGGATCTCCGTAGACAATACACTGCCCCAGGAACCTCCTACACTGATCCCTGAGGTGCCCGGTCTTGCCGCAGCAATGGCAAGTCTTCAGAATAGGCCCTCCTGGCCTCTTGAACTGAACAGGCTGGATAGGCCTGAATCCAGGTCTAACCGCTGCTCTGACCTGCTCCACATGCCTCTTCCCAGCTCCTGAAACATGTCCCTTCCTCTGGTTCAAATTCAACTCCTATCACCTCGCAGCAATCAGAACCTTCTGATATGTCTCTAGGTCAGAAGAGGTCACAAAACTCTGAAGCTCCAAGGCAGTCCCTGGAGGAACCGCTGAGCTTTCTCATCGGCATCTTGCACCATCTTTGGTGCAAACCGACTGAGCCTCGTGAACTCTTGGTGGTACTGATCCACCGACAAACTCCCCTGCTTCAGATCTATGAAGCGCTGCATCATCACCTACTTAGCAGCCTTCGGGAAGAACTCTCCATCAAATCTGGACTTAAAGGTAGCCCAAACTATCGGCTCCACCAGCATCTTCTCTTCAGCATCCTACCAGTTTCTGGCATTGTCCTTCAGCTGCCTCTTAGCCAAATCAACCCATCCAGCCGGGTTAATCTTCGCCATTGCCAGGTTATCCTCAATGTTTCAAATCCACTCATCGGCAGCCAGAGGACCCTCAGACCCATCAAAATATGCGGGACCCAGCTCCCGAAATTGCTTCGCTCCCGGCTCGGAGCGAGGGGCATCCTGGATTTCCCGACCAGCTCGAGCAAGTGGAGCGTTCTGGACTTGCAGGAGCATGCCCTGCTGCACTTGCATCATCTGAAGCATCATCTGCATCATCTCCCCATTGGTGGGCTCCCGCTCAGGCTCCTCGTCATGAGGGGGCGCACCACTACCACCACCACGGGTGAATCGCCTTCCTGCCATCTAATGACACAGAAAACGAAACAAATTAGACTCATAGCTTATGACTCGGATGTCGAACTTAGTTTATTGGACATTCTAATATTATTATCGTCGTTCCGATAATCGCAGTTACAGAAGAGACCTGCATGGGCCACCAACAAAACCTGTCACGCCCCGCTTCTCTAAAATGGAGGCGAGACGTGAAAAGGTCCGCATGAGAGTGGAGCTGTGAAGCCCCAAACCCGATAAGCGTCAATAAAACATAAGCAGGTCCCTGTAACCACAAACGGAACAACAATAATAACACAAGGAGAGACAAAAATAAAATCTCAAATCTCAGAATTTGTCCAACATGAAAATTATGTTCAACATCCAGAAAAGCCACCAGGCTAAAAGGAAGAGTCTAAAGGCCTAACACACGGCCAACAAAACAAACACCAACATAGTATGGGTGCTACGCACCGACAACTAAAAGTAGTCTAAAGCAAAAGGGAAAGCTCAACGATGTCACTAAGACTGATCTCCAGTGTCCACGAAGTCCTCGATCAATGCGGGCTCTGACTCAGCGTCAGCAAACAACACGTCCTCAGCGACAAACTCAGGCTCGGGATCTAACATGTGTCACCCAAAAGAGAAAAGGGGCACATGTCAGCAAGTCGAAAGATTTGTGCAAGGAAACTGAAAGAAAGGTAAACTAACAACCTAGCAGTTAAAGTATTGTGCATGGCATGGCAAGTATCGTATGGAAGTCACAAGTGAAGTACAAGTAGCAAGTAACAAGTGGTAGGAGTGACATGTATTGCCAAGTAACAAGTACAAGGGATCACCCACACACATGTGAGCGCCCTATTGCCCACAGGCTGTATTCAAGTACAAGGGATCACTCATACACAGGCGAGTGCCTTATTGCCCGCAGGCTGTATTGAGCTCGTTTTCTGGACCACGAGCCAGATTTGTAATTGGCCTCGGGTTGTGCCCACAAAACGGGTGCCTAGCCAGAACAAGTAGCACTAGTATGTAGTGATGCTGCAATCATGATGAGTGTTCAAGCATGCAATGAATGAGCAGATATTCACGTACCGTTAATTGAATTTAAACATGACAGGCAAAATGCAATGACATGAACAGATATTCGCGTACCGTTAATTTAAATTAAACATGGCAGTTAAAGATGCATGGATGACATGAACAGTTAATACGCGTACCGTTAAGTGAAATTAAACGTGACATACAAGCATGATGAAGGTGACGGACCAAGCTTCGTTGTCAAGCTAGGTCAATGGCGTCCAGACGGCTATCCTTTCACCGTCTAGTCTCTTTTACGCTAAAGCAAGGAAATGGCCTAAGACATGGCCCAAAACAAGAGATGCAAGTTTCACTTGCCTAGCACCGAGGATGACGATCAATGAGGCCGTCACACAAATGCTAACTACGGCGATGAGATCGCGTATTGGAAGCGGAAGAACGATGCTGAGCAAGCACGGTAATGGAATAAACGATCCAGGGAACCTAGGGTTCAGATCTGGAATGGATGGGGAAAATCTGGAGAAATGGGGTTTTGGGGGTTTTTGGGGTTTTCCGGCGACCTAGATGTGGTGGCCGGCCAAAATGGAGAGGGGGAGAGGCTCTTGATGAAGGAGGAGGGCTAGAGGAAGGTTGGGGAAGATCAGAGGTCAAGGGGGAAGGAAAGAGGCCATGAGAAGAGAAAGAAAGAAAAGAAACGAAGTGGGGTATTTATAGAAAATAACCTGGCGGCTGCCCAGAAATTAAAGTTTCGACACTGATTAGTCGATCAAAGAGCAACCACTGACCGACTAGTTTGGGAACTAGTCGGTCGGTTGACCAACGCAGACCGACTAAGTCCAAACAGTAACTCCTGTACAAAAATAGGATTTAGATTTAGTCGGTCAAAGAACAACTACTGACCGACTAGTTTCGAATCTAGTCGGTCGATGAACGTTCTTAGACCGACTAAGAATGAATAGTACTTGGTATCAAAATGATCATAGAGCTAGTCGGTTAAAGAACGATTGCTGACCGACTAGTTTGCAACCTATTCGGTCGACGAACGTTCTTAGACCGACTAACGATAAACAGTAACTCCTGAGTAATTTACAAAGCTCACTAGTCAGTCCATGAAGGTTTGCCGACCGACTAAATCATCATCTAGTCGGTCGGTTCCCCTTCTTGTACCGGCTAACGTGCACAAAAGTTCCGAAATGGAGGGCGAAGCTCCGGGATTGATTCCTAAGACTCCTAGGCTTGATCTAACAATAAGATATGACCGATATGAATCCTGTCACGAATGACTTACTCCAAAATCGACGATTCTATGGAAGAAGCTAGAAAATCACGATGAAACGATCGAAAATGAAAGCTACGGAGACGAAAACCACACATAAGGAGAAAATCCACCAAAACATATAATATAATATAGATAATCCAAATATATGAAAACCATTCGTTACAACTATAAATAGACCCCGAGACCCCTGCCTAAAAATCATGAAAAGGTTGTGTTGCATATTATACAACTATCGTTATGCGGCCCCTTTCAGGTAAGGCACGATTCTATTAACGGGTTACAACCCAATTAACAATATGGGTTATTGGGCGAATTAGGCTTCTAAACTATGTAATATGGATTAAGGGGGGTTGCATCCATTTCAAGGTCTGCAATACACATTGAATACATAAGTGCAATAATTACGATGCACCACCGTTTTTCGGCTCCTCCATGGATAGTATTAAATCCAATTAAACATAAGCTAAATTCACCCAACAACATGGATTAACAATGTGTGCTGGAAATTAACATTAACAATGCAATCTAAACATCCTACATCAATCCACAACACCCGTACATTGAATTTATCCTGGCATATTAAGCACAAAGAAAGTATTCATTGAAATAGGCATTGTTTCAATACAAAAATGAAAGCAAATGAACAAGAATAGAAGGGTTGGGAGTTTATCACCAAATACAAGCTATTCCCATCTTTAATTAACCTCAGCAATAGAAAAATCAAAATCAAAATATTCAAGGTACACCAAAACCCTAATCTCTCTTTAATGAGGAAGAAAACCTAAAAATAGCAAAGTATATGAACTCTCCCTAATTACAACTGAAATGTAGAGTTTTATACCCCCTATGGGTTACATCGCATCCATCCAAAACATCATCCAACGACCCCTAGTGAATGGATCAAAATCGGGTTAAGAAACAACCTAAGTCACGACCCAGATCTTGGCTGAGAAAACCCGCATAGGAGACTGTCAATCAACAGCCAGTCGCCTGGTGACAGGCGATTGCCGTTGTTCAGGCAGGCACCTGTGTGATCCTTGCAAAACATTGCAAAATTTGGTGGAGTTCTCCTGGCAGGCGACTGACTTGAAGGTTACAGGCACCTGTGAGGTCCACAGGAGCCTGTCTTTTTGCTTAAGCGCTTGCTATAGAAATGTCAAAATCAAATAGTAAGGTCTTCTGGTCCTCCAGTCATCCAAAAAATCAGGCGACTGTTGTGGAAATGACATGCAACTGTTCTTCATACAGGCGCATGTCAATCCTCCTGCAGGCGCTTGTCGGTGTGCTCCAGTTTCCCCGGCTCCAGCCTTTATAAGGTATGAGACTGCTGTTGTCTAGGCAGGTGATTGCACAGTTGCCCAGGCACATGTTCGTCCTTCTACAGGTGCCTGCTATGCATTCTCCTTTGCTCCATGTTGGGCTTCTTATGGGTAGGCGACTGTAGTTGTATGGACAGTCGCATGTCCTGGCTCCAGATCCACGTCTCCTATTAGTTGATTTTGTCCCCATCAGGACCTCAGAAAAATCCCTAAAAATATCGTAGATATTTATAATGCTTTGGAAAGTGAAATTATGCCAAAATAAAATCATATTGTCATAGAGATGAATTAACGCAAATGTGATTAAGAGAGCATGATTCATTGGATTATATGCATAAGATGAGATGATTATGAGGTTAGGATATGCAATATGTAGTCATAATCATCATGCCATCAAAAATGTTATTGCATGTTGATGTGTCCATATTTTCTACTATTTTCATATCATCATTTCATTGCATCCCATGCCATTTTCACATCCAAATCCCACATTTTAATACGATATTGCATTTCTGACGATATATTCGAGTTTCGTAGAGTTTTATGAGTTTTCAGGGATTTTGGAGCGATTTGGGACCCCACTTAGGTATGGACACATCTGACATGCCTGTGAGCTCGTTGGTGGAGCCCAGTAGGAGTTCACCACACTTTTGGGGCCATTAGAGGAGAAGAGAGAGAGCAGAGGAGAGGGATGAGCCCTCAGGAGCAGCTGGAGGAAGTTTCCCAGACTGCTCGGTCGAGCAGTGCAGATGCTCGGACCGAGCAGGATCAAATGAGAAAAAGTAGGCTGATAAGGTGATCACTCGGACCGAGCAGTTCATCTGCTTGGTAGAGCAGCGTCAAAATTCCAAAGCTCAAGCGAAGAAGCGACACGGCCCGAGCAGCTCTTCAGTGACCGAGTTGTCCCCTGCTCGGATTGAGTAGTATTGACTTGGTTCGGGTAGGCAGAGCGACGATTTTGAATTCTCTCGATTCCCTGTAGTGCTTGGTCGAGGGTGCTTGGTTGAGCATCTCATCTGCACGGTCCAAGCGACCGAACGAGCAACGCATGCTCGACCGAGTCACCTACTAGGTCGGCAATGCCAAGGCCATTTTTGGGAAGAATTTTCTGAGCCGTCGATTGCGCGATTGCGGGCGACTGAAGCTGGGAGCTGTGTGGTCGGTCCTGAGTATACACCCAAAGAACGGTTGTAGTTTTACCGCAAGCGCACGGTGTAGCGGCGAGCGGGATATCGAACACAGGGAGGACGAATGACCGTGCTTGCTCCTAATCAACCTGGCTACTTAAGAGAGAAATTTCCCTTTGGCGATCCTGTCACAATCGTCAGACAAAACGTGCAGAAGTATCAAATCAAATAAAGAACGTCTAGGGAATGGGGAATCCCCGCTACTCACCGTATTTCATAAATGTGGTTCGTCGGTATCAAAATTGCTTGAATAAGAGTTTGGATGGACTAGTTGCAACTGAATGTAGAACCAAGCTCACGCTCTCGTGCTGTTGCCGGTCTATAGCTATCCTAGGTTTGGATCCAATCTCTTGCAAACCCTAGCCTAGGGAAGCTAGCATTAGGATCAACATCATCGTCCAATCGCGCACCGAGTCCAATCTCTTGCAAACTCGGTCCGCGATCTAGATTGTGATAGTTCCTACCCGTCCAATCTCTTGCAAACGGGTATCGGCATGGAATTGCAACCGGAAAACCTAGTATCGGTCCAATCTCTTGCAAACCGATACTTCGAAAATCCGATTCCAACCCAATTCGGATTTCTAGGGCTTCCTATCAAATTGGGATCCAATCTCTTGCAAATCCCAATCGATATGAATACCTAGCCATCCGTAGTAAATTAATCACAATCTAATCCCTAATTATTAATTCTAGCACAATTTCTACCAATTCATCACAAATATGAAAGTGGGTTTGTAGGGTTCATCCCCATGCCCCAAGACGTGGAGACTACTCACAATTCATAGCAAGATCACAAAAATAATCAATGAAATAAGCAGTAGAATTCATCACAATATTGAGATAAGCAATAAAAATAGAATTTTTAAGGAAAAGAGATGCAAACCAATGTAGTTCTTCAATAGTTCCAACAAAAATCACAAATTTGTCTCTTCTCCAATCACAAGAATAAAGCTAAAAACTAATCTAAAAAGCTGCAAAAAATCTAAGAGAGAGGCTCCCTAAACTAGGGTAAAAACAGGGCTTAAATAGCCCTCAAAATCGTTCAAAAATCGTGACCAAAATACCCCTGCACAGCCTGTTTTCCGTAGTTTTCGCTACAGGCAGCGCATCGCACTCGGCTGAGTGACAAAAGTCGCTCAGCCGAGTGAAAACCCTGTCATTTTCCAGTAAGTCGGGGGCTTCAGGGGTCTTCAGTTCGGGGGCGGCTCGGCCGAGTGAGTTGTCGTCACTCGGCCGATGGCTTCAAGGTACTCGGGCGGACGTAATAATCCACTCGGCCGAGTGGGTCTTCTGAAGTTCAGGCGGCCAAAAAACAGTAACTTCGATGTTTTGGAAGGGCCTCGTCTGGGCGTCACTCGGGCGGACGTGATATCGTCACTCGGCCGATGTGGTCTTCGGTGCTCGGTCGAGTGCACATAGAAATCGTATCTGTTCAGGTCGGCCGAGCAGTGTCTCGCTGGTCGGCCGAGTGGCTACTCCACTCGGCCGAGTGGGACACAAAAAATGCCCAATCTGATTGTTTTGGCCTCCTCGTCGCTCCTGTGACGTCCATTCTTCTTCCGCTCCTCTCCAACAGCAAAATACCCCTCGGGGAGGTCGTCGGTGACCGTCTAAAGTGAGCGCATCTCAAGATCACTCCAAATCACGCCAAATCACCTGAAATGCGACAAAAACAACAAATCGTGAAAAGCATCGCAATATCGTCGATATATCGTGAAAAACATGATTTGGGCGATCTAAATGGCATGCAAACATGCAGAAAAAAGGTGTAAAATAAGGAGTGATCAAAATCCCCCAAGCTTGCCTCTTACTCGTCCTCGAGGAAGATAAGTAAAAGGCGAAACCGGTGGATTCGGAAAACGGCGAAAAGAAACGAAAAAAATGAAAAACGAAGAAGAATGAAAACGAAATAGAATAAAGTAAGAAAGAAAGAAGCGAAGAGGTAGGATGCTAGATCATTTCCTCAGGACGTGGGTTTCACTTACTCATATAGCATGCTCTGAATGAAAAATACATGTCAAAGAATTTTATTTTGATATCATAGCGTAATAGTGCAAGTAGAAATAGAAAACCCACGAACAACGATATAATCATGAAAAACGGAATAATTTTAGAATTAGCATCGTCTGAAACATTTAAATCGGTATACAAATCACAGATCACACACTTTTTCAATTGAACGCTTTCTATCTGGAGTATAAGAGTATCACACTATAGAATAGAGGGAATAGAAAAGTATGGATTTCATGAGATGAACGCTAGGCTTAGATTCCTGGATTTCGTAAAGCTAAAAACAATCTCATTGAGTATAGAATATTACTTAGCCTAGGTCGTCGTGCAATGTCAAGTAGTCACTCTCTCACACATCAATGGATCCCCTCCCCCAAGCTTATCTATAAGCGTGGTGGCATAAAAAATATTTACATCCCCATTTTTATATACATATAGCTCCAAAAGTGATAAAAAGAAAGAAGGAAGGAAGAAAGTGAGATGGGATCTTTTATTGAGGATTTTTCCTCTTTTTTTTTATTTTTTTCTCTTTTTTTGGATATAGCATATATACAATGATCCCAACTCAAAGAGAGATAATGATATACAAGAATGTTTTTCTCTCTTTTAATTTTTTTTCTTTTTTTATAGAATAAGAGACTTGGAGCTAGGAATTAATAGCGGGGGAAATGCCATAAAATAGAATCACTAAGGGGAGATTCACCAATGTTTTTAAAAGTAGAGAAATGATGTTCAAGATTTGTGGAGAAAGAAATAAATATAACTCTCGGTTCACTCTATAAGACATGCACGACAACTTCAGGAGGGTAATCTAATCTACTCAGTTTCGATCACAAAAAAGCTAACTAATCCAGATTTATCATAGCTAACATCATCCAATCATCCTGAAGTGAAGTGTACAATTCATGCATATAGAAGTGATATAGGAAAAGAAATCAGTACTCCAGATATAGGCATTCAATGCGTGAATCTTGGTGTGTTTTCTGTGATAGCATACATATGAATATTCAGACTCAGCTAATAATAAAATTTCATCCATTTTCATGCGGAAAAAAGATGTGGGTTACTATTCTAAATGCAAAGCAAGTCATAGCATCTGATATCTGAAATAAAACCTAAGACATGACAAGTCATCCTCACAGAAAAGTCATCTCTAGCATGAGATGAAAAAGAAATAAGGATAAAGGGAAAAATAGAAATATTTACAATGCAGCTCACAGAAAAATAAGAAAAACGTGATGCATGGTAAAATGAAAGAAAAATAATGAAAAATGAGTGCAAAAGTGAAAAACGGTGTGAAAAACTAAAAGTAAAGGTGGTAAATCAAAAAGAACGTGAGAACTCACTCCCCCAATCTAAATCGCACAGTGTCCTCAATGTGCAAAGTGTGGCACACCGAGAGACAAGAAATGTGAGGGGCAAGTGAGGATGCATGCATGGACAAGTGAAAAATAAAAAAGAAAAATAAAGAAATGAAAATATGATGCGGACATGATGCATGCACGGATAGGAGTGATACAGATATATAAGTGGCACCAAAAACTCTCCCTCTCTCCCAAAAAAGATATATATAGATATGATCAAAAATAGAATCCCAAAATAAGTGAGGGGAGGGGGGTGGACAAAAGTGCATCAGGACCCAGCAGAAACGGGCAGCACAACGGCAGGAATGGACAATGGCATCAAGAGTGCCTAAGAAGGCGGTGCTGCGCCGTCTCCGTCCTGAGGCGGAGGTCGTGAGGGTGGTGCTGGCTGGACAGGCTGCTGAGCGGGGGTGGGCGTGGAAGTGGAAGCAGGTCTAGTGTGTGTGGAAGTGTGTGTGGGAATCTGCTGGGTGGGTGGGGGTACGCGCGGGAGACGCTCCAAAACCTGTGTAAGGCAGTAGTGGATCTGTGGTAGCAGGTCGAAGCGGCCAGCCATCGCAGTGACGGTGGCGGACAGGGTCCGGAGGTCGCCTCTGAGGCCACTCACCGCCCCCTCTAGAGCACGAATGCTCTGAAGTACTGTGTCAGGGGGAGGTGGTGCAGAGGGACGCACCTGGCGAGGCTGGGCAGGTCTGGGCTGGCGTACGCGAGTGGAGTATGTAACGGGCTCAGCAGGGAAGGGAACAAAAGGTGCTGCGCCTGGAAATGTGGGCCGGGCCTCAGTGTGAGGCCGTGGCGGGCGGTGAGAAGTGGAGGCGGCAGCAGCGAAAGAAGAGTGCAAAAGTGGCTGCGAGGCGGCTAGAGAGGTCAGTGTCACAGAAGTGTGGACAGACGCCACGACGCTCTCAGAAAATACGGCAGGGGTGGAGACAGAGGTAACTACCGCTGGGGTGGAAGTGTGTGGACCAAAAGGCGCAACCCCAGCGGAGATCATGCTAGCCATGGTCTCCACGACCGCGGCAAACGAGGGCTCTCCACTCTCAACAAAGGTCGGCGGGCGCTCGGGGAGAGCGGAGCAAAGAGGCTCCACGGACAGAGGGCCAGAGGTGGCAGTGGGAGTGGTGGGGACAGCCTCGGAAATGGTGACAGTGGTGGGAGTGGGCTCAACAGAAGTACTCTCGACACTGACAGCGGTGTCAGGAGCAGCGGAAACATCTGGTATGGGCTGAGGGGCCACTGGGTCAACAGGGTCAGCGGCAGGCTCGGCAGGGTGTGCAGCAGGGTCTGCGGGGGCAGCCTGGGCAGCGTGGGCAGCGTGGGCCTGCTCTGCACAAGTACTAGAGGGGGGGTGAATAGTACTTTAAAATAATAAGGCGTATAATTCCAAATTAAATTGCAAACAACCACCAAATCAATTTGCGGAAGCTTAAATTGATTGACAACAATGAAATAAACAAAGCTAACAAACGATGTTAATGGGTTCGGATCCGCCCAAGTCTCCCCGACTTGTTCCCGGTGATCCTACGTCCCAACCACCCGGATCCCCTCCGGATACTTGAGTTAGAAACCCTAACTCAAGATTTCCACTATGAATATCTTGTGAAAAACATTCACAAGATCAAATCATACATGCAATGGCAAAGTGAATCCCACAACCCGGGATCACAAACTTCTCTCACAACCGAGAGAGCCAATAAGCAATATAAAGAGTTTAAATGAAATAAATACTCTTACCACAAAATCCTATACCTTGAGTTTTTCTTACCCAATAGGTGGAATGAAGGATTTGAGGAAGATGAAGTCACCAAGCCCTAGCACCAAGGAAATGAGCAGCAATGGGTGCCTAGGGAAGAGTTGGAGACTTGGATCAAGCAATAGCTTGAAGAGCTCACCAAGAACAAGCTTCTCTCTAGATCTAGAAATGAGAGAGAATGGCTTTCTTGTGAGGAAGAGAGCTTTAGATTTGAGGGAGAATGGCTATCTCTTTATGGCTCAATGAATCTCTTAATGGCAGCTCTCCTTTTTGATAGAAATGACCTAGGTTCGTATTTATAGGAACCCAAAAACTTAAGTTAGGTCAATCTCCAACGGAAAGAAATCTGGGAGAATTAGTCGGTCAAAGAACAATCACTGACCGACTAGTTCATCAACTAGTCGGTCAGTCACAAAGCATGGACCGACTAAGAGCAGATCAGAGAAGAGATAGAATTTCAGACCTAGAAAACTAGTCTGAAGGCAAGTTGACTTAGTCGGTCCAAGAACAAAAGTTGACCGACTAGATTGTCAACTAGTCGGTCATCAAACGTTCTTAGACCGACTAACGGAAAACAGTAGCTTAGGAGAAATTTGGCATGTACAGTAAATCACAACTAGTCGGTCAAAGAAGCATCACTGACCGACTAGTTCACAAACTAGTCGGTCGGTGAGTCAACGTAGACCGACTAACTGTAAACAGTAAAGAACAAAGATTTAACTGACTGAAACTAGTCGGTCCAAGAACAGTGGCCGACCGACTAGATCTCCATCTAGTCGGTCAGTACTTGTTCTTGTACCAACTAACATGCACAACAAGGTCCGAATCGAAGCGCGACGCTTCGAGGAAATTAGAGTGAACTTGTGCAAGAATCCTAGAGCTACGAAATGAGCGAAATGAAGATAGAAACGTAAGATATACTCAAGGCTTAACATTCTATCAATCGAAACTAAAAGACTATAAATAAAACCTTGATAAACGGTCTTTGAGAGCTTCGATTGAATCTTCATTATTTCCAAAGCGTTGCATGAGCTTCAACGAAGCTTTAGGCTTGAATACGAGCTTTTGGAAGTGTTGAGATGTCGCTTTGAATATTCTCGTGAAATTGGCGACGATCTCCAATACTGCGCTCACAAATTGTTAGTTCATGAATTATTTATGTTTGCTCATCATCCAAAACCAAATCCGGGGAGTCCAATATTCAACATTCTCCCCCTTTTTGGTGATGACAAACCAACATAAATAATAATCAAAGATAATAATTCAAATGTAAAATACTTACTCCCCCTGCATTGATGACACGTTAATTCCAAAATGAATATAAATGAATTGTATCAAGCAGACGAGTAAGATAAATAAAGTGAATTGATTTTTGAAATATCGGATTTTGAAAATCCTTATTTGTATCTTAACTCCCCCTGAATCTAACATATCAAACTAGATTCTTGGAAATTGAGTTAAATTTTTCATTTGCGCTATTTATTATCATTATCTCTCCCCCTTTGGCATTATCCCAAAAATGGGGGGCATACAACGACAACAATTAGGAAATGTAAAATCCAACATCGGGAGTCGTAGACGAAGACAATGGACCAACTTGACACCAAGGGAAAAATGTGGAAATCAAAACAAGGTGTGTCAAATTTTCCATTATCAATAAAAATCAACGATAATCAAAATCATCAAAAAAATACCAAATGTTTATTCATGTCTTGAATAAAGAAACATACTCTTCAATATTCAATATTCTTGGTTAATTTTGAGCATGGAAAACAATTCTATAAAATCCATTTAACCAACTTTTTATGCGTCGATTCGATATCACATTTCAAATATATTCAACGAATATTAAATTTGCACGACGAATAAAAGATAAAGTGGTCGATGATGAACATATATATACATAGAGACAACATGAGTACATCCAAAAGATATCACATCGAATATAAGAGATACATCATATCAAGTGCTACATATCATCAAAAAGAAATACATCATCATCAACATATCATACAATCCAACACCGACAATCAGAAAGCACAAAAGCAATACAACAAGGCAACTCTCAACCCCATCCTAACCCAAAACTCTCTCACTAGAATACATCATCCAAAGTGTATATGGAGAGTCCTCGGAACAACGATCACGAGGAGGAGGCAGGATCTGCAGCGTCCGTGGGTCCAGTCGACGGAGTGGACTCAGGATCTGCAGGGAGCAGAGGTGTCTCAACAGATGGAATCGTCGGGGCAGGAGTCGAGATCTCAGCAACAGGCTCAACAGCAGCAGGAGTCTCGACAGAAGCAGCAGCAGATACATGAGCAGGCTCGGAAACTGGATCAGCAGCAGATGGCTCTGGAACACCGGAAGAGGTGGCAACTCCAGGAGCAGAAGTGGAAGTACCAGCAGCAGCAGAAGTGCCCTTGGGGGCACGAGTCGAAGCACGATAGATCTCCTCAACGTCCTCATCATCCATCTCATCCATCTCCTCTCCCTCAGACACGGAAGGAGGAAGCTCAACACCCATCTGACGTGCCATACGGCAGACCACCTCCTCGGTACGAGCCAAGCGGGACTCGTGACGAAGAAGTATCCGGACGACGTCATCAAGGGTGGCAACGGGAGAAGCAGAGGCAGGGACAGACGCTGAAGGAGTCGTCCTTTGAACGTGACGAAGCGCCGCAAGAGATTTCTTGACGGCCGTCGCATTCAGCGGAGGACCGAGGGGACGCTCATCGTCACGAGGCAATGTGACACGAAAGTGACGAAACACGAGGGTCAACATGCAAGGAAAAGGAATATGAGCCGATTTATTGGACTTTCGAATACACTCGAAAGAATCAATCTTGTCGAGTATAATTCGAGCCCAATTAATCGAGCTCCCCATGAAGATCGCATAGATAAGCTTCAAAAAAGTCTGGGATGGCAAAGATGAGGAGCCGTACTTGGGAAGCAAGCACGACTTCAGAATCAAATTAAGAACCCAAGCATTTGGCTTAAAAGATTTAGAGGGCACGCCAATCATAGCAGGAGGAATCTGATGGAAAATCTCTGATAGGATGGTCTGGTCAAGAGAGGAAATATCATCTACCGAGATATCAGAAGGAAGAAGGCCAGACGAAGAGATACCCAGAATCTCTCCTAAGATTTCCGCAGTGAGGACTATAGGAGTCCCCAAAACGGTCGTCTCAATAGAGTGGGTCTGATAGAACTGACCCCGGATCCTATTGGCATAGAAAAGCTTCACTAATCTAGGATAGGGGCGAGGATTCGCCTTCGGGTCAAATCGAAGGTAATCGAGAAGACCCGACGACGACAGAAGATCAGCTAGCCCTATGAAGTCGCTGAACTGGACGAAATGCTCCAGAAGCAGCGGACAATGTTCGATACGATTATATGCCGCAAGACACAAAGGGTCATCGCGACATAAGGAAATATCGACACCGCCCACCGGCATCGGAGCCTTTCCCTTAGGCTTTCGAGAAGACGTACGAGGGTGGGTGCTAGACTCGGGATGAATAGGAGGAGAGGGTTCCCTATGAGTCTCGGTCTCGGGATTATACTCCGTATCGGAATCGGAAGGAGTATGGAACGAAGAAGGAGAGGCAAGAGATTTGGCCTTTGGCTTAGGTTTGGGTTTGGGTTTGGGTTGACCTATAGGCTTGGCGGTCGTCGTCCTCTTCTTCTTGAGAGGAGGTGAAGACGACGAAGGATGGGTGGTCTTGGCTCTACGCTTCGTAGGGGTTGGATGCTCGGGATCCGAAGAGGTTGTTTCAACGGTCATCGGAGAGGGGTTAGAGGAAGGGATCGGAATGCGTGTTCTTGCCATAGTCGAAGCAAGACACGAGATCAAATCAACGAATCCTAGCACAACCCTAGAAATCCGAAACCCTAGAGGAAGAACTTTAGAACCCTAGGCAGAGAAACCTAACCCTAGAGCTGAAAACGAAACCCTAGATAGGAGAGGGAGGAGGTAGGTTTACCCTAGGAGGAAGAACGACGGCCGGCGACGGCGGAGATGATCGGAAAGAGGCCGGAAGTCGATCGGAAGGGGAAGGGTCGGGGTTTTGAGCGGAGTGAACTGAGTTTTCGATCGATTAGAATGGAAATCGATCGACTAAACTGAGTTTAAGTCGGTCGATTTCCCAAATGACCAAACAGCCCCTGGCACAACTAGTCGGTCACAGTTCAAGCACTGACCGACTAGTTCACAAACTAGTCGGTCGGTAAATGAGCTTGAACCGACTAGGTGCAAACAGTGGCTGAATCCAAGAAGACTGACAAGATTTAGTCGGTCTGCGTTCGATTACTGACCGACTAGATCTCAATCTAGTCGGTCGGTCACTGAACATGAACCGACTAAAGAGTCAAAAACTTGAAAATTAAGTTCTCTCCATAATACGCTTGGACGAAAAATCTCAAAACTCTCAATAGACATCTAAACTACCCCATTAAACATCGAAAAACAGAAATTTGACGATTACGCACAAATCGAACGAAAAATTAAGATAACACTTAAAATTCTCGAAAAATCCAATAATTCTAGCATGAATGAGATATTGTCAAGAATAATAGCATGCAAAATTATTGAATGAAACATGACTCCTATATTTCGGATTCACCCATAATCCCCAATTCTCGACGCAACCGCACAAAGGAGTCCTACTTTAGGGGTTTCGTGAAAATATCGGCGATTTGCTTTTGGGTTTCAACGTACACTAGAATGATGTCCTTTTTAGCAACATGGTCATCTAAAAAGTGGTGGCGGACATCTATGTGTTTCGAACGGGAATGATGTACCGGGTTCTTGGAAAGACATATTGCACTTTGGTTGTCAACCATGATAGGGCAAGTATCACAATTTATACCAAAGTCTTTAAGTGTGTGTCTCATCCAAAGAACTTGAGCACACGCGGCACCGGCGGCAATATATTCCGCCTCGGTGGTTGAAAGTGATACGGAATTTTGCTTCTTGGAAAACCAAGAGACGAGAGAATTTCCTATAAAATGGCAAGTGCCACTAGTACTTTTCCTGTCGGATTTGCATCCCGCATAATCGGCATCACTATATGAGATTAACTCATATGTGCTAGATCTCGGATAAAGTAATCCAAAATCTAAAGTGTAACTCAGATAGCGAAAAATACGCTTTACCGCTACTAAGTGAGACTCCTTAGGTTGAGACTGATAACGAGCACATATACATACGGCAAACATAATATCGGGCCTACTTGCGGTAAGATAAAGCAAACTACCAATCATACCTCGATATAAACGAATGTCTACATCCTTACCGCCCGTATCCTTGTCAAGATGCGTAGTCGTGCTCATTGGAGTCTTTTTCCCGGAGGTATTCTCCATTCCAAATCGCTTTAGCAACTCCACCGTGTATTTCGTTTGGTGGATGAAGATTGCATCGTTCATTTGGCGAATTTGGAGTCCTAAGAAATATTTGAGTTCGCCCATGTGGCTCATCTCAAATTGTTCCTTCATAACATTAGAAAACTCTTCGCAAAGAGTGAAGTTAGTAGCACCGAAAATGATATCATCAACATAAATTTGTACTAATAAAATATCATTATTCGCATGCTTAACAAAAAGAGTTGAATCGGCTTCGCCCATTTTAAAATTCAAATCCAAAAGAAAATTCTTTAGGCGATCATACCAAGCTCGAGGAGCTTGTCTCAAACCATAAAGAGCTTTCTTTAGTTTAAAAACGTGATTTGGAAATTTTTCATTTATGAAGCCCGGAGGTTGAGAAACGTAAACTTCCTCAACGACATCTCCGTTTAAAAAAGCACTTTTAACATCCATTTGAAATAATTTAAAATTCTTATGGCATGCAAAAGACAAAAGTAATCTAATTGATTCTAATCTAGCTACCGGAGCGAAGGATTCTTCGAAATCAATACCTTCCTCTTGTCGATAGCCTTGAGCTACTAACCGAGCTTTGTTCCGGACGACGACTTGGTTTTCGTCGGTTTTGTTCTTGAAAATCCACTTTGTCCCTATGACGGTGTGGTTCTTCGAAGGCAATGGAACAAGCTCCCACACTTCATTCCTCTCGAATTGAATGAGCTCCTCCTCCATGGCAAGTATCCAAGCACTATCTTCGCATGCTTCAACTATATTCTTTGGCTCTATCGATGAGGCAAAGGCACAATTGGCGAAGTGGTGAACTTGTGATCTTGTCTTGACACTATCTTGAATATTGCCAATTACTTGCTCATGGGGATGGTCGCGAATGACATGAAGTCGCTTGGGAATACCTTGATCACTTGGAACATTCTCAACAACTTCATTAGTCGGGTTAGTCTCAATAGAATCAATAGACTTAGAATTATCAAATGAATCACATAAAACATCCATAGAATCATTATCATTTGAACTTCTAGTTGGAACAAATCCTTCATTAAATGAGACATGAAGCGACTCCTCGATCGTCGAGGTTCGTTTGTTGTGATCTGATTCCTCGGATTTGGTTTTGGATGATGAGCAAACATAAATAATGTATACTAACTTATTTGTGAGCGCAGTTATGGAGATCGTCGCCAAAATACCACGTTCATCAAAAGCGACTTCTCAAGACTTCTCAATACGCGTGATCGTGTGCCTGGAGCTTCGTTGAAGCTCAAGGAGCAATATGGAAGTCAAGAGGAATGAAGATTGAAGCTTTGAAGACGGCTCGTAAGGTTTATTTTATAGTCTTCTAGCTTCATAGATTAGAATGTTAAGCCTTGAGTAGGACTTACTTTATAATCTTCATTTCGCTCATATCTTAGAGCTAGGATATTCATAGAAGCCATTAGAAACTTTCCCGAAGCCTATCGCTTCTTCCCTCGGCTTCGAGTGCATGTTAGTTGGTTCAAGAAGAGTCACCAACCGACTAGATGACGATCTAGTCGGTCGGCAACTCTACATGAACTGACTAGTTTGCCTTCTCTATTTTCAGCTCTTTTCATGACTACAGTTAGTCGGTCAAAGAAGAGTCACCGACCGACTAGATGACGATTTAGTCGGTCAGGAGTCCTTCTCAGACCGACTAGTTGTGTACAGTCATTTTCAGCCTGAGCTACTGTTTCGAGTTAGTCGGTCAAAGAACGTTTACCGACCGACTAGTTGAGAAACTAGTCGGTCAGCATTTGTTCTTAAACCGACTAAGTCATCTTGAAGTCAACCTATTCTATTTCGACGTTAGTCGGTCAAAGAACATTCACCGACCGACTAGTTGTGAAACTAGTCGGTCGGTAAGTCTTCTTAGACCGACTAGTTGTCTTTGCCTGTACTTCGACTTCTTGGCTGTTCTATCGTTAGTCGGTCTACGTTGTATCACCGACCGACTAGTTGATGAACTAGTCGGTCAGTGATCCTTCTTTGACCGACTAGTCTGGTTCAGAATAGAGCCGTTGGGATTCTTTCAAACTCGATTTCTCTTGCCCCTTTAAATAGAATCCTGATTCGTTTGAAGAGGGGTTAGAGGTCCTATTTCCAAGCAATTTCAGACCTAAGAGAAGAGCTCTCCCAAGCTATTTCAAAGCTCTCTCTCCCTCACAAGAATCTCTCCCTCAACACCTTGAGCCCTAATTCCTCAAGAGAGATTCTCTTCTTTGTGAGCTTCTCAAGCCAAGAGCTTGATTCAAGTCACCATACTCCACCCTAGGCTTCCTTTGCTGGTCATCTTCTTGAAGCTAGGGTTTGGTGGCATCATCTTCCTCAAAATCCCTCCTTGCCCTAATTTGGTAAGATTCACTCAAGGCATAGGGTTTTGTAAGGTAAGAGTTTATTTCATTTCAATCGTATTTGAATTGTGTCTCTCGGTTGTGAGAGAGGTTGTGATCCCGGTTTGTGGGAGTCACATGTCTTTTGTATGATTTGACTTGTGAAGGTTGTTCACAAGTATTTCATAGTGGAAATCTTGAGTTAGGGTTGCTAACTCAAGTATCCGGAGGGGATCCGGGTGGTTGGGACGTAGGATCACCGGGAACAAGTCGGGGAGACTTGGGTGGATCCGAACCCAGTAATATTGTTTGTTTGCGTATGTTTTAATTCTTGTTGATAGTTGTTTAATTCCGCATTGTCGTTTGTTTCTTGCACAATAATTAGGAATAACTATCTTGATTATTTTAAGTACTATTCACCCCCCCCTCTAGTACGTGTGCAGTAGCTACCACAGGGCACAACACAGCGGAAACATCTGGTATGGGCTGAGGGGCCACTGGGTCAACAGGGTCGGCGGCAGGCTCGGCAGGGTGTGCAGCAGGGTCTGCGGGGGCAGCCTGGGCAGCGTGGGCAGCGTGGGCCTGCTCGGCCTCCTCGGCCTCGAGCACGTAGGCGGCGGGGATGAGAACATCCATCGCCGGGAGCCAGTCGACGTGGGCCGGTGCAATCTGGGTCCGAGCAGGGCTCGGGAGAATCATATAGTCGGCACCGAAAGGGTCGTGCAACCAGACCCAGTGACGCTCACCATGTGGACGAAGCATCTTCATCCGGGCCATAACGTCTATCGACAACGAAGTGGGGCCCGGGACGCGTCGCAAGTCGTCAGGTAGGTCCTCGCCGGTCATCATGGTAAGCAGGGTGATCAGACCGCCGCAGCAGATCGGTGAGCGAGCGCCCACCAATACAATGATGCGGTCTAAAAACCAAGCCGCAATGTCGATCACGACGGCGGGGACAAGCTCGTCTCCATCCCTAGATAGAGCTCTGGCACATGTCATCGCATAGAGCATGTAGAGCTCTAGCGTAGACATCGTGCCCGGCTCATATCTGGCCAAAAAGGTGGTCGCCATGAGGCGCTGGGCAATGCGTAGGCAGGGGTGGACAATGGCCGAGGCCTTGGCCCTACTAGGGTCAAAGGCAGCGTGGAAACCCGTGATACGTGCCCAGAAGGCACCGGCGTCGAAAGAGGGTGGGGGGATATGGGTGGGGCCGTAACCGCGATCGGCACCGGGGACAGCGGGCCACGAGAAGAACGCTCTCATCATATCGAGAGTGACCTGGCACTCTCGATCCATGAACCGGAATGAGCAGCCCTCATCGGTCCGGGCGATCGAACTCAAAACCTCAAGTGTCGGGCGGGTAAAAGTATCTGCCGACACCTGGAAAAAATCTCGCCAGCCCACGTTGTCGTACAACGTGAGCATCCCCTCAAGTACCCCCAGGCGTCCAAGGTCAGCGAGGTGTGCAAACCTGGAGGGTACGATCGAGCGCTGGGAGATACGCTCGAAGACGACGCGGTGTGCGTCGTCTCGGAACGTAATCCCGAGCGGCCCGACCAGTGGAGCCGGTGGTGGTGGCTGTGGAACGGCGGGGAGAGGCTGTGCGGGCTGTGGGTGCACTGCAGGCTGTGCGGGGCCTGCAGGCTGTGCTGGGTGGACGGCGTGTGTGGGGGAAGGAGGAGGAGACTCTTCCACCTCGTGGGCGGGGCCGGCATCATCCGACCTCTTCCGCTTAGCGGAAGGTCTCCTCGTCCGCGGCCGTGTCCGGGGCGGCATATCGGCCCCGAGCGCGTGCCGAAAAATGTAAAGAGTGCAGCGTGTGCAAAAAGAATGGAAAGAGTATACCCAAACACGCCGCGAGTGCTAAGCAGTGGAAGCGTGCGAAGTCCGCGCCTCCACGAAGTCCAAAACAGCCCGTAGAAGCTCCCCTGAGCTCCCCTAAGCTCCAAAAAGCAACCTGCGCATGAAAAAGCGATATCAGCGAGTAATAATCAAAATGTATGGAGAAATAGGGGTATAATGGATAGATATAGGAATTGATTTGGGTTATGGGGGCGTTTAGCATATGGATCCTCAAGAAATACACGAAAAGAGGAGAAAACGGCGAAAACAGGGGTACCGGAGATGATCGGACGGTCGGCCGCCGGCGGCGACTCGGGCGAGGCGTCGGCGGAGCTCGGCCGGCGGTGGCGGGCCGAGCGGCGGCGGGGCGGCGCTGGTCGGGCGAGTGAGGGCGAGGGCGAGGGGGGTTCGGGCGAAGCAGCTGAAGGGGCGCGGGGGTTTTTGGGTTTTTGCGTTTCGAAATCCGAGCCCCCCCTCGCCCTTATATAATAAAAGTTACGACTCGGCCGAGTGACGTGGTCACTCCGTCGAGCGAGGCCAATGAAAATTTTCTCCCCGCTATCGCTTCGGCCGAGTGGCTTTGCCAGCCTCGGCCGAGTGGAGTAAGTCCATTCGGCCGAGTGACTCAAGCTACTCGGCATGACTCGCCCTAGGAGGGTATCCGTTTCATTCGGCCGAGTGAACAAATGTACTCGGCCGAGTAGCAGTTATATCGGAATCAAGAAAATAAACAGAGAGTTGGGTACAGCAGACTTCCCTCGTTCGTGAGCGGCTCGGCCGGACGAACTTGTGTACTCGGTCGAGTGACTAGTATACTCGGCCGAGCAGCCTTGTGTTCTGCTGTTTGTCTTCGTTTTGGCTCTAAACTCCGTCTTTCTTCCTCCAATCGATTCCATCTTCCTCCTAAGCGTCGAGCGCCTTCTTGGGGCGCTCCTCGTCGACTCGTTCCTACGCCTCATGATGGATCTACCTATCTCCTCTCCTGTCAAGAAAAATAGGACCCGTTATCACAAAATTTTTGGTCGAATGACTCAAAACACTAAAAATTTCTAAAACGAAAATAAAGAAAAAGTAAAAATAAAGCAAAGACCGTCGGGTTGCCTCCCGACAAGCGCTCGTTTAAGGTCGTGAGCTCGACCCCCTATAATTTTCAATCAATGCGGGATGTTTGGTGCATATGAGATGCACCCATCAAACTTTTCGGGGAGCGCGCTTGGATTTGGGTGTGGCGGCGGCGCGTTCTCCCTCGGTGGTCTCCTATCTCGAATAGTGTTGGGGGGAGGCTCCCCCAAGCTAGCATTTGCTCCGGTCAACGGCTTTGCCGGTGGTGCCGATCTCCGTGCCGGCGGAGCTTTCTTCAGAGACTTTAATTTCGAGAGCTTGCAGAGCTCTCGAATCCTTGCGACATCAGCGTCGCCTTCATCATCTTCAGCAGATAGGTCGGGGGAATCATCTTTATTCTCTTCATGGCCTAAATCCGGGCCTTCCTCGAAATCTTCATCAAAAAGAGAGCCAATTGAGTGAGGAATCGCCTCCTCTATCACCTCATCAAGGAGGTCCATGTAGTCAAGTTCCTCGTGGTAAGGCATGTGCTTCATAGCCTTAGGAATGTGGAGCTCCACCTCGATGTTTCCGACGTTTAAGGTTAAGGTACCTTCGCGCACGTCGACGATGACTCCGGCGGTGGCGAGGAACGGGCGTCCAAGTATCAATGAGGTGTCTCCCTCCTCCTTAACGTCCATGATCACAAAGTCACATGGAAAGCATATTCCACCCGGGACTTGTAGCGGTATGTCTTCGGCGATCCCCACCGGCCTTGTTATCCGTCCATCGGCTAATTGAATGCGCATGTCGGTGGGTTTCAACTTTGTCCCGGTGTTTAGCTTTAAGAACATGGAGAGGGGCATGAGGCTCACGCTAGCCCCAAGATCAACCAACGCCTTTTGAAGAGGGACGCCGCCCAAGGTGCAAGGAATCCGGAAACTCCCCGGATCTTTGAATTTTGCCGGCTCCTTCTCTCTCTTGGTGAACCAAGAGCCCTCCTCGGCTAGCATGATCTTCTCCTTCCTTTTCCTCCCCAAAATCAAGTCCTTCAAAAATTTAGCGTACGTGGGGATCTCGACGATGGCGTCTAGGAAGGGGATGTTAAGGCTAACTCCTCTTAGATACTCGAGAAATTTCGCTAGCCTTTTCTCCATTTTCGCTTTCGCTAGTCTTTGGGGGAATGGGACCGGTGGCATGAAGCGCCTTTCCTCGATCAATTGTTCCGCTCTAGATTTCTCCTTGTCTTGTGGCTCCTTCTCTTTTTCAACCTCAACTACCGGCTCCACCGGCTCCAAGCTTTCCTCCACGGCCTCCTCGGTAGGAATCATAGCGGGGGTGGTGTCCTTCCCGCCTCTAGTAGTGACGGCAACTACAGCGTTGATGTGGCCGGTGTTGCCCCGTGGGTTTTGCTCCGGTTGCGCCGGCAATCGTTGAGTGTTCCGATTGAGCAACGCTAATTGCTCCGATATTTGAGCCACTACGGTATTAAGAGAGTCTTGCCCCGCCTTCAAAGTAGCATTCACCTTATTTTGCTCGACCATGAACGCCTCCACTCTAGCTTCGAAGTCGGATCGTTGTGGAGCTTGTGGCAGATTTTGATTTTGGTTCCTCCACCCTTGGTTGTATCCGGGAGGCCTATATGGTGGAACTTGTTGCTTCGGTTGAAAGTTTTGTTGAGTAGGCCCCCTCGGTGGATAGTTTTGTTATTGGGGTGGTGGTGGTCGAGCTTGTTGAGGCGGTGGTTGTGGCGGGTTCAAAGCTCCTTCATTGTTGGCGTAGGAGAATCCCGGATGATTTCTTGCGGCCGGATTGGACCAATACCCTTGGTTCCCCGCAACATATTGTACTTGCTCCAAGGATCCTTCTCCTTGCTCTCCTCCCGAGTACATGACTTGAGATTGGTCTTGCCAATCACACATTTGGTTGGTTGGAGCAGAGGTGGAAGGGCTTCCTTGGGGCTCCGTGATGAACTTCTCCAATCTCTCCACCACCTTGTGGAGAGAATCGAATTTGCTCGTGAGCTCCGCTACGGCCTTCGCCTCGTAGATGCTAGTTGGCTTTAAGGAGGACGTGGAGTGTCCTCGCTCATCGCCCCATTGTTGGTTATTTGAGGCCATCTCCTCAATTAGGGCCGTAGCTTCTTCGGGAGTCTTTGACAAGATTGCACCATTCGCCGCGGCATCAATAATTTGTTTGGTCCCCGGTTGGAGACTGTTGTAGAAGCTATGAACTAGCTCCCAGTCTTCTATACTGTGGTGCGGGCATTGATGCTGCAAATCCTTAAAACGCTCCCAAGCTTCATAGAGCGTCTCCTGTGGTCCTTGCTTGAAGGACATGAGAGCGCTCCGGATCTTCACCGTCTTGGATGGCGGATAGAATTTGTCAATAAATGCACTCGCCAACTCGTCCCAAGTAGTGAAGACACCCTCAGCTTGCGTCCTCAACCAAAAGAGTGCCTTGTCCTTTAGCGTGAAGGGGAAGAGGCGCAGTCTGATGGCATCAATGGAGACCCCCGTCATCTGAAATGTGGCGCACTTCGACAAGAATAGTTGGATGTGGTAGTGGGGGTTCTCATGTGCGTTCCCATGAAATGGGTCTTGTTGCATCAAAACCACCAATCCAGTCTTTAGCTCGAAGTTCTTGTCGGCCGCCAACTGCGGCATGGCGATGGATGAGGTGGTAGAAGAAGTCTTAGGCCTAAGCCTATCGCGAATAGAAATTATTCTCGCCATCCTTGCCGCCAATTCTTCAGGAGTCTCCGGGTTGGTCATGAACTGCCCTTCCGGACCTTGTCTCCTTTCCGCTCTAAGTCTCCGCGCGGTACGTTCGATCTCGAGATCAAATAGTATAGCTTCAGGGTCCGCCGTAGATCTCGTGTTCATGCACAGAGAAAACAGAGTTTCAAAGAAATGATTAGAACCGTGGAAGGGTTAGGTAAGAAATAAGAAATAAAAATAAAAATAATGATAATAATAAAATAAAAAAAGGAAATAGCTAGGGTGAGAAAGAATCAAACGCAATCGCCTCCCCGGCAACGGCGCCAAAAACTTGGTCGGTCCTGAGTATACACCCAAAGAACGGTTGTAGTTTTACCGCAAGCGCACGGTGTAGCGGCGAGCGGGATATCGAACACAGGGAGGACGAATGACCGTGCTTGCTCCTAATCAACCTGGCTACTTAAGAGAGAAATTTGCCTTTGGTGATCCTGTCACAATCGTCAGACAAAACGTGCAGAAGTATCAAATCAAATAAAGAACGTCTAGGGAATGGGGAATCCCCGCTACTCACCGTATTTCATAAATGTGGTTCGTCGGTATCAAAATTGCTTGAATAAGAGTTTGGATGGACTAGTTGCAACTGAATGTAGAACCAAGCTCACGCTCTCGCGCTGTTGCCGGTCTATAGCTATCCTAGGTTTGGATCCAATCTCTTGCAAACCCTAGCCTAGGGAAGCTAGCATTAGGATCAACATCATCGTCCAATCGCGCACCGAGTCCAATCTGTTGCAAACTCGGTCCGCGATCTAGATTGTGATAGTTCCTACCCGTCCAATCTCTTGCAAACGGGTATCGGCATGGAATTGCAACCGGAAAACCTAGTATCGGTCCAATCTCTTGCAAACCGATACTTCGAAAATCCGATTCCAACCCAATTCGGATTTCTAGGGCTTCCTATCAAATTGGGATCCAATCTCTTGCAAATCCCAATCGATATGAATACCTAGCCATCCGTAGTAAATTAATCACAATCTAATCCCTAATTATTAATTCTAGCACAATTTCTACCAATTCATCACAAATATGAAAGTGGGTTTTTAGGGTTCATCCCCACGCCCCAAGACGTGGAGACTACTCACAATTCATAGCAAGATCACAAAAATAATAAATGAAATAAGCAATAGAATTCATCACAATATTGAGATAAGCAATAAAAATAGAATTTTTAAGGAAAAGAGATGCAAACCAATGTAGTTCTTCAATAGTTCCAACAAAAATCACAAATTTGTCTCTTCTCCAATCACAAGAATAAAGCTAAAAACTAATCTAAAAAGCTGCAAAAAATCTAAGAGAGAGGCTCCCTAAACTAGGATAAAAACATGGCTTAAATAGCCCTCAAAATCGTCCAAAAATCGTGACCAAAATACCCCTGCACAGCCTGTTTTCCGCAGTTTTCGCTACAGGCAGCGCATCGCACTCGGCCGAGTGACAAAAGTCGCTCGGCCGAGTGAAAACCCTGTCATTTTCCAGTAAGTCGGGGGCTTCAGGGGTCTTCAGTTCGGGGGCGGCTCGGTCGAGTGAGTTGTCGTCACTCGGCCGATGGCTTCAAGGCACTCGGGCGGACGTAATAATCCACTCGGCCGAGTGGGTCTTCTGAAGTTCAGGCGGCCAAAAAACAGTAACTTCGATGTTTTGGAAGGGCCTCGTCTGGGCGCCACTCGGGCGGACACGATATCGTCACTCGGCCGATGTGGTCTTCGGTGCTCGGCCGAGTGCACATAGAAATCGTATCTGTTCAGGTCGGCCGAGCAGTGTCTCGCTGGTCGCAGTGTCTCGCTGGTCGGCCGAGGGGCTCCTCCACTCGGCCGAGTGGGACACAAAAAATGCCCAATCTGATTGTTTTGGCCTCCTCGTCGCTCCTGTGACGTCCATTCTTCTTCCGCTCCTCTCCAACAGCAAAATACCCCTCGGGGAGGTCGTCGGTGACCGTCTAAAGTGAGTGCATCTCAAGATCACTCCAAATCGCGCCAAATCACCTGAATTTCGACAAAAACAACAAATCGTGAAAAGCATCGCAATATCGTCGATATAACGTGAAAAACATGATTTTGGCGATCTAAATGGCATGCAAACATGCGGAAAAAAGGTGTAAAATAAGGAGTGATCACTGTGCGATGGAATTGGGGAGACTCATTCGAGGATTTTTTTGATTAGTTTTGGGAGCAGGAGCTGAGCGATTAGGAGAGAGTTTTTTAGTTTAATTTTTGTAAGGAATTCTGGATCGAACTTTTGGAGATTATTACTTTTGTTCTTGATTCTTCTTACGGTTGGAAACTTGGAATTTTTCTGGATCTATAAACTGCAATTTCTATCGATTTCTCGCTGTAAGTGTTTCATCCATATCCTTTTGATTGCTATAATGTTTTCGTCTTTGAGAATGATGTTTTAAGCCGTCACTATCGCTATGTGTGAGTAGATCTTTCTAGGGTTGATGGGTTAGCCCTAGGATCCTAGGGGGGATGTAGATCTGGATCCCTACATTGAATCGGGGACTTAGGGGAGTATTTTTGTCGATCATACCGAATCCATAGATAACCCGTACTGAGATCATGCCCACGGTCTGTGGAATTGATGTGCTTAAGGGGTATCTAGGGATTCGAATAGGGAAATTGGTGGATCCAACCAAGGCTCGTGACCATGCACGGCTCGTGTCTTGAGGGGATCCATCGACGAACTATACCGCTACGTTGACGACTACCACCATTGCGTCAACGAGAGCCACCGAAATACCCCGCAATTCTAACACATGAGAGTGGTATGAATTGGGGAATTAATTCCCTAGCCCTAATGCAATGCAATGATCCTCTTCTAACGTCGATCCCCAACGATCCTAGTGGTGATCACTGACGCCCTAGTCCCTTTTATTAGTATTACAACAGCAACACCCCAACCAAATCTTTCACCCCGATAGCTATCTCACTTCGAGACTTAGAAATAAACTGAGAATCCATTGACACTATCACCGTCCCTATGGGATTCGATATCATTTATACTATAGCTCGACATCGTCCGCTTGCGGATTGAGCCAGTAATTTAAGCCTAGGGGCCATACCACGCCTGGCGGTCGTGACACCGCCAGGTGGAACCTAGGTGTAGGTTTCAGGTGCGTCAAGTTTTTGGTGCCGTTGCCGGGGACAACAATAGTGTTTTATCTCAGTTTATTTTCTTCATTTTTGAAGTCTGCTAGCATTCTGATCATTTCTCATCTTTCCATCATTTTTATTCTTTTTATTTATTTCGGTGCTACTGACGGTATCTATTTGAGTTTTCTTGGTGCATGAACACTCGCTACAAGGGATCTGCAAGAGAATTATTATTCGATCCCGAGATCGAGAAGAAAGCGAGGGCTTTGAGAGCCTCTCGTAGAAGTTCATCTCCCTCTGCTTAGATGGCGGAAAAAAATCCTCCTCCTCCTTCTCGCACTGGGTCCATCAGGGACCACATGAAACCAACGTTTGGAAACAACTCCTCCATCCTCAGACCGCAATTAGTGGCAGCGAGCTTTGAGCTAAAGACGGGGTTGATTAATCTGATGCAGCAGGATCCCTTCCACGGGCATCCGCATGAAAATCCCAACCATCACATTGACACCTTCCTGGCGAAGTGTGATACGTTCAAAGCAAAGGACGTTAGTGATAATGCTGTGAAGCTGCGGCTTTTCTCGTTCACTCTAAGGGATAAAGCCTCATATTGGCTCTGGGCCCACCCTCCCAACCATTTCACCACCTGGAAGAAGCCTGCGCTTGCATTTGTGGATAAGTTTTATCTACCATCAAAGACAGTTCGAATCTGTAGAGTGATTTCTAACTTCAAGAAGCTCCCGCAGGAGTCACTTTATGAGGCATGGGAGAGGTTCAAGGACCTCCAACATCAGTGACCTCACCACATGATTCAGTCATGGGATTTGTGCAAAGCTTCTACAACTGGTTCCAGCCTAGCACCAAAATAATCATAGATGCTGCGGCGCAAGGCGCCCTACTTGATAAGTCTCCTAAGGAGGCTATTGACTTATTGAAGCACATGGCGGCCAACACTCAGCAATGGAATGATGAACGGACTGTCGTGACCCAGACTCCCATGGTCAAGGCCACTAGCCAATTGGATTCTCACATCGAGACCTTGTGCAAACAAGTGGCTCGCATTAAGCAGCGTCTAGACTCCATCTCTGCTTCACCCAGCACATCGTATCATCCTGCGGAGGAGTACGTAGATCAGGCCTATATCCCTAGTGAGGCCCACTACGATGGTGCTGAGACATCTGAGACTGTACGATACGACCAAGGAGAGGGACGGAATTAGTGGTAGCATCCAGCTGCTAGGAATCACCCGGGGGTTTCCTATGGAAACCCAAGTGGAGGGCTGCAACCTCCGCAATTTTAGAGGCCTCCACCCCCTCCTCAGTAGCAGCACCAGCAGCAGCAGCACCAGCAGCAGGGTGGATTTAGGCCAGCTGGGCCTTACAGGCCGCCGGGATATCAATTCAACCGGCCGCCTCAGCAAAATTATGCGCCAAATCCACCCAAGTCCAATCTTCAAGCCACACTGGAGACTTTCATGAGTGGTTAGATCCGCTTCAATCAGGACACCTCAAACCAGTTCAAGACTATAAATTCTTCACTTGATGAACTGAGGGGTCAAATGTAGCATCTTTTGAAGAATAAGGGGAGATTGTCTTCACAGCCAGAGACTAACCCGAGAGCCCAAGCTAATGCCGTGGTTTCAGTTACCACACGTGGAGGACGGGTGACTGATCCCGTCATGGTCCCGGTGCTAAACAAGGAGAAAGTCACCACTGAAGAAGCCGTCGATGACGACGATAAAGAAAAGGGCGCTGAAGGGCCTATAATTATTGAGGAGAATATGGATGCACCACCTGCCACGCCTACTACAGCACCTCCTCCTGTTGATGGTACACGGAGTAAAGCCTCCCGACCTTCTCCTCCGTACCCACAGAGGCTAGCCCTAGCCAAATTAGAAAGGAAATACTCCAAGTTCATGGAGTTATTGAGGGGAATTCAGCTGAACATCCCGTTCATGGACGCCATCACAGAGATCCCGATCTACGCCAAATTTTTGAAGGATCTCATCATTGGAAAGAGGAAACCTGATGAAATCAAGCTATTGGAGGATTCCACCCCCGTTATCAGAAATCATCTCCTCCGGAAGCTGTCGGATCCGGGAAGCTTTACCGTGCCGTGCTCCATTGGAGGGATGCTTATCAACAGAGCATTGATTGACCTGGGGGCTAGCATCAGTTTGATGCCCCTATCCATTTTCAAGAGACTCCAGACGGGAAGTGAGCTGGAACCGACGAGCATGTCTATCCAGCTTGCAGATCATTCCGTTACCTACCTGGTGGGAATAGCAAGGGACGTCATCCTACAAATACCCCTAGGATTATGTGTTCCCGTCGACTTCATTATTATGGATATGCCTGAGGAAGGGAGCTCCCAACTTATACTCGGCTGCCCCTTCATGGCGACAGCCGATGTTCTCATCGATGTCCGAGATGTCGTTCTCCAAATCATCAAGAACCGAAAACTATTAGCTACATTGAGGAGAGCCTTAAAGTAGGTGGAAATCGAATGCGGCCTGAGTGCACCACCGCGAAGAATGACGGGTGACCACCACGCGCACCAAACGATAACTGACATATTTGAGGGAGTCGAGCTCACGACTAAAAATGAGCGCTTATTGGGAGGCAACCCAATTTCTTAGATTTCGGATTTCCTTTTTCAGTTTTTAATATTAATTTTTTTTCGTGTTTTCTAAATAAAACTACAAAAATCACAAAAATTTGATGTGTTCATCTTTTGTATAGGATGGACAAGTGGGGGTATGCGTATCAACATTATAAACGGAAGGAAGCCGGATGAGAGCATCAGATTCGAAGATTTGGAGAGAAAACCAAGGAAAAATAAGAGGAGACAGGAGACACAGGAGACTCGGTCGAGCAGTTCAGACACGAAAAATGAAAGGGGAAGATGTTTTTTCTAGACGGCCCGAGCAGCCTCCTGCTCGGCCCGAGTAGAAATAGACTCGGCCCGAGCAACTAATTACTCGGTCGAGTACTACAGACTCTTGAATGAGGGGAGAAAACATCACTCTGCCAACATGACCCGATTATTATTGGCTCGGCCCGAGTAGAAATCGACACGGACTGAGAAGCATGATGCTCGGTCGAGCAGACAAGGGAGTATTTTGCATCAAAATTTTGTGAATTTCGGTTTTGGCTCGGTCAAGCAGCCTAGCTGCTCGGACCAAGTCGGGTTGGGTTTCTAACCGCAACCTGCTTCGTTTCTAACTCCATCGATACAATCATTTTACCCAAATCATAAATTTTTTTTACCCTCACAATTTCCCCCCGAGTTCCCTCCTCTCCCTACTCATTCAAACTCTCCCCTTTGCGGACTTCCTCCACCCGCACCGCCGCCGGTGTCGTCTACAACGCCGCCCTACTCCGGTCATCTTCTCTTCACTTATCTCTCTCTTTCTCTCTCTATCTCTCCGCCACCTCCCCTCTCTTCCCCCCCTTTCACCCTCTTTAGTCGACAACACCGTCGACGGTGCCACCGCCGCCAATGGCGCCACCGACCCGCTCTCCCCAAAACCCCCTTAAACCCCCCACTGCCCACCCCCTCTCCCTCTTCCATCGGATCGCCCTAAACACCCTTCCCCTGGTCGACTATGCCTTAGGGCATGGACTGAGCAGTGATACTGCTCGGTCAGTTCCCTTGACCGAGTAGCACATCTCTGACCGAGCAGTACCACTGCTTGGTCGAGCACACCCTTATCAGCTTATTCCCCGATTTTTAATGCCCTGCTTTGACGTTTCAATTGTTTTCAGCACAGGCTACAGGGACTAGCTTGGGGGAGCTCTAGGCACTCGCATCCCTTGGATCTCCCGCACATACGGTACACTCGTTCCCTCATTTATTTTATATACCGTAGACATGATGGTTCGCACACGCTGATCCACCACACCCCCAGTTCGCGGGAAGAGGCCGTCTTCTAGCGCCTCCTCTTCCTGACCCCTGCGTCGTGTCCGACACACCACCACATCAACCACTACCTCCACTTCTACCACCCCCTCTACCACAGCTCCCACCACCACCACTACCATCCCCACCACCACCACACATGTCATGACCGTCGTTATCTCCTCTACCACAGATCCTACCCCCACCACAGCACCACCCACCGCCTTTGCTTCATCCCCCCCACATTTAGTAGGCACCAAGGATGCCCTGCCTACATGTCTCCGGACATATTGTAATGCCCTGTGAAGCTACTGCACATGTACTAGAGGGAGGGTGAATAATACATTAAAAAAATCAAGAGAGTTATTCCTAATTATTGTGCAAACATACAAACAACAATGCGGAATAGACTACAAACAACAAGAATGAACAAATGCAAACAAAGCATGTAACGGGTTCGGATCCACCCAAGTCTCCCTGACTTGTTCCTGGTGATCCTACGTCCCAACCACCCGGATCCCCTCCGGATACTTGAGTTAGAAACCACTAACCCAAGATTTAGCACTATGAAATTCTTGTGAAAAACCTTCACAAGACCAAATCATACACAATATAAATATGACTCCCACAACCCGGGATCACACTCTCTCTCACAACCGAGAGACAAACACTTGCAATATTAATTGAAATGAAATATGAAATACTTACCACAAAATCCTATGCCTTTAGTATAACTTACCAAATTAGGGCAAGAAAGATTTTGAGGAGAGAATGTCACCAAACCGAAGCTCCACCAATAAGATCAGAGATCGAAGGCTAGGATGGAGGATGGTGACTTTGGATCATGCTCTTTGCTTTGAAGGCTCACAATGGAGAGAATCTCTCTCGAGGAATATGGCTCAAAGAGTTGAGGTAGAGATTCTTGTGAGGAAGAGAAAGCTTTAGAATGGAGTTGAATAGCTTCTCTTTGATTTCTCTAAATCTCTAAAATGGCAGCCTTGATATCCTTGAAGAAGCCCTTCAAGTATATATAGGATAGATAAGAGAGAGGAGAGAAAATCATGCAATAAATGCTCCAACGGCTCTATTCTGAAGCTGACTAGTCAGTTTAAGAAGGATCACTGACCGACTAGTTCATGAACTAGTCGGTCGGTGATTCAACATGAACCGACTAACAGCTCGACAGCCAAAAGAGTGATTTCCAGGCAATATGAACTAGTTGGTCTAAGAAGACTTGCCAACCGACTAGTTTGCCAACTAGTCGGTCTGTGAGTGTTCTTTGACCGACTAAGAGGTGAAATCACGTAGCTGAATACAAGTTACACTAGTCGGTCTAAGAACAAATTCCAACCGACTAGTTTCACAACTAGTCGGTCGATGAATGTTCTTGGAACGACTAACTGTAAACAGTAACTCCGGCTATACAGAGGCAATGATAACTAGTCGGTCTGAGAAGGATTCCTAACAGACTAGATCGTCATATAGTCGGTCGGTAACTCTTCTTTGACCGACTAATTGATCAATATGGAATGAGCTGAAATGAGCAAGGACATCTAGTCGGTTCACGAAGAGTTGCCGACCGACTAGATCGTCATCTAGTCGGTTGGTACTTCTTCTTGAACCAACTAAGATGCACTAGAAGCCGAGGGAAGAAGCGATACACTTCGGGAAAGTTTCTAATGGCTTTTATGATAATCCTAGCTCTAAGATATGATCGAAATGAAGATAATAATGTAAGTCCTACTCAAGGCTTAACTTTCTAATCTATGAAGCTAGAAGACAATAAATATAAAACATGACGAACCTTCTTCAAAGCTTCAATCTTCACTCTTGACTTCAATACAACTCCTTGAGCTTCAACGAAGCTTCAGGCACACGATCACGCGTATTGAGAAGTCTTAAGACGTCGCTTTTGAAGTACGTATTCTTTTAGCGACGATCTCCATAACTGTGCTCACATAAAGTTAGTACGAGATATTTATGTTTGCTCATCATCCAAAACCAAATCCGGGGAATCAATACTCAACATCCTCCCCCTTTTTGGTGATGACAAACCAACATAAATAATAATCAATAATAATGATTCAAAAGAAATTTACTTACTCCCCCTGCATTGATGACACGTTAGTCTCGTATTAAATGATAATCATACGCATCAAGCAGATGAGAGAAATATAAAATATGAATCCTATTATTGCAATTTAGAATCTAAATCCATTTTATATCTTAACTCTCCCTGAATCTAACATATCGAATTAGATTCACGGTAAATTGCTTTAAATTATCAATTAGCACATTGTCATTATTAATTCTCTCCCCCTTTGGCATTAGCAAAAAGAGCGGGAGGAGATCAAACAAGATTTCAATAGCTAAGAAATTAAAGCATGAGAGTCTAAGAATACGACCACGGTCTAAATGACACCAAAGTAAAATACCAAATGCAAAATACCGAAGAAAAGCAAAGCGTGCCAACTTGACCATAGTCGAAAATCGAAAAACGAAACCATCAAAACTCAAATCAATTTCACTTATTGAGTTTTGGAACATACTCTCCAATATCAACATTCTTGGTTAATTAAGTGCATGGAAAACAATTCTATGCTTTCATAGAAAGAATTTCTATTTAACCAAGTTAATCGTCGAGCGACGAAATCAACATCAGAGACAAAGATCCAATGTGAAAAACCAAATGTAGCAAATATGATACCGAAAGTAATATGCAAAAATGTTATGCCAAACATAGATAGAACATCATAAATCTATGGCATACACAATTCTAGCATACTATTTGAAACAAAATGATACCAATGTAGATATTCTAACAATGCATGCAATCAACACACATGGATACCAAATGTATATCACATGTAAGAAGATACTTATGACAATAAGCTCCCCCTACATTGGTGCATCACTTAAGCACCATCAACTCCATTTGAATGAAAAACTTTGCAAATCATTGAGTTGGTAGGGTTGGTATCCCATGGTGGATTGAACCTAGAGAACATATCATTTTGGTATCCAAAAATCTTTTTGGATCCTATGGGTTAGGCAACAAATTTAACATATTAAATACAAATAAATGTAACCCATAGCCCAACTAAATTCAAATTCAATATGAATTTTAAGTTTCAAATAATCATGCACATCCAAGACCACTATGCAAATAAAAAAATATAAACCAATTCTTACCACGATTGCTTTGGTACCCATAAAATGAAATTAAACTTATGGTACCAAGCAATGAAGGGTCAAAGGAAACTAACCCTTCGGAAACCAAGTCCACGAGGACCGTGATTTCCCAACATAATCATCATTCAAAATAATATCGTTTATATACGATTGCACATACATATCCTTAGCATGCATGCTTGTGTTCTTCGGACCCCAAATAGTGTATGTCTTGGGAGTCCTAATCCTATTGGGAAAATGCATACGTTGTTGAGTTCTATGTGATGCATGTCGTGGGTAAGCATATGGCATATGATGCATTGGTGCATGATGATACTTATTCATATGAGAATGTGAATGAACATATGAATGTGATGGAACACGTGCATGAGTGTGTCTCACATGGTGTGCAAGTGCTCGTGGATGCGAAGCATAAAAATCATCATATGTGCTAAAATGTGGAGTAGGATGTGTGTTCCTACGTGGCATGGTATACATGAAAGCATTACCCTTCTTTGGAGGTCCACCCAAAGTGAGTGTCTTTCCAAATGGGGGTGTGTACCTAGCGGAAGCACCATTGGTAGAAGAACTACCCATGAAGTGTTTACTTCCACTAGTAGAAGCATCGGACGTTGGCCTAATAAAGGTGCGGACGATTTGGATGAATCTCCCATCTTATACCCCAAGCCAATATGGTGATTGGCCGGAAGTAAGTCATTTAGGATATTATCCAAATGGCCCTTACCTTTATTGACTTCATTGATTCGGCCTAATGTGCACTCGTATTTCTCGGTGAGAGAATGCATCGAAGCATCCAAGGTGGACACTTGCGATGTGAGTGCAAAAACACGTGACTTGAGATTCTTATTCTCAATACTCAAAGTTGAGTTTTGAGACGTCAAATCCGCTATCACATGTTCATCCGAATCCTTGATATGAACATGCTCAAGTTGAGATTTGAGATTTACAATCTCATTTCTCAACCCTTCAACAACGGTGTCGTTGTTGACGATGATAGGTTTAGGCGAGGTTTTAAGACTATCTAGCTCATTTTTAGTCTTAATGAATCTAGTAGCCAAATTAGAAAACTTATTCCAAAGTTGTTCATTAGCTATTCTAAGTTCGTCCATGTCACGCCCCACTTCCCAAAAATGTGGAGGCGAAGCGTGAGAAGGTTCGCTCAGACTTGAAGCTGCAAAGCTGCAAGTCCGATAAGCGTCAATCAACTTAAAAACTGCAGGTCCTTGCAACGCGAACAAAACAAAGATAATAATAATGAAATGAGACAAAAGAGATATCTCATAATATCCATAAAATAAGTTTCAACATCACAGAAAAAGCCACCAGGCTAAAAGAAAAGAGTCTAAAGGCCCAAACATGGCCAACAAAAGTACAACATACAAAACAAAGGTGCCATGCACCGACAACTAACAACAAAACCTAAAACAAAAGAAAACTCAGCAAGTCACCAAGAAAGGTCACCGATGTCCACAAAGCTCCTCCTGGGCAGACATGGACTCAGGCTCAGCGTCAGCAAAACATCACGTACTCAGCAACGGTCTCTAGCTCAGGGTCTAACATGTGACACCCAAAAGAGCAAGGGGCACATGTCAGCAAGTCTACAAGAGACTTGTGCAAGGAAACTGAAAGTAAAGCAACCTAGCAGTTCTAGCATGATGCAATGACATGACAGTTAAAGTATGAGTGCAGCAGGTAAAGAAAAACAACAAGTAAACTAGCATGGCATGGCAAGTGTGGCAAGACTATAAACATTTACAAGGATTTCTCTAGTCACGTTTTCTTGTCATGTGCAGAGTTTACGCCTTACAGCTGAAATAGCTTACTTTCACACTGAGTGGCCGCTTAACTCTGCCCCAAACCCAGAGTTTACGCCTTACAGCTGCAGTTGCTGATCAGGCAGACTCCCAGCTGATTGGCCGCTTAACTCTTACCCCTCCCACGTGTATCGAGCCAGGGCCTTACCCCCGAACGGTAATGCTCGCTTCTGGATCACGAGCCAGGAAGTGTTTTTCATGATGGCATAGGGATGCACCTAGCCCTGGACAAGCAAGTACAAGTATGTAGCGTGTGCTACAAATGCAATATTCAATGCATGGATGACATGGCATGGCAAGTAGTAAGGCGTACAGGTAAGAAAAGTAAACATGACAGTTTAGTATGCATGATTAACAAGTTAAAGAGTTGGATCTAGTTTCGTTGTCAAGCTAGATCAATTAAGGTGACATATCTAGTTTCGTTGTCAAACTAGATCAAGTAGGCATCTAGCCAGCTATCATTTCACTTACTAGTCTCTTTTACGCTAAAAACAAGAAAGTGGCCTAAAAACATGGCCCTACACAAGAGTTGGCAAGTTTCACTTGCCTGCAAGTACGACGTCTGAGAAACACCGTCCAAGAGAGTCCAAGTCACAAATAACCTACGTGCACAAGTCCACCGGCCTAAAGTCCATATTATTAATCTTGATTAGTGAATTTAAAACATTTAAAATACTTTAAAAACAGCAATTTTAGTCTTGATTAACCGGCAATAGGTTGGGGGTCCTAGGGGTGCAAAGCGTTACCTCAACACGACGCGAATGCTACACTGGCGTCGGGTAGCGACGCCAGTGGTTGGAATAAAAGAACGCGCTCCAAGTCCTGATTCCAATATAGATCCCTCGCTGGAAAGTTCAGATCATCCACCGCAGCAACGGTTCCAGATTCCAAAGCTAGCACGTGCGACGACGGGCTACGACGGGCTACGACGTGTCGTAACGTCGTACGCGACAATTCCTCGAAGGACAAGCACCTAGGTGGGGCCCACAGTAGTCCTAGGGACCTATGGGGGACCCACAATACCTCTGGAGAACTTGGGGGGCCCACGGTGGAAAGTGGTGCGACGGGTGCAGGGTTGCGACGTTTGGCTCTCGGTCGTACAGCCTCGGTGCGGGGGATTCCATCGGTCGGTGCGAGGGAACGGGGCTTGTGCAGCGCTTGGTCGGTCGCAGTGCGGCGGGGGCTTGGTTCTCTCGGTCGGAGCGGGGGGAGGCCATCGGTCGGGCGCCTTGGATGCGGGGGCTTGGGCGCTGCAACGTTGCAACCGTTGCAACGTTGTGGAGAGCGGGCGATGCGGGCGAGAGCGTCGGTCGGGCACGGAGCGGTGCGGAGTGACAGAGCGGGGGCTTGCAGCGGTGCGGGTGCGGAGCGGAGGGGGAATTCTCTCGGTCTGACCGAGAGATTCTCTTGGTCGGACATGGGGATGCGAGCGGGGCGATGCGGGGCGGCTGTACGAAGCTTGGTGCGGGCGGGGCAGCGGTCGGTGCGGGGAAAATGGGCCTGTTTCCTCGGTCGGCGCGGGGGAAGTTCGTCGCGGGGGAAGTTCGTCGCAACGTTGCGACGATTCGTCGCAACATCAAATTTGGGTTTTGGAAGCGGCTAGGGTTATTTTCTTGCGAAAATAGGTCTTCCTAGGGGTTGTTTATATAGTGTAGATGGGTTGACTAGGTCTAGGGCTAATCCTAATGAGATTAGGAGTTTAAAATAATTTAAAATTTGGATCTCACCTTCTCCAACTCACCCAAGGCTAGGGTGGGGCCCAAATGAGCTGGAAATTGGCTCAAAAATTATTTGAAACGTTTTAAACTCAAATAAATTTTCTTTGGCCGAAACTAATATAAAAATTAATTATTAAAAATATTATAAACCTTGTTAAAAATATAAAAGTGGTCAAATAAACTCCAAAAATTATAAAATAAATATCGGAGTGATCGTGGTGACGAGAGTGAGCTAACTAAGAAGACAGATCTCAATTTTGACTTCGGACAACGAAACTAAAAATAGAAACGTCTCCCGTCAAAAGTGAAAATCGCCACGTCTCATCGAATAAGATTAAATTGTGGGAAAACGACTCGAGAAACGTCGTTCCAAAATAGTGCCATTATTTAATACTCTCAGAGACGTTCACAACGGCATATCACAACAAAGTGTTCACAAACAAACAAAGTCTAAAATAAACACGTGCACGGCCAAAAGCACGTGCACGAACAAAGTACAACGAAAAGTGGTCGTTACATCCTCCCCACCTTAGAATAAAGTCCGTCCTCGGACTTTCTAATATATCTAGTCGCTCTAGTAACTACCCCAATCAAATCATTATAATTCAAACCAGGTATAGTCATTACAAGTGCTTATATATGGACTAGGTAGTCAAACATTAACACTACCAACATGTATATGTATTCACGTACGTTATACACTTATACCCATCATAGTCAGTCAAATTCATACACGTATTTCAATCTTATATATAAGCATACAACCCTTATATAACTACTACTTACCTAATCACAAATCAATATTTCAGATACTCATATAAGGTTGGTCTCACACTTAGCAAATACAATCATTGCTCTACGTATAGATAGCTACCTATGCACAAACAACACAGGTATACAACTCCCTAATATTTCCTAGTGCACATCCAACCAACACATCAACTCATGTGGTCACACCACACCATTATTAATCAAGCTTCACTATATCTAATATACATTCACCCCTACTATAGTTTCACAATATATAGTCATTCAAATACATGCAAATAGTCCACCATATATTCACATCACGTACGGTCCTATAACTGTATTTACGACACGCCACATATACTATAGTCACCAATAACTATAACTAAGCACATTCTTACCCGTGCATGGTGCACACCCATACACGCTAACATTTCATTTACATACACCAATCATACCATTATATATCCAATACATCTGCACACCTAGTTTAGTTAGCACACATACGTTCACACAGGCAAGTCCTTAGTAATTAACTATACCACAAGACCAATACCTATAACTATATACTGGTGTAGCGACCCACAATCATGTGTGTAACACAACCAGGCACAAACACTCCTATCACTATACATACATCAAACATTGCTATATTCAACTACAAACATACATTCAATATACTTAGAGTATACCCACTCAAGCTTGAGTGAGACTCAATACACATATCAGAATATTCTATATACGTAACACGGCATTCATACCTATACCAATACCACTCCAATATTTATACGTCTACCAATACAACCATATACATACCTTAAGTCAATCACACTTAATATTTAGTCAGGTAATACTCACATAGTTCAATCACTCTATATACCATAATAATAATACAGACATCAGCACACGTATAATTATAATACACTCCTTAATACATACGCATTCATCGTATAGTCACACACATGCAACATATATATTCATGCCCTAGCCTACTACCTCTAATTAGTATACTAACACATCTATACGTACACAATTAAGATGTGCAATAGTCGTGTATACCTCACGGTATGCACGCATGCAACATCCCGTAAGAGCAAGCAATACCAATCAAAATTATAATCCTACTACCATATGTATACCTCCTATATACTCATGCAACAAAACATAACTACTTACGTCTAAGCACAATACATACCTACATACGAGCACATACACATACGTACTGATATACGGGTCACTCAATAGGCCTACTTACTTATCTATATGTTCACCTATTATTATCACACCTAGCATACACATAGCTTTACCAATCACTTATTTCAACCATTATAAGTATCTCTAATTACATACACCCCATTAGATATTCCCACACTAATTCTTATATACACAGGCATCCCTAGTATGGTATAGCTAACCACACACAAATCTATAAATACTAACACATAAACATCTTCATACAATCACAAATAACTCCGAGTATATATATATATATATATATATATATATATATATATTATATAAAAGAGGGATATTATCAAGAGAAATTGGATAAGAGAATTTGGACATGAGAACTTGGATAAGAGAATTTGGATATCTATTATATAAAAGAGGGATGTTATCAAGAGAAATTGGATACGAGAAATTGGACATGAGAACTTGGATAAGAGATTTTGGATATCTATTATATAAAAGAGGGATGATATCAAGAGAAATTGGATACGAGAATTTGGACATGAGAAATTGGATAAGAGAATTTGGATATCTATTATATAAATAAGGGATGTTATCAAGAGAAATTGGATAAGAGAATTTGGGCATAAGAAATTGGATAAGAGAATCTATTATATAAAAGAGGGATATTATCAAGAGAATTTGGATAAGAGAATTTGGACATGAGAAATTGGATAAGAGAATTTGGATATCTATTATATAAAAGAGGGATGTTATCAAGAGAAATTGGACATGCGAATTTTGACATGAGAAATTGGTTAAGAGAATTTGGATATCTATTATATACATGAGGGATGTTACAAGTGAAATTGGATAAGAGAATTTGGACATGAGAAATTGGATAAGAGAACTTGGATATCTATTATATAAAAGAGGGATGTTATCAAGAGTAATTGGATATCTATTATATAAACACATACAAATTTTATTCTCCCCCCTTCCGACCATTTTTTCCAGTCCTTTGAAGATTTTTGAATTTTATCCTACTAGAACATACCGTTGTCCTACATGGCAAGTTTGTCCTAGGTGGCAATGACAATTTTGGAGAGACTTAAATTTTGGGGGAAAACTTAAATTTGGGGGGAAACTTGAAATTTTGTGGGAAAACTTGAAATTTGGGGGAGCTTGAAATTTGTGTGGGGAAAAAACTCAGCCATTTAATAAACTGTGCCCAATGGGCATGGGTAATGACTATCTATTATATACAGGAGGGATGTTATCAAGAGAAATTGGATAAGAGAATTTGGACAAGAGAAATTGGATAAGAGAATTTGGATATCTATTATATAAAAGAGGGATGTTATCAAGAGAAATTGGATAAGAGAATTGGACATGAGAAGTTGGATAAGAGAAATTGGATATCTATTATATAAACACCTACAAATTTTATTCTCCCCCCCTCCCGACCATTTTTTCCAGTCCTTTGAAGATTTTTGAATCTTATCCTACTAGAACAAAGCTTTGTCCTACGTGGCAAGTTTGTCCCAGGTGGCAATGACAATTTTGGAGAGACTTAAATTTTGGGGGAAAACTTAAATTTGGGGGGAAACTTGAAATTTGGGGGAACTTGAAATTTGTGTGGGGAAAAAACTCAGCCATTAAATAAACCGTGCCCAATGGGCACGGGTAATGACTAGTATATATATATATATATATATATATATATATATATATATATATATATCACAGGGGGGAAACTTGAAATTTGGTGGAACTTGAAATTTGTGTGGGGAAAAAACTCAGCCATTAAATAAACCGTGCCCAATGGGCACGGGTAATGACTAGTATATATATATATCACACAATAGGCAAGCATCAATGTACTATGGGGGCAAACTCATTCAAGCCCACATACACAACTTGGGTACGTGCACTACGACTACGTCATAAGGTCCAAGGGCCTACTAACAACTTAGAGTTGACACAGACATTGACGAGCACTAAAGCCTAAGCAATAGAGGGAGGTCGAGGTCGAAAGCGTGATGAGGGAAGGATCGATAAGCACGAGTTCAGATAGGACGAATACGAGGAGACAGCTTGGTTAGACGAAACATTGACTCAATGGTGACGTTTAGGTTGAGGGAAAGGGGAATGTAGTGATGCTTAAATAGGATACAGAAAAGAAAATAGGGTGAATAGCATAAGCTAAAATACGTGGAGTTTGAAAACTGTCGTTCTTCAAAAGTTAAAATCCTCGCGTGTAAAGAAATATTTAGGGATTGAAAAAACGAGTTGTTCAAAATAAATTTGAGTCGAATATTCATAATAAGAGAAAATGGTCTATTGGTTAAAAACAATTTTAAAAGGAAGTAAAATCATTTACACGAATATTAAGGACATGGTTTAGAAAATTCTTTACGTCAGTAATTTAATATAATGTTGTCCAAAGTTTTGAAAGTCAAAGAATGAAATCAAGTAACGGAAGAATTTAAACTCGTGTTAAATGTTTTCAAAACTTTTAGGCTATGGAAAATTTAAAATAATCAATTTTGAAACTACTTTTAGAGAACCCGGGTTTGTCAAAAAGGAGAAACTGATTTACACAAGGTTCTTAATATACGAGCGCAACAAGTTGTAATTTTAGCCTGTAAGGATCAATACACTAGAGGGGGGGGTGAATAGTGTATATTAAAAAAATTGTTACAAATAAGATGTTAGTAATATTTGCAAAGATGGCACAGAAATAAAATGACAAGTGCGGAAAATTAAATCAATCGCAAACATAGAGATTTATCCTTGTTTGGATCCTTGTGATCATACTCCAGTCCTCTACCCCGTAGAGATTTTCAATCCACTATAATCACTTGCCCCGCAAGCACGAACTTACAAAAATGGCGACACTCCCCGTGTCCCAAACTTTGTACAATCTCTAAACAGAGATTCCAACCTGTTAAATAAGAAATAGAAAAACATCTATATCCTTGGTATAAATTTCAGAGAATGAATTCAAGGATGGTGTTTAGAAGATGAACTTCAAGATGTAAAAGATATGTAATGAAGCGCACCACTTGAAGTTCTCTGGTTCATAAAAGAAGAGAGAGATCTATTGATATCTTCTTGCAATTATGAACACAAACAACTTTCCAAAAGTGATGTTGAAAATCCAAGTTCTTCCGTTCTTAAATGAAGAGAGAAATCTAATGATTTCTTCTTACAAATAAGAAAAGAACAACTAATGGCAGAATTACTTAAGAGAATCAAGGACTTGCTTTCAACAAAATCAGAATAAAGAAGAGGAAAGTGTGTGGAAAATGAGAGGGGGTACCCCTCCTTTTATAGGTTTTAGAAACGGTTGTGAACGGCTCTAAAAGAGACGTTGCACAACGTTCAGAAACTGAGAGGAACGTTGGAGAACGGTCAGAAACTGTTCTGGAAAATTTCAGTCCCAAAAGCATTTTGGCATGCTACGAAAATTCGTAGCCTGCCAATTTTGAAACGGTAACAAACGGTCACAAAATTTTGGTGACGTGGAATAGATAATGGATAGATCCTTGTCTGAAAGTATCAAGTCAAAATATAACTGTTTTGGTAGGCTAGGAAAAATCCTAGTAGGCTAATACTTTAAAATACGAATTTTGACTTAGGATCGAAATGAGTTAGGAGATGATGTAGATTTGAGCTTTAGGGATATATGATAAGATATAACCAAGGCCCTGAAGCTATCTAAAAAGTAAAAATTACATCATTCCGTAGATACGTGTTTCACACGTAATTTGAGTAGCAAGGTTGTTTTTGCAGAGGATCCTTGTACTTTGATCAAATGCGTGATGTGAATGAATTTGCGTTGTAGCTGCACATCTGCATAGATAAAGTTAGTAACATGAAATATATTTATTTGTCACATCAAAACCTTATGGAAGAGAGGATGGAAATTCCAAGTTCCAACATTCTCCCCCTTTTTGATGATGACAAATAATGAAGTATATATATATATAAATGTGAATTAATCATGTTAGTAAAAAGTTTTAAGAAGTGTATGAACATGATGTTGATAAGAAATGTGATGTTACTGATGTTACTCCCCCTGAGTATAGTCATATAGACTCCCCCTGAATATATGCATATTTCTCCCCCTTTGTCATCCACAAAAAGTGGAAAAGAGAAATTGGCAAGCTACGATTTTTCGTAGCAGGCCAAATTAGAAAACGGAGGAAAGTAAAAAATGAACAGAGACAGATTATGTAAGAAGCATATAATGAACAAAAGGAACTAACATTTAAGTAAACAGCGATCAGAGAGACGAAGTACACAAAATAACTATAATAAATTAGCATAACAACCATGATAAAACAACTTAAGTAAAGGCCAAGCCCAGTACATAGCATGCATCTGAAAGACCAACGTACATATAACAAACAACAACTAAACCAACATACATAAACTTCGCAGTACAGAACCAGCGACCAACATCTTAACGCCACATACGACCAACATACGACCAACATACTAATGCAACCAAAATAATCCAGAACCAGCGACAAAACAACCGGGAATCAAACGTCAGATGGGGAGGCAAGGATAGCCGAAAGTCATAGGAAACAATAGAGCAGACATGGATTGGAGGCGACCAACGTAAAACAGGGAAATCAATGAGGATGATATGACGAGGAACCCGGGAGAAGAACGGCGGGTGCAAGTGCGAAGATTTGGGAGTATATTGGTGGTGTCCAAGTCAGGACGAAGGTCGGATTGGTTAACTTGAATCTGATCCAGAACTTTGGCATAATGTTTCAGGGTCGCATCGTAGGAACTCATGTGCGTCTGTATACCAGCAAAACCATCAGAAACTCTATCAGAAAGGCGACGGAGAAGAACAGCGATTGTCTCGCGCGATGGAGATACGCCATTCTTGGATGCGGGGACCTTCCTGCCGCATGCGGAGCGAGAAGCGCCAGGGAAAGAAGCATGGCCGCGAGAGTGGGGAGTCGACGGTCGGTGGCGAAAGGAAGAGAGGATTTCGGCCATGGTGGAGTGGAGAGAAGAAAATTTAGAGAAGGAAGAAATGGAAACAGAGAATAGGAAAGATAAAAGAGGATGTGAAAGAAAGAAATAGAAGAAAGGGGAGTCCGATCGGTTGCCATAGGAGAAGTGGGAACGGTTGTTAAAACTGAAGAAGGTTAGAACAACGAAAAGAATTTCAAAAACAGAAACTGCGCTAGAAGTTGCTGCGAAGAATACCCGTGGGTTGTAAAATACCCGTTGGGAGATAGAATGATATATATAAATATATATATATAATAATCAGGGAAGTGGTCCGAGGTACTTTGGAAAAATGTGAAGACCCAAAGCGTAAAGATATGAATGTATGTCAGGCCCGAGGTACATTGAAAATTAAAAAAAATTAATGGAAGGCAGGCCGAAATTAATAGAGTAGGTGAAAACATTGGAAGTTGATGTGCTGGCCACAAGAAATGTGCTTGTCGAAGTTCATAGGGGTATTAAAATAAATGTCAGGGAGAGCTCTCTTGAAAAAATATATTAAATAATGTTTAAAATAAAATAAAAGAAGGAGAAGTTCCTAGGTGTATGGAAAAAAGATAAAAGAGTTGGTCAAAACAAAACACAATTTGAAAGCAAAAGAAAGTGTCAGACCTAATGAAAGCCATTTCAGGGGTAGGTGGAAGCAATGTCAAGAAGTGAAGCATTTAAAAAAAATATTAAACAAATTGAAGTGTCTCACGTGATGCCAAAGAGATCAACCCGAATGGATAAAGATAAAATGGATTGATGACGTGGACCAATAAGAAACATCCAAGTGGCGGTTTGGAAGGCCGAATTGAATAGGGTAGGTGGCTGAATTAAATTGGGTTGCGGTTGTGGCCATTGGGTTGCGGTTTTGGCCAGAGGTTAGGTGGCCGAATTAAATTAGAAACCAATTTCCAACGTGAGGAAGGATCATTGGGCTGCGGTTTGGCCTTGAAAAGGGGCAGAAGAAATAAATTTTTGTTTTCTTGTGAAGTCCAAATCAATAGAGAAACGAAAGTACAGAGTGCAAATGGAAAGTTCGAAGAATGAGAATGAATGTCAGTGCTGCGTCCAACGTGAAAAGCATAGGAAATCGGAAAAAGACAAAGAAAAAGTATCCATGTGGCAGTAGAGAGAACACAGATAGCAACAGGAAACAAAAAGATAGAGACAAAGTGGAAGAGAACGGGTAAGAATTTCGATATGAAATTTGATTTTGAGAAAAATATAGGAGAAGTATTTAAAAAATTCAAATTCCAGGGATCAAAGTAGGTACAAAACGGAGAACAGAAAAAAAATTATTTAAAATTGGTAAAAATTGGTATGCTACGAAATTTGGTAGCATGCCAAAAATGAATAGTAACCAAACAATTATAGAAAAATTCATAAAAATCAAAAATAAATGAATATACTCATATATCAAATTCTGATGCACTAATAATGCCCAGATTTCTTCTAAGCTTGAGAAAAGTTTCTTCCTTCAAAGGCTTAGTAAAAATATCGGCAACTTGATGTTCAGTAGAAATAAATTTTAAAATAATATCACCTTTCTGAACATGATCATCTAAAAAATGATGACGTACATCAATATGTTTAGTGAGTGAATGATGAACTGGATTTTTAGACAAATTAATAGCACTAGTATTATCACACATTATAGGACATGTGGAACAATTAATACCATAGTCTGAAATAGTTTGTTTCATCCATAAAATTTGAGCACATGCTAAACCGACGGCAATATATTCTGCCTCGGTTGTAGATAATGAAACAGAATTTTGCTTTTTGCTGAACCAGGAAACTAAGGCATGTCCTAAAAAGTGACATGTACCACTAGTACTTTTACGGTCTGATTTACAACCAGCAAAATCTGCATCACTATATGATATTAAATCAAATGTGTTTGTTTTAGGATAAAATAAACCAAAATCAGAAGTATACTTAACATATCTAATAATCCGTTTTACGGCAGTTAGATGTGAAACTTTAGGATTTGCCTGAAATCGTGCACATAAACATACTGAAAACATAATATCTGGTCTACTTGCAGTTAAATATAGTTAGGAGCCAATCATACCTCTGTATAGACGTTGATCAACACTCTTACCATTTAAGTCTTTGTCGAGGGAAGTAGATGTACTCATCGGAGTACGTTTTTCTGTAGAACTTTCTAAACCAAAGCGTTTGATGAGTTATTTAGAGTACTTGCTTTGGTGGATGAATATTCCTTCCTTCATTTGTTTGATTTGAAGACCGAGGAAGTAGTTTAGTTCACCCATGTGACTCATCTCAAATTCTTTCTGCATAATTTTAGAGAAATCTTGACAAAGAGATTCGTTAGTAGAACCAAAAATAATATCATCAACATATATTTGAATAATGATAATATCAGAATTTATGTTTTTAATAAATAAAGTAGAATCTATTTTACCAATAGAATATCCTGAATTTAAAAGATAACTTTTAAGTCTTTCATACCAAGCACGAGGTGCTTGTTTGAGACCATATAAAGCCTTTTTCAATTTAAAAACATGATTTTCAAAATTTTCATGAATAAAACCCGGAGGTTGTTCTATATAAACTTCTTCTTTAAGAAAACCATTTAGAAAAGCACTTTTCACATCCATTTGAAAAAGTTTAAAATCTTTAAAACAAGCGAATGATAATAACATTCTAATAGATTCAAGACGAGCAACTGGTGCATAGATTTCATCATAATCAATACCTTCTTCTTGATTATAACCTTGTGCAACCAATCATGCCTTGTTTCTAATTACCTGACCATATTCATCCAATTTATTTTTGAATACCCACTTGGTACCAATAATTGAATGATCTGATGGTCTAGGAACTAATTCCCAAACATCATTTCGTTGAAATTGGTTGAGTTCTTCCTGCATAGCCATAATCCATGAACTGTCTTCACATGCATCTTTGATGTTCTTTGGTTCAATGGTTGAGAGAAATGCACAATGTGCCATTTGCTCTATTTGGCGACGAGTTCTTACTCCATCTGTAATATCTCCAATAATTAACTCTGATGGATGATTTGGAACTTGTGCAAATGCTTTAGGAAGATCTGCATTATCTGAAATAGACTCAACAGAATGTTTAGTAGCATCAATTTCATCAAGTTTCATATTATCTAGAGAATTAGAAAGAGGTAATATATTCTCTTCATCATATGATGATGATGGGAGAATTAGATGAAGGATTTTCATCAAATGTGACATGTAAAGATTCTTCAACTGTTGAAGTTCTTTTGTTAAATACTCTGTAGGATTTAGTATTTAGAATCAAATTTGTCGAGTGCATCTTTAGTATTAAGAATGAAACATTTACATTCAAACACTTTAAAATATGATACGCGAGGAATACGATTAAAAAATAATTCAAAACATGTTTTATTAAGCAATGGCCTAATAAGAACTTTATTCATAATATAACAAGCAGTTGCAACAGCTTCTGCCCAAAAATACTTAGGAAGATTACTATCACAAAGCATTGTTCTTGCACATTCTTGTAAAGTTCTATTTTTCCTTTCTACTACGCCATTCTGAGGAGGAGCACGAGGAAAAGAAAAATTGTGTGTAATGCCATTTTCATTACAAAAATTGGTAAATGATTCATTTTCAAATTCTCCCCCATGATCACTACGAATAGTGACAATGTTAGAGGATTTGATTTTTTGTATCTTTTTACAAAATATTGAAAATTCTTCAATAGCATCATTCTTATTTTGTAAGAATATAACCCAAGTATATCTAGAATAATCATCAACAATGACAAATGCATATCTACTTCTATTCAAAGAGGCTACTCTTGAAGGACCAAACAAATCTAAATGTAAGAGTTCTAATGGTCTCTTTGTTGAGATAACATCCTTTGATTTAAAAGAAGATTTGTGCATTTTTCCTTGTTGACAAGCATCACAAAAATGTTTGTGTTTGAAAGAAATATTTGGCATTCCATTAACTAACTTGTGTTTTGAAATACGTGCTAGATTTTTGAAATTTGTGTGTCCAAAACGTTTATGCCATAAAAGTGTATCATCTAATGTAATCATTAAACAATGATTATTAGTGGAAATAGACATGCATAAGATATAAATATTATTCTTACGCTTACCACGAAATAAAATAGATGACATATCAGAATCATAAATGATGCAATCATTTTGTTCAAAAACTATTTTGTAATTTTTATCGCATAACTGACTAATGGAAAGTAAGTTTTGTTTCAAACCATCAACCAGGAGAACATTTTCGATGATAGGCTGATTTGTATTACCAACTGTTTCAGTGCCTATGATTTTGCCTTTGTTGTTGTCACCAAAGGTAAATGTGCCTCCTTGTTTGTACTTGACGGTTGAAAGTAGTTTTACATTTCCTGGCATATGTTTTGAACATCCACTATCCAAAATCCATCTTTCCTTTTTAGGTACCTGAAAGATAAAACATTAAGCATTGGTACCCCTTTTTGAGGGTCCTTGGGATTAGATTTTTGGAAGCCAAACCCAAGTGGAATTTGGCTTTCTAAGATAATCACTAGAATAAATAATAGAATGCATATAATGAGAAATATAACTATTTCTAACTTTTAAACATGAATCCTTAGGAACCCATATACTAATTGTAGTAGGTTTCCTAGGAAATGTTTTTGAAATATTAGTAACATTTCTTTGTGAAGAAGAAGTAGGAATGTTTACTTTCTTCGTGTAAATAAATGCATGATTCTTCTTTTGTGGTTTAACAAAAGTTGTTTTACCACACGAGGAAGAAATGTTATAAGTCTTGGGTATATCCTTTTTGGAATATCCCAGTCCTTGTCTATGATTTGCTGGATATTGAATTTTAAGCAAATCATCAAGATTAGTCTTTCCTTTGTTAAATTTATTAACATTGGATGACATCTCGTCGTATTTCATCTTTAGTGATGAAATATTTTTATCCATTTAGGATATTTGTGTATGTAATTCTAAATTCTTAGTTTTGAGAATATCATTCTTTTTACTAAGATCCAAAACTTGAGAAGAAGTATTTTCAATGTTTTTAGAAGATGATAACTCTTGATATTTACAAAGAAGATCATCATTATTCTTTTTCAATGATTTATGTTGACTATTCAATTTTTTGAAACGAGAATAGAGATCTTTTAAAGCATCAAGTAATTCTTCGTTATTAAAAGAACTTACCTCATCTTCATCATCTTGTGCCATAAAGCACATGTTGGCACTTTCATTTAGATCATCATCTTCATCATCTGAAGATTCATCCCATGTTGCTGCAAATGCCTTTTTCATTTTGTCAAACCTTCTTTCTCTTCTGAATTGCTCATTGTTAGCAGTTTTGAACTTTGCCTTGAGAAGTGGACAGTCTTTCTTCATATGTCCTGGCTTATTGCAGTTAAAGCAAAGAGAGGAATCAGTATTCTTAGATTTAAAATTATTATACTTACCTTTCTGAAAGAATTTTCTGAAGTTTTTGGCAAAAAATGCCATATCATCATCTGAATCTTCATTATCTGATGTTGCGTTGAAGGCAAGTACTTTCTTCTTCTGATCTGATTCTTCTTTCTCATCTTGTAGTGTAACTTCATGGGCCATTAAGTTACCAATAAGATCTTCCATAGTTAATATGGAAAGATCATTGGCTTCCTCAATAGCGGTGATTTTTGGACGCCATACTGGAGTTAATGCTTTAAGAATTTTGCGAACCTGTTCAAGAGAAGTGTAAGTTTTTCCAAGAGCATTTAAAGAATTTATAATATTAGTAAACCTGGTGTTCATTTCTCCAATTGTCTCTTGGTCCTTCATCTTGAACAACTCGAATTTGTGAACCAAAATGGAAATCTTGGTTTCTTTCACTTTACTGGTTCCTTCATGAGTTACCTCAAGTATATGCCAAATTTCCTTAGCACTTTTGGCCTGAGATACTCGATTAAACTCATGTTTATCCATAGCACAAAATAAAGCATTCATGGCCTTTGAGTTGTTGGTTTTTGCAGCTTTGTCGTTGGTGGTCCAATCAGCAACTGGAGTTGTTGGCTTTTCGTATCCTGACTCTACGATGTCCCAAATCTCATAATTCATACTTTGGAGATGAATCTCCATTCGTATTTTCCAATATGAGTAATTTGAACCATCAAATAGAGGAGGACGAGTTTGAGAGTGCCCTTCAGGATGCTGATTGTAGTTGAATGGAACTGCGTTCATGTTTGAGGAACTTGCTGCCATCTTAACCTCGCTCTGATACCAAATGTAATTTTAGCCTGTAAGGATCAATACACTAGAGGGGGGTGAATAGTGTATATTAAAAAAATTGTTACAAATAAGATGTTATTAATATTTGCAAAGATGGCACAGAAATAAAATGACAAGTGCGGAAAATTAAATCAATCGCAAACACAGAGATTTATCCTGGTTCGGATCCTTGTGATCCTACTCCAGTCCTCTACCCCGTAGAGATTTTCAATCCACTATAATCACTTGCCCCGCAAGCACGAACTTACAAAAATGGCGACACTCCCCGTGTCCCAAACTTTGTACAATCTCTAAACAGAGATTCCAACCTGTTAAATAAGAAATAGAAAAACACCTATAGCCTTGGTATAAATTTCAGAGGATGAATTCAAGGATGGTGTTTAGAAGATGAACTTTAAGATGTAAAAGATATGTAATGAAGCGCAACACTTGAAGTTCTCTGGTTCATAAAAGAAGAGAGAGATCTATTGATATCTTCTTGCAATTATGAACACAAACAACTTTCCAAAAGTGATGTTGAAAATCCAAGTTCTTCCGTTCTTAAATGAAGAGAGAAATCTAATGATTTCTTCTTACAAATAAGAAAAGAACAACTAATGGCAGAATTACTTAAGAGAATCAAGGACTTGCGTTCAACAAAATCAGAATAAAGAAGAGGAAAGTGTGTGGAAAATGAGAGGGGGTACCCCTCCTTTTATAGGTTTTAGAAACGGTTGTGAACGGCTCTAAAAGAGACGTTGCACAACGTTCAGAAACTGAGAGGAACGTTGGAGAACGGTCAGAAACTGTTCTGGAAAATTTCAGTCCCAAAAGCATTTTGGCATGCTACGAAAATTCGTAGCCTGCCAATTTTGAAACAGTAACAAACGGTCACAAAATTTTGGTGACATGGAATAGATAATGGATAGATCCTTGTCTGAAAGTATCAAGTCAAAATATAACTGTTTTGGTAGGCTAGGAAAAATCCTAGTAGGCTAATACTTTAAAATACGAATTTTGACTTAGGATCGAAATGAGTTAGGAGATGATGTAGATTTGAGCTTTAGGGATATATGATAAGATATAACCAAGGCCCTGAAGCTATCTAAAAAGTAAAAATTACATCATTCCGTAGATACGTGTTTCACACGTAATTTGAGTAGCAAGGTTGTTTTTGCAGAGGATCCTTGTACTTTGATCAAATGCGTGATGTGAATGAATTTACGTTGTAGCTGCACATCTGCATAGATAAAGTTAGTAACATGAAATATATTTATTTGTCACATCAAAACCTTATGGAAGAGAGGATGGAAATTCCAAGTTCCAACACAAGTCTGGTACGGATATAAAAATAATTGAAAGTATGTATAGTGCACGGAAAAATAATATTAACTTAGTAGTAGAATTATCGAAATCGATAGCAATGCTTTAAAACCAAACTATGGAAGGTCCAGATTAGGAAATGGTTATGAAATAGTAATTTTACAAAATCTGAAATAAGGAAAACAAAGAGCATAACATTGACTTGCGGGAAGCTGAAATCCCATGTGACTTGAAAAGTACATGAATGGCATAAATTAGGAAGGAAAATTATAAATCGACTTGGGCAATATAAAAGTACGGTTCAGAATTAAATTAATATATGGAAGGAAAATGTATTTTCATAGGTACAAAAGTGTAGGCTGAGAAAATAACATACGCTAGTATCCAAAATTTTGACAAAAGTTTTAAGAATTCAAGTCAACGAAGGAGTATGAAATATATAAGATATATATATTAAAAATTGAGCAAATTCAAACTTAGGGAAAGAGGAAATCGAAAAAGATACTTTCAGAAGGTTCAAGGTTTGAAATGGAGGGGTTCGAAGATTGACGTCGAGCGTCAAGAGGCAATCTCGTGAATCGAGGCAAGGAAATTGGTCGGATGATCAAAACATACATACGCCTAGGATATGAATCAGGGGAATCTACGGGGAAAACCCCTACGGTCGACCAACCAAAGATTTAAGAAACTAAGCGCTAAGACTTTCTAAGGAGCTAGACGGTAATGAAATGCGCTCAGCTTGGCCCGAAATCGATGGACTCAAGCGAACGACAGAAAGAAATTCTAGAAGTCTAATATGGTCAGAGTTAGGCAAGAACCACTAAGGTAACTCCTACGACGATTAAATCAATTGTTGACAGGGAGTCTAACTAACAATCAGAGGCCTCTAACTAGCAAGCACAGACGTCTAACTAAGTCTTCTTATCACCTAGTGTCATAAGAAAACGACTAGACTCAGGGCTTATGACTCGGATGTTGCAATTTATTTAATGGACATTCCGTTATTAGCGTTGTTTCATTAATTCGCAATTGCAAGACGGACCTGCATGGGCCACCAACAAAACCTGTCACGCCCCGCTTCCCAAAAATATGGAGGCGAAGTGTGAGAAGGTCCGCTCAGACTTGAAGCTGCAAAGCTGCAAGTCCGATAAGCGTCAATCAACTTAAAAACTGCAGGTCCTTGCAACGCGAACAAAACAAAGATAATAATAATGAAATGAGACAAAAGAGATATCTCAGAATATCCATAAAATAAGTTTCAACATCACAGAAAAAGCCACCAGGCTAAAAGAAAAGAGTCTAAAGGCCCAAACATGGCCAACAAAAGTACAACATACAAAACAAAGGTGCCACGCACCGACAACTAACAATAAAACCTAAAACAAAAGAAAACTCAGCAAGTCACCAAGAAAGGTCACGATGTCCACAAAGCTCCTCCTGGGCAGACATGGACTCAGGCTCAGCGTCAGCAAAACATCACGTACTCAGCAACGGTCTCTAGCTCAGGGTCTAACATGTGACACCCAAAAGAGCAAGGGGCACATGTCAGCAAGTCTACAAGAGACTTGTACAAGGAAACTGAAAGTAAAGCAACCTAGCAGTTCTAGCATGATGCAATGACATGACAGTTGAAGTATGAGTGCAGCAGGTAAAGAAAAACAACAAGTAAACTAGCATGGCATGGCAAGTGTGGCAAGACTATAAACATTTACAAGGATTTCCCTAGTCACGTTTTCTTGTCATGTGCAGAGTTTACGCCTTACAGCTGAAATAGCTTACTTTCACACTGAGTGGCCGCTTAACTCCGCCCCAAACCCAGAGTTTACGCCTTACAGCTGCAGTTGCTGATCAGGCAGACTCCCAGCTGATTGGCCGCTTAACTCTTACCCCTCCCACGTGTATCGAGACAGGGCCTTACCCCCGAACGGTAATGCTCGCTTCTGGATCACAAGCCAGGAAGTGTTTTTCATGATGGCATAGGGATGCACCTAGCCCTGGACAAGCAAGTACAAGTATGTAGCGTGTGCTACGAATGCAATATTCAATGCATGGATGACATGGCATGGCAAGTAGTAAGGCATACAGGTAAGGAAAGTAAACATGACAGTTTAGTATGCATGATTAACAAGTTAAAGAGTTGGATCTAGCTTCGTTGTCAAGCTAGATCAATTAAGGTGACGGATCTAGTTTCATTGTCAAACTAGATCAAGTAGGCGTCTAGCCAACTATCATTTCACTGACTATTCTCTTTGTCACGACCCGCTTCCCTAAAATGGAGGCGAGACGTGAAAAGGTCCGCATGAGAGTGGAGCTGTGAAGCCCCAAACCCGATAAGCGTCAATAAAATATAAGCAGGTCCTTGTAACCACGACAGAACAGCAATAATAACACAAGGAGAGACTGAAATAAAATCTCACATCTCATAATTCTCCAACATGAAAATAAGTCCAACATCCAGGAAAGCCACCAGGCTAAAAGAAAAGAGTCTAAAGGCCCAGAACAAGGCCAACAAAAGTACAACGACATAACAAAGTATAGGTGCTACGCACCGACAACAAAACGTCTGTCCAACAAAAGTAAAACACGACGATGACACTAGGACTGGTCCCCAGTGTCCACGTACTCCCCGTCTAGCACAAGCTCGGGCTCGGCGTCAGCAAACACCTCGTCCTCAACAAGGTACTCAGGCTCAGGATCTAACATGTGTCACCCAAAAGAGTAAAGGGGCACATGTCAGCAAGTCTAAAAGACTTGGACAAGGAAACAGAAAGTAAGGCAACTAGCAACCTATCAGTTTAGTATGCATGACATGGCAGTTATAACATGAGTGCACAATCAAGACATGGCAAGACAATTTGTACAAGAGAACAATCATCGGGACAAGACAAGACAGGACAAGAGTAGCCAAGCTACTATCAATCTCAATCAATTCACTATTCACGTTGTTTTGTAGATGTTTACGCCTTACAGCTGAATGGTTTCACATTCGCTGATTGGCCGCTTAACATCTACCCCACCCCAGAGTTTACGCCTTACCACTGCAGTTGCTGATCGGGCAGACTCCCATTTGATTGGTCGCTTAACTCTTCCCCCTATACCCACACGTAATGGAGCCAGGGTCCCCGCACATGGAGCTCAGCTAGTGAGCCTGGGGTTGCCCCGCACATGAGCTCGCATTCTTAAACATTTGGCGTAGGGGTGCACCTAGCCAGAAACACGCAATTCGGGCATTGGCTATCAACCAACACATGGCCCGCTTCTGGAACACGAGCCAGGAACACAAGCATTGTAGCGAAGCTACGCAATCTCAGAAACGCTTAAAGAATGCAATGACATGACATATAATTGCGTACCGTTAATGGAAAGTAAACGTGACATGATAGTTGTGCAACATGCTAAATGTCGGAACTAGCTTCGTAGTCAAGCTAGTTCCCCAATTTGCGCCTAGGCGAGTATCATTTCGTCGCCTAGTCTCTTTTACGCCTACAACAAGCAAATGGCCTAAAACATGGCCTAAACCCTAAGTGGCAAGTTTCACTTGCCTAGCACCGGGGATGACGACCACTTCGTCAGACGGATGCTAATCTACGGGGAAATCGCTGTTATGGGGGAAACAAACATCAAACAACATGAAATTTATCAGGGTTTCATAAAAATATAAATAGGTTATGAAAACAACGGTAGATCGATTTCTTACCGAGAGGAGGCGGAAGAAACACTCCGGGGAACCCTAGGACCAGATCTGGAAGCAAATGGAGAAGTTTGGGGAAACTAGGGTTTTTGGGGATTTGGGAATTTTGATGGATTTGGTGAGATTTTGGGGAAGATGAGAGGTAGATAGAGTGAATGGATGGTTTGGATGATGGATTTAGGGCTTGGAATGAAGAGATGAAGCTTGGAGGAAGATGGGGGCTCAAAGGGGAAGATTTTAGGGTTTTGGGTCGTGTTGAGGAAGAAGAAAACGTTTGGGTTGGGTTTAAATAGGTTGGGCTGGCGGTTGCCCAGAAATTAGGGTTTCAACATTGGTTAGTCGGTCAAAGAGCAACCACTGACCGACTAGTTTGGCAACTAGTCGGTCGGTCGACCAACGCAGACCGACTAAGTGTAAACAGTAACTCCTGAACGAAAATAGGATTTAGAGTTAGTCGGTCCATGAACAAATACTGACCGACTAGTTTAGCATCTAGTCGGTCGATGAACGTTCTTAGACCGACTAAGAGTGAACAGTATAGATACTAAAATTAAGATGATGAGTTAGTCGGTTAAAGAAGCATTGCTGACCGACTAGTTTGCAACCTAGTCGGTCAACCAACGTTCTTAGACCGACTAACGAAAAACAGTAACTCCTAAGAAATTTAGAAAGCCAACTAGTCGGTCCAAGAAGGATTGCCGACCGACTGGATCGTCATCTAGTCGGTCGGTGCCCCTTCTTATACCGGCTAATGAGCACAAAAAGTTCCGATATGGAGCGCGGGGCCCCGGGATCGATTCCTAAGATTCCTAGGCTTGATCTAATAGTTAGATATGACCGTTATGAAGTCCGTCACGAGTGACATACTTCGAAATCGACGATCCTATGGAAGAAACGAGAAAATACGACGAATCGATCGAAAATGAAAGCTACGGAGACGAAAACCACGCATGAGGAGAAAATCCACCAAAACATATATTATATTATATTAAATCCGGATACATGAAAAGCAGTCGTTACATCCTCCCCAACTTAAGAAAAATTCTGTCCTCGGAATTTCCAAATACTCACGAGTCCGGAAACAAAAGTGGGAAACGCTCTCGCATCTCATCCTCATTCTCCCAAGTAGACTCTCCAGGTGAGCCGTGTCGCCACATCACCCTCACAAGATTGACAATCTTGTTCCGAAGCGATTTCTGACGCCTGTCCAGAATCTGCACTGGATGCTGGTCATACGTCATATCGGGGCGAACGGTAATCTCCGAAAAATCCACCGCATGAGACGGATCGCTAATGTATCGACGAAGCTGCGACACATGGAAAACATTGTGAACTCCTTCCAAAGATGGCGGCAAGGCCAAGCGATAAGCTACCTCGCCAACCCTCTCCAAAACGTCAAACGGTCCAATGTATCACGGGCTCAACTTCCCACGCTTCCCGAAACGAATCACACCACGATTCGGGGAAATCTTCAAGAACACATGGTCGCCCGGCTGAAACTCCAAAGGACGGCGTTTAGCATCCGTCCAATGCTTAAAACGGTCTTGAGCAATTCTCATCCTCTCCCAAATATTCCTGACGATCTCCACGGCCTCCACGATCATCTCAGGTCCCAACAACTCCCGATCACCAACGTCATCCCAAGTTAATGGCGATCGACATTTCCTCCCATAAAGAGCGGCGAAAGGCGCCATGCCAATACTCGCCTGGAAGCTGTTGTTGTAAGAGAACTCCACCAAATGTAGATGGTCCTCCCACGAACCCTTGAAATCCAACATGCACGCCCTCAGCATGTCTTCCAAAATCTGAATCGTCCTCTCGGACTGGCCATCCGTCTGCGGGTGGTACGCCGTGCTGAAACTCAGACACGTACCCAAGCTCTTCTGCAAACTCTGCCAGAACTGAGATGTGAACCTCGTGTCTCTGTCCGACACGATACTCACGGGGACTCCATGAAGTCGCACGACCTCCTGCACGATTCACGTTACATCACTATCCAAACTAGGAAAGGAAATAAAACGGAGAGTAAAAGAATTTACCTCCATATATCTCCTAGCTAGCGCCTCAGTGGACTGTCCCACTCGGAACGGAATAAAGTGCGCAGATTTGGTCAATCGATCTACGATCACCCAAATCGCGTCATTCTGCTTCGGACTCCGAGGTAGTCCAGTCACGAAGTCCATAGTGATGTGTTGCCACTTCCACTCCGGAATCGGAAGCGGTTGTAGCAACCCGGCCGTACGCTGATGCTCCGCCTTCACTTGCTGGCAAACCAAGCACTTGGCTACACTCCGAGCCACGCTCCTCTTCATACCATGCCACCAATAATTCAGACGAAGATCCTGGTACATCTTGGTGCCACCAGGATGCACAGAATACGGCGAACTGTGTGCCTCCACCATCAACTCCTCACTGATATCCCCAGCTGGCACACATAACCTGGCTCCAAACCTCAGCGAGCCATCCTCATGAATCAAAAAGTCAGTCCGCAGATGATCGCTTCCGGGTGTACACCCAAAAGAGCGACCGTGTAGTTTTACCGCAAGCGCACGGCGTAGTGGCGAGCGGGTATCGAACACGAGGAGGTGGTGTTGAGCTCCAATCTATCCTAGGTTGGTTTGACTATGATGGTTTTATTGGTGGAGATGGCTATGGTATGATATAAGGGAAATGGTGGTGGATGTCAGTGTCGGTGATAAAGAAATCGGTCAAATATCGATTCAAATACAATATAATAAAAGAGGGAATTTGCCTTGCGGCGATCCTGTCACAATCGTCGGGCAAAGTATGGGATATAAAATCAAATAAAGACGTCTAGGGCTAGGGAATTCCCACTACAGATCGTTATTCGTCATTGTGAATAGTGAATCTCAATATTACTAGACTCGTGTCGAGGTGAACTAGTCGTAACTGAATAGAGAACCAAGCTCACGCCGTCGCGCTATTGCCGGTCTATAGCGAACCTAGGATAGGGCCTAATCTCTTGCAAACCCTAGCCTAAGCCACTAGCATTAGGATCGACATCATCGTTCAATCGCTCCTCGAGCCCACTCTCGTGCAAACTCGAGTCACGATCTAGGTTGTGATAGTTCGTATTCGTCCAATCTCTTGCAAACGAATATGGGTATAGATTTACAATTAAAAATCCTAGCTTTGGTCCAATCTCTTGCAAACCAAATCTAGAGAAACCCAATTGTAAACCTAAATCGAATATCTAGGCCTTCCCATCGATTAGAATCCAATCTCTTGCAAACCCTAGATCGATGGAAATCCCTAGCTATCCGTAATGAATTAATCACAACCTAACCTCCTAGCAATTCTAGCAATTTAGAAATTCATTCATCACAAATATGAAATTAGATCCATAGGGTTCATCCCCATGCCCTAGAACATCAAATCTACTCTAGCATAGCAATAAGCATATGAGAATCTATAAAAACCATTGCTTGCATACAAAAAGATATCAAATCAAAGATTCAAATAATAAGAATAGAAATACTTAGCTTTGATGAAGAATTCCAATCCAAATACAAGCTTTTTGATCCAAGAGGGGGCCTAGGGCATGGCCTAACCTCTAAAATTCACTCTAAGAAAACATGTGGAGAGCCTAAGAAAACATAATGAGGATCCCCTCTAATGGTGGCTACAAACCCCTTAAATACTCCCCCAAAACCCTAGCAAAAAACCCTAGAAAACCCCTCAAATTCGTGCCCAAAAACAGCCCAAACCGCAACTTAAAATCTGGGCCCAGGCCGCACTCGGCCGAGTGGAATATGTGACCCGGCCGAGTGACACTGACATGCAAATTCCAGCACTGCAGCATCAACTTGCAGAAATTCCCCAGATTTCATCCGACCTCCAATTTGCGCGTTCTTGGCGGCGTTGGAACCGTCATGAAGTCTACTATCCATAAAAAATATGAGAAAAATACTTTGATTGCTGGAATGATAGCAGATTTCAAAAGAGTGGGAGGCTGTCTGAAAATCTGGGCGCTGCGTGTCCTCGGCATCACTCGGTCGAGTGGCAAATGTCACTCGGCCGAGGGGCATTTGGTACTCGGGCGGACGGCTTTCGTCACTCGGCCGAGTCGGGCTTCTGGGGCAGACTGACGGATTACAGTAAGTTGGACATTTTGGCTTGCCGTCGTCTGGGTGCCACTCGGACGGACGGAGTCTCCTCACTCGGCCGAGTCGGCGTGCGATGCTCGGCCGAGTGCACACTGATACATCTCTGTTGCATGTCCGATCTGGCCGGCCGAGCGGGGTCTCAATGCTCGGCCGAGTGACTCCTTCACTCGGCCGAGTGGCATGCTGAAAATGCCCAATCTTCATCTTTTCGCTCCCCCGTCGCTCCTACGGCGTTCTTTCTTCTTCCACTCCTCTTCCATTGCAGAATAACCCTCAAAAGTGTCATGGTTGACACTCCGGAGTGGGTGCAAATCCTCTTGATCTCACAATCGATCCAAATCGCTCCATATTTCCTGAAATACGACAAAAACAAGAAATAGTAAAAAGTATCGCAATATTGTCGAATAATCGTGAAAGGCGTGATATGGGCGATCAAAACGGTATGCAAATATGCAGAAAAAAGGTGTAAAATATGGAGTGATCAAAATCCCCCAAGCTTACCTCTTACTCGTCCTCGAGGAAGATAAGTAGAGAGACGAACTCGGGAGATGAAAATAAAGAAAATGAAATGAAAAAAAGAAAGAACACGAGGTGGAAGGGGTCGCTAGATTCTTCTCTCAGATCTCAAGCCATAAGCTACACATCACGATAACTTGGAAAATACAAATCACATGCTATAAGGATTTCATATCTTACATAAACATGGTACTTGCAAGTTTTTAAGAACAACAAAAGGGATTCTCTAAATTCATACAATCAATTCATATCCACATCACGCATTTCATAGGATTCAATATACAAATGTTGGCGATGCACTTTTCAATCAAGAGTTATAACTGAAGCATATAAGAGTTACGCCAAACATGCAATGGAGAATGGAATAAATCATGGCATCCACATATTTATATCAATTCATAAGAAATCTCCATAACTTAGGTATTTTGCTAAGTTTCAGCATTATCAAACTTCCCCATTCGTGCACCTCTCCACTCTAATGTCGTACTCACTCATATGGTCAAATGAATTCAACCCCCCCAAGCTTAGCTTGAGGCATCGCATCTAAAGGAATATGATAGTGGAAAATGGGATTTTTGCCTTGGTTTTCCCAAGTTTTTTTGTGGCTCCAATAATGAGATAGAGAAACATTTTTTTTTTCTCTCTTTTTTTTTCTTTTTGATCCTTTTTTGTTTCTCACTTCTCTTTTTGGATTTTTGTAGGAGCTATTTGATTTGTATTTTTGGTTTTTGGCTCCTTTTTGGCTTTTTGGACTTTTTGGAGCTAACCTTTTCTTTTGTGGGGATTTTTGGGAAATAGATGCGATATAAGTAGCTTTAGGAGGTGAACTCAAGTGACATGTAGAGAATAAAAAGATATATGTGGAGAAAGAAATAATGTAACACTCGGTTCACTATAAGATGTGCACGAACGGTTCAATAAAATAATACTTCAACTAAAACTCATATGTAAGCATGGATATTCTCAATCATCTCAATAAAAAGTGAAGTCAAGCGGTAAAGAGCACTTTCATATCAAGCATGCAACAGAAGGTGAAAAAGATGATAATGCAGATGCTCCCGTTATACAATTGATGCGTGAATCTTGGTGCACTTCCAACAAAAGCATACTAAACACTAATCCATACATTCAGTTTTAACTAATATCATGCATTCATATAGAGAAATCATCAAAAGAATATATAAGCAAGCACATGAAAAGCATGATACTGAAATACTCTAAGTAGCATGGCAAGGAATAATAAGCATCGTGATGGCTGCTAAAGCAATAAGAGGTATCATCATAAGGAGCAAATCTAGCGAAAGGAGGAAAAGAAAATAAAGATATAAAATAAAAGAGATGAAAGAAAAGAAAAACAAGCACACAATATGATGCATGAACACACATAAAAGGAAAATAAGATGGAAAAATCAAAAAGATGATGCAAAAATTTTGAAAAATTTTAAAAATCCTAAAATAAAGTAAAAAAAATGCAACTAATGCATCTAAATGGCATGGAAATGCACTCCCCCAAGCTTAAACTTCACATTGTCCTCAATGTGATCATAATGAAAGAATATGAGGAACAACGATAAATATGAGGGAGGTGAATGAAAAATGATGAAATGAATGACATGAAATCCTAATGCAACTACATGCACATACAATGATGCATGAGAGCGCTTTCCCCCAAGCTTATGCCAAACAATCCTATTCAAGTGACTTGACCAAAAATGTCATGGCTTTGCAAAGCGTGATCAAGTCAAACGAATAAGAAAGTAAAGTTTCACTTGAAAGAAATGCTCGAATGTGGTGAGCAAAAGGATGTGACACATCAAAATATGGAGAGGGGAATTAATATATATAATGGGTTTGGGGTGTAAAATATTTTTGTTGCCATCATATGAGGTGATATTTATTCAAGCAAATCTATACGGTCCTCTCGCTGTCGAGAGAATTCGTGTTTATTTAAAGCATAAAAATTTCTACACTACTGGATTGATATCACCTATAGCAAAAGGCGGATCCAGTATCTTTGCTGGTGCAGGCAATTGCTCCAACTGCTCCTTCCGTGGCTCCGCCAGGCGCACATGTCCACGGACACCAACGAACACTAGCAATGCATCCTCCAGCATTCCCACAAGGACTCCACCTGTACCCTGCAGAGAATAGGATGCATCAGTTCGCTGCAAAAATTTCACCCTCATAAAAGTATTCCAAAGAGGATCGTCTATAGAAATGTATGGAATAAATAATGGTGGACGATACTTCCCTGGAAATAATCCAATATCCTCACGTGCCGTGATAGCTGTCTCCACGGGGTCTTCTCTATGCTGCTCAGGTAAATCTAGATCATAGGTGTGGACCTCATCAAGATGCACCTCATCATCGTCAGACTCATCCCAGCACACCTCTTGATCATATTCATATGTGTCCATGGGTGCTAAATCCTCGCTCTCCTCCTCATATACGTCCCATCGTACATCTTGATCGTATGTACATGAATCCTGCAAAAGGCACGATGAATCATAAAAAACATCATACACTGGAGGGAAATCAAAGATAAAGGGTGAGGGAGTAAAGAGATCTCCCTGAAGGGGGGCCAAAAGCTCTGTGGGATAGTCCTCTGCGTCAGTGGGAGGATGAGGTGGCTGCGGAAGCTCTAATGGAGGAGGATAGTGCTCGGGATCCTCATGAATGGTTGTGTCCTCGTCCCGATGCATGACCTCCTCGGTGATAAGCTCTGGCTCGGTGTGTAAGGCCTCCTCAAAAGCATGCTCTGACTCCGTATGTGAGGCCTCCTCGGCAATATGCTCTGGCTCGATAGTGTGCTCCTTTGCCTTCTCATCAACTATCAATGTAGGCTCTCTCTGGGATGGTGATGCTGGCTGCTCAGGTGTGTCAACTTGTGGGGATGTATTATGTGGAGGGGAATGCCCGCAAGCAATCCGAAAATATAGTCTATCCCCCTCAAGACTGACATGGATGTCCTCCTCTATTGTTCCTGCAGCTGAAACACGGTTCATAACAAAATCTGCAAATCGTAGCTCAAATGCATCACCTGCTATAATGCTATAATGCTCTCTGAACCGGTGAACCTCACTGACTCCAAGAGACCCTCCAATAATCTCTGAAATCCATCCTCCTCTGGCTGCGCTGGTGGCTCAATTTCTGCTTCCTCCACTGTACCTTCGTCCATCCACTCTTCATATGCAACAGCTGTATTGTAGGATGTGGGATCGACGGCGGCACATTCTGGCTCTGGTAATATGATTGGAGATGCTTCTTGCCCATAAGATGAAGGAACAGAACTGATATCTTTGGGGATCATCGCAACCTTAAACGTGAGCGCATTCATTTCAAGTTGCCTCTTCACCCGTTCCAATAGAAGGTTACCCTTTTCAAGCCCGGCTTGCACTTCAACCTGGTGTGCATGCATCTCATCAAAAAAAATCCTTTGTCTCTCATCAAGCTCGGGCCAGGGCGTCTCCTCAAAAAAGTATTCTCCCATCTGAGCACTTTCATCAAAATAGTACTCTCCCATATGAGCACTATGATCATAATAGTATTCTCCCATCTGAGCACTTTCATCAAAATAGTACTCTCCCATCTGAGCACTCTGATCATAATAGTATTCTCCCATCTGAGCACTCTGATCAAAATCTGTGGCCCACGTAGTATAATCCATAGCACCTGATCAACAAAGATAAATACCTGGAGAAAAATATCAGTGGTACAAAAGAATATAGAAATGATAATAATGGTGGCGGGGGTGAAAATTTCCTTTTTATTTGTTTTTTTTCGTAGTCTAATCAACCTAATTGTGACAAATTGGCACCAACGGAAACACCTCCCCGGCAACGGCGCCAAAAACTTGATCGCTTCCGGGTGTACACCCAAAAGAGCGACCGTGTAGTTTTACCGCAAGCGCACGGCGTAGTGGCGAGCGGGTATCGAACACGAGGAGGTGGTGTTGAGCTCCAATCTATCCTAGGTTGGTTTGACTATGATGGTTTTATTGGTGGAGATGGCTATGGTATGATATAAGGGAAATGGTGGTGGATGTCAGTGTCGGTGATAAAGAAATCGGTCAAATATCGATTCAAATACAATATAATAAAAGAGGGAATTTGCCTTGCGGCGATCCTGTCACAATCGTCGGGCAAAGTATGGGATATAAAATCAAATAAAGACGTCTAGGGCTAGGGAATTCCCACTACAGATCGTTATTCGTCATTGTGAATAGTGAATCTCAATATTACTAGACTCGTGTCGAGGTGAACTAGTCGTAACTGAATAGAGAACCAAGCTCACGCCGTCGCGCTATTGCCGGTCTATAGCGAACCTAGGATAGGGCCTAATCTCTTGCAAACCCTAGCCTAAGCCACTAGCATTAGGATCGACATCATCGTTCAATCGCTCCTCGAGCCCACTCTCGTGCAAACTCGAGTCACGATCTAGGTTGTGATAGTTCGTATTCGTCCAATCTCTTGCAAACGAATATGGGTATAGATTTACAATTAAAAATCCTAGCTTTGGTCCAATCTCTTGCAAACCAAATCTAGAGAAACCCAATTGTAAACCTAAATCGAATATCTAAGCCTTCCCATCGATTAGAATCCAATCTCTTGCAAACCCTAGATCGATGGAAATCCCTAGCTATCCGTAATGAATTAATCACAACCTAACCTCCTAGCAATTCTAGCAATTTAGAAATTCATTCATCACAAATATGAAATTAGATCCATAGGGTTCATCCCCATGCCCTAGAACATCAAATCTACTCTAGCATAGCAATAAGCATATGAGAATCTATAAAAACCATTGCTTGCATACAAAAAGATATCAAATCAAAGATTCAAATAATAAGAATAGAAATACTTAGCTTTGATGAAGAATTCCAATCCAAATACAAGCTTTTTGATCCAAGAGGGGGCCTAGGGCATGGCCTAACCTCTAAAATTCACTCTAAGAAAACATGTGGAGAGCCTAAGAAAACATAATGAGGATCCCCTCTAATGGTGGCTACAAACCCCTTAAATACTCCCCCAAAACCCTAGCAAAAAACCCTAGAAAACCCCTCAAATTCGTGCCCAAAAACAGCCCAAACCGCAACTTAAAATCTGGGCCCAGGCCGCACTCGGCCGAGTGGAATATGTGACCCGGCCGAGTGACACTGACATGCAAATTCCAGCACTGCAGCATCAACTTGCAGAAATTCCCCAGATTTCATCCGACCTCCGATTTGCGCGTTCTTGGCGGCGTTGGAACCGTCATGAAGTCTACTATCCATAAAAAATATGAGAAAAATACTTTGATTGCTGTAATGATAGCAGATTTCAAAAGAGTGGGAGGCTGTCTGAAAATCTGGGCGCTGCGTGTCCTCGTCATCACTCGGTCGAGTGGCAAATGTCACTCGGCCGAGGGGCATTTGGTACTCGGGCGGACGGCTTTCGTCACTCGGCCGAGTCGGGCTTCTGGGGCAGACTGACGGATTACAGTAAGTTGGACATTTTGGCTTGCCGTCGTCTGGGTGCCACTCGGACGGACGGAGTCTCCTCACTCGGCCGAGTCGGCGTGCGATGCTCGTCCGAGTGCACACTGATACATCTCTGTTGCGTGTCCGATCTGGCCGGCCGAGCGGGGTCTCAATGCTCGGCCGAGTGACTCCTTCACTCGGCCGAGTGGCATGCTGAAAATGCCCAATCTTCATCTTTTCGCTCCCCCGTCGCTCCTACGGCGTTCTTTCTTCTTCCACTCCTCTTCCATTGCAGAATAACCCTCAAAAGTGTCATGGTTGACACTCCGGAGTGGGTGCAAATCCTCTTGATCTCACAATCGATCCAAATCGCTCCATATTTCCTGAAATACGACAAAAACAAGAAATAGTAAAAAGTATCGCAATATTGTCGAATAATCGTGAAAGGCGTGATATGGGCGATCAAAACGGTATGCAAATATGCAGAAAAAAGGTGTAAAATATGGAGTGATCAGCAGACCGGCTTTCACCTGCTCCCGAATCTTTACCAGCTTCGGATCCTCAGCCTGGCCAGCCTTAATCCGATCCATGATCGTCGACTGTACCTGCATGTACATCAACGACGAAGCCTCTCCAGGAAGAACAATCTCCACACCAGACTCGCAAAAATCCTGCTGCAATCTCTACTGCGAGGTCAACATCATCACCGCGGGAAACCTACTCAAAGCATCCGGAACCACATTCACCTTGCCAGGGTGAAACTACAAATCAATCTCATAATCCGCCATCAGTTCCAACCATCGACGCTGTCGCATGTTGAGCTCCTTCTGAGTAAAGATATACTTCAAGCTTTTGTGATCGGTGAAAATCTTCACTTTCTCACTCAGCAGGAAGTGCCTCCAAATCTTAAGAGCAAACACAACGGCAGCCAACTCCAAATCATGCGTCGGGTAATTCTTCTCATGAACCTTAAGCTGACGAGACGCATACGCCACAACATGTCTGTGCTGATGCAACACGAAACCGAGACCCTTGCCAGAAGCATCGCAAAAGATCTCAAATCCACCGCTGCGATCAGGCACAACAAGAATAGGGGCAGTCATCAACCTCTCCTTCAGAACACCAAAAACTCTCTCACAATCACCCGACCAAACAAAAGCAACATCCTTCTGCGTCAACCCGGTCATCGGCTCAGCAATACGAGAAAAGTCCTTAATGAATCGCCGATAGTAACCAGCAAGTCCAAGGAATCTCCGAATCTCAGACGCTAACGACGGAACAGGCCACTCCCTGATGGCCCGAACCTTCTCGGGATCCACAGAAATACCATCTCCAGTCACCACATGCCCGAGAAAAGCAACTCGATCCAGCCAAAACTCGCACTTCGAAAACTTAGCATACAACCGATGCTTCCTCAAAATCTCCAACACCGTCCTTAAGTGCGAGGCATGCTCTTCCTCTGACTTTGAATAGATCAGAATGTCGTCAATAAAGATAACGACAAACTTATCCAAAAAGTCGTAGAAAATCAGGTTCATCAGATTCATGAAAACTGCGGGCGCGTTAGTTACGCCGAAAGGCATAACCACAAACTCATAGTGTCCATACTTCGTCCTGAACGCTGTCTTCGGGACATCATCCTTCTTCACCTTCAACTGATGGTAACCACTCCTCAAATCCAATTTAGAAAACACCCTCAAACCTCCAAGCTGATCAAAAATATCATCGATGCGAGGCAACGGGTATTTATTCTTAATGGTCACCGCATTCAACTCCCGATAGTCCACGCACATGCGACGCGAACCATCCTTCTTCTTTACCAGCAGCACCGGTGCTCCCCACGGAGACACACTAGGATTAATATAACCCTTCTGCAAAAGCTCATCCAACTGCTTCCGCAACTCTTCCAATTCTGCAGGTGCCATACGATACGGCGCCTTCGAAATCGGCTGCGCACCTGGAACAAGATCGATAGAAAATTCCAGAGCTCGATCAGGTGGCAAACCAGACATCTCCTCGGGGAAGACGTCGCCAAAATCACGCACCACAGCCGGCCACTCCAGCTCCATCCCAAGAACTGCATCATAGTTGATGATGTCGTGGACAATGAAATCAGCGAGAAGCTAATGTCCACAGACCACCAACGGGCAAGAACTGCAACCACGATGCACCGAGACCACACCATTCCCCGTGACGATATTCCAACTCTTTGGAAGAGGGGACGTCGATAAGGAATGCCTCTCCACGAAGCTCCGAGAAATAATGCACATCGATGCACCAGAGTCAAAGAGGACCCGTGCAGGAAATGTGCACACCCAAACCACACCTAACAATCAATTAACAATCAACCCCTATTCTAGCAAACAACCATGTTCAAGCAAACAACACAATCTAACAATCAACCAGCTAGGAAAGTAACAGCTAGATTGAGGATTACCTGCGATAACCTCATCCACAGCCTCGCTCTCCACAGCGGTCATCAGAAAAGCCTGCCTCCTCGGCGGAACAGCCTGCCGAAAATCCTGCCCCTGTGGAACAAGAGCTGCTCCACGACCAGCAGGAACAGATGCTCGCTACTGTAACGGCTGTGCTGCAACAGGAGCCCTCCGCAGCTGATTCGCATGCCGACAATCCTTCGCGACATGGGAAGCATCACCGCAAACCAGACACTGGCCCAAAAACTTCCGACACTGATCCTTGATGTGGCCAGGCTTGCCGTAGAAATGGCAAGTCTTCAGAATAGGCCATCCTGGCCTCTTAAACTGAGCTGACTGATTAGGCCTGAATCCAGGTCTAACCACAGCTCTCGCCTGTTCCACAGGCCTCTTCCCAGCACCAACAACAGACCCCCTCCTCTGGTTCACGAGCAGCTCTTGCCTCTTTGCTGCTACCAGAACCTTCTGATAAGATTCCCAGTCAGAGGAGGTCACAAAGCACTGGAGCTCTGAAGCAAGCCCCTGCAGGAACCTCTGAGCTCTCTCCTCAGTGTCCTGCACCATCTTTGGTGCAAACCGACTCAGCCTCATGAACTCTTGGTGATACATGTCCACCGACGAACTCCCTTGCTTCAAATCGATAAAACGCTGCAGCATCTCTTCCCTGGCAGCCTTCAGGAAGAACTCACCATCAAATCTGGCCTTAAAGGTAGCCCAAGCTATCGGCTCCACCAACAACTTCTCTTCCGCATCCCACCAATTCCGAGCATTATCCTTGAGTTGCCTCTTCGCCAAATCAACCCATCCAGCCGGGGTGATCTTGGCCATCTTCAGATTGTCCTCGATGTTCCGAATCCACTCATTGGCAGCCAGAGGACCCTCAGAACCATCAAAATATGCGGGACCCAGCTCCCAAAATTGCTTCGCTCCTGGCTCAGAGCGAGGAACATCCGGAAGAGCCCGGGCAGCTCGAGCAAGTGGAGCATTCTGGACTTGCAGAAGCACGCCCTGCTGCACTTGCATCATCTGCAGCATCATCCGCATCATCTCACCGTTGGTGGGTTCCCGCTCAGGCTCCTCATCATGAGGGAGCGCACCTCTGCCCCCACCACGGGTGAAACGCCTTCCTGCCATCTAATGACACAGAGAACGAATCCAATTAGACTCATAGCTTATGACTCGGACGTCGAACTTAGTTTATTGGACATTCTAATAATATTATCGCTATTCCAAAGATCGCAGTTACAGAAGGACCTGCATGGGCCACCAACAAAACCTGTCACGACCCGCTTCCCTAAAATGGAGGCGAGACGTGAAAAGGTCCGCACGAGAGTGGAGCTGTGAAGCCCCAAACCCGATAAGCGTCAATAAAATATAAGCAGGTCCCTGTAACCATGACGGAACAGCAATAATAACACAAGGAGAGACTGAAATAAAATCTCACATCTCATAATTGTCCAACATGAAAATAAGTCCAACATCCAGAAAAGCCACCAGGCTAAAAGAAAAGAGTCTAAAGGCCCAGAACAAGGCCAACAAAAGTACAACGACATAACAAAGTATAGATGCTACACACCGACAACAAAACGACTATCTAACAAAAGTAAAACACGACGAAGACACTAGGACTGGTCCCCAGTGTCCACGTACACCCCGTCTAGCACAAGCTCGGGCTCGGCGTCAGCAAACACCTCGTCCTCAACAAGGTACTCAGGCTCAGGATCTAACATGTGTCACCCAAAAGAGTAAAGGGGCACATGTCAGCAAGTCTAAAAGACTTGGGCAAGGAAACAGAAAGTAAGGCAACTAGCAACCTATCAGTTTAGTATGCATGACATGGCAGTTATAACATGAGTGCACAATCAAGACATGGCAAGACAATTTGTACAAGAGAACAATCATCGGGACAAGACAAGACAGGACAAGAGTAGCCAAGCTACTATCAATCTCAATCAATTCACTATTCATGTTGTTTTGTAGATGTTTACGCCTTACAGCTGAATGGTTTCACATTCGCTGATTGGCCGCTTAACATCTACCCCACCCCAGAGTTTACGCCTTACCACTGCAGTTGCTGATCGGGCAGACTCCCATTTGATTGGTCGCTTAACTCTTACCCCCTATACCCACACGTAATGGAGCCAGGGTCCCCGCACATGGAGCTCAGCTAGTGAGCCTGGGGTTGCCCCGCACATGAGCTCGCATTCTTAAACATTTGGCGTAGGGGTGCACCTAGCCGGAAACATGCAATTCGGGCATTGGCTATCAACCAACACATGGCCCGCTTCTGGAACACGAGCCAGGAACACAAGCATTGTAGCGAAGCTACGCAATCTCAGAAACGCTTAAAGAATGCAATGACATGACATATAATTGCGTACCATTAATGGAAAGTAAACGTGACATGGTAGTTGTGCAACATGCTAAATGTCGGGACTAGCTTCGTTGTCAAGCTAGTTCCCCAATTTGCGCCTAGGCGAGTATCATTTCGTCGCCTAGTCTCTTTTACGCCTACAACAAGCAAATGGCCTAAAACATGGCCTAAACCCTAAGTGGCAAGTTTCACTTGCCTAGCACCGGGGATGACGACCACTTCGTCACACGGATGCTAATCAACGAGGAAATTGCTGTTATGGGGGAAACAAACATCAAACAACATGAAATTAATTAAGGTTTCATAAAAATATAAATAGGTTATGAAAACAACGGTAGATCGATTTCTTACCGAGAGGAGGCGGAAGAAACACTCCGGGGAACCCTAGGACCAGATCTGGAAGCAAATGGAGAAGTTTGGGGAAACTAGGGTTTTTGGGGATTTGGGGATTTTGATGGATTTGGTGAGATTTTGGGGAAGATGAGAGGTAGATAGAGTGGATGGATGGTTTGGATGATGGATTTAGGGCTTGGAATGAAGGGATGAAGCTTGGAGGAAGATGGGGGCTCAAAGGGGAAGATTTTAGGGTTTTGGGTCGTGTTGAGGAAGAAGAAAACGTTTGGGTTGGGTTTAAATAGGTTGGGCTGTCGGCTGCCCAGAAATTATGGTTTCAACACTGGTTAGTCGGCCAAAGAGCAACCACTGACCGACTAGTTTGGCAACTAGTCGGTCGGTCGACCAACGCAGACCGACTAAGTGTAAACAGTAACTCCTGAACGAAAATAGGATTTAGAGTTAGTCGGTCCATGAACAAATACTGACCGACTAGTTTAGCATCTAGTCGGTCGATGAACGTTCTTAGACCGACTAAGAGTGAACAGTATAGATACTAAAATTAAGATGATGAGTTAGTCGGTTAAAGAAGCATTGCTGACCGACTAGTTTGCAACCTAGTCGGTCAACCAACGTTCTTAGACCGACTAACGATAAACAGTAACTCCTAAGAAATTTAGAAAGCCAACTAGTCGGTCCAAGAAGGATTGCCGACCGACTGGATCGTCATCAGTCGGTCGGTGCCCCTTCTTATACCGGCTAATGAGCACAAAAAGTTCCGATATGGAGCGCGGGGCCCCGGGATCGATTCCTAAGACTCCTAGGCTTGATCTAATAGTTAGATATGACCGTTATGAAGTCCGTCACGAGTGACATACTTCGAAATCGACGATCCTAAGGAAGAAACGAGAAAATACGACGAATCGATCGAAAATGAAAGCTACGGAGACGAAAACCACGCATGAGGAGAAAATCCACCAAAACATATATTATATTATATTAAATCCAGATACATGAAAATATTATAAATTAATTATTAAGGCTAGGGTGGGGCCCAAATTTGCTGGAAATTGGCTCAAAAATTATATGAAACATTTTAAACTCAAATAAATTTTCTTTGGCCAAAATTAATATAAAAATTAATTATTAAAAATATTATAAACCTTGTTAAAAATATAAAAGTGGTCAAATAAACTCCAAAAATTATAAAATAAATATCAGGATGATCGTGGTGACGAGAGTGAGCTAACTAAGAAGACGGATCTCAATTTTGACGTCGGACAACGAAACTAAAAATAGAAACGTCTCCCGTCAAAAGTGAAAATCGCCACGTCTCATCGAATAAGATTAAATTGTGGGAAAACGACTCGAGAAACGTCGTTCCAAAATAGTGCCATTATTTAATACTCTCAGAGACGTTCACAACGGCATATCACAACAAAGTGTTCACAAACAAATAAAGTCTAAAATAAACACGTGCACGGCCAAAAGCACGTGCACGAACAAAGTACAACGAAAAGTGGTCGTTACAGTCCATTGTTACCTCACCGCCTTCATCCTCTCTTTCATCCCCGCTTTCATCGGAGGAGGTCTCTTGATCACGTTCCTCTTTTCCCATGAAGCACGTGTATGCTTTCTCCACTCGTTTTTCATCCGACTCTCCACTTGAGGAGTCCTCATCGGAGTCGGTGAATATGCCGACAAGTCCTTTCTTGTGCTTTCTTGACTTGTCATACTTGGATGCCTTCAACTTCTCCTTGTGTTTGTTTAGAGGACAATCCGGCTTGATGTGTCTTGGCTTGTTGCATTTATAACACACGAGAGTAGAAGCATTAGTCGAAATAAATTTTGATATATTCAACTTACCTTGTCGGAAGAATCGGTCGAACTTCTTTGCCAAATCGGCCAAAGCTTCCATGTCCAACTCTTCTTCCGAATCATCATCATTGGTAGATGGATCGGCCTGATAAGCAATCGCCTTTTTCTTTGGCTCGTCTTGCTTCAAGTACGCCTTCATCTTCTCCTTCATCTTGATCTTACTTTCCTTGCGTACCTCGTACGACAACAAGGTACCCATTAGTTGTACAACCGTGTACTTATTCATTTCGTTACCTTCCTCGATGGCGAAGGTACGGTTTTCCCAACAAGAAGGAAGTCCGTCAATAATCTTCGTGACTTTCTCCTTTTGGGTGTAGATCTTCCCAAGAGCTTCCAATTCGTTGGATATGTCCACGAAGCGAGCATAGTAGTCCTTTATAGTTTCACCCTGTTCCATGTGAAACAACTCAAAATCTTTGTTAGCGACAACGAGTTTAGAATCTTTTATCGTACTCGTTCCTTCGTGCAAGATCAGGAGTTGGTTCCATACTTGATATACACTCTTACATGTGCATATCTTGTTGAAGTCTTCGGGCTCCAACGCACAATGCAAGACATTCATGGCCTTGGCATTGTTTACCTCCGTGGCGACCTCCGCGGTAGTCCATTTCGTGAAATCTTCTTCTTCGGGCTCGACATACTCCGTCATTATGGCTCTCCAAAGTGAAGCGCTCCGGAGGAAGGTTTCCATCCGGCATTTCCAGTACCCATAGTTGGTACCATTGAAGTGAGGAGGCCTCACTAAGGATATCCCTTCCAAAACTGAAGAAGCTCCTTGACGATCCTTGAAGATGTTGTAGTCGTTGTTTGTCATAGCTTTGAACTCTGGCTCCGTTACCAATTGTAGTGCCCTGTGAAGCTACTGCACCTGTACTAGAGGGGGGGGGTAAATAGTACTTTAAAATAATAAAGAGAGTTATTCCTAATTATTGTGCAAACATACAAACAACAATGCGGAATAGACTATAAACAACAAGAATGAACAAATGCAAACAAAGCATGTAACGGGTTCGGATCCACCCAAGTCTCCCCGACTTGTTCCCGGTGATCCTACGTCCCAACCATCCGGATCCCCCCGGATACTTGAGTTAGAAACCACTAACCCAAGATTTAGCACTATGAAATTCTTGTGAAAAACCTTCACAAGACCAAATCATACACAATATAAATGTGACTCCCACAACCCGGGATCACACACTCTCTCACAACCGAGAGACAAACACTTACAATATTAATTGAAATGAAATATGAAATACTTACCACAAAATCCTATGCCTTGAGTATAACTTACCAAATTAGGGCAAGAAAGATTTTGAGGAGAGAATGTCACCAAACCGAAGCTCCACCAATAAGATCAGAGATCGAAGGCTAGTATGGAGGATGGTGACTTTGGATCATGCTCTTTGCTTTGAAGGCTCACAATGGAGAGAATCTCTCTTGAGGAATATGGCTCAAAGAGTTGAGGGAGAGATTCTTGTGAGGAAGAGAAAGCTTTAGAATGGAGTTGAATAGCTTCTCTTTGATTTCTCTAAATCTCTAAAATGGCAGCCTTGATATCCTTGAAGAAGCCCTTCAAGTATATATAGGATAGATAAGAGAGAGGAGAGAAAATCGTGCAATAAATGCTCCAACGGCTCTATTCTGAAGCAGACTAGTCGGTCTAAGAAGGATCACTGACCGACTAGTTCATGAACTAGTCGGTCGGTGATTCAACATGAACCGACTAACAGCTCGACAGCCAAAAGAGTGATTTCCAGGCAATATGAACTAGTCGGTCTAAGAAGACTTGCCAACCGACTAGTTTGCCAACTAGTCGGTCGGTGAGTGTTCTTTGACCGACTAAGAGATGAAATCACGTAGCTGAATACAAGTTACACTAGTCGGTCTAAGAACAAATTCCAACCGACTAGTTTCACAACTAGTCGGTCGATGAATGTTCTTGGACCGACTAACTGTAAACAGTAACTCAGGCTGTACAGAGGCAATGATACCTAGTCGGTCTGAGAAGGATTCCTAACAGACTAGATCGTCATATAGTCAGTCGGTAACTCTTCTTTGACCGACTAATTGATCAACATGGAATGAGCTGAAATGAGCAAGGACATCTAGTCGGTTCACGAAGAGTTACCGACCGACTAGATCGTCATCTAGTCGGTTGGTACTTCTTCTTGAACCAACTACGATGCACTAGAAGCCGAGGGAAGAAGCGATAAGCTTAGGGAAAGTTTCTAATGGCTTTTATGATAATCCTAGCTCTAAGATATGAGTGAAATGAAGATAATAATGTAAGTCCTACTCAAGGCTTAACATTCTAATCTATGAAGCTAGAAGACAATAAATATAAAACATGACGAACCGTCTTTAAAGCTTCAATCTTCACTCTTGACTTCAATACAACTCCTTGAGCTTCAACGAAGCTTCAGGCACACGATCACGCGTATTGAGAAGTCTTGAGACGTCGTTTTTGAAGTACGTATTCTTTTGGCAACGATCTCCATAACTACGCTCACATAAAGTTAGTAAGAGATATTTATGTTTGCTCATCATCCAAAACCAAATCCGGGGAATCAATACTCAACACATATGGCATCATATTGCGAGACGACGCACACCGAGAGCGTTTTATTGGGCTCTCTCAGCGCCGTCTCATACCTACTGTGTTCATAGACGTGCCAGCTCTTATATCTCTAAGACTCCTACAGGGAGTTCATCACCTATACCGAGCGATCGGTTTCGACCGTTTCCTCATTGTACACGCTCCCACCTACTCACACATAGCACTCGAGGGACTCAGCTCTCTGGCTCTCACCCCAGCTGGTGACGGCATCACCTTCCGCCTCATGGCCACGACTGCAGTATCACTTTTACCATGATCCGGGAGTACTTCCACTTCCCTGCCATACCCGAGCCCAGAGCAGCCTTTTCCCAGCGCTTTGGCATAGACTCTTTTGATGCTCGAGAGTTTTGGGAGTGTATTTCTGTCCTTCCTCAGTATCGCCCTAGTCGGGCGAAGTCATCGTGCAATGTGCACCCATGCCTTCATTACGCTCAGAGGTACTTAGCTTCCACCCTCTTTTACCGACTCAAGGTCAGGACCATGTCCCTCCCTGAGCTTACCTATCTTATGGGTATGACCCAACCTCTTCGATTTCACCCTAACAGCTCCCTACGACCCTTCATGCTCTCTGAGCAGCCCACTGGTTGTGTCACCGCCTGTACCAGACAGCCACCACATATTTCTCCACCACCATATGCTGCGGTGGTTTCTTCACCATTTTTGCTAGGATGCTTGATATTCACCTTCCTGATGACCTTCCCCGCCCCGTTGGCCCGACACGCTTGACCATCGACGTGCTCGAGCATATGCATATTATTCGACCACACGGGGATCGTCACTGGCTATATCTCTTAGGCACCCACCATATCCCCCACATGGTTCTCCCCACCCCTCAACTCACACACATCCCAGCCGTCTAGCTTGACTGGATGATTCCTCAGGTCTTCCCACTCCCTCACATACACGTACTCGAGCCCCCCGGAGCACCGGTCGAGGCACCTGCCGATGGCCCGGTCTCACGCTCCCCGGTGTTCGAGTTACATGACATTGCTGCTTTAGTTGCCAGCCTCCTAGCCCCACCTGTCCACCCATCATCTTCTGCATCTGTTTCTCCCACCACCGTTGTATCCACCGTATCTACCGCCACCGGGTCTCCGAGGACGTTCCACACCTCTTGCCCCGAGACTCCAATCTCTTCGACCACTGTATCGGTGCTAGAGGGCACCGATATACCTTTTGCGGATGACCCCATAAATCTTGATTCTCCAGTGCACGACCCTGCCCCTACTCTTCCACCCCTGAGCGACCTATTAGCTTCACTTCCTCTATCCTTAAATCCACACACTCCCCTTTCTGGCACTACTTCCTCCTCATCCGCTGCCATTTTCATTGAGAGCGTGTCGACATCTGTCTACTCGTCTGTGTCGATGATGGCTCTTCTTTCTGTCACCTCTGATTTACCTTCGAGCTCACCTCTCCTACCTTCCACACTCGGCACCGTGCCTCAGCTGCACGGGACCGATTCACTAGGGTGGTGACTCACAGACTCATTCCTCGCCCTCCACCCAACTCACGCACTTTAGACGATCGCCTAACCGCATTAGAGGAGTCGACTTTGATTCAATTCGAATTCGATATTTGGGTCGTTATTTGGGTCTATGCTTGAACTATATATTCACCGCTTTATTCAATTCGAATCGATATTTGGGTCGTTTCCTGGATTTGTGTATATCGAGCTTTATTGCACATCGTAGATAGTGACAGCGTCTGCTAGCGCACGACCACACTCACTCGCGCTTCACCGCGTGGACCCACGGCACTTGCTTGGACTCGTACTCCTTGGTTTAGTGATGTGATTTGGCGTTTGCTTGCTTGGTGTGTCGTTTTTGATTTTGTTGGCCCTGACGGGCGATCTAGGATATAGAGTTTTCTTTTTCTCTCTTTCTCTCTATTTTCCCCCTCCGAGCTCCTACTCTCACTCGTCTTCCTCGAGGACGAGGAAGAGTTCAGCTTGGGGGATTTTGACGTGCGTTTATATTTCATATATTTACGCATGTTTTCTTCCGTGTTTTTCCGTATTTTACCGTCGTCTTTTATTCGTTTTCTCGTGTTTTCTTGTGTTTTCTTGTTTTCTTTCACTTTTCCATGTTTTCTGTGTTTTGCAGGAGATTACTGGCATTTGGGGCATAAAACGATGATATCATGTGTCCCCGGAGCAACGGGAGGAGTCACGCATGATCCAGGGGTCAAACGACGAAGATTGCATCTTTCAGCCCCTCACCTGATCGGTTGGTCATCTCCAACCGATCGGGTGATGCACGCGTGCACCACCCGGGCGCAGTTTGGAGCTCACGAGAAGTCACCCGGTCGGTTCAGTGACCGGGTCAAAAGCTCACAGTCTCTGGAAATTCGAAGATGATTGCCAACCGATCGGGTGACCTTCACCCGATCGGTTCACCTGTAGCTGAATTTCAACAGCCAAGACTCGAAGATCCAACCGGTCTCCTCACCCGGTCCGCACGAAGATCCAACCGGTCGGCACCAAGATCAAACCGACCGCACCGAGTTCCAACCGACCGGTTCATCCTGATCGGGTGAAACCCCGCTTTGCGCTGTGAATTTGTGAAGCGGCTCACCCGACCGGTTGACTTGTCAACCAATCGGGTGATGTCGTTTTCTATAAATGGAACCCTAGGTTTCCCAGATTCTGGAGTTGGTTATTTTTTACTGTTTTCTTCATTTTGTGACGGCTGTAATTTTCCAGTTTTTGTAAGTTTTTGGATCTTTGTAAAACTTTAGTATTATCTTAATTGCTTTACTACCATTGCATTTCTATTGTCTGATTATGATTTTAACAGTTCATTTTCGTTTATATCGCTTTTTAATGAATATTTGTGAGTAGTTCCCAAATCTGGGATTTTGGCGGAAACCCCTTCGGGGGCTCTTCCCGATGCGTCCATAGGGTTAGAAAATAGATAGGGATTAGGAATCTAACGGTTACGCGGGGTGTTTTATTGTCATCGGCGGGAAAAGACCGCCTTTGACCGTTGGGCCAAGGGGGAATAAACTTGGCGGTTGACTCCCTAGCCATAGCTCACGCCCTTAGCGTAGACGTCGAATCCTAGCGCGCGGGAGCGGCAGGATGAGACGTTGGGAGTTATCGTTGCGAGCTTAGTGCTCCCGGAGTCGATCAGTGTTAATGGACACGGGAGTGCCCACTGATCGAACCCGGGAAGTCTGGCGTATCATCCTGGGCACCGACCGGAATATCGGGCCCATGGGATGCCGGTACCACTTTTAGAGGCAACGTCTCACCATTAGACCCTAATTCCGATCGCCATCCTACCCGTAGCCGTATCGGTGAGAGTCGCTCATTGGGGTCGAAACCAGAGTCCCGGGTTTTTCCTTCATATTGTCTATACCTTGCATTCCTTCACCGTGCCAACCCATCATCCGATCTGGGCTAGCTCGCCCACGGGGTGATTTTGATCCTCTTTGACACAAGCACATCCTCGCCTCCCTGTGTTCGACCCCCAAGCCACACTACAACACCGTGCGCTTGCGGTTACAAATATCTAAACCTCCACCGGGTCCCCCGGCCATTTGCGGCTTGCAAACCGGGGCCCGTCAAGTTTATGGCGCTGTTACCGGGGAGGCAACGTGCTTGTTATTTTTGGATCTCATGAACCCTAGTGTCTAGCTCCTATCCCTACCTCGCGATAATTTTCGCATTCTTCTTTATCCTTTTCATTTTCTTATTTTTATTTTTATTTTTTATTTTTATTTCTTATCTTATCTGTTTCTTTCCCACTTGTCGCTTCACGGGTGTTTGTTGTTTTTCATGCGCAGGAGTTCAAGAAGTCTCGACGACTTGATCCCCATTGATCCAGAGATAAACGCCACCCTTAGGCGTTTGGTCGTCGAGAAGCGAAGAAGAGAGGATCCTGAAGCCATGTGGGAGAACACCCCGCCTCACAAGTCCCTGTTGGAGTACTCGATGCCTTCCATCGAGTCCACCTCCGCCATCCGTCCTCCAGCTATTATGGCCCAAAGCTTCGAGCTTAAGCCATCTTTGGTGACGTGGATCCAGCAGGATCAATTTTCGGGTGCACCCATGGAGAGCCCGATTGAGCATCTAGACTCCTTCTTGGAGAAATGTGACACCTTCCGGATAAATGGTGTCACAACTGAGGCGATCCGACTGAAGCTGTTCCCCTTCTCCTTGCGAGTTAAGGCCAATCTGTGGCTTAAGGGGAAGGACCCGAATACATTCAACACCTGGGAGAAGCTCTCCAATCCTTTCTTGACATAGTTCTTTCCCCCGGGGAAGACCATGAAGCTGAGGAGCGAGATCTCCTCCTTCTTCCAGGCCAGCCACGAGTCCTTGCATGAAGCTTGGACGAGATACAAGAAGATGCAGAGAAGATGTCCCCACCATGAGCTCCCAAAGTGGCAGAGCATTAATCTGTTTTATAATGGGTTGAGGGACGATTTAAAATCTTCCATGGACGTCTCGGCTGGGGGGTCCTTCATGTCAAGAAGCGAAGAAGATGCCGGGCAAATTTTGGAAAATATGTCATCCAACAATGAACGGTGGTGTGACGAGAGGGCCACACCAAGATCTGGGGGCATCCATAGAGTGGAAGACGTCGACAAATTGTCAAGCAAGTTTGACTTGCTGTCAACCCAGATCTCCGCATTGATGGTTGGCGCCGGTTCACAGCAGATTGCTACGGTAGAATCCGAAGTATTTGGAGAGTTCAACGGAGGTGACATCTCACCACCATTGGATCAGGCGAGCGCATTGTTTTACAATCCTACAGGGAATGTGCCGTTTCCACCACGAACCAACTCAAACCCGGCCTACTCTCCCAACAACCGGAATCATCCAAATCTTAGTTACCGGGCACCTTACCAACAGCCGGCTCAGCAACAACAGCAGATTTATCAGCTGGCTAGGCCCCAGCAGCAGTTTTAGCAGCAGCAATTTCAGCAGCAACAACCACCACCACAGTATCAACAGTATGCTCCTAGGAATCAGCAGCCCACCCAGCAGCAATACAGGCAGTAGAGGGCCATTTCTCTGGTTGAGTCCCTCTTGACTCAATACATAGCCAACCAGGAGAAGATCAATCTGAAGCTGGAGATGGGACAAAGTGTGCTCACAGATCAGGTGACCCGGCTGGGGTTGCAAGTGGCGAACCTGCAAAGACCACAGAATTTGTTACCGCCACAGCCTGAGGTGAACCCTAGGGGTAAATCAGACCTTGGCGCTCACACATGAGCATGAGAACGTGTCCGCCATAGTCTTGAGGAGCGGGACACAAATTCCTACTAGAGTGCCACCCAGGGAACCGAAAGCACCACTGGCCGTTGAGCGGCCAATTGAAAAAGCTAATGACGACGGCACCCCGTCGCCAAAAATGGTGGCTCCGGAGGGAACCCCCGAAGAAGGGAAGAAGAAAGAAGAAGGGAATTTGAAGGTTTTCAAGCCCGTTGTGCCCTTTCCACAACGTTTGGCCCAAGCGAAAATCGACGAGAAGTATGTCAAATTTTTTGCCATGGTCAAGGATTTAAACCTTCAAATCCCCTTCCTAGAAGCTATAGAGACGATCCCCTCCTATGCAAAATTCTTGAAAGACTTGGTGACACGGGGATCTAGAAAAGAAAAGGTCGTGTTAACGGCGGAATGCAGCGCACTCATTCAACGCACAAATCCGCCCAAGCTCAAGGACCCAGGAAGTTTCTCCATCCCTTGCTCTATTGGGAAAGTGCGAATCCAGAGGGCGCTCGTCGATCTTGGTGCGAGCGTCAGCTTGATGCCCCTATCGTTGTACAAGAGAATAGGGATGGGAGACTTGGAGCCCACCGGCATGACATTACAACTTGCTGACCGTTCAGTCAAGTACCCTGTAGGAGTAGTGGACGACCTCCCCGTCGATGTGAAAGGAGTACATGTACCGGTTGATTTCGTGGTGATGGACATGCCGGAAGACAAGCATACCCCAATTATTCTTGGACGACCCTTTATGGCAACCGCCGGAGTGTTGATAGACGTGAAGAATGGGAAGCTTTCCCTCAATGTGGGCCAAGAAAGAGTCGAATTTGACTTAGGCTTGTTGATGAAGCATCGAAATCCCCAGGATGATCCTATTATCAATATGCTGGAGAATGAAGAAGATAGAGCTGTTGAAACAAGTGCCTGGAAAGTGCTCTCGAGGAATCCCCCCGATAGCTTAGGGGACCTTGGAGAGCAAGTTGACTCCCCAAAGAATGAAGTTGCTAACGAGACGGTCGCGCGACACGTGATCCCTCCCGGATTTCCTAAGTCTCCTCCTATGAGGAGAAAAGGGAAAGAACCTATGGACCTCACCGGCGACGAGGTCCGGATCCTGAAAAAGATGGTGGTAGACGCCAATTTGAGGGAGAAGCCCCCGGATCCTGTCGACAAAGGGAGGGTAGTTGAGAAAATCTTTTTACAACCGCCGACTACACTAATAGCCACGAGCTCTGGAGTTGAAGAGATGCCGGATTTTGGGCATCACCCGTATCGCCCACCATGAACATCATCAACGGGCGTCGAGCTAACGACGTTAAATAAAAGCGCTTCATGGGAGGCACCCCATGTTCTAAACTTTTACTTCCGCTTTTTAGGACTTTTTCTTAACTTTATTTTATCTATTTTTATAAATAAATCCATCCGGAAGAACTCCCGTCGTGAAACTTAGGCGATTTTTGGGTTTTGCAGGAAACAAGGCCCCAACCGATCGGGTGATAACTCACCCGATCGGTTAGGATGTATCAGCTATCGACCGTGTCTGTCACCAAATGAACCGACCGGGTGGAGAATGATGAGACCGGGTGAGAAAATCGGGTGACCTGGGGAAACTCTCGGGAAAATTTCAGTACTCATCAACCGACCGGGTGACAATATGCGAGACCGGTTGAGGGACCGGGTGAGAAACTCTGAGTTCTCAGGAAAATGTGTGGAGCGGTGAATCGATCGGTTGAGTTCTCAACCGATCGGGTCGCCTGTAGCGTTTCTTCAGCAACAAATTTTCGACCTAAGGTCAACCGATCGGGTGAAAACTCACCCGACCGATTCAACTTAAAACCTATAAATAACACCCGACCCACCCGTTCACAAACCATCGCCCAATCTCGTCGTCTCGCCGTCGTTTCGTTTCCTCCAACCACCCGACTGCCAAAAACCCCTCTCCCACAACCTCAAATCCTCCATTAACCTCTCTCTCCACCTCCCCCTTGCATCTCTCCGTCTATTTCTCTCTCCCTCTCCCTCTCCTATTTCGCATTTATCTAGCCCTAATTCCCAACACCAACCCCCACTTTCGAATTTTTTGCTGAAGAAGAGTGCCGCGGCTCCACACTTCTCCCATTGCATGGCATTGGGGTCATCTACAAGCGAGGAGCTCTAATTTCTGCGGGGTAACTTTGCTCCACTTCTCAAATTTCAATTTTTACCCTAGATATTTGATTTGCTTGGTTTTCGTGTGTGTGCACTTTGATAGTACTTTGCACCCATTTGCACCACTCACACACACACATGGCCCGAGAGAGAGATAAAGGGAAGAGTATCATGCAGGAGGAGGAACCGTCTCGAAAGAGACGTAAACAAACACGCCCTCCTCCCCACACACGTGAGCTGACACTAGCCCCTCCCCCGCCTATCATCCCCCCTGTGGACCCCATGTTGGGCCCGCATGGGTACCTATTTAGGAACCAAGAGCAGAAATACTTCTACCACAGACTAGATGCTCGGGGGCATTTGTCAACCAAGTTTGCCCACACCCAATCACTCATCGACCTTGGTGTCTTCACTGAGGTCGAGACTCTTTTCGCTAACCTTGGTTGGTTGGCATTCCTGAATGCCTCTGCGGTATCTTACCCGTCGCTCACCCTAGAATTCCTTTCCTCCCTCGTTTGTCAGTCGGGGTCGACTGTCACTTTCCAGGTGCGTAACCAAACCATACGCACCAACCTGGATACCATCAATCGTATATTTGGTTTCCCTATTCTATGGAATGACACTATCCGACACTACGGATACCCCCCGGAATTTGACGTCGATAACTTTTGGTTCCGTCTCACCATCCTCCCTCGCTATCCCCAGGGTAAGGCCAAGGCCTCCTCCATCATCCATCCCATATTTCGTCTGGCCCATAGGATCATATCCTCAGCATTTTTCCCGCGGGATGAGTCAGGCACCGTGACTATCCCCGATCTTTTTATTATCTGGGCCATGACCTTCCCCTTTGTTCGTGACGATGATGGAGTTAGCTTTCGGGCCCCTACTGTCCCTGTTCATGCTGGCGATTGGCTTGTTTACAAGCTTCTCGAGATTAGCAGGGCCGGGAAGGGCAAGATCTGTTGTGGGGACATTATCACTATTATTGCTTCTTACCCCCCGTTTAATATCCATATCCCCCGTGGTCTTCCCATCGCCGCAGGACCCTCACGTCTAGATCTTGACGTCCTGTGACACATTCATATGATTAAGGTCCGCCCCGACGGTCGCTTCGAATTCAATTACGGCCACCCCCCTCGCCCCTACACCATTCTCCCCAACCCCGCTCGCATGACTGTTACTATCGTTGTGGATTGGACTTTTCCGCCCGATCCCGAGTTCTTTGCAGGGTTGCACCTTCCTTTCTTTCCCCCGGACACACACAGACCACCTTCCTCTGCCACCCACTTAGGCGAGCAGGATATTCCTGCGTCCCGGGGAGATATTGGGGCTGGCCCGAGTCACCCTGTTTCTGCCCCTGGCCCCATCACTTCTGAGCATCTCTTTGCAGCCATCTCTGGCCTTGTATCCAGTGCCGGCATGACCACTTCTGCCTCACGTCAGTCCACTTCTTTTGGTCTCCGCCAGGTCTCTGCCTGTCTTTCTCTAGAGAGGGAGGTCGTAGCCCTCCGTGATCTCGCCATGTCCTCGGCCCCCTCGGACCCATCTCCATCCTCCTTTCTCTCTCACCCACGGTTCCTCGCACTTGAGAGGAATGTGGCCGCCATTCTTTGCCTTCTCACTCACATCCACGGACCACCTCCACCTTCACCACCTCGACATTCTTCTCCTCCACCATCCCACCCATCCTCACCTCCCCCACCCCCACCTCGGCGATCATCTCCCCCACCCACATCCATTACCATACATGTATCCACTTCTCCTCTCGCGACCACCTCCATCGCGCCCACACCACCTTCTACCTCCTCCACCGTCACATCATATGTGCACCGCAGGAAATTGCCGGTGCGCTCCAAATCCCTCCCACCTCCATCCACTACCGTCACCATCACATCTTCTCCCCCCATTTCTATTCCTTTCACCACCGCCTTGATCGCCGTCCTTCCACCACCACCCACCTCCACCGACACTCCTCCCATCGTTCACACCACCACTACACCTATTCCTCCACCTCTTTTCCCGCTTCTCTGCACACCCCCTGTTTCCCCCACCCACCCATCCACACCCTCTTCCGAGGAGGGCGAGGATTCGCCTTCTCCTGATTTTTGATTTCACTTTGTTTTTTTTTGACATCCCCCTTGCATATTTCTGCACTTTCACGTCCATATTTCATTGCTAGCATTTTCATGACTAGCTTGGGGGAAGTCTGTTTTGCTGTGTTGTCGTGTTTTATTTTCTTTGTGTGTGCGTGCTTGTTTTTACTTTTTGTCATGTCGTGTCGTGTGGTTTGATCGTGATTTTTCTTTAGTTTCAGTTTCGTATCTGTGTTTTCCATGTTTTTCATTTCTTTTTGTGTCGGTGCGTATTCCCCCCCATTATCATTGCCCTCCGGTACTCACTCTTATTGCATTGAGGGCAATGCAAGCTTCAGCTTGGGGGAGTCGCACTTTGTGCGCCATTTGAGTCTTTCTTTTTCGTTTTTGTTCCGTTTTCATCGTGTTTTTAATTTTTCTTTTCTTCTTTTTATCTCTTTCTCCTAGAGATGAACCATATGATGAATTGCCACAAAATCACACACGCCTAGCATAGCATCGATAATCACACTCACTAACCCTAAGATTTCGAGTTCTCTTGCATTTCACGCATCGTTGGTCCACTTAGTTTTTTGTGAGTCGTGTGTCGTGCCTATCTGTTTGGTGTGCTTCTACTTTGTGATTCTACTTTATATACCTGTCCAGGAATGACCCCTAGATTAACATGCTTCGATTTGAATATGCGGTATTTTTTTCTACTGTCTGCTTCTTCTGCATGCTATATATATATCGTACGCTTCATTTCGCATGTGTCGGGATTCCACAATTAAGGACTAGGATAACCCATTTAGCTCATGCTCTAAATAGCGAGAATAGTTTCCTTTGCCCAAGTGTTTAGATTCCGACTTCTTTTTTTGTTTTACTTGGTGCAAATTCCCTCGTCATGTACCGTTCTCTTTCTTGGGAGAGTACACATGTATATACCCCAATATCCAAAAAAATCAAAAAAAAAGAGAAAAGAAAAGAAAAACCCAAAAAGAAAAGAAAAGAAATAATTGTATAGCCAAAAAGCAAAAAAATAATACAAATACCCAAAACCCAAAAAAAAATTCCGTGTGAATATTTTTCCTACTTGCCGAGAATAAAGGGAAGGCGAGAATTTGCACCGAGTGTTCTTCTCCACATCATCTCAACCCCCATCGGTTTCGAAAACACTTGGCTTAAGAACCTTTTTAGCTATTATCTAGGCTTTAGTGTGGTGATTTCCTTAACCCTAGTTGTGGAGACCCCGACGCATGATACGTTTCGATTCTCTTTGTTCTCATGCATGCTTGAACTATATATTCACCGCTTTATTCAATTCGAATCGATATTTGGGTCGTTTCCTGGATTTGTGTATATCGAGCTTTATTGCACATCGTAGATAGTGACACCGTCTGCTAGAGCACGACCACACTCACTCGCGCTTCACCGCGTGGACCCACGGCACTTGCTTGGTCTCGTACTCCTTGGTTTAGTGATGTGATTTGGTGTTTGCTTGCTTGGTGTGTCGTTTTTGATTTTGTTGGCCCTGACGGGCGATCTAGGATATAGAGTTTTCTTTTTCTCTCTTTCTCTCTATTTTCTCCCTCCAAGCTCCTACTCTCACTCGTCTTCCTCGAGGACGAGGAAGAGTTCAGCTTGGGGGATTTTGATGTGCGTTTATATTTCATATATTTACGCACGTTTTCTTCCGTGCTTTTCCTTATTTTACCGCCGTCTTTTATTCGTTTTCTCGTGTTTTCTTGTGTTTTCTTGTTTTCTTTCACTTTTCCGTGTTTTCCGTGTTTTGCAGGAGATTACTGGCATTTGGGGCATAAAACGATGATATTATGTGTCCCTGGAGCAACGGGAGGAGTCACGCGTGATCCAGGGGGTCAAACGACGAAGATTGCATCTTTCAGCCCCTCACCTGATTGGTTGGTCATCTCCAACCGATCGGGTGATGCACGCGTGCACCACCCGGGCGCAGTTTGGAGCTCACGAGAAGTCACCCAGTGGGTTCAGTGAGCGGGTCAAAAGCTCAAAGTCTCTGGAAATTCGAAGATGATTGCCAACTGTAGCTGAATTTCAACAGCCAAGACTCAAAGTTCCAACCGATCTCCTCACCCGGTCCGCATGAAGATCCAACCGGTCGGCACCAAGATCCAACCGACCGCACCGAGTTCCAACCGACCAGTTCATCCTGACCGGGTGAAACCCCGCTTTGCGCTGTGATTTTGTGAAGCGGCTCACCTGACCGGTTGACTTGTCAACCGATCGGGTGATGTCGTTTTCTATAAATAGAACCCTAGGTTTCCCAGATTCGGGAGTTGATTATTTTTTACTGTTATTTTCATTTTGTGACGGCTGTAATTTTCCAGTTTTTGTAAGTTTTCGGATCTTTGTAAAACTTTAGTATTATCTTAATTGCTTTACTACTATTGCATTTCTATTGTCTGATTATGATTTTAACGGTTCATTTTCGTTTAGATCGCTTTTTAATGAATATTTGTGAGTAGTTCCCAAATCTGGGATTTTGGCGGAAACCCCTTCGGGGGCTCTTCCCGATGCGTCCATAGGGTTAGGAAATCGATAGGGATTAGGAATCTAACGGTTATGCGGGGTGTTTTATTGTCATCGGCGGGAAAAAGACCGCCTTTGACCGTTGGGCCAAGGGGGAATAAACTTGGCGGTTGACTCCCTAGCCATAGCTCACGCCCTTAGCGTAGACGCCGAATCCTAGCGCGCGGGAGTGGCAGGATGAGACGTTGGGAGTTATCATTACGAGCTTAGTGCTCCCGGAGTCAATCAGTGTTAATGGACACGGGAGTGCCCACTGATCAAACCCAGGAAGTCCGACGTATCATCCTGGGCACCGACCGGAATATCGGGCCCATGGGATGCCGGTACCACTTTTAGAGGCAACGTCTCACCATTAGACCCTAATTCCGATCGCCATCCTACCCGTAGGCCGTATCGGCGAGAGTCGCTCGTTGGGGTCGAAACCAGAGTCCCGGGGTTTTCCTTCATATTGTCTATACCTTGCATTCCTTCACCGTGACAACCCATCATCCGATCTGGGCTAGCTCGCCCACGGGGTGATTTTGATCCTCTTTGACACAAGCACATCCTCGCCTCCCTGTGTTCGACCCCCAAGCCACACTAAAACACCGTGCGCTTGCGGTTACAAATATCTAAATCTCCATCGGGTCCCCCGGCCATTTGTGGCTTGCAAACCGGGGGCACGTCAATGTGTAGGATAGTTTCTCTCATTCATCTTCAACAATCTAGAAGCATATGCTACTACCCTACTATGCTGATGGAGAACACATCCCAAACCTCTGCCTGACGCGTCACAGAAAATCTTAAATCCACCTGAACGGTTTGGAATCGTCAGGACAGGTGCAGTGATAAATCTCTGCTTCATTTCATCAAATGCTCGCTGACATTCCTCTGACCAATTGTAAGCAACACTCTTCTTGGTTAGATGGGTCAACTGTGAAGTTACTTAAAGAAGTCCTTGATGAACTTTTTGTAGTACCCAGCCAATCCCAAAAAACTTTTAATCTCTGTGACTGACTTATGGACTGGCCACTTATCCCCTGCAACTTCCTTCTGTGGGTCCACTGATATTCCATCTCCGGTTATGAAATTTCCCAGAAAGGAAACCTTGGTCAGCCAGAACTGACACTTGCTTTACTTAGCATATAACTGATACTGCCTCAGAGTTTCCACGACTATCTTCAAATGATCAGTTGGTCTTCCTCTGTTCTTGAATACACCAAGATATCATCAATGAAGATGACCACAAACTTGTCCAAGTATTCATTGAAGACTTGGTTCATCAACCTCATAAATGTGACGGGTGCATTTGCAACACTGAAAGGCATCACTAAGAACTTGTAATGACCATAACGAGTTCAAAATACAGTCTTCGGAACATCTGATCCTCTGACCCTTACCTGGTGATACAAACTTCTCAAATCCAGCTTCGAATACACTTGCAATCCACCAAGCTGATCAAAGATCTCATCAATCCTAGGAAGAGGATACTTATTCTTCAATGTGACCTGGTTCAACTCCCGGTAATCGATGCACATCCTTCGAGATCCATCATTCTTATTCACCAAAAGCACTGGCGTACCCCATGGTTATACACTAGGTTGAATCAGGTCATGCTCCGATAAATCCTTCAATTAACTACAAAGCTCAACTAACTCTAGAGGAGCCATACGGTATGGAGCCTTCTCAATCGGTTGAGTGTCGAAATCAGATCAATGGTGAACTCCAAAGATCTAACTAAAGAAAGTCCATAGATATTATCTGGAAAGACATCAGGAAAGTCCTGGACTACTTTCTGAAACACTGGCTCAGCTTCTATTTCAATCATCACTTCTTCTACTATGTTGGCCGTAAACTTCAATGGTTCAAGGGAGCTACTACCACTAAAGAATTCATATTCTTAATGATCCGGAATCTGAAACATTATCTTCCTGAGTCTACAATCTATAGTGGCATAGAACATTCATAACCAATCCATCCCAAACACTGCTTCGAAATGAGGCATCTCCATCACTAAGAAATCTGCAAACAATCTTCGTACACAAATCTCTACAGGACACTGTCGGTATCCTGAAGAACTTCGGATCATTCCACTCCATATTTGGATATTCCAACTAGAAGCAATGGATCTATCACTAAAGAATTCCTAGTTACAAATTTTTGGGACATGAAACACTTGGATGCTACTGTATCAAAGAGTGATAGTGCAGGGAAGGAAGCAACTCTAACAATGCCTAAGCGAAAAACAACATAAAAATAACATAAGGGTCTAATCATCCTAATCATATCAACAAATATATCATACTATAATAGAAATAGAAAAGCATTCATCACTTAAAGAAAAATAACGAGGTACCAGTGATAACTCGTCTGGTATCCTCTTCCTCCAAAAATGTCATAGTGAAAGCATGACGCCTCGGCACTGCCATCCTAGTGGTCTGCTACTGCTTGGGAGGTCTGGGTGGTCCTCTCGGGGTCATGGTACCAGGTGCTGGTGCTAGTAATGGAAGTCTCTGTGGAGCCGGTGGAAGGGTCCTCTGTTTCATCGGCTGGGCTGCCACTTGTGCCACTAGATCTGAACTCTACCCCTGCTGAAGACACTGTCTGCTCATGTGTCCTGCATGACCATAAGTGAAGCACCACCCAGTACGGAACCTACAATCTTTCTACTTATGCCATGGCTTGCCATAAATAAGACAAGATCCTCGCCTCTAAGATGCTGGTAAAGCTCCGGGCATCCTGAACTGGGTGGTCTAAGTCGGCCTTGTAAAACCCCTCTGCTAACCCGTAGGGTGTCTCTCTGCTGCTGTTGGTGACCTACAGATGCTCTTTAGGTAATTCTCATGCATCTTGGCCACCTCCAGTATGACCCCATGTGTAGTCAGCACCATAGTCGACATCGCTGCTCTGTACTCTAGGTACAGACCCATCCTGAATCGTCTAGCTCTAGTAGTCTCTGACTTCACTGACTCCGGAGCGAACTTGATCAATAGTGGAAACTCTACATCATAAGCATCCATGCTTTGTTGTCCCTGAGTCAGATGCTCAAAACTCAAACGTAGCTCATCCTTCTTCGTCTCTGGAAAGAACTGGGCCTTGAACAGCTCTTTAAACTTCTCCCACAAATCGGTCCGATCAAATATAACTCCTGTATCCCACCAATCTCATGCCTGATGTGTCAGCTGCCTCTTCGCGGTATCCACCCATCCATCTCTCGGGTATCCTATAGCTGTTAGGTCATCCTCAATATGTCTGATCCACTCGTCCACCTCCAGAGGACTCTCCTTGCCTTAAAAGTACTTTGGATGCATGGACTTGAACTTCCTGATACCTCCTGGCTTCTGTGCCGTGCCACTAGCCACCCTATCCTCCAGCTGATCCATATGCTCCAGAATACCTATCAGAATCTTCTCCATCAAGGATGCCTCAGATGATGATGCATCAAAAGCGGGAGTCCTGTTCTCGGACCATCCATTCTCGTTACCCACTCTGCAAGAATGAATAGGGAAAAATAATTTTTAGTACAAAATTACGGATTATAATGTTGAAGATTTACTTGTACTATTCTTACATGTATCGCAGTGTGAGCTGACCTGAATGGGCCACCACAAAAACCTGTCACGCCCCGCTCTCCCAAAAACGGAGATACGTAGACCAGGCCACCGTAGTATTCAAACTCTGGGCTTCGAGCCCTTATTTTCTAAATACTACTAGGCATTATTGTGATTAGATTAACCAAGTATGCAGGCCACTGCAACAACACTGGAATAGTACAACAAAAAGTAAAGTAAAGTGCTCCAAAAGAATTTAAATCCACAATACTGAACAAGAAATATAGAACTGAACATACATTATATTAAACACGGTACTTTAAATATATATCATCTGTACAAGGGGGTACAAAAGTGGGGTACAACAAAAAGAGAAACCCCAACCCAAAAGTACAAAAAGGTGTCCATACCCAGTACTACGTACCAGCTAATCTACCTTAGGGAAGTCCAACTGGACGAAGTCGCTTGCAGGCTCTACCTCTGAATGGGGAACAATCTTTAGCGTCGGGACCCGCACAAGCTGCTCTGGTCCTACTCCTGAAAACCACAGAGGGGGCTCGTCAATGCGTGACCCAGTAGGAACTCCTAACATTGCTAGTAGGATCCAGTTTTAGAACCGGTCCCCCTAATTGATAATCTATCTACTGGTTATACAACATCCACAGAGTTAACGCATAAAATAAATATTCATGAAATTCAAGTGCTGAAAATAAAGGAAACTATGAAATAGAAGTTCGTGATCACAATTACAGATTAAATTAATTTTTTTAAGATTAGCTCTTTAGTTATCTTTTGGAAAGCCGAATAAATCATAGGACACTAAGAAGCTGGAATTCACCCAGTGAGGATGAAAAGTATACATAAACCAGTGACACGAGCATATGATAGGATTTTCGTAACTCCCCCTTACAAGAGGGAGCCAATTCTCGGTTTTTATTAGGACAAATGGAGAAAACCAACAATTACCTAATGGTGCATCACGAGTACACACCAGCCTCTCTAACTATAGTCAACTCCCCTTTACATGACTGAAAAGCGAGTAAGAATCACATATCATATGTTCGCTCCTTAACTCCTATAATTTACCCACATTTCCACCGAACCTAAAGTCTGGAAACTCACCTACCTCAAGGAAGACCGAGATTTCCAGGTTAAAACTGCTTCACCCAAAAAAGTGTTACTCTAAAGCATAAGAGTTTGTGCAAGTAATATAGATCTGGGAGTCCAGATATCAAATCATCGGGAGAAAACCTTTTGCAACCACAAGTTAAAATCAATTAGAGAATAATCGTAGAGAATCTAACTACTTTGAATAATGATGATTTAATCGTTTTAGATTTGGTTTTTAAGTTTATGAAAAAAAAACGAGCAAAGAATGTTTTTGTTCTTGAAAATATTTATGAGAAGTATGAACATGATATGGTTTCATTAGGAAACATGATTTGTATTAATTTGGTTAATTTTAGATAACTCAAAGACACCTCTTTTTGAAAGAAAGTCATCGCAAAATACCCTTGTGAGGATTAAAACACAAAATCGATAAAGTTGTTGTGAAAATAATAATCTTTTAAATAAGAGATGAAACTTCCTTTTGGGAAGATCAAAACTCACCCTTGTGAGGTGATCATCAACTCAATCATGTTCTTTTAGAAGATAAAAGGAGAGATTTTAAATAAAGATTATAACTTTAACAACTTGAAATTGATAACATTAAGGTTCAACGAAATTAACACAAAACTTGTTCCCTAACTACGCCATATCATACACAATCAAAATCTCGCAACACATGTTGAAAATAAAAGAGAATATAAACAAAGGAAACATAATTTTATTTATATGAAAGGAAGCTTGAAAGATAACAAAAGAGTTTGAGGAGATATCACCAATTTACACCCTCCAATCCTTACAAATGAAACACCTTCTTCTTCCTCTAAAATCCTATAACAAATCACTCGCAATTGCGTCTATAAAATCAGGAATCTATAGGAGAAACCGCCACCACAATCTGATGCCAATAGCTCAAGAAAATCCACTATTTATAGGCTTCACACTCTTCATAGGTTTAATGGTGCATGGCTCTTCATTTTCCCCTTCATCAATATAGAGAAAACTTCAATGAAACCGTTAAAATTCTGCCCTTTGAGCTGCTGATCATGAAAATAAGCTGAATAGTCACAATCAGCTTCGAATTCTGATCAAAATCGCATCCAAAAACACTAAAATACATCAAGAAATGCATCAAATGCGGTTTAAAGACATTGCGGGTCTGTTCTGCTCTGGCGAGTCGGATTCGCACCCGGAACCCACACGCCGACCGCTTAGCTGCTGCCACGCATGCCTAAGTAAACAAATGGGCCGGGTCGGGCTGCTTAGCAGCCTGCCCACAGGATGTGAAGGGGAGGAAAGTCCCGCTCATTTGTGCGGGACTTGCTTCACGCGCTTGCAGATTTTTTTTATATAACAACGCGCATGCGCCTGAAGCTCTTCAGGTTTTGAAACGGACCGGCCAAGTGGGGCGGCCCAGTGGGCTTCTTCTTTTTTTTATTTTCATTTTTTTCCTTTTGTTTCTTTGAACCGGGTTGCTTCAAAAATATGTAGAAATTACACCCGAGCTCCGAAAAATCTGAATGAACAGTCGTTAGAATCGTGGACTCGTGCTCTAGTCCTGAAAAATAAAAGGTAACACAAATTAGTTCAGAAAAATTAATAGTTTTGCAAATTATAAGTTTTGGCTCTAATATTATATGATATTCTGAATATAATTATATTAGATCTATTTTAGCATTTATGTATGCACAAATTGGGGTCCAATGAGGGGGAAATAAGGTAATATTATGCTGAAATCATACCCCCCAACTAGATATTTGCTAGTCTCTAGCAAATTATGCGATAAATTTGGATTCAATTAAAAACATGTACCAAACTCATAATATTATCATGGCCAACTCAAAAAGTTATTCCAAAATGATTTCAAAGACAATATACACATCGTATGAAAAATAACATATGCCATTCGCCCCAATCGAATTCAGAGAAGAGTAAAGTAGTAAGCACCGTATTCATTTGTTAGGATACATCACAAATCATATCATAGTTTTCAATTTTCAAATATTTTGGCCAAAACAATGCAAAGCTTCTTCTAACTTATGGGGGTTCGGATTCAATTATTACATCATGAATCATACTCATTTTTTTATATTTTTATTTTTCATACACGTGAGAAATGCAAACACGGCTACCTTTGTGTACACGCGATAACGCTATATAGACAAAGGGTTAGAATGACCCTATAAATCTCATCTTTGGCATCATCCCCAATGTTTCGTGGGGCCCTGGCTACTCAACTTGACTAGGAGAACCATTCACTTATCCACTTATTATATTTCTTTCTCATCTTAACTTAAATTATCAACTCAACCACCCACTCATTAGGAGTCACCCAACAGATGCAAATGGCCAAAATCCTATCCAATTTAGAACCAATCAACTCAATTGCTTCATCCCACTCACACATAACAATAGCTTGCACAAATCTATTCCCAAATTACTTCAAGGAGAGTATCATGACACATAAACTGGTTTCATACATGGCCTATTAACATTTTACTTCAATGTGGAAAAGAAATTAACACTTGCCATTCAAATATCTATGAATTTGATAACAAATAATAATCCGAGAAAATCGAATGGAATTGAGCATTTAGGGACTAAGCAAAAGGAATGTGATGAAAATGATGATGTCTACTCCATTTTTAATTTTTTGATTTTTGATTTTTTTGTTTTTTATTTATAGAAAAAAGTAAAAAGTCTAAAAATAATGTGAAGAAGATTAAAAAATCTAAAGTTGAGAAAAAGGAGAAAAAGAAAAAAAGTATAAAAATCTATACTCTCCCCCAACTTAAAATGAGCATTATCCTCAATGGAAGGGAGAATAAGCATGGAGAGAAAATACTTGATTAGTTGCCACCTGAAGGTGGGTCCGTGAGCTCGATGGTGCTCGCCTCCTTGGTCCAAGGTTCATGAAAATGCTTCAATCGTTGATCGTTCACCTTGAACTCACTTCTGTCTTTCTCATTCAACAATAGTACCGCTCCATGTGGAAAAACTTCTTTGACGATAAAAGGCTCAAACCACCTAGAGCGAAGTTTCCCAGAGAAGATACGGATTCTGGAACTGTAGAGAAGAACCTTCTGACCTGGTATGAATTCTTTCCTAAGGATCATTCTGTCATGAACAGACTTCATCCTTTCCTTGGATATTTTAGCGTTGTCGTAGGCATCTCTCCTCAGCTCCTCTAGCTCCAATAACTGTAACCTACAAGAGGCAAAAGATGAATCAATATCAAAGTTCAATTTCTTAATAGCCAAATAAGATCTATGCTCCAACTCAACAGGTAAACGAAAAAACTTCCCAAAGACTAGACGGTATGGAGACATCCCTAAAATTGTCTTGTAGGCCGTCATGTAAGCCCACAAAGCTTCAGGTAAGCACAAGCTCTAATCCTTCCTTGATGGATTCACTGTCTTCTGTAGGATCCCTTTAATCTCTATATTTGCAAGCTCTACTTGACCATTAGTTTGGGGGTGATATCGAGTAGAAACTTTGTGCGTGATCCCAAACCTTTTCATTAAATTGGCGAATAAACGGTTGCAGAAATGAGACCATCCATCACTGATCAAGGCCTTGGGTTTTCCAAACCTAGAAAAGATATTCTCCTTGAGAAATTTGAGCACAATTGTAGCATCATTCGACCTGCAAGAAATATCCTCCATCCATTTAAAAACATAATCAATGGCAACCAATATATAAGTATATCTAAATGAAGGTGGGAAAAATCCCATGAAATCTATACCCCAGCAGTCAAATATTTCTATCTCTAGAATGTGGTTTAAAGGCATCATGTTTCACCTAGTAATACCTCCTAACTGTTGGCATGGAATGCATGTTTTACAATATCGAAGGATATCCTTAAACATGGTTGGCCATTAAAAGCCACATTGCAAGATTTTAGCCACAGTTTTATTTGTAGAAAAATGTCATCCACACACCCCATCCCACACACCCCATCGTGACAAAATTGCATCACACTACTTATCTCATGGTCCGAGATGAACCTGATAATGATTTGGTCACTACAGTATTTATAGAGTATGGATCATCAAAGAAAAAGTATTTTACCTCGTTCTTGAACCTTTTAACATATTGAAATGACCAAGTTTCATGGGTCTTACCAGTCAATAGATAATTTACTATATCTGCATACCATGGCAAGGTAGAGATGCTAAAAAGATGCTCACCAGGAAAGGTGTCCTCCAAGAGTACATCTGCTGAATCAAGGCCGACTGTCAACCGTGATAGGTGATCAGCTACTAAATTCTCCACGCCCTTCTTGTCTTTGATTAGGACATTGAATTCCTGCAACAATAAAATCCATCGTATTAGTCGAGGTTTAGCATCTTTTTTAGACAATAAATATTTCAAAGCAGAGTGGTCCGTGTAGATTAAGATAGGAGATTCCAAAATATAGCTCCTAAATTTTTCCAAGGTGAACACTACAGCCAGCAACTCCTTCTTTGTGGTCGTATAGTTCCTTTGAGCATCGTTCATTGTTTTACTGGTGTAGGAAATAACCAATGGGTGCTTGTCTTTCCTTTGTCCAAGCGTAGTTGCTAGCATCACACATAATCTCAAATGGCAGGGACCAATCTGGAACCTGCAAAATAGGAGCAGAAATTAGCAACTTTTTTAAAGTATCAAAAGAATATTGACACTCAGGTGTCCAATTAAAATCCACATTTTGAGATAGTAAGTTGCTAAGATGGCGAGAAATGGCACTAAAATCTTTAATAAATTGCCTGTAAAATCCTGCATGACCAAAAAATGATCTGATGTCCCTCACACACTTGGGACTTGGTAGCTTCTTAATTACTGCTACATTGGCTCTGTCTACATGAATCCCCTCCTTAGAAACTACATGACCAAGGACAAAGCCCTCAGTGGTCATGAAATGGCATTTCTCCCAATTCAATAGGAGGTTTCTCTCAATGCACCTATCAAGAACATGAGCCAAGTTAGCTAAACAATCATGGAAAGAACTACCATACACAGAAAAGTCGTCCATGAATACCTCTATAATTTTCTGTACCATATCATCAAAAATCGTAAGCATGCATCTCTGAAAAGTTGTAGGGACATTACGTAGACCAAACATCATTTTCTTAAAAGCAAAAGTACCAAAAGAAAAGTAAAAGCCATTTTCTCTTGATCCTCTGGTGAAATCTCAATCTGATTGTAACCTAAATAGCCATCTAAGAAACAATATTACTCATGTCCAGCCACTCTCTCTAAATTTTGATCAAGAAATGGTAGAAGGAAGTGGTCTTTCCTAATTTGGGAGTTCAGTTTCCTATAATCTATGCACATCCTCCATCTTGTGGTGGTTCTAACAGGGATAAGTTCATTATTCTCATTTCTAACCACTGTGAGGCCAGACTTTTTAGGTACAACCTGAATGGGACTAACCTATTTGTTGTCAGAAATTGGGTATATGATACATGCATCTAATAATTTTAGAATCTCGCCTTTTACTACTTCTTTTAATGTGGGGTTTAACCTTCTTTGAAATTCTCTAGTATGTTTGGCGTCATCTTCCAAGTACATATGATGCATGCATACAATGCGACTAATTCCTTTAATATCAGCAATGGACCAACCAATAGCCCCATTATGCCTTTTCAAAACTTCAATTAAAGAGCTTTTCTGTTCTAAAGAGAGTTTAGAAGATATTACCACGGGAAAGCTGTTTTCATCTCCAAGAAAAGCATATTTGAGAAAGTCAGGAAGTGGCTTGAGTCCAGGCTTTGGATCCTCCATTTCAGATTGTTTGAGAGTAGATGGATTTGATGGCAAGGCCTCGAACCTATGCTCCCATATCACATTGAGCTCCTTCACATCTTCCTGCATAAAAGTGATGTCATCAATATCCTCTATAATTGTAGTATCACCATCAAATTCGGCGATAATATAATCATTCACCAAAGAATCGATCATATTTACCTCTTCAACTTCATCATCCACACTTGGAAGCCTACATGTATTAAATATGTTCAAATCTAAAGACATGTTTCCAAAAGTGATTTTTAGTTGACTATTCCTATAGTTAATTAGGGCATTACATGTTGCAAGGAAAGGTCTACCAAGGATGATGGGAGTAGAATTTGTAGCTTTGGGTCTTTGGATGTCTAGGACTATAAAATCTACAGGGTAATAAAATTTGTCTACTTGGAAAAGTACATCTTCAATACATCCCTTAGGAACTTTTACAGACATATCAGCTAATCTTTTTAGTGCCAATATTACAAGTGATGGTGGGTGATCCAGGATCTCTAAATTTTGGTGGTGTGTTTTGTCGCGCTATGGAGCTAACTTGTTCAGTTAAAAAGGCCTTTTCTTCACATTTAATTTTCTTTTAATTGTGCAAAGGTCTTTTAAGAATTTAGCATATGCATAGATTTGATTGATGGCATCAAGCAAAGGAATGTTTGTGTGACACTTTTGAAAAATTTCACGAATCTCGGATTGGTACTTATCTTTTTTCTTTTAAAGTAGCCGTTGAGGAAATGGTGCTGAAGGTACATGTGGTGCAGGCTCTTCCTCTTCAATGTCTTTATTGTTCATGCCACCATCAGTGCTCTCCTCCTGCATATTTTCTTGTTGTTGAATTTCATCCTCTTGTTCAGGTTTGTTGCTTGGTGGATCAGGTTTCGGAAGTTCCTTTCCACTCCTTAGTGTGGTTACAGCTTGGCAAGGCTTTATGTTGTTACCTGTAAAAGAAGATGAGCTCATATTAGGATTAGGAAATGGTTGTGATGGAAGCTTAGCTTTTTCCAAAGTTACCATAAGCTTAGCCAGGCTTTCGCTCATTTGTTGGTTTTGGGTCTGTTGGGCCTGGAATTGAGCCCGTTGTTGTTGCATTTGGGCTTGCTGTAGTTGAATAAGCTGTTGAAGTGCATCACCAAATGGTTGCATCTGTTGTTCTTGTGTTGGCTCTTAATTCCTCTTATGGTTCCCCCTTGGTAGTTTTTGTTGAATTGTGGTTGTCTAAAGGGAGGAGGCGCTTGTTGTTGTTGTTGTTGTTGTTGTTGTTGGGGTTATTGGGGTTCCCAACTTAGATTGGGATTGTTTTGCCATCCCGTATTGTTAGAATTGAAACCTTGGTAATTGGTTAATACTTGGTTTACCTCCGTAAGATTGCTTAGTATGCTCTTCAAAGCTAGAAGTGCGGGGTAAGTACTAGTGTCATGGCCACCAACCTCGCAAAGTGCACAGCTTTGTACGACCTCAACTCCTTTGGATCCTTTCAAATTGAGGACTTGAAGCTTCTTTGTGAGCAAAGCTTTCATCTTCGCTTCCGTAGCATCCTCTAGCTTCAAAGTGTGCATCCCACCACGTGATGGAGGGGAAGGTGTTGAGATGGCTCTTCTGTCGTACTCTGAAGTAGTGTCCCATGTTTGTGCATTCTCTGCTCTCCTCCAAGTATGTCAAGGCTTCGTCTGGATCTTTATCGAAGAATCCCCCGTTGCACATCATCTCTACGAATTGTTTCATCTAGGGTTGTAATCCATCGTAGTAGAAGCCAATAATCCTGCTTTTATCGAATCCATTGTGTGGACATGCTAGCAGCAGCTCATTGAACCTCTCCCAAGCTTGATAGAACGTTTCCTCGCTTTTCTGGGCAAAGTCCATGATCTGTCTTTTCAATCCCTGTGTCCTGTGTATAGGAAAGAATTTCTTTAAAAATTCAGCTTGTAATTCAATTCAGGTAGTGATAGAACGAGGTGGCAAAGCATTCAACCAGTTTTTAGCCTTGTCATTTAATGAGAATGGAAATAATTTTAGATATATCGTGTCTTCACTAGTTTTTCCATCGAAACATGTCAAGCACACTTCTTCAAATCCTTTTATATGAAGATAAGGGTTTTCCATGTCCATCCCATGAAAATTGAGTAAGAGTTGGATTACCCCTGGGTTGAAATTAAAAGTGTTTGCATCGATGGGTAAGACAAAGCATGAGGATGTGCTAGTTCTAGTAGGTCTCAGATGATCTTTTAAAGTTCTAGGAATTCCAGGTTGCATATTATTTTCATTGTTGTTACTAGTGTTTTCATCACTATTAGTATTATTTTCAGCCGTTTCAAAGCGTCTAGTCAACCTCTTTGTCCTAGGGGTCCAATGCCACATAAACCAAGCACAAGTTTTTTTATTTTTTAAAAAAAATATTCTAATTTTTATTGGTTTTTATGTTGAAGAAAGAAGAAGTAAAAAAAATCAAAACAAAAAAAAATTATGAACAACAAAGTGGAAAGATCTCACCAAAGGTCCTCTGAATGAAATAAATTTTTGTAGCAAGCCGTTCTCCCCGGCAACAGCGCTAAAAACTTGCTTCACCCAAAAACGTGTTACTCTCGAGCGTAAGAGGTCGTGCAAGTAATATTGATCTGGGAGTCCAGATATCGAATCATCGTGAGAAAACTTGTTGCAAACACAATTTCAAATCAATTAGAGAATAATCGTAGAGAACCTAACTACTTTGAATAATGATGATTTAATGGTTTTAGATTTGGTTTTTAAGTTTATGGGAAAAAACGAGCAAAGAATGGTTTTGTTTTTGAAAATATTTATGAGAAGTATGCACATGATATGGTTTCATTAGGAACCATGATTTGTATTAATTTGGTTAATTTTAGATAACTTAATGACACCTCTTTTTGAGAGAAAGTAATCACAAAATACCCTTGTGAGGATTAAAGCACAAAATCGATAAAGTTGTTAAAATAATAATCTTTTAAATAAGAGAAGAAACTTCCTTTTGGGAAGATCAAAACTCACCCTTGTGAGGCGATCATCAACTCAATCATGTTCTTTTAGAAGATAAAAGTAGATATTTTAAAAAAGAGTATAACTTTAACAACGTGAAATTGATAACGTTAAGATTCAACCAAATTAACACAAAACTTGTTCCCTAACTATGACATATCATGCACAATCAAAATCTAGCCACGCATGTTGAAGATAAAAGAGAATATAAACAAAGGACACATAATTTTATTTATATGAAAGGAAGCTTGAAAGATAACAAAAGAGTTTGAGGAAATATCACTGATTTACACCCTCCAATCCTTGCAAATGAAACACCTTATTCTTCCTCTAAAATCCTATAACAAATCACCCACAATTGCTTCTATAAAATCAGGAATCTATAGGAGAACCCTCCACCATAATCTGATGCCAATAGCTCAAGAAAAACCACTATTTATAGGCTTCACACTCTTCATGGGTTTAATGGTGCATGGCTCTTCATTTTTCCTCTCATCAATATAGATAAAACTCAAATGAAACCCTTCAAATTCTACCCCTTGAGCTGCTGATCATGAAAATTAGCTGAAGAGTCATAAATATGTTGGAATTCTAATCAAAATCGCATCCAAAGATACTAAAATCCTTCAAAAAAAACGCATCAAATGCGTTTTAAAGACATTGCGAGTCTGTTCTGCTCCGGCGGGTCGGATCCGCACCCGCAACCCATGCACCTGCCTGCATAGCTGCTGCTGCACGCGCCTGGGTGCACAAATGGACCGGGTCGGGCAGCTTAGCAGCCAGACCCGCAGGATGTGAAGTGGAGGAAAGTCCCGCTCATTTGAGCGAGACTTGCTTCATGCGCACCCGGATTTTTTATAACAATGCGTGCGCGCCTGAAGCTCTTCAGGTTTTGAAACGGGCCGGCCAAGCGGGCCGGGCCAGTGAACTTCCTCTTTTTTTAAGTTCATTTTTTTCCTTTTGTTTATTTGAACCGGGTTGCTTCGAAAATATGTAGAAATTACTCCCAAGCTCCGAAAAATCTGAATGAATATTCATTGGAATCCTGGGCTCGAGCTCTAGTTTTGAAAAATATAAAGCAACACAAATTAGTGCAGAAAAATTAATAGTTGTGAAAATTATTAGTTTAGGCTTTACTATTATATGATATTCTGAATATAATTATACTAGAGCAATTTTAGCATTTATGTATGCACAAATTGGGGTTCAATGAGGGGGAAATAAGGTAATATTATGCTGAAATCAGTTACACGCAAACTGCTCACTCTCAATTTATGGAACATTCCCTTATTTCATTCATTTCATTTCGTCGATGTCATGTTGTAGACAACGAACATCTCATCAATATTCCACAAGAAGAGCATTCATGCACATTAATGCTCATGTTACCACAATATAATCAAGTTTCATCCATTACTATTTCATATGGCATATTACACTAACATGAAATACTAACATACAACTTAATAACACAATGATCAATCAATACAACATGGCACTTAGCATAATTAAATTTGTATGAACATTAACTTATTAACATGAACCTTAGCATATATGTTACATGAGAATTAGCATACTACTTATTAGCAAGAACACTATCACATCAACACATTATCATAAAATTGGATAAACTAACAAATTAATCTACTAACATGTGACATGTCATAATGTTTGACATTAACATACAATGAGATATACTTAACAAATTAACCTATTAACACGTTACAAATTGGCATTATTACACCTACACATATTAGCATAAACAAATGATGCTATTTACAAAATATTACAACTAACATAATGACAACATCGTCAATTATCACCCATATACATAATAATACTTACCAAAATTATGCTACAATGTTACAAGTTATTAACATGCTACAACTTTCACAAAGAAGGACATTTTTGCTATTAAAACATTTCATACAAATATGGCTTTTTAACTTGCAACTACTTACTTAATGAAACTAGCATATAAATCATCTCACTAATTGCAATATGATACATCCTAACACCCTGTTAACATGTAAATACAATGAAACATGTCATTAATAAGTTTAAATATGAATATGCATCAATCCTCATATCCAAGCGTGAAGGAAGCCTAGGCATAAGCTAGCAAAATGTTACTACAATACTAACATATGGACTTTTTAGCAATGTTTATTAACCGGTTAGAATACTACACTTGCATATAAGCATTTTAAGCAAAGAATATCCCAATGATCATGCTACTAATTTTCATGGAGATGAACATAATTCTAATAGAGCATATCATATTGATTATTTCAACATACTACAAATTAATGCTCATGACCTCTTCACCACCACTAACATATCATGTCAATTTACACTTTTTACTTACTATCAATTTCATACTACAATTCTAGACTTGAACATTTCACACACAATTCTTATATTACACTGACCTAAACTAGAACCAAATCCTAAATTAAATCCTACTAGTAATGCTAAGATAACATTCCTTAACAAGTCCTTCAAAGTTTCTCTGGCCCTTCTTCTCCTTGAACAGCTTTAAGCATGAGCTCCTTCTACTCCTCCAAGGCTCAGTCCTCTTCAACTCCAAGCTCCAGAAGTTTGCGTACAAAAGTCGGATTTTTGGTGAAGAAATGTGGGCAAAATTTGTTTAGAAAAATCAAGGAGGAAGTGGTGGTGTTCTTGGTGGTGTAAGGGAGTGAAGGGAGGAGGGTTTGGTGGTGGGAGTGGTAGTGCAAAAGGGGAGAAATGGGGAGTTTGGGTTCGGCCTGTTTGGGGGGGAGGAGAGAGTGAGATAAGTCAATTTTTCTTCTCTTTTGTTTTCTTTTCTCAAATTCATCCCTTATTGTCCTCTCCTCATGACACCTAGCTTGGAGTTAGGTGGGATTCATCCTCCTAATGACACCTAGTGAAGAGTTAGGTGAAAATTAATGACACCTAATAAGGAGAGGTGTCATTACATGGTACATTAGTAATTTAATTTTTAAATAAATAAGAATACATGAATTAATATTTGGTATCTTCCATTATTTATGTATTTACTCAAGTATACTTCATTCACTAATTCAAAATGGTGAGTTGAAATTATTTAAAAATAATTCCTTCACCACAAAATTAAGAAAAAATAAGAGAGATACTTCAAAAATTTATACATACACATATATATCCAAAAATATGCATCCATAAATGTACATTAATTCTAGGTCCATTACAAATTATTATTCCACATTTTCTTAATTATTTTAATTATCATTTTTAATTGCCACTAGACTATTCAACCCCCCATTGTGTTGCTTAGTATTCAGGGATCCTACAATTGGTATCAGAGTGGGTTGAAAGCATATAAGCATACACTATGGAGTTTAGAGCTTCATCATTATCCCATGAGGAAGGTTATCTACCATTCGACACCCGCTCTTTAATGAGACAAATTATCCATCCAGCAGGGTGAAGATGATGATTTGGTTGGAGAGTCAATAGTTTTGGGACATCATTGAGTCTCATTTTGAAAATTTCGAAAATCCCGCAGCAAAAAGGACAAAGGCAGAGATGGACTAGATAAAGTTCAACGCAAAGGCGATGACAACGTTTCATTGCATTCTTGTTGTGAATGACTTCAACCTCATATTGATATGCAAATCGGCATATGAGATTTGGCATCTTTTGGAAGTTATTCATGAGGGGACGTCAAAGGTAAAGAAATCCAAGTTAAGTGATTTTATATCTAAATACTAGTTATTTATAATGCAGGAAGAAGAGAAAATTTTCGAGATGCTTACTAGGTTCATTAGATTGAGAATGCATAGGAAGGCCTTTGGAATAATTTTTCTTAAGATGATAGGGTGACAAAGATTCGTGGCTCACTCACACCTCAATGGGAAACAAAAGCAAACGGGATTAAGAAATCCAATAACATGAGTCTGTACACTGTGAAGGAGGGCATTGGAAACTTAATGGCCTATGAGGTGAGATGATCGCGCCCGAATATACACACAAAACGACTGTAGTTTTACCGCAAGCGCACGGCATAGTGGCGAGCGGGTATCGAACACAGGAAGGACAATTGACAGTATCCTACTTTGATCACATAGCTATTGATGGAATAAGAATGGTTCGGATAATAGTGTGTCACAATCGTTCAAATATCTAATAGAATTCAATATAATAAAAATGTCTCTAGGGGTAGGAAATCCCCACTACGGACTGTCACTTATCCTTGTGAATCGTGAATCTCAATATTGCAAGCCTTGAATTAAGGTGAACTAGTCGCAACTGAATGTAGAACCAAGCTCACGCTCTCGTGCTATTGTCGGTCTATAGCAACCTAGAATATATCCCACTCTCGTGCAAACCCTAACCTAAGCCACTAGCATGAAGATCGACATCATCATCCAATCGCACCTCGAGCCCACCCTCGTGCAAACTCGAGCTACGATCTAGGTTATGATAGCTCGTATTCGTCTAATCTCTTGCAAACGAATATTAGTATAAATTTATAATAAAAATCCTAGCTTTGGCCCAATCTCTTGCAAACCAAGTTTAGAGAATCTCGATTATAAACCTAAATCGAATATCTATGCCTTCCCATCAATTGGGATCCAATCTCTTGCAAATCCCCAAGCGATAGAAATTCCTAGCTATTCGTAGTAAATCAATCACAACCTAACCGTTATCAATCCTAACAACAATTCAATTCATTCATCACAATTCAAAGATTGGGTTCATAGGGTTCATCCCCATGCCCTAGAACGATGAAACTACTCACAAATCATCATGGAAATCTCAGAAATAAAGAAATACATCATAGCACAATTCATTGTAGAGAAGAAACAATTCATAAAAATAAGAGTTTTAGAGAGAAAGATCGAACCAAATTATGCGTCTATGATCTCCAGCTGAGATTTACTAAAGGAATAGCCGTCAAAAATTAATCCAAGTCTCTCCTAAAACTAGGGATAAAACTAGGTTTAAATACAAGCCAAATTCATCCAAAAAAATCCCGACAGAATTGTCCCTGCGCAGCCCAGAAAACCAAATTTACGTAGCAGTCGGACTGCGCCACTCGGCCGAGTGACCTATGTCACTCGGCCGAGTGACAGACCCAATAAAAGACAGAGAGTCTGGGAAAATTGGGGGTCTGTCGCTCTGTCTGACTCGGGCAATTGGGCTTCTCCACTCGGCCGAGTGAGCAATCTTGCTCGGTCGAGTGGGTCTTTTCAAAATTTCCAGCAAGTTGGTTGCTTCTCCAAAGAAAATCCCTGTCGTACTCGGGCGAGTGAGCTTCCTCACTCGGCCGAGTGGACTTTCTTGCTCGGCCGAGTGAACTTTGTAAATTGATAGTACATATCCGTTTCACTCGGTCGAGTGAACCTTCTGTTCGGCCGAGTGAGCTGCTTCTGGGCTCTTTTCTTCGCATCCTCGTCTCATCGTCGATTCTATCGAATTTATTCCTCTTCCGTTCATCCTCAAGTACTGATAACTCTTTAAATAAGCTATGGGCGACTCTCCAGTTTTCGCGAAAGTCTCTTGATCTTATTTTCGCTCCAGATAGCTCCATATCTCTTGAAATACGACAAAAACAAGAAATAGTGAAAATTAACATGATATCATCGAATAATCGTGGAAAACACACTATGGGCAATCGAAATGACATGAAAACATGCAGAAAATAGGTGTAAAATAAGGAGTGATCAAAATCCCCCAAGCTTACCTCTTACGCGTCCTCGAGGAAGATGAGTAAAAGGCGAACCCGACGGGTAAAAACAAGGAGAAAGGAAAAAGACGGTAGAAAAGAAAACGAAGAGAGAGGTGCTAGATCATTTTCTCAGAATATGGACTCGCTTGCTCTAATAGAATCCCACGAATAAAAACATGCCAACGACTTTTATCTCGATATCATGATCATATAAAGATGCATTCGGTATAGAAACCCAAGAATAACAAAACGATATGAAATATGAAATCATTCTAGAATTAGCATCGTCTGAAGCATCTAAAGTAATATACATAATCATGGACCACACACTTTTCAATTGATCGTTTTTTATTTGGAGTATAAGAGGTATCACATAATATGAAGCAATAAGAATAGAAAGGAGCGGTTTTCATGAAATGCATGCCAAATTTCAATTCCTGGACTTTGTAATGCTTCTAGTAATCTCTCTGAATATAGAAAATTACCTAGCTTAGGTTGTCATGCACAGATAAGTAGTCACTCTCTCACACATCATTGGATTCTCTCCCCCAAGCTTATCTATAAGCGTGGTGACATCAAATATAACAATAAGACTTTTTCCCATTTTTGAAGCTCCAAAAAAACGAAAAATAAAAGAGGGAAGAAAGAGAGAAATAAACGAAATGGGATCATGTATGAACTTATTTTCCCCCTTTTCTTTTTTTTCTTTTTTTCTTTTTTACTTTTTTTCTTTTTTCTTTTTTTTCAATCAATATATACAATGAGGATCCCAAATCAAGTATTATACATGTATTATTCTTTTTTTCAATCCGAAAAATACATGTATTATTTTTTTTCTTGTTTTTGATTTTGGGGTGTTGGAGCATGGACTTTTATAGCAAGGGGGACATGCCAATATAAGATTCGCTAAAGGGAGATTCACCAATGGTTTTAAGTTTAGAAATAATGTTCAAGATATGTGGAGAAAGAAAAGTATGCAACGCTCAGTTCACTCTATAGAATGTACACGACAACTTTCAGTAGAGTAATGTAATCTACTCAGTTTGATTTCAGAAAGTAAACTAATCCAGTTATATCAACATAGCATGCATTCAGTCAACCTGAAAGTGAAGCGTACAATTTTCATGCAATAAGAAGTGATGGCAGACAACAAAGCAGTACTCCAAATATAGGCAATCAATGCGTGAATCTTGGTGTGTTTTCTATGAGGAGTATACAATATAAATCATCAGACTCAGCTAATAGAAGAATTTCATTCACATTCATATAATAAAGATGCAGGTTCTATTCTCGAATGCACAGCAAGCATGGCAAATGACATCAGAAATAAAAACGATGGCATGACAAGATAATGTGCATATAGAGATAAGCTAATTCCACCTCATCATCATTACCGAAAATTCATCTCTAGCCAAAAGGATACAGGAATAAGGATAAAAGAAAAGTAAGAACTGATATACATATGCAGCACACACGAAAAATAAGAAAACATGATGCATGAGAAAAAAAATGAAAAAGTGGGTGAAAATAAGTGTAAAATAAAGAAAGGTGGGAAAATATGAAAAATGAAAATGAAGAAAATGAAAAATGCGTGAGACACTCACTCCACCAAGCTAAACGGCACAGTGTCCTTAATGTGCAAAGTGTGGCACACGGAGGAAAAAAAGTGATATGGGTGGGGTGGGTGAGGATGTATGCATGATGAATATAAAAGAAAATGAGATGGATATGCAAGTGATGCATGCAGAGAGCAAGATGGTTCAATATATGTAACGCCCCGCTTCCCAAAAGACACCGGAAGCGAGAGCGTTACGCGGTCCGCTTAAACTGGAGCGGTGAAGCTCGAGTTCAATAAGCGTCTGTGATAAAAACACAAAAGAGGTCCTTGCATTTGCGTATCAGAACAATCAGAAAACATTTCATTAAATTAAAAAAAGGCGCTTCCAGAATTGTTCGTACAAGAAATAAGACAACTGGGCCTCAGCATGGCCAAAAAGAAAACTACAACAAAACACTAATCCTATTACAATGTACTAAAGCTAAAACTCAAAGTAGTGAAGGAAACGGGACTCTAGTCTTCCGCAGAAAGTGGCTCGGCGTCTACGACAAACTCTGGCCCTCAAAATCTGGCGTCTCGAGGGAATCTTCCTAGTGTTCAAACTCGGGATCTGACATACATCCAAAAACATGAATGTATGTCAGCAAGGGGACTGCAAGAAGGAGTTAGCAACCCAAGACAAGTATACAACGATATGAATTTTAAGAGACATTAAATATTTAAAAGAAACGACTGCAGCAATTTAACAATTAACAATTTTATAGAAACAGAAGCGAGCATCCCTAACATGCAGTTCTAGACGGTTGCAAGATTAAAGTTAAGATTTTCTGAGTTCATTAGCATGACAATTTTCCAAGAGACCAAAGTTAGCGTTGCAATTTCAATGTCAAGAGTTCACATCTAATCTAGGGTTCTCGCCTTTAGGTCGTGATGAGAAGGTCGTTCCTCTCACGGGGGCTTACCGCGATTGACGCTAACCCACCGCGTGCGGGTGGTGCTCTTGAGGAGAGTACCCTTCATACGCCCAGTGGCCGCTCAACCCTAACCCCACCCAAAAGTTTGCCGGAACATGAGCTGGCCTAGTCGACTCACACGACATCACGATATCACGATACCGACTTCGAGGCGAATGATTTCCACGATGTCTATATTTGTTAGGTATGTCAAGACTCACCGAATTTTACTGTTATCAATATTATTACATTGTGACAGTTCTACACAGTAAAAGAGGGTTGAACAATTTGATAGCAATCTCAAAATAATAACGAGCACGTGTTTTCGTTGGACTTGTTACAGAAAGTATTTTTTTCTCCTATTTGTTAAAAATTATGGTATATCGTATGATATACCATTGGATCCCAAATTTTTTCCTGATCGTCATGGTGTCAGTTTCTCACGTCATTTCACGCCTAATTTTTAAGTTATTCAGCAATACGTGAAAGTGGCATAAAAGTGCCGAAACTTCGAAAAATCATATCAAATCATATACTTGCCTGATTTTGACGTTCTTGGTGTCGTTGGAAACGTCTCGATGAGTACTATGCTACGGAGAAGACGGTTCGCTGTTTTGGTACAACATACAGCCACGTTAGGTCCTTTTTGACATCTTAAAACATTGAAATAACCTAAGACGTCTAGTATTTCGATTTTATTAGGTCTTCTAGTTTACGGTGTGGGTTGTAAAAGCACAATAAGGGCAGATCCACTAACCGGTGATGCAGGAAAAAGGTCGGAACGCAGCGGCAACGGGTGCAACTTTGATACAGCGACGTCCACAGTCTGAACTCGTCGCGGCCATGAGAGAAGCGGCGGACAGCGACTGTTGCTTCGTATGGAGGGAGGAGATCAAGGGCATGTGGCTACGTGATGGCGAGGAGAGCAGAACACCGGAGGGAACGATCTGGCCGCTGCTCGCAGTGCTGACGTGCACGTGGAGACGGGCTGCGGCGTTGCCAGGCAATCTGTGCACAGGAGACTGGGTCTGCGCGCTTTCGGCCTGCGCTGCGGGTTGCCGGCATCGTGTGGAGGAAAAGAGTGGCAGTCGCGGCCTTTGATTGGAGCTGGGTAAGGGCGTTGCGCGTGGAGAAGCTACGAGGAGATGAGGAGGGGAGCGCTATGCACTGGGCGTCGGTGGGGGGAATGCGCGCACGCCTGGTCGAGGGGGAGGCTGCTGAGGCGTTTGCGAGGCTTGGGAGGGTGGTGCGAAGAAGAGGGAGGAGGAGGAGGCGTTCGGCGTCGCCTCGTGAGCGTGTGGGAGGAAATATATAGAAGGCGGCAGCTGCATTTGTAGGTGAAGGGAAATAGAACTAGGGTTTATTATTTAATAAAGGTTATAGGGGCAGCTGCTATAAGAGTCCTCTAGTTTTATACATATATAGGCTGTGTGTCATAGCCTTTAGGGTTACTGTTAAAAGGGTTTCAAAAGACAGTATGAGCATGAGCACGTGAGGAGGGCTTCGGTTCCCTAAAGTTTCATATTCTCTTTTTATAAAAATAATGCTAGCTTGCTTAGGGTTGAAATTGCAGTGCAAAGCTAGGTATTAGGTTAGTTTTATATGATATCCAAGAGGTGAGTAGGCTGTGAAAGGTCATGCACATGAATAAGGAGGCTATGTTTCTTATATGATAAAAATTTGCGGTTCAGCAATGTGTATTTGCACTAGGCTTAGGTTTTAATGGTTAGATTCCATTATATATATATATATATACTAGTCATAACCCGTGCCCGCGGGCACGGTGCATTCAAGATTTTTTCCCGCAAAATCTTTGTCCCCAAAAAAATATGTCTACAACCAAAATCTAAAACAACAAATTAGCATAAAAAAATTTAGAGGCACGGCCGCCTTCGGCAAAAAACAATAAATTTGGTGCGGACGCCTTCGGCTCTGAACAACAAATAAGCGTATAAAAATTTAGCGGGCGCCCTCGGCGTTAATTGAAATGGAAGCCCAAAAAGCTCAGCCTGGCTCTTTGAATGCTCGTTCCATGTGGTTTTTTTTTTTTTTCAATTTTTTTGGACGGGTGTTTCGATGAGTGCAAAAACAGGTGATAATGAGAATGGTAGGTTTGAGTGTGTATAGTGTCTTGTGGTTTTTGGTTTTTTTGCTTATGGGTGCGATTTTGGGTGTTTGGGTTTGGATGTGCTTTTGGGGGGTTGGGTGGAGTTTTGTGTTTTTTGAGTTTTGGGTTGAAGAAAGTTGTCCCATGTGGCGATGTGACATTGACACATGGGACAAAGATTCAAAAACATCCCTCATTTGTAATATAGATATGAATACAGAAAAACATATAAAGCTTTCTGTCCTCCGGACCATTGGAAAATAAAATTTTAAATTGTATGGGTGTTGAAAGAAAATACATGATCTGTTTTTAAAAAATCAATGCCAACAAATCACATTGATCTTTTAGTATTTGAGAAACTTAATTTCAGTGTAAATTTTCAGGTTATGGTGATTGCACCTTTGCATGATCGAAGTCCTGCTATTGAACAACCGGATGGTGCAAGAATAAATAATATATTTCCAGATGATATGAATAAATAGAAGGCTCAGAAAGTATTACTTATATGTAAATGAACTTTGAGTCATGTTTCCTTTTCATTTGTTTTAGGATACCAAAAGATGTAACAAACATGAATGCTTCCCTGAAAGCACAGAATATGTCATCTTTTTGCACAGAAATGGAATAACATTGTTCCTCCATTTTTATATCATTCACACCGAAACTTGTGCATTTCTTTAAAAGGCAAAAAATTGATATTGTGTTTAACAGCTTTACAATATCATCATTTAATCCTTACAGAAACGAATGCTAGCAATACGGTATTTATGCATTATTGCATATTAAGGTCAATGTGGATGTGCCAGATGATAATGCCATAGAGACACCATAGATGAGATGACAGACGATGAGATGAGTCCTTGATCTTATGCCATTAGAAGCGGAATTCACTCTTGTACGACACTGTTGCTCTAGGAAATACTGATGCTGAAAATAATGGCATCATTGTGCTAACAAATACAGATATTAAAATTAATGGCACTGTTGCTATAAAAAATCCACAAAAGGAATTTTACCAGTCAGTTTCATTTGTTGCATATTCATTTTCAGGTTTTAGAAGCTTAATGTGCATGAATCAAGTTGGAAAAATTAAACTAATTTCATGCTCTAGTGACATTTCAAGTGTAAATACTTCCCAAATATATCATGGATGGACTGGCATCAAGAATTGCATTTGGACGACATCACTGAACATGACAGTTGAGCAAGGAGTTCCAAGTGGTAAAAATATTGGGATTACTAATTCGTTTTACATGATACACTTTCCTCCAAATTCAGATATGATGGATATCTGAAAAGGTTAAGAAAGATAAATATTAGTATGACGTGTTAATGTCGCAGTAAATTGACTGAAAGAAGAAATATCATGAGATATCATTTCATGCCTACATATACATGTGAATATGCACGTTCAAGCACACATAAGTTCCTGGTCACTTGTGACTGAGTCATGTGGGCAGAATTGAGAAGCGGATTGCGTAAGTTGCGGAAAGAATTTGTGAAATCAGAAAGTTCACAAAACGTTATCACATCCTATTCTCAATTGTATCAGACTTAAAGCAATCATATATAACAAAAAACTGGAATTTAAATATTTTAAACAAAAGCAAACATGGCACTACACTGAAATCAAGAAGACATTTGCCAAAGTCATCAGGGTGCATTAAATTAAAAGACTACAAATAATGATATGTTAAAAAACACCAGGGTAAACCCAAATTTAGTTTCCTTAAGAGGGGGCTGAGAAATCCGGTTGGACATGGAGACCTCATTGATTTGAAGGTAACGCCACACACCTTTATGCAGAAATGTTGAATTCATTATCTTATTTTACTTTTTGCCTTTTATTTTTTCCATTCTCCTTCTCTTCTTCCCCTTTTCCTCCGATCAATAACCAGCCTAAAACTAAAATTAAGCAGTAAAAAGCAAAGGTCGACAAAATCTTTCAGTGGCATCAAATTCCTCTCCTCCAGAATCATCTATAGGAGACCCACTATCGTCCTTCTCAGCAACAAAAGAGGGACCCTATGATCTGCGGCAGTACCTCCTCATCACTATCCTCACCAACAGCCTGATTCCTAATTCGTTCAAGATGTGGATCGGCGGCCTCATTTGTAGCTTGACCATTTGTAAAAACGCCTCTTGCTGAAACATCAAAAAGTCTATATATTCTATTTTGACTGTTGCTATTAAATCCCTGACTATCGTCAGACTATCCTCACTTACGCATTTGTAGAAGCAGATTCACAATTTCTACAAATTGAGAAGCGGATTCGCAATCCCTGACTACATTCCGAAAATTTGCGTAGATGGATGATAAAATCGAGGAAAGGTCTCACCTTCAGCGATGATATATCCTTTAGTTCTGCAACCGGATCAGGAGAAATCAGAATTGGCAACATGGAGACATGGAGACATGCATGGAACCAAATGTCAGCCGTTCACAATGTTGGAATTAGGCAAAACTGAAGTCAGCAACCAAAATACAAACATTGATGGAAATAACAACTTGGTAATTGGCATAGAAAATAGCTCCTACACACCATTTTTTATCCGAAACACGCGGTTTCTGATCAGAAAAAGGCTAGTTCTCTGGAAGAGGTGGAGCCTGCAAAAAGAGAAGACGAAAAAAATTTAAAAAATTAAAAATCGAATCTGTAAAAAATGTAAAAGAAAACTATGTAAGAGTGAAAAGATACCCACCATCAGATCAATACTAAATTTCCTTTCTCGGACTTCCACTTGTAGTGGAACTAAAAATAAAAACAAAAATAAGATAGATCAATCAATAAACCTTACTTTCAAAGCAACAAATACATAATTGAAAAGTGCATGTAGTTTCTTCAATCAAAAACAAAAACTCACATTTGGCTGCTGTTACTGTAGCATCTTCAGAATTCACACTTGGTTCAGAATTCAGAGTCTCATCAGCCATCAAAACTTTTCGATCAAAAACAAAAACTCACATTTACGAAGTTATTATTTTAACTTCGTAAACTTCTCTCAACTCATAACCTGTTTGCCCTCTATTTGAAATATCTCCATCAACATCTGAATCCAACATCGGCCGTGGTCCATGGCGTTGATCCTCGAATCAGGATGGCAAAAGATCCAACCTTTTTCGAAGACGGCGTGATCTTAGGCGTAGAGACTTTGGACGATGAAACAAATTTTGATTGCATCAATCCAACGTCCCCAAAGCTCAGTACCTTAGGGTGTCTAAATAAATGAGAACAGATCAGTAAGACTCCAGAAATAGTTACCTCAGCAAGGAAGGAGGCGGTGTGGAAGCCAGCGAAGAAGGAGGCGGTGGCAAGAAGCAAGGCCAAGGGAATGAGGTTGAAGGCAAGCGATCTGATCTGAGGCGGTGGCGAGAAGCTAGGCAAGAGCTTACTGTAGCCTTGCGATCTGATGTAGCCTTGCGGTTCTTGCTCTTTTGGTTGAAACGATTCGCTGCTCTCTTCTTATTTTGGCGAGAAGACGTACTGCTCTCATCATATTTTGGGGAAGATCAAAAGCCACTTTTGGGGAAGCTTTCAACATGCAAATGCATGTTGCTCTTCCCTAAAACGCCTTTTGCTCTCCTCCAGATCACGTAACCAGCAAAAATTGGACCCACAATCAAATGAGGGACTATTTTTCAAGAAAAAATATTTTTAAAATACAAACTTATCATCTCTAACCTCGTCTAAACCGTTCATTCCCCAAGATTAAATCCTGACCCTCTTTCTATCAACCTCTTTGTCCTAGTCAGCTTGTCCTAGTCAGCCCTAGGATTCAAAAATCGCTGTCAAATGTATAATATATATATATATATATATATATATATATATATATATATATATATATATATATATATATCTATATTATAAAAGAGGGATGTTATCAAGAGAAATTGGATAAGAGATATTGGACATGAGAAATTGGATAAGAGATATCTATATTATAAGAGAGGGATGTTATCAAGAGAAATTGGATAAGAGATATCTATATTATAAAAGAGGGATGTTATCAAGAGAAATTGGATAAGAGATATCTATATTATAAAAGAGGGATGTTATCAAGAGAAATTGGATAAGAGATATTGGACAAGAGAAATTGGATAAGAGATATCTATATTATAGGAGAGGGATGTTATCAATAGAAATTGGATAAGAGATATTGGACAAGAGAAATTGGATAAGAGATATCTATATTATAAAACAGGGATGTTATCATGGGTTTTTGGATAAGAGTTTTTGATAAGATATGAGAAATTGGGTATATATGAGGGATGTTAGTTATTGGATAAGAGTTATTGTATAAGATAAATTGGTTATGAGAAAATGGATAAGAGAAAATGGATAAGATAATTTGGATATGTTTGTTAGGATAAGAGAAAATAGATAAAAGAATTTGGATATGTTTTGTATTTGAGAAATTGCATATGAGAAATTGATATGAGATATTGGTTAAGGATTATATGTTGGGGGGAAATTTTGTTTGGGAAACTCAAATTTTGAAAACCAATGAATGTTTAAATTGGTTGGGGGGAAACCAATGGATGTTTAAAATTTCAGTTTCGGTTTGAAAACATTTGAATTTGGGATTCGCTGAAAACATTTGAAACCAATGAAAACAAAAACCCTCGCTCTTCTCAATTTGAAAACCCCATCAGCTATTGATCCCACTTTCCTTCCCCAAAAACCACAGCGAAGGAGACGATGGGGATTCGCTGGCCTTGACATGGTCCCAAACGCTCGAGAGCTTACCGGAAGGCCGTCGAGAGCTTCACCAACCACCACATTAGCGTCTGCCAGGAGGAACATGATTGGGAGCAGATCGAGAAGTGGATCGAATGCGGGTAGGTCCAGGAGTTGATCGAGGAAATGATAGGTTTGTGCTTCTGACATTCTGTCTTTTTTGGATTAATGATAGGTTTGTATCGGAAAACCCTTTTGTGAGATTAAGAAATTCTGAATTTCGTTTGTTTTTTTGTTGCAATTTTGGGAATTTTTCGTAACGGAGATGAAATTAGCCCTTTATGAAAAATGCCTTTACTTAGATCTCAATTACAAGGAATGACACCATGAAACCAAAGTTGTGATGCATGCCTTGACTCAGATCTCAATTACATGGAATGATGCTGCCTGTAATTTCAACTCAGATCTGAGTAAAAGTTACGAAAAATTACAGGAGTTGAAATTGAGATCTGAGTAAAAATTACAAAAAAAAATTATGCAATCAGGAAAAAAAATTATGCAATCAGGAAGATGCGAGAATGTTTTGATATTTACTTACTTTTATGACTCAAAATTTGACTAAGATGTTGCCTAAGATCTGAGTTGAAATTAATGAATATGCTAAGATCCTACAGAAACTTTGAGACATGCACATTCCTTGAAATTCTGTAGGATGCTAAGATCCTACATTAGGTTCTTTCAGATTGTTTAATTAAAAGTAAGATCTTCCTGAAATTTCAACAGAATATCCTACATCAGGGGATCATTTAATTAAAAGTAAGATGCTAAGATCCTATATTAGGTTTCAGCATATTCCTTGCAAATGAAACAATTTCTTCCTGAAATTCTGTAGGATATTCTCCTGAAATTCTGTAGGATGCTAAGATCCTACATGTAGGAAGATCTTACTTTTAATCTACAAATGATCCCCTGAAATTCTGTAGGATCTTACTTTTAATTGGTTCTTTCAGATTTTGAGTCATGCACAAAGTCTAATGAATATGCTGAAAGTTTCTGTAGGTAGATGCTGCCTGTATAATTAAATTTTATTACTTTTATGACTCAAAATTAATATGACTCAAAATTATCCTACATGCTGCCTAATGAATATGACTCAAAATTAAATCATCAAAACATCTAATTTCTTACTTTTATTACAAATGAATGTGTAGTATCTTGACTGTGATTTGTAATAATTAGATGTTTTAAGAAGTATCTTGACTAAGTAACTCTCTCCTATGTGTGTGCGCACGCACACATGCAGTCAAGAGCTTACAACCACTCATTGTGATTGATTTGTATCGCATTTGATATTCATAGCATTCATGTAGGATTTATTGAGTAGGATCTGGTTGTCTGCTATGATGTCATCATGGCCCTAACAGAGTATATGTACAAGCATTTTTTTGCCAATTGTAATTTTTTAGTTCTGCCTGATTGCATAAATTGAGAGGGGGGGTTAGCCCTTTAGAGAAGACTGTATAAGGCTCTGAGCATATTCTATTCATGATCTCTTATTTTTAAATGTGTGATGCATGCCTCTGGCCTGCATATGGAATTCTGTACATCACTTTTTTAACTGATTAAGATATGCATGTACAGTGCACATGCTGAAAGTTTGCTTTACTCAAAAGTTCTATACATATTTCTTTTAACAGATAAAGGATATGTATATACAGTGCACATGCTAAAAGTTTGTTAAACTCAGAATTTTGATCTACCACAAATCATTAGCCAGGATAAATAACACAATCTTTTGAATGAATAACACAATCTTAGTGTTATTCATATCAATATAGTTAGTGTTATTCATCTTAGTGTTTTTGACAGGATAATGGACTGAAAGTTAGTGTTATTCATATTTTTGAAAGTTGACAGGATAAATAACACTAAGTTCATATTTTGAAAGTTGACATGGACTAATTTTGAATGAATATCCTGTCAAAAATGAATATCCTGTCAAATTTAACAACGTTAGTGTTATTCATTTCAATAACACTAACTGATAATGGATATTCATTTTGAGAATGATGTATTTTCAATAACACTAACTGAGACTGTAAAAAGCAAACTACTATTCATGTCAACATTCAAAATTGACATGATATTCATTTCAAGTTAACTTTGTTAGATCCATGTCAACATTCTCAACTTGCAAAATACTGAAAATTTGAGAAAATTTGGTTTATTCATAAACCAATTTACATTTTCAACCTGAATTGGATAAACCAATTTATCCATTCATGCATAAACTACTGAACTGGTTTATTAGATAATGAATTAGGATATGCATTCTCAGAAAATGTTGAGAATGAATGCATATCAATTTATCCATTCATGCATAAACCAACTTGAATCAATACTGTAAACTTGCAAAACCACTATAAGTTGAGAATACTTGCTAATTAAATATGACAAAACCACTATAAATGTTGACATGGATAAATTGTCTTACTGAATATATTTAATTTTGAATTATGAATTATGAAACCTAAATGTTGACATGAATTTTGAATTCACGTGAGTTCTTCCTCTTCTCCATAATATTTTTTTGTTTGATTTATTTCACCGTCTTCTCCTCAATCCCATTGCAGAGCTTAGAGCTTCATCACGTTGCAGAGCTTAGAGCAACCTCAGCACCTCAACTCTTGGTGAGATTTGTGACACTCTCCACAATTTTTTTGTTTCGTTTGATTTATTTCACCATCTTCTCCCCAAACCCATTGCAGAGCTTAGAGCTTCATCACGTTGGTGAGATTTGTGGGTTTGAGAGCTTCGTCACTTCAACCCTTGGTGAGCTTTTATGTGAATGTTGCTTAAAAATTTCAGTTGACAAAGAAACATGTTATATAGATTTTGTCTATGGGGTATGTGAATGTTGGTTAAAAAATTCATTTTTTCATCAAGTTTTACTTTTTAATTTCAGTTGAAAGAGAATAATTTGTAGTTGAATGTTGGTTAAAACATTTCAGTTGAATGAGAAAAATTTCACTTTGATTATTTAATCTACTCTTATCCATTTCCTTTCAGAAAATACATCAATTTTGTCCTGGGCTCATCAAACATTTCATTTCAGCAAATACATCAATTTTGTTCTTAGCAATTTTCAAGCTAAATGAAATGTTTTATGAGCAAATACAACACTGGAATGTAATTTTCTTCTTTTAGCAAATACATCAATGTTTGAAATGTTTGCTATGGTTGCTATGTTTGAAATGTTTGCTACTTTCATTTCAGTTTTGCTAATTTCATTTTGCTATGTTTGAACTGTTTGAAATGTTTGAATGAGCAAATACCTTTCATTTCAAAAATGTTTGATGAACAAATTTTAGCTAATTTCAGAAAATGCTTGCTAATTTCATTTCAGGTGCTTTTTGCCCTTTCAAACAAGTTTAGCTCATTTTAGCTCATTTTTTTAATTTTTGATGTTTGCAGAGCCAAGTAATTTTGAGGGGGGATTATCGCAGGTCATCGCCCTTTCAAATCTCGCAGCCAGGTAATATTTTTGTCATTTTAACTCATTTTTTGCTCATTTTTTTAATTTTTGGTTAAAAGGCATTGAAATTGCTGGGTCTTATTTTTTGTCTACGATGATGTATTGGGAGAAATCCTTAACAACTGGGATTCACGAATAAGTGACTGCCATTTTTGTTCTTCACGACTACATGTGCAGTTTGCAAAAAAAAAATCCAGCTTGCTCTCTGATCTCAGCCAAAATAAAAACTGATTATGTGCACATTCTCACTTCTTCATGTGCAGTTTGAACCCGTGCTCAATTAGAGAGCAAGCTGGATTTTTTGTGAGAAGAGTTTACAGAAGAGGTTATGGTGAAAATTAGATGGAAGCAATGAGATTGAACCCTTGCTCAATGGAAGCAATAATAATTCTAACAATATCAATCTCAAATTAGATGGAAGCTGGGTTATTTGATAGTTGGAAGATAGACAGTTTATAGGCTACAGTGTGTTTCATTGTTTGGAAGATAGACAGATTATTTGCTGTCATTTCAAGCCATGAAAGGGCACTTTGTTCACAAATAAACTACTCTTTTCACCAAATTGAACCTTAAAAATTCTTTTGTGGTGGCTGCAAATCTGGACAATGTGAAATGGTCCTATTAGAGATGCTGAGGATTTTGTTGGTGTAGTGTATGAATCATCATCTGCAAATAAATTTTTTTATGTGCTTTTGCATATTTTTATGAAGTCCAAAATATTATCAACCAAATAATCAGTTGGTCCTCCTTTGTGTCTCTACTAGAGACATTTGATGTAACCACGAAATTGATATTTGATGTAACCTCTTCTATAACCTCTGTAATTTTGTTGCATACATTTGGAATTTTGTATGTTTGTTCAGTAGCATTTTTGATGGATACATTTTTGACGTATCCTGGAATTTTGTTGCATACATTTTTTATAGTGATTTCAGTAGCAGGTAGGATGCAGGTATGGATGTATTTGATAGTGATTTCAATACATGTATTACATTTGAGTTCAATACCTATATTACATTTTGGATATACCTGAAATATACCTGTATTTGCTACTGAAATCAAAAATGTATGCAGGTAGGATACATCAAAAATGTATTTACAAATAAAAAAGCTACATCACATTGCATAAGCTGAAATTTTTGCAGGTTCGCAATGTAATACATCAAAATGTATCCTACCTGCATACATCAAAAAGCTACATCACATTACATCATAAAAAAGCTACATCAAAATGTATGTGTGCAGGTTCGCAATCAACGTCCACTGTAATTTTGGAATTTTTGTATTAAAATTTCAGTAGCATTTTTTAAACATTTGGAATTTTGTTCATAGAAAGCTGATGTATATGGAATGAGAAGCTACATCACATTGCATAAGCTATCTCATTGACAACCAAAAGTATACATTTATACTCACCTGATATCTTATTATATGCTTTACTGTGAGTCTGAAGGAATCATTATGAAGTTGTCTTAGTTTGACTTGACTAGCTCTCCAAGTTTTATTTTTTTATTTGGTCATTAATTCAGGTGATTGTCATTGCATTCTCTTCCGACATTGGCTATTCCTTGGGTGATACAAAGGAGCATTGCAGGTAAATAGATTCTGGCTTCTTTTTTCTTGGGTGATACAAAGGAGCATTGGGGTTTTATGTCTTAGTCGCCCAACGGTTGTGAAGGAGAAGAGACTGTCGGGGAAATTTTATTCTATTTAAATGTTAGTGTGAAAAATATAATATCAGCGGGCTCTTTTTTTGTACTGGAGAAAGAGATAATATCAGCATGCACTTTTTTCTTTCCACATTTTTCTTGCTTTTCACATGATAATATCAGCATACACATGAAAATGCTGCCTTTATTTATCATGGAAATATAAAGAATAAACTTTTCTGAAAATGCTGCAATCAATTCAGTTACTTTTCCTGCTTTTCAGTTACCTACTGAAAATATAAAGAATAAAGGCAGCATTAAAAGAAACATTTGGAAAAAGATACATTTTTCTTGCTTTTCGGTTACTTATCATGGAAAGATAATATCAGGATACATTTCACATTTCAGTATGTATACATTTCACATTTTTGATAGGATACATTTTAATGCTATACATTTGAGATAGGATATATTTCAGTAGCTACTGAAATTTTGATGGATACATTTTTGATGTATCCTGAAATTTTGTTGCATACATTTTTTATAGTGATTTCAGTAGCAGGTAGGATGCAGGTATGGATGTATTTGATAGTGATTTCAATACATGTATGACATTTGAGTTCAATACCTGTATTACATTTTTGATATACCTGAAATATACCTGTATTTGCTACTGAAATAAAAAATGTATGCAGGTAGGATACATCAAAAATCTATTTACAAATAAAAAATGTATGCAGGTAGGATACATCAAAAATGTATGCAGGTAGGATATTATGTTGAACAACTCAAATGTATAACATCAAAAATGTATACATAAAAAATGTTAAATTGCTACTGAAATTGTGACTGAAATCACTATTGAATGGGATTTTAGTTCCAAGATTTTAGTTGTTCAACATAATATGGCCTTCATGATAGCATGGCTTTCCTATTCTAAGCATTTCCATTGAAGGGTTTCAAAAAAATGAGTTATGTACACGGTTGGTCCTACTACCCGCGGTTTATTTCACGAGGAAGTTGAAAGATATTATGTACACGAAGGATTTACATGCCAGCAAGTGGCTACTTGAGTAATCTCCTTCTCTTTTCTGCTCTACGTGATGATAGATTCAGAGCACTGCGATGGATACTCATGGTAATTATTTATGTAGTTAACATTGCAATGTTTGGTTTGCTTCATGATATTTTGGATGTTTATTTCAAACTCTTTGAATGAAATTCAGGATGGGAAATATTTTGATGGTTTATTGGTCCAATTAGGTGGAGGATCTTCCAGTTCGATCGACTGTGCTATACCTAGCACCAGAATATTCTGGCCCTATTCATGAGTTTTTTGTCAATTTTTATGACCCAAATTTTTTTGCCAAAAGTTTAATTTCAAGTACTCTTATGTATCAGAAAATCCATTTCTGTTTTGCTTATAATCAACATGTGTCTATATTTTTGTTTATCCAATTCTGTTTTGCTCTCAAAAGGAATTGAATGGATTTGGATTTATAGAAGAAGAAGGTGAAACATAATAGTTACATAGACATTTCCAAGTTTGAAGGCTTGCTTCATTATCCAGGACTCTTTACAAACTACAAGTAGACATAATGTTAATTTTTTTAGAACTCCATGTAGACAGAATTTACTAACATGTTCTCTGTGGATGCTCTTATGTTTCGACAGGATGGAAGGATCGATTATGATGAGTTTGTGGCGATGAAGAAGAAAGAGAACCTTGAAGCGCAGCCAAAGAAGAGAAGGGGTATTGAGTTCTAACAAAGCACACACTCGGGGGGAAATGCAGCAGACCAATCATCTTCCTAGAGCTTTACAGCTTTGGTCCTAATGTTGGCACTTTGTTGAAATACAATGAGATGGGATGGCTAAATAACATTCATGAAATTTGATTTCTTAGGGCTTACATGTACAGTTTTCTTGGAAATTAATCAATGATCTTGGGGGTGGACTTAGTTGGGGAGTAATTGCCTCATTTTTAATTCTTGAAACTATTTTGTCGTGGCTTTGAGTTGAAAAGTGTGTATAGAGAGAGAAATTGCCGAATTATTAAGGCTAAGTATAAGAATATCATTTCATTATTACATAATATTAACTCGATTTTTTGCTTTCTGTTTTGATAATCTGTCCTCCAAGGTGGCTAGGATATGCAGAAATTAACTCGGTATTTGCTTTTTGGTTATGCAAACTGTGGGTGTATGATTAATATTTAACACACTATTGGTCTTCAAACTGCAGTGTTTTGGATTTGATGCTTTTGTGCTGAATGATTTCTTCAAACTACAAAGGTCATCGTATGTGTACATATTGATGATGTAACCAAGTATATGTAAGTGATATACTTTGTAGATATTTTTTTTCAATATCTATGTGTATAATGCTTCTCATAATGTCATGTAATTTCTTGAATCAATTTTTCTTTTTTTTGGGGGGGGGGACCAAAATGCTGGTGGTTGTGGGTATCAATGTTTAGTTCTGTTAACAACATCATGCTTTCTCTTCCAAGGAAGTGGAATATCCATTTTGACTGGAAGTTCTCTGAGATGAACAAAATTTTTAAGTGGAACAAAATTCTCTGAGATGAACTAATTTTTGGGTTGAACTAAATTTTTTGAAATTGCTTGGGAAAACTAATTTCGTAGGGAAGTGAATTTTGGGGGAACTAAAATTTTCAGGAAAACTAACTAATAACAATTATTGCGATTTATTTATGGACTAATTATAATTACGGGATCAAAGATTTTGAGGGGAAATATTTTAAAAGAGCCGTGCCCTTAGGTCACGACTATCTATATTACAATGGAGGTTACGACTATCTATATTACAATTGAGGGCAGATTTTGAATTTATCCTATGTTGCAGTGTCATGTTTAGTTTTGGGGGGGAATTTTTGGGTTGAAGAGAAATTTGTTGGGAGAATACAAAAGCTTTTCTTTTTTGAAATTGGCAGCATCAAAACTTAATACACTTCATTCAAAAATGACCCAAAAAAATGCGACCAGGAAAAATTAAACCCAAAAAAACAAAAAAAATGAAACCAAAAAAATATGCAACTAAAATTACAAGTATGCAAAAAAGAACTTTATTTCGACTGACCCAAAAAAATTGAAACAAAAAAACAAATGGAATATGCATTCAAAGAGGCGAGTTGAGATTTTTGGGCGTCAAGCAGATGTCTGACCAACCCACTCGCGCTGTAGGCGCCTGCTAAATTTTTATACGCTAATTTGTTGTTCTGCGCCGAAGGCGCCTGCACCGAATTTATTGTTCCTCACCGAAGGCGTCAGTGCCTCTAAATTTTTTTACTCTTATTTGTTGATCTTTTAAATTTTGGCTGTTGAAATATTTTTTGGGGACAACGATTTCGCGGGAAAAAAATCTTAAATGCACCGTGCCCGCGCCGATTTTTAAACTAATTTGTTGTTCCGCGCCGAAGGCGACCGCTAAATGTTTTTACACTAATTTGTTGTTCCGCGCCGAATTTGTTGTTTCATGCCGAATGTGTCCATGTCGCTAAATATTATTACGCAAATTTGTTGTTCCGCGTAATTTTGACCGTGGAAATAATTTTTTGGGAAACAAAGATTTTGCGGGGGAAAATCTTAATTGAACCGCGCCCGCGCCGAAAGCGCCCGTGCCGATTTTTAAACTAATTTGTTGGTCCGCGCCGAAGGCGCCCGCGCCGATTTTTAAACTAATTTGTTTTTTCGCGCCGAATTTGTTGTTTCATGCCGAATGCGTCCATGTCGCTAAATATTTTTACGCAAATTTGTTGTTCCGCGCAATTTTGACCGTGGAAATAATTTTTTGGGGAACAAAGATTTTGCGGGGGGGAATCTTAATTGAACCGTGCCCGCGGGCACGGGTTATGACTAGTATATATATATATATAGTTGATAGATGGCTGTGTGCCTATGTAACAGATGTGTGCGGCCCGTGGGGTAAAAATGACTAGAGTTATAATAGGAAGTAGTTTGAATTTCATTAATGGGAATTAATAATTTTAATCAAGGTGATTTGGGGCTAATTAATATGGATTTAAATAGGTGTAAAAATAGTAAGTTGCAATTGACTTTAAAAGGATTTGGCTTGATTTGAAATTTAGATTTTTAATTTTGAAATTTTAACTTAATCTAATAAGGGATACTAAAAATAAGATTATAATAAAAACAAGAATTTTATTTAAGTGCCATGAAATAATAATAGTAATAATTAATATGGCAAAGCTGGCACGTGCACAGGGATAGTCACGCCTAACTACGGATACGGAACGTCTGACTACGGATACGGGAAAGATAATACACTAGACGAAAACAGATAATAGTAGCGGCAAAAACCGGTCGTTACATCCTACTCACCTTAAGGACGATTCCGCCCTCGGAATCTTATCGGGTAAGACACGGGAAAACGTAAGGGTAACGCTCGTATCTCCTCTCCTAAAGCATACACACCATAACTAACTATCATGCCATATCCTAATAGTATTACTAATACTAGTATCACACCAATAGTATTACTACCGATAACATTAATCATCGTCCATGCTAGTAGTAGTAACAACACACATACATACATTACCAATTACAAATTAACATAACACGTTCAATATAATATCATCCTACAAATACAATCCAACCAATATTATACTCAGGTGAATAGTAACACACTACTACACAACCACATCAATTTACACACTCACGTATTACCAATACACAAGGTAATATCCTACATCTTATACACTCACAATCTATACATAAACATACCACAAATAAAAATACAATCATTCTTTGTCAATTAACATTTCAATCATTTGATCACTTTTACATACCGTATATTACTATATACACGTAATAATACATATCACTATACGTATATACATGCACGTAATACCTTACACTAACACAGATCTATATACTCCTTACTCATAGTACTAGGGTCATCGTAATCTACCCACCTTAGGATCAAGTCCGTCTTCAGACTACCTTAAATAGGCCGATGTAGGGGTGAGCGGACTTAGACACTAAGGTCATTCTATCCCGGTCATACATACATTATAATGAAACAATATACATCGATATCCATACACTTACTCATATATCACACACTTTCAAATACCTATACATACGTATACAAACATACACCACTACACTCCTATCTCATATCTATATAGTACACATATATACACACACCAGTACACACAACCATGGTAATCCACATAGGGTAAGTATACTATTTCATACATCCACATATACGTAGTCACAAACATACGGCTCTGCATACCTCCTGGTATACACATGCTCATACATCATCCCGTAGGGGTAATTATAACAATCCTACTATATATAAAACACATGTGTTCATACAATATATATTTATATACACGCCTATAACTAACCACATACGTATATACGCACAAGCACATGTCAAACACACTAACATATAAACCACATAATAAATCTGCACACACAACTATACGTATACCTATTATTATTTTACCTAACATTCACATCATTGTACTAGTGTATATTTACAACCATTAACAAGTACGACTAAGTTACATATACTCATAGTAACTAGCCAAAACTAAATCTAATACGCTCAGATATTCCTTTAGTGATATAGCTAATCACTCGCCTAAGTATAAATATAACACTTACTACTCTATACTCGATTATATACGTACATGTCACATATTACCGTACATGCACATATAATACAATAGGGCATCACACTATATTAATATACCAAGGTAAGTATACACATACATGGGTCGTAGATAGAGATTCGCACTCACGGGTCCACACTCACTATCTATTCACATGCACCACAACAACACCACAATCAATGCTAAAGGTCTCACTAAGCAATGATAAGCTCTAATGTGATAACTAAGCAAGTGTAGGATTCAGGGTTGAATGAGGCAACGAATTTATGTTGTGATGGATGGTTCCGAATGTGGCATGGATAAGAGGTTAGTCGGTTGGGTGAGATAAAATATTTATGAATAATTAAATAATTAAGAAGATAAGAATATGTGTAAAATAATGACATCATTATAATTTACGTAAAATAGCGAGCATACGGTAGAAGTTAAAATGTAAGATATGATTAGTCAAATAATAGGTGAAAATTGGTTGGTAAAAAGAATTTTTTTAAAAAAAATATATGAAGGTAATGATTATAAAACTGATGCACAATATTTTGAAGTTCTATATAACCTAGGAAAGTATTTTTAAAGGTATATAGGAATGACTATTTTGAAATATGTTGGTAAGAAAAGGGGATAATATTTTGAGCTAGCGAAATGGAAATAACGCTTTTAAAAAAAGAGTTCATTACATGAGGAAAATAGAGTAGCTATATAAGGCTATGTGAAGTATAAGTGCGGAAGGTGTATGTTAGAAAGTCAATATAAGATAATAACTAAAGATCGCGTCAGAAGAGTTTCATAATCACGGTTGGGTTTAAGTCGACTGAAGCGTAGAAATTCTAAGTAAAAGTTTTCGAAAAGGATTTTAAACTTAGCGAAGAATTTAATAAAGGAAAATCGAAAATACCTTTTTTCATAAGACTCTGGATTGCAATGGGGAGGTTCAAGGTTAAAGATGACAGACCTGAAGATTTTATGTGAATCGATGACAAGGAATAGGTTTGACGATCGAAACGTAAGGACGACTAAGAAGTAACTCTGTGAATAGTTACGATGGCTTTCTACGATCATTAATATGGAAGTGTGATGATTAGGAAACAGTAAAATAAGGGGGAAAATAATCATTGGGTCGACTAAGGTTTAGCACTAGGGTTCATCAACACACTAGACTGCGATAGGCAGCCGAGGTGAGGGTTCGTTGGGGATTGAGGTCTGGATCTTATCTATATATCTGGAATATCCTACGCTTTGAAGCCTACTCATTGCAGGTGTCCCAGGTTCGACTTGCACAGCGACGATCGCTACATTCGGTTGGGCCCTAGATTCGATAAATCTAGGTGAATGACTAACGAAACTCTAAAGTCTAATAAAGTTAGAGCTGGATGATCAATCGATAGGGTGACTCCTAAGATGATAATACTAAGTCGTGGCAAGGGCGTCTAACTAATGAGCACGAGTGTTTAACTAACTCTTCCTATTATCCTGGTATTGGTTTCCTATCGTGCTGAGACAAGGTAATTTGAGTAATTTTGCGTACGAACTATTCTGAATGTTTTGGCTAATGAAAAGTGTTCTCATTGTTCTGAATTTCGTAGTTGCAGGACCTGCATGGGCCACCACTAAAACCTGTAACGCTCCGCTTCCCAAAAGACACCGGAAACGAGAGCATTACGCGGTCCGCTTGAACTGGAGCGGTGAAGCTCGATTTCAATAAGCGTCTATGATAAAAACATAGAAGAGGTCCTTGCATTTGCGTATCAGAACAATCAGAAAACATTTCATTAAATTAAAAAAAAGGCACTTCCAGAATTGTTCCTACAAGAAATAAGACAACTGGGCCTCAGCATGGCCAAAAAGAAAACTACAACAAAACACTAATCCTACTACAAGGTACTAAAGCTAAAACTCAAAGTAGTGACGGAAACAGGACTCTAGTCTTCTGCAGAAAGCGGCTCGGCGTCTACGGCGAACTCTGGCCCTCAAAATCAGGCGTCTCGAGGGAATCTTCATAGTGTTCAAACTCGGGATCTGACATACATCCAAAAACATGATGTATGTCAGCAAGGGGACTGCAAGAAGGAGTTAGCAACCCAAGACAAGTATACAACGATATGAATTTTAAGAGACATTAAATATTTAAAAGAAACGACTGTAGCAATTTAACAATTAACAATTTTATAGAAACAGAAACGAGCATCCCTAACATGCAGTTCTAGACGGTTGCAAGATTAAAGTTAAGATTTTCTCTGAGTTCATTAGCATGACAATTTTCCAAGAGACCAAAGTTAGCGTTGCAATTTCAATGTCAAGAGTTCACATCTAATTTAGGGTTCTCGCCTTTAGGTCGTGATGAGAAGGTCGTTCCTCTCACGTGGACTTACCGTGATTGACGCTAACCTACCGCATGCGGGTGGTGCTCTTGAGGAGAGTACCCTTCATACCCGCAGTGGCCGCTCAACCCTAACCCCACCCAAAAGTTTGCTGGAACACGAGCCGGCCTAGTCGACTCACACGACATCACGATATCACGATACCGCCTTCGAGGCACACGATTTCCATGATGTCCATATTTGTTAGGTTTGCCAAGACTCACCGAATTTTACTATTATCAATATTATTACATTTTTGTGACAGTTCTACACAGTAAAAGAGGGTTGAACAATTTGATAGCAATCTCAAAATAATAACGAGCACGTGTTTTCGTTGGACTTGTTACAGAAAGTATTTTTTTCTCCTATTTGTTTAAAATTAAGGTATATCGTATGATATACCATTGGATCCCAAATTTTGTCCTGATCGTCATGGTGTCAGTTTCTCACGTCATTTCACGCCTAATTTTTAAGTTATTCAGCAATACGTGAAAGCGGCGTAAAAGTGCCGAAACTTCGAAAAATCATATCAAATCATATACTTGCCTGATTTTGACATTCTTCGTTGGAAACGTCTCGATGAGTACTGCACTACGGAGAAGATGGTTCGCTGTTTTGGTACAACATACAGCCACGTTAGGTCCTTTTTGACATCTTAAAACAATGAAATAACCTAAGACGTCTAGTATTTCGATTTTATTAGGTCTTCTAGTTTACGGTGTGGGTTGTAAAAGCACAATAAGGGCAGATCCACTAACCAGTGATGTAGGAAAAAGGTCGAAACGCAGCAGTGACGGGTGGAACTTCGAAACAGTGACGTCTGCAGTCTGAACTCGTCGCGGCCATGAGAGAAGCGGTGGACAGCGGCTGTTGCTTCATGTGGAGGGAGGAGATCGAGGGCGCGCAGCTGCGTGATGGCGAGGAGAGCAGAACACCGGAGGGAATGATCTGGCTGCTGCTTGCAGCGCTGCCGTGCACGTGGAGACGGGTTGCGGTGTTGCCAGGCGATCTGCGCACGAGAGGCTGGGTCTGCGCGCTTTCGGCCTGGGCTGCGGGTTGCCGGCGTCGTGTGGAGGAAAGGAGTGGCAGTCGCGGCCTTTGCTTGGAGCTGGGTAAGGGCGTTGCACGTGGAGGAGCCGCGAGGAGATGAGAAGGGGAGCGCCGTGCACTGGGCATCAGTGGGGGGGAATGTCGCGCACGCTTGGGCGAGGGGGAGGCTGCTGAGGCGTTTGCGAGGCTTGGGAGGGTGGTGCGAAGAAGAGGGAGGAGGAGGAGGTGTTCGGCATCGCCTCGTGAGCGTGTGGGAGGAAATATATAGCAGGCGGCGGCTGCGTTTGTAGGTGAAGGGAAATAGAACTAGGGTTTATTATTTAATAAAGGTTGTAGGGGCGGCTGCTATAAGAGTCCTATAGTTTTATACATATATAGGCTGTGTGTCATAGCCTTTAGGGTTACTGTTAAGAGGTTTTCAAAAGGCAGTATGGGCATGAGCACGTGAGGAGGGCTTCGGTTCCCTAGAGTTTCATATTCTCTTTTTATAAAAATAATGCTAGCTTGCTTAGGGTTGAAATGGCAGTGCAAATCTAGGCATTTGGTTAGTTTTATATGATATCCAAGAGGTGAGTAGGCTGTGAAAGGTCATGCACGTGAATAAGGAGGCTATGTTTCTTATATGATAAAAATTTGGGGTTCAGCAATGTATATTTGCACTAGGCTTAGGTTTTAATGGTTAGATTCCCTTATATATATATATATATATATATATATATATATATATATATATATATATATATATATATATATATATATATATATATATGGCGATCTTCGGTTGCGAAAAAGAGGCTTTTCGCACCGTGCGAAAAGATTTTTATCTTTTTTTTGAAATTTTTTTTTTCAAAAATTCTTTTTTTGATGTTTAATCCATACAATTATATACCCCATGGAAAATAATGGGTGAACCCGTTGGGGATTAGAGCACCCATCCACCCGTTACAAATTTAATGGTCTCAAAACGTGCGAATTTGATGAAATGCCTTGATCGAAGGCCAAATGACATTATTTCTCATTGATTATTTTTTGAGGGGGGTATAACAACATATAATGAGGGTGGGAAAAAGAATTTTTGAAAAAAAAAATTTCAAAAAAAAACTAAAAACATTTTCGCACGGTGCGAAATGTTCTCATTTGAAAATTTTCCTATATATATATATATATATATATATATATATATATATATATATATATATATATATATATATATATATATATATATATATATATATATATATATATATATATATGGCTGTGTGCCTATGTAACAGATGTGTGCGGCCCGTGGGGTAAAAATGACTAGAGTTATAATAGGAAGTAGTTTGAATTTCATTAATGGGATTTAATAATTTTAATCAAGGGGATTTGGGGCTAATTAATATGGATTTAAATAGGTGTAAAAATAGTAAGTTGCAATTGACTTTAAAAGGATTTGACATGATTTGAAATTTAGATTTTGAATTTTGAAATTTTAACTTAATCTAATAAGGGATACTAAAAATAAGATTATAATAAAAACAAGAATTTTATTTAAGTGCCCTGAAAAAATAATAGTAATAATTAATATGGCAAAGCTGGCACGTGCACGGGGATAGTCACGCCTAACTACGGATACGGAACGTCTGACTACGGATACGGGAAAGATAATACAATAGACGAAAACAGATAATAGTAACGGCAAAAACTGGTCGTTACAATATAGGTGTCCCCAAAAATACCTCCTCCCTCCCAAGATGATATAGACAAATATGAGCAAAATGTGACCTAAATGTGTGGGGGGAGGGGAGCAAAGATTAGCAGAAAAGATAGCATCAATCATAGCAGCAGCAAAAATATGGGAGGCATCCAGTGTGCGCCTAAGTGGGTGGTGGAGCACCAGCACCATCCTGTGGTGGAGGAGGTGGCGGTGGTGGCTGCTGTGTAATGGGACGAGTAGCGGTAGGTGGAGGCTGTGACAGTTGCGCAAGAATCTGGTTCAGGCTAGCCTGAATACCAGGAATTAAGGTGACGCGAGACTGTACAGCATTAACGGTATGAGAGAGCACCCGAAAATCTCCTCTGAACCCACTAACTTCCCCCTCTAGAGCATGCGGATGCTGAACTAGGGTGTCGGTGGGAGGTGGGACAGAGGGTCGAACTGGTGTGGAACGGGGCTGCCTCGCACGGCTACCGTAAACAACAGGTGCAACTACCGGGTGGGGCTGTGGTGCTGTGCTCACTAAAAGATGCTCAGCCTCTGTGGGAGGCTGAGACGCAGGAATGGTCGAAGAAGAAGGAGGAGCAGCAGAAGCTGAGGCGGTGACAGAGGGCGAGAAGGACAGAGATGTCACTAACACAGAAATGGGGACAAACGTCACAATACTCTCGGTGAAGACAGCTGTAGTGGAGACAGAAGTGTCGACGGCTGGGGAGGCCGTGAATTGCACAGAAAATGACTCCCCAGGGGTCGAGAATAATAAAATGGCCAGGGTCTCCACTGCGGACGTGAAGGAGGGCTCGCCGCTCTCAAGAATGGTGGTGGGACGCTCATGACTCACAGCAAAAATGGGATCGATGGTCGTCGGCACAGTGGTGGTGGTGGTGGTGGACTCAGCAAGTGTACTCCCGACGCTGACAGAAGTGTGTACAGTGGTGTCGGAAGGTGCAGACAGATCAGGTGCAGGCCGAGGGATCTCCGGGTCCAGAGGTGGAAGGAGGGGCTCCTGCTGAGCACCCTTAGGCTCTAGCATGTAAGCAGCTGGGATGAGGACATCCACCACTGGAATCCACTCCCCTCCTGCCGGTCCAATATGAGTCTGAGCGGGGCTCGAAAGAACCATGTAGTCTGTGCCGAAAGGACCGTGCAGCCATACCCAGTGCTGCTGACCATGAGGACGCAGCATCCTCATGTGGGCCATAACGTCAATAGAAAGGGAAGTGGGACCCGGTGGTTGAAGCAAACCAGCTGGAAGGTTTACTCCGCACAAGGGAGCCAGGAGAGTAATCAGCCCGTCACAACAGATAGACGTCCCAGTGCTGACAGAGATAATGATGCAGTCTAAGTACCAACTAGCTATATCAATATCAATGGCAGGGAGTAAAACGTCTCTACCTCTCTCGAAGGTCCTCGCTCAAGTCATCACGTAGAGCATGTAAAGCTCCGGTGTCGACAGCGTCCTCAGCTCATACCTTGCTAAAAAAGTGGTCACCATAAGGCGCTGTGCAATACAGAGGCATGGGTGGAGGATAGCGGAGGCCTTGGACCGGCTAGGATCAAAGGCGAGGGGCGATCCAGTGATACGTGTCCAGAAGGCGTGAGTGTCGAATGACGGCGGGGATGTGCGTGGGACTATACTATCGGTCAGGGTCCGGGACAGGGGACCACTGGAAGTAAGCTCTGAGCATATCGATAGTGATATCGCACTCACGATCCATCAAGCGAATGGAGCATCCCCCCAAGAGTCCTACTAATCGAGCCAAGGACCTCTAATATCGGACGGATGTAGGTATCCGCCAACACCGACAAAAAGTCACGCCATCTCACGTTGTCATACAACTGGAGTAGCCCCTCAAATACCCCTAGGTGCTCAAAATCTGCTATGTGCGCAAACCTAGATGGTACTATCAAACGGTGGGAGATACGCTCAAATCTGGCGCGGTGTGCGTCATCTTTGAACGTGATCCCCATTGTGTCGAAAGTGGGGGCGGGCTGTACTGGTGGAGGTGGAATATGTGCGATAGGAGGTAGAAGTGTGGGTGGTGGCGGGATATGTGGAGGGGAGTCCACCCCTAGCGGAAGAGGATCCAGGATCGCTGGTCCTCTTTCGCTTGGAAGCGGGCTCCCGCATGCGCGACCTAGTGTGGGGCGGCATGTGAGCCGTGAAGCATGCCTACCCAAATGCGAAGTGCTCTATGAGAGGAACGAGTGTACCCGAACACGACGCGAGTGCAATCGATGGATGCGTGCGGAGAATCGCCTCCACCAAGAAGCTCCAAATCAGCCCATGTATCTCCCTCAAGCTAGCCTGAAACACAATTTCACAAATTAGCAATGAAAATCAAAAGTATGGGGTAAGATCACGAGCAACAGATATAAATAGAGATTAATTTGAATATGGGGTTGAGTTGGGCGTACGTGATGGAGAAATGGAGAAAAGTGGAGGATTTGGGTGAAGTGGAGGAAGAACGGCGGCGGACTGGGTGGCGCCGGTGATGTAGGGTCGGCGGCGGTTGTTGGTGCAGGGCGGGGGTGGTCGGTGTGGGGATCCGTGCGGCTCGGGCGAGGTGGGGTTCGATTCGGGTGATCGCGGGGTAAGTCGAAAAGCTCAGGCAATTTGGGATTTTTGGGATTCGGGCCGCGATGTTTCGACTATATAGGGTTGGTCATCGTCCGAGTGATGCGTACACTCGGCTGAGTGGCGCAGGTAAAAATTTTTTCGAAAAGTTTCCACGAAGGTTGCGACTCGGCCGAGCAGCGCTTCCCACTCGGCCGAGTGGACAATGGCCACTCGGCCAAGTGGCAAGGCCATTCAGTGCTTTTTAAGTGCAAAAAATGTCTGATTTACTCGGCCGGGTGGCATATAAATTACAGATAGTGGTTTTTAGAATCTTCCTTGATCAGTACTCTACTCGGCCGAGTAGAGTCTTCACTCGGCCGAGTGGGCTGCTATTTTCAGCTCCAACTTCCTGTTTTTGCTCCACTTTCTGGTTTTCTTCTCCCCGTCAGTTTCTTCCTTCTCCTGAGGCCTAAGTGCATTCCTGGAGCGGTCTCCTTTGCTATGGTCGTCCTCCATTCAAATGTTTCCCTGTTCTCCATCTCTTGCAATGAAAATTAGAGCCCGTTATCAGGATTTTCTTCTACTTTTGACTCTAAACACTAACAAGGATCTAAAACAAAAATAAAATGAAAAATTCAACTAAAAATAAAATAAAACCGTCTGGTTGCATCCCGACAAGCGCTCGTTTAAGGTCTTGAGATTGACCTCTTAAGATACTCGTTTAATGCTCGATGTTCGGCACATGTGAGATGCGCGCGTCAAAATTTCTCGGAAGCCCACTTGGATTTGGTTGTTAATGTTCATGGGTGTTCCTCGGATGCTTTTCATCATGGGTGGTAATGAGGGATGAGTCCCCCAAGCTTCAGCTTTTACCGTCCTTTTTCTTTGCCGGCGGTGACAATTTCTTGTCCTGTGGGGATTTCTTCATATTCTTCGCCGTAGAGAGCTTACATAGCACTCTAATCTTTACGACATCAGCGTCGTCTTTTTCATCGTCCATAGAAGGATCTGGCAGGTCTCCTAACATCTCCATCTTTAGAAGATTGGCCTTCTTTGAAGTCGTCATGGTGCAAGGTACCGATAGCGAATGGCATAGCATCGTCAATGATCTCGTCGAGGAGGTACGAAAGATCTTGGGACCAACCCTTGAGTAGGTATATGCTATTCACTTCATCGGTAGGGGCTCCCTCAGAATAATGCTTGAGACGTTGTCCATTTACCTTGAATGTGACACCGTCTTTTCCCTCCAACTCAAAGGCTCCTCCCGGTTGTATGTGCCTAATGGCGAATGGTCCGGACCATCGTGATCTTAGCTTTCCAGGAAAGAGTCAGAGTCTAGAATTGAATAGTAGGACCTTGTCTCCGACCTTGAAGTCCGTAACGGTGATGCACACGTCGTGGAGAATTCTTGTTCTTTTCTCGTAAATTCTAGAGCTCTTGTAAGTGTCCTGTCTAATCTCGTCAAGCTCATTGATGTCTAGGAGTTATCGCAACGACACGCTCTTGTAGTCATAATTCAAGGTCTTGATTACCCAATATGCGCGATGTTCCAACTTTACCGGCAAATGACAAGCTTTCCCATAAACAAGACGGTATGGGGTGATGCCAATGGGAGTGCGAAAAGCAGTGCGATATGCCCATAGTGTGTCATTCAATTTCATGGACCAATCCTTTCTAGATCTATCGACGGTCTTCTCTAGAATTTGTTTAATTTCCCGATTTGACACTTCCACTTGTCCACTCGTCTGCGGATGGTATGCCATACCGATTCTATGATTCACCCCATACTTATTTAACATGGCTTCAAATTGGCCTTCTATGAAGTGGCTTCCCCAATCGCTTATCAAAGTCCATGGCACTCCAAAGCACGGGAATATATTTTGCTTGAAGAATTTAGATACCACCCTAGCATCATTGTTTGGGGTTGCAATGGCCTTCACCCATTTCGAGACGTAGTCAACGGCCAATAGAATATACTTGTTTCCTTTACTTGATGGGAAGGGCCCCATGAAATACACTCCCCAATAATCAAATAGCTCAATTTCCAAAATGGGTTTCATTGGCATCGCATTCTGCTTCGATATATTTCCCGTCCGTTGGCATCTATCGCAATACTTGACAAAGTCATGTGTGTCTTTGAACATGGTCGGCCAAAACCAACCCCTGCAAAAGCCGCATCCCCTCTCCTCCCCTTGCCGAGCTACCAACCCATCCATGGCCGCCGCTCCTCCCACTTCACCGGCCACTATGGCCGGAGTCGACGCCAGCAAGACCCCCTTCACTGCCCTCCTCCTTTGCCGTAAGCCGCGAAACCGCATTGCAATATCTTTGCGGTGGTTTTGGAGGCGGCGTGATGTCCCCTGTAAGGCATATCATGGCAATGTGAAATGATAGATGAGGCCTCTTCCTTTGAAACACACCTCCGTATAATACCATCCTTGCATATCTTGAAGAGATACTGGTCTTCCCAAAAATAATTGCGGACTTCATGCATGAACCTCCTTTTTTGTTGCGTGGCCATCCCACATGGTTTTATCCCGCATGCCAAATAGTTTACATAATCTTCATACCAAGGCACCTCTCCGGGTCTAATGGCGAATAGCCTCTCGTCGGTAAAAGTGTCATCAATTGGTAAGCTTTCATCCTTCTCGTCATGAATAAGCTTAGACAAGTGATCTGCCACAACGTTGTCTGTGCCTTTCTTGTCTCTAATTTCCCAGTCAAATTCTTGCAATAATAGTATCCATCTTATTAATCTTGGCTTGGCTTCCTTTTTTCTTATTAGATACTTCAATACCGCATGATCGGTGTGCACGATCACTTTGGATCCAAGGAGGTAGGAGCGAAACTTCTCGATAGAGTAGACAACCGCCAAGAGCTCTCTTTCAGTCGTAGTGTAATTCTTTTGTGCCTCGTCCAAAGTTTTGCTTGCATAAAATATTGCCTGAAGCTTTTTGTCCTTCCTTTGTCCTAGCACTGCTCCAATTGCTTGGTCACTTGCATCGTACATAAGCTCGAAAGGAAGATTCCAGTCTGGCAGTTGTATGATCGGTGCGGAAATGAGGGCTTCCTTTAGTGTGTTAAAGGCTTGCAGGCAATCTTCTGAAAAGACAAAAGGGGCATCTTTAGCGAGTAAAGAAGTAAGAGGACGGGCAATTAGGGAAAAATCCTTGATAAAGCGGTGGTAAAACCCCGCATGACCAAGAAATCCCCTAATGCCCTTTACATTAATAGGTGGAGAAAGTTTTTCAATTACCTCAATTTTCGCCTTATCAACCTCGATCCCCCCGAGATGAGACAAGATGCCTAAGAACTATCCCCTTAGTGACCATAAAATGGCATTTTTTCCAGTTAAGAGTAAAATTATTTTGTTGGCATCTTTTAAGCACTTTAGTAAGATTGGTCAAACATGAGTCAAACTTGCTGCCATAGACGGAAAAATCATCCATGAAGACTTCCATGATGTTCTCAATATAATCGGAAAAGATGGACGTCATGCACCTTTGAAAGGTGGCGGGGGCGTTACAAAGTCCGAAGGGCATTCTACGGTAGGCATATGTTCCATAAGGACACATGAAAGTAGTCTTTTCTTGGTCATCTTCATGTAAGGGAATCTAAAAGAATCCCGAATACCCATCCAAATAGCAAAAGAGTATACATTTAGCGAGGCGCTCTAGCATTTGATCAATGAAGGGCAATGGATAGTGATCTTTACAGGTGGCTTTATTCAATTTTTTACAGTCAATACACATCCGCCAACCCGTGACGATACGTGTGGATATAGGCTCTCCCTTATCATTTTTATGACGCTCATACTCCCCCTTTTAGAAACGATATGCACAGGGCTAACCCATCTGCTGTCAGAAATAGGATAAATGATATTGGCTTCAAGCAGTTTAAGGATCTCCTTATTAACCACTTCCTTCATGTTAGGATTTAACCTCCTTTGAGGCTCAATGGAGGTGGCTTCAATATTGTCAAGGTGGATCATGTGCATACAAAGTCTAGGGCTTATTCCCTTGAGGTCAGAGATGGTGTAGCCAAGGACGTCCCTATGGCTCCTAAGGACATTGAGAAGTCTCTCAAGTTGGGTGTGGTCGAGGCTAGCATTAACAATCATTGGATAGGTCAGTTTTTCTCGCAAGAAAGCGTACCTTAAATTAGGAGGTAATTGTTTCAGTGCTACCTCAGGGGGTGTTGTACCCCCGACCTCCTCTTCCTGTGAAAGCATGGCGTCCTCTGTTGCTTCTTCGTTCAGCTCCCCCTATGAGGGTAGGCCCTCGTATGCCAGCTCGAATTCACTTCTTGGTGAGAAGGGTGCATCGGAGTGGACACTGCACAACTCCACTATGTCATCGATGGGACTACCATTTTCCTCTGGTCCACACCTGAAATCAAGAGATAGGTCAGTGCCTTCATAAATGTCGCAGAGAGGATCGTCAAGTGTACTTCCCTGAATCTCGGCATGCCAAATGGGCTCCTCAGGAGTATAGAACTTTCCAATGCATGCTTTGCTACTTTCAAAGTATAACTTGTCGTCCCTTACGTCGACTTTAATGTTGCCCTCGATGGTTCCTTCTGGAGAGATTTGATCCATCACAAAGCTAGCAAATAGTTGTTCAATGGGGTCCACAATGTCGATGGACAAAGCCCCTGTGGTTTGAACCTCATCAACAAGTTGTTTCAAAAGAGTTGCAAAGGAATCATCATCTCCCAGGCTAGACTCTGTTCTCATCGTCGTGTCTCCCATGTCACCTGCTTAAGATTCTATTGAAAAATCTGGGAGGGCACGCCAATTTGAGCATCAAATAGAGTCAAAAAGAAATAAAAGAAAGATAGAAGGTGAGATGTAACCGGGTGAGCAAAATCGAATACCATTGGCCTTCGGCAATTGTGCCAAAAACTTGATCGCGTCCAGATATACACCCCAAAAACGACTGTAGTTTTACCGCAAGCGAACGGCGTAGTGGCGAGCATGTATCGAACACATGGATGACAATTGACAGTATCCTACTTTGATCACCTAGATATTGATGGAATAAGAATGGTTCGGATAATAGTGTGTCACAATCTTTCGAATAGAAAATAGAATTCAATATAATAAAAACGTCTAGGGATAGGAAATGCCCACTATGGACCGTCACTTATCCTTGTGAATCGTGAATCTCAATATTGTAAGGCTTGAATTGAGGTGAACTGGTCGCAACTGAATGTAGAACCAAGCTCACGCTCTCGCGCTATTGCCGGTCTATAGCAACCTAGATTAGAGCACACTCTCGTGCAAATCCTAACCTAAGCCACTAGCATGAAGATCGACATCATCGTCCAATCATACCTCGAGCCCACTCTCGTGCAAACTTGAGCTACGATCTATGTTATGATAGTTCGTATTCGTCCAATCTCTTGCAAACGAATATTAGTATAGATTTATAATAAAATCCTTGCTTTAGCACAATCTCTTGCAAACCAAGTCTAGAGAATCTCGATTATAAACCTAAATTGAATATCTAGGCATTCCCATCAATTGGGATCCAATCTCTTGCAAATCCCAATCGATAGAAATTCCTAGCTATTCGTAGTAAATCAATCACAACCTAATCGTTATCAATCCTAGCAACAATTCAATTCATTCATCAAAATTCAAAGATCTGGTCCATAGGGTTCATCCCCATGCCCTAGAATGACGAAACTACTTACATATCATCATGGAAATCTCAGAAATAAAGAAATATATCATAGCACAATTCATTGTAGAGAAGAAACAATTCATAAAAATAAGAGTTTTAGAGAGAAAGATCAAACCAAATTGTGCATCTATGATCTCCGGCTAAGATTTACAAAAGGAATAGCCATCAAAAATTAATCCAAGTCTCTCCTAAAACTAGGGATAAAACTAGGTTTAAATACAAGCTAAATTCGTCCAAAAGATCATGACAGAATTACCCCTGCGCAGCCCAGAAAACCAAATTTGCATAGCAGTCGGACTACGCCACTCGGCCAAGTGACCTATGTCACTTATGTCACTTGGCCGAGTGGCAGACCCAATAAAAGAAAGAAAGTCTGGGAAAATTGGGGGTCTGTTGCTCTGTCTGACTCGGGCAAGTGGGCTTCTCCACTCGGCCGAGTGAGCAATCTTGCTCGACCAAGTGGGTCTTCTCAAAATTTCCAGTAAGTTGGCTGCTTCTAGGAAGAAAATCCCTATCATACTCGGGTGAGTGAGCTTCCTCACTTGGCCAAGTGGACTTTCTTGCTCGGCCGAGTGAACTTCGTAAATTTACAGTATGTATCCGTTTCACTCGGTCGAGTGCAGTCCTTCACTCGGCCGAGTGAACCTTCTGTTCAGCCGAGTGAGCTGCTTTTGGGCTCTTTTCTTCTCCTCCTCGCCTCCTCGTCGATTTTATCGAATTTCTTCCTCTTCCGCTCATTCTCAAGCGCTAATAACTCCTCAAATAAGTGTGGGCGACGCTCCGGTGCGCGCGAAAGTCTCTTGATCTCATTTTTGCTCCAGATCGCTCCATATCTCTTGAAATACGACAAAAACAAGAAATGGTGAAAAGTAACGCGATATCGTCAAATAATCATGGAAAACATAATATGGGCGATCGAAATGACATGAAAACATGCAGAAAAAGGTGTAAAATAAAGAGTGGTCATGAGGCTACAACACAATAAGGAGTGTTAATCTTCAAAGCCTGTACAGAAGCAAAAGGTGATTGCTTTCAAGGCCGTCAATGACAAGATTGAGTTGAGAAAGAAGTTCAACGACATCGATGAAAAGCTTAAGAAGAAGAAGACGCATAAACGTATTTCAAGTGAGGATGAAGGAGATGATGAACAAAGTGATGAAAAAGATGGAGCGACCATGGAGCTTACCAACAAACTCATGAGAATCATGAACCCATCTCAATGTAAGAAAGCTTTGAAATTATTTTCTAATACTAACATAGCTTTTGTCACTAGTCTTAAGTGTGGTAAGACAGGTCATTATGCGAATAAGTGCCCAAAGAAGGACAATGTGAAGTATAATGGCAAATGGAAGAGGTACTGGAAAGGGAATATAGGAAGAATCCCGCATTTGTTGGCACTTGGGATGAGTCTTCCTCTGATAATGATAGCGAAAGTGAACGTGAAAAGGAAGGTGTGAATGCCTACACGTTCACATCCATCGCAGATGATGCGAATGTTCTCGTAGATTTGCTTACACTGACGTGTGGAAATGCCAACCAAAAGACCAAGAAAAGCATGCGTCTTATGGTGATTGGTAAAGATTCATCATCCTTAACTGAAAGTGATTAGGAGAGTGAAGAGGACAAAGAAGAGGAGAGTGAAGAAGAGAAGAAAGAGAATATGGAGGAAAGAAAGAGAATATGGAGGATCTCCATGAAAACAAGGTAATGCTTGCTTCCTCAAGAAATTAGCTAAAGTTTTATCTTCTTATCTTCTCTTAAAGCTAAGCATGATATTGTTGGCCTAAGTTAGCTCAAAAACTGAGGCCTATACTTTGTTTTGATGATGTCAAACAAGTTATGCGGTTCTAATGTGCATATCTAATGAGTTTCAGGTCATTCGGAAGTCAAAAGGCAATGATCTGTGCTAAAACAAGGTTAGCAAGGCCGTGCATGTTAGTTACACGACCGTTCGTATCAAAATCTAAAATCTGCCAGAAGAGCCATAGAAACACCACCGTGTTACATGGCTGTGTCGAAAAAACAGATTCTGAAATCACAGTACAGGGACAACACGGGAGTACAGCAGGGCCGTGTCGAAAAAACAGTTTCTAAAATCCTGTACAAGTACCAACAAGGTTATTCCACAGGGCCATGCTAAAACTGCAAAATTGAAGATAAAGGCCAGAGTTTAAACAACACGGCAGTGTCGACATACGGAGTCCATATGAAGAACTAATTTGACCAGTTTGACTAATCAAACGTCCATGTTTAACTTCAATCAATTTGGAGAAGTTTTTAATCCTTTGGAAGACCAATTTGAAGAGGAGTTTCCAAATAAAGAGATCTATCATATCAACGAAGAATGGATTGAAGATTACAAATCAGATTAGAAGATCAAGAGTTTCAAATTGAAGAAAACTCCTCATCCCATCTAAAAGGATAGCCATCCTTTGAGAAATAATTGAAGCATCTAGCAAAAAGGTCCACAGATTTTTCATCCTTGATAGCCAGCCTAAGTCCTCCATTCATCAAAGATTCAAATGTGTGAAGAAGAAGGAGGAGGAGATTTGCAGCTGTGGATCTGAAAAGGCGACAACTTTCTTTACACACGTCAGAATTGAACATTGTTTACGCCTACAAATTCATTGAGGGACGATGTACTTCACATTGACTTATTTTCAGTTTTATTTTGGTGTTAGATCATATTTGTGAATAGCTTTATTCCAAAGCTATCTTTGTGCTTTAACTTTTGAAAATAATCGCTTGTACAGTGAGATCACTACCTGAAAGTGTGATCGTTTGGTTTTTCTCTTTTTTCTTATAAAAGAGGGTGATAGCCTCAAGGGTTTGGGGTCGGCGTAGAGGCGAGCCTAGGTAGGAAGCCACTCCGTTGAAAAATCATTGATGGCATATTTCTGTGATTTGGATTTGTTGATCTTGTTCATTGATTTTTTTATTTGTGCCTACACCCTATTCACCCTCTCCCCACGCCCCTCTACTGTGTGTTTTTCAATTAGTATCAGAGCAGGATTTCTTTGGACTCAAAGTCTAGTGAAATTTCGATCCTCATTGCAAAAATTCCCTATATCTATTCCATGAACACTAATAACCAAAAAGAATGTTATTTTTATTTACGATAGCCTTTATTTGATGGCACCGATTACAGTTTTTGGAAACAAAGAACATCCATCCACATTAAGGGCATTGACACAGCCTTGTAGAAAATCAATAATGAAGGCTTCACCCTATTTGATAAACCTGTGCCAGAGCAATACAAGGAAAATGAACAATTAGGGAGCTTAAATGCTAAGGCCATGAGCATCTTGTTTTGTGGCCTTAATAAAGTTGAATACAATCGTATTTGCTCTTGCACCACTGCAAAAGAGATTTGGACTAGGGTGGATGTAAGAGACGCAACAGAAGTTACAAAGACTCATATTTGTATGTTGCTACAAAAGTACGAGAACTTTTCTATGCTTCCTAATGAAAATATTAACTCTATGTTCTCTAGCTTTGCAGATATCGTGAATCCTCTCAAAGCACTTAGAAAGAAAATTCCAGAGGAAGACTTGGTAGGGAAAGTCTTATACTCACGCTCCAAAGATTGGATACAACAGAGAATTGCAATAGAGGAAGCACACAATCAAGCTTCCATTACTTTCGAACAACTCATGGGAAAGTTAATGGCATACGAAGTACAAATGAAGATGTTGAGTATGAAGCACCAAAGAAGGAGGAGAAGTCTCTTAAGGCGGATAAAGAGTGAAAAGAACCTTACTTTCAAGGTAATCAAGTGGCTCAACGATATAGATGAAACTAAAGAAGATGAGATTGCTCTTATAGTCAAAGGATTCTCCAACTTCTTACGTAACAACAGCAGAAAAAACAGGAAATATGAGGAGAAGTAAGAAGAAGGATGAAGATGACGAGGAAAGCTCTGCTACAAGGTGCATAATAAACAAAGACACTTGAAGGCGAATTGTCCTATTCTAAAGTGCAAAGGGATGGAGAAGATTGTCGATGGAGGAAAGAAGCCAACAAAGCGAGGAATGATGGAGCCATGGAGTAATAGGGATGCCAAAGAACTTTTAGATGACGATGCTTCTAACGACAATGGAACTTGCCTCATGGCGGTCAGATCAAAGGTAAAATTTAAGCCTAGCAAGTCAAATTTTAATGAAGGAAATTTTCAAATAAGTGAAGACATGTTTTCAGACATGGAAGAAGCTTACTAATACCTAGTTGATCTCTTTAAGGAAATGGCTCCTAGATATGTTAAGCTAAGAAAATCACGAGACACCTTAAAAGAAGAACTAGGAAGTGTGATAAATAAGAGATATGTACTTTTTGCTAAATGGAAAGAACAAAAAGAAATTATTAATAGTTTTGATGAAACCCACTTAGAGACCAAGATTCTAGAACTAGAAGAAACTAATAAAAGATGGGCTAAGCTAAAATGAGATAACTAAAATTTAGCCAAAAAATTGAAAGAGAAAATTTGCTCCCTTAGTTCTAATGAATCCAAAGTAAAAAATTTTAACCAAAAATTAGCTATCTACGAAGAAAAACTAGAATAACTTGTAAAAGAAAAATCAAATTTAATAAAAGACAAAAACAATGCTACTAAAGTGGAGACTAGTGAAAAAGAGAAAAGATATGAATCTAGGATAAGTGAACTTGAAAACGAAAACTAAAATCATAGCTCTACCATAAAAAAATTCACTAGTAGCCAAGTAAGCTTCAACAATATGATAAATGGGCTTAATAATAATACTAGCAAAACATGGCCTAGGATTTTAAAAGAAAAAGAAACAAATGAAGAAGAAACCTAAAAGGACCATGGAGAAGAATTTTGCTAGATATGTGCGCCCTCCATACTTCAAGCATGATAAAAACATGTTTTCTAATCCTTTACATGCCAATTGTACATGCTTTCATTGTACTAGAAAAGGACATGATACGTATGATTACTTTGCTAGATATTATCCTGAATATTTTATATGGGTTTCAAGGTATCGTACTAACAATTGTGGATCCAAGATTTGGTTACCAAAAGGTGCATCTTCTTTTGTAGGTGCATCTTCAAGATTCGGATGATAGCTTGTGGTACCTTAATAGCGGTTGCTCGAACCATATTACGCTATCAAGTAAAGAGTGAGGGACGGTAACCCTTGGCGATGGGAAGAAATGAAAAATCTTGGTCAAAGGTAACATTGGTAAGATTCCAATTGTAGTCATTTAAAATGTTAATCGTGTAGATGATTTAGCACATAATTTGTTAAGTGTGGGTCAACTATGATCTATAGACTTTAAGGTGTATTTCGAAGATGACAAAGTACATATTTTGAAAGAGTGTGATATTCTTTTCAAAGGCACACCATATAATAACATCTATACTATCAAACTTAGTGATTCAAATATTCTAAAATGTTTAGTTGCATCACATAAGACTAGTTGGGTATAGCATTGAAGGTTAGGCCATACCAGTATGGAATTAATCTCAAAGATTGCTCGTAAGAAACTTGTGAGAGGGTTACCTCAAATTAGTATTGATAGAGATAAGCTTTGTGATGCATGTCAACTAGGCAAGCAACATACATTAGCTTCAACCGTAAAAATGTTGTCTCTACTACTAATCTTTTGTAAATTATACATTTGGATTTATTTGAACTAACAAAGGTTGCTAGCTTGGGTGGTATGCATTATTGCTTTGTCATTGTCGATGATTTTTCATGATTCACTTGGGTTTATTTCTTGACACACAAACATGAGACTTTTAATGTTTTCAAAATGTTTTGTAAAAAGGTTTAAAATGAAAAAGGTTTTTCTATAATCACAGTTAGGTGTGATCATGGTGGTGAGTTTGTAAATGCCAGCATTGATGACTTTTATGTTTCAAAATGTTATTCACATAATTTTTACGCCCCGAGGACACCACAACAAATAGGGAGGTTGAGAGGAAAAACTGCACATTGCAAGAAATGGCTAGGACCTTGATTCATGATTATAAATTGAAATTGTATTTTTGTACGAAACCATACATACATCTTGCTACATTTTGAATCATGTGTCAATTAGACCTATTTTTGAAGAAAGCACCATATGAGCTTTATAAAGAGTTAACTCCCAACTTATCACATCTCAAACCATTTGGATGCAAATGTTATATTTTGAAAGTGGGTGATAACATGGATAAATTTGATGCTAAATCCGATGATGGTATTTTTGTTGGATACTCTCTACATAGAAAATCTTATATAGTATTCAACAAAAGAACCGTTACTATCCAAGAAACCATACATGTTAAATTTGATGAGAAAAGTGATATTAACGAATCTTTTAGTGCTGCAGAATCTCCTGAAATCGTAGGGGAACTTGAAGACTTGGATTTGAATGCTAGCAATTCCAATGAGCAAAGGGAAAACAATGATAATGCACCTATAGAGGAAGAGGAAGCTACTACATCATCACATGATCACCCTAAGGATTGGCGCTTTAAGAAGGATCATCCTAAGGACCAAATTCTTGGAGACACGGCTGAAGGTATACGCACTAGAAGTAGCTTTAATTTGATGGTTAACTTTCCTTTTATATCTATTTTAGAACCTAAGAATGTGGATAGTGCGTTGGAAGATTCTTATTGGATTATGGCAATGCCGGAGGAATTGTCACAATTTGAGAGGAAATAAGTTTGGAAACTTGTCCCAAACCCAAACACCAAACAATCATTGGTACTAAATGGTTATTTAGAAACAAACTTAATGAATTGGGCAATGTCATCAAAATAAAGCTAGATTGGTTGCCCAAGGATACAACCAAGAGGAAGTGATTGACTTTGACGAAACCTTTACTACCGTCGCAAGATTGGAAGCAATTCAGATGCTTTTAGCATTCGCGAGTTTTATGAAATTCAAACTCTACCAAATGGATGTCAAGAGTGCTTTCTTGAACATGGTTTTATTAGAGGAAGTCTATGTCAAACAACCTCCTGGGTTTGATGGTTCGACCACTCGGATTATGTTTTCAAGCATAAACGTGCCTTATATGGGCTCAAACAAGATGATAGAGATTGGTATGAGTGACTAAGTAAATATTTTACTTGAGAATAATTTTTCTATGGGAAAGGGAGATAAAACCTTATTTGTCAAACTTCAAAATAAAGATATACTAATAGTGCAAATACTGATGATATTTTTTGGTGCTACTAACAACTCTCTTTGTGATGAATTTGCCAAGTGTGTATCTAGCTAATTTGAGATGTGTTTGAAGGGTGAACTCACATTTATGCTTGGATTGCAAATCAAACAATGTGAGGATGTGATTTTCATCAATCAAGAAAAACATGCAAGGGAATTGGTCAAGAAATTCGGCCTTGAAAATGCAAATGAATGCTCCACACACATGTCAACAACAGCGAATGTAGATAAGGATGAAAAGGGAAAGAAGGTGGACGAGTGCATGTACTGAGGTATGATAGGTAGCCTATTATATTTGACATCTAGTAGGCCCGATATAATGTTTAGTGTGTGTTTATGTGCTTGATTTCAATCATGTCCTATAGAATCACATCTTTCCTTATTAAAACGAATTATTCGGTATATTAAAGGAACTTTAGATTTTGGACTATGGTATCCTTGTTCCTCATCTTTTGAGCTTGTTGGATATTGTGATGCGGATTTTGCAGGAAGTAAGACCGATCGTAAGCGTACTTCGGGCACTTGCCAAGTACTAGGTATATCTCTAGTTTCTTAGTTTTCCAAGAACAAAACTCCATAGCATTGAGTACAACTGAAGCCGAATATGTTTTGAAAGGTTGTTGTTGTGCTCAAATTCTATGGATGAGACAAACCCTCAGAGATTACGGTCTTACTTTTCAACCAGCAACAATTTGGTGTGTTAACAAGAGCGCTATATACATATCTAAAAATCATGTCCTACACTCTAGGACTAAGCATTTTAATATTGATCATGTTGATAAGAAAGATATCTATATAGACTAGTTTGATACCGAAAAGCAATTAGCAGAAATTTTCACCAAACCCTTAAATCAATATCAATTTTGCTTCATTCGAAGGGAATTGGGGATTATGACACTAATTGAGCACTAACACACTTATCCTTGCACATACACATGCTTAAACATTGTATCTAGCTTCTACATGTTGATTATATCTCAGGTCATTATAGGCTAGTTCACATATTGTATGTGCATGCATCACCGTCATCAATATTCTTGAATATTGTTAAGAATTTTATGTGAACTTTGTTTGACATTCTAAAAACATTAAAAATGATTTTGATAATGGTGTCTCATATATATGCACATTCCACATGCTTGAATTATGAATAATTTAATGAAATTTGTTAGCATGCCATATTGCTTGATTTCATCTAATTGATTAAGTTATATACTTTATGGAAATACATGGAGGATGTCTAAACTGTTATGAAATCGAAATCTTGATTGTCTCTATACTTATTGCACATATAACTCTCCTTGAATAAATGTAGTAATAAGAGACGAATATGTCGATGCCTTCCTGTATCACTATTCTAAGACACCAACATAGCAAGAAAGAATGAAATTAGTAATTATACAAGGAGAAAGAGTATTGGCAAAAAAGATAATATATACCAAATTCTTTTGATATTGGTGGCTAGTAACTGGATTTTAAGGGTTTGTTGAGCAATGCGTATGACATATGGTAGATAAACTAACCAACTAGCGCACCTCAACTCCAAAGGGCCCGAAATTTAACACCATGGTATCCTATGTTGGGTGCCTTCTTATTTCTTGCTTAAAATTATTCCATATGAGTTGAATGTTCACAATATGTTCAGGACAATTCTATGTTTTTGAAATCTAAGTTTCTAGCATCAACATATGGTTCCCATACTTTATATAACATTTTCTTCTTATTACTTTCATGTAATGGACGTATACTTTCATTGATCATGACATTATTCATAACTTGAGCTTGTGGGGAGAACGCATTCGTATGAATCTCATTGTCAATTTCATGTTTCTTTGATATGCTATCAATAATTCATCTCTTATTATTTACAACTTCAATGTTATTTGTGACCTTTTCGATAGATGACAAAAGGGGGAGAGTACAAAAAATTTAGACATCAAAAATACCGATGCATTGATCCAGGGGGAGAGATAAGGGGAGAGATGGACATTGAGATGCATAATTTGTGGGGGATCCTTGCACGAACATGAGCATATGCATTATATGTCTTGTTCCTTATATTTTTAAATCTCAATTTTTCTATGCTTGTTTGCCTTTATCAAAAATGGGGAGATTTTTGGCCAAAATTAGCTCACTAACTGAGGTCTAAACTTTGTTTTGATGATGTCAAACAAGTCATACGGTCATAATGTGTCTATCTAATGATTTTGAGGTCATTCGAAGGTCAAAAGCAATGATACATGCTAAAACTTGGTTGGCACGGCTCTGTGTTGTAGTTGCACGGCCATGAGTATCAGAATCTAAAATCTGCAAGAAGGGCCAAAGCAACACGACCGTGTCGAAAAAACCGTTTCTGAAATCTTAGTATATGGCCAACACGATCGTTCAGCACAGCCGTGTCGAAAAACAGTTTTTGAAATCCTTCACAAGTGCCAACACGGCCGTACCACACGGTCGTGCTGAAACTACGAAATTTAAGATAAGGCTAGAATTTAAACAACACGGCCATGTCAACCAGCAGAGTCCATATGAAGCCCTAATTTGACCAGTTTGACCAGTCAAATGTCCAGGTTTGACTTTAATCAACTTAGAGAAGTTTTTAATCCTTTGGAAGACCAATTTGAAGGGGAGTTTCCAAATAAAATATATATATCAAAACAATGAAGATTGGATTGAAGATTTGAAAGAAGATTAGCCGATCAAGAGTTTCAAATTGAGGAAAACTCATCATTCCCTATAAAAGGATATCCATCCTTTGGAGAAATTAATTGAAGTATCTAGCAAAAAGCTCCAGTGATTTTTCATCCTTGCTAGCCGGCCTAAGTCCTCCATTTATTAAAGCTTCAAGTGCACGATAAAGAGGAAGAAGGAGATTTGCAGACGTGGATATGAAAAGGGACAACTTTCTCTACACACGTCAGAATTGAACACGGTTTGCTCCTACGAACTTATTAAGGGACGATCTACATCACGGTGACTTATTTTCAGTTTTATTTTGGTGTTAGATCATATTTGTGAATAGCTTTATTCAGAAGCTATCTTTGTGCTTTAACTTATAAAAAAATAGCTTTTACAGTGAGATCACTACCCGGAAGTGTGAGCGGTTTGTTTTTCTCTTTTTTGTTATAAAAGAGTGTGAACGCCTCAAGGGTTTGGGATCGGAGTAGAGACGGGGAGCCACTCTGTTGAAAAATCATTGCTTGCATATTTCTGTAATTTGGATTGGTTGATCTTGTGCTTTGATTTTTTAATTTGTGCCTACACCCTATTCACCCCCTCCCCCTCTACGGTGTGTTTTTCAGATATTTTATTAGCTAGTCAAGTGAACACTCCCTCTATTGATGTCAAATCACCTATGCATACTAGACACACTTTAGGTGATTGTGAGAAAGAAACAATTCTTTCTCAAATCAAGAATCTTTGCATAGAAAATGAAGAGTTGAAAGCCAATAATCTTGAGTTAGAATTCTGATTTCTCTACTTTGAAATGCGATGAGAAATCCCAAAAACTTCAAAAATTTGTTACATCCGGTAATTGCCTCAATGATTTGCTTAAACAACAACATCTGAAAAATCATCGAGGCTGTTTGGGTTATGTCTTAAATAGTTGTTCCCAACCCACCACCTCTTCTTTTGGAACTAAAAAAAATCTTATCAAGTTCTTAAATAGATGACCAGGATTTCTTGTACAATAACACTTACATTAACAAGAAGTTTGTAACACACGATGTTGTGAATGAGAATCAACATGATTCATTTTATGCCAAGAGGCAGGCCATTCACAATATACATGCTAAGAAATTATCTTCTACACACAAGCATTCCTATCCCTCGAATTTTTATGCCATGTCTCATCCTAGGCTCACTTGTTTCAAATACCAAGAGTTGGGACAGTATGCTAATGTGTGTCCCAAAAGGAGGTCATACAAGAGGACTAGGAATGCTATGAGACTTTGAATTCCTATCAATGTAGGGCTGCATGAAAGGATGCCTACGTTCTATCACAGTTAAAGATGTGATTTTCTCTAGCAAATTTGCGTTAGTGATTTCATTAGAAAATCAAACTCATCTTGGGTTTGGTGGCCTAATGTTTAATCCACACACACTTAGTTGTTTGATTATTGCATATTCTTTTGCATCCATCCTATGTACGTTTCCCTTCATTTCAAAAATATTATTTAAAAAAAAATTATTTGGGAATGGGATGTATGGTATTGATATGTTATATATGCAATTTTATCCATGTACTAGTCATAACACGTGCCCGAGGGCACTGTTCATTTAAGATTTTCCCCCGTGAAATTTTTGTTTCCCAAAAAATTATGTCCATATCCAGAATTTAAAAGAACAACAAATTAGCGTAAAAATATTTAGTGTCACGGGCGCCTTCGGTATAGGCACCTTCGGTGTGGAACAACAAATTCGACGCATGTGCCTTCGACGCAGAAAAACAAATTCGGTGCGGAATAACAAATTAGCGTAGAACAACAAATTCGATCCGGAACACCAAACTAGTGTAAAAGCGGGCGCCTTTGGCATGGGAAATTATTTTCATATTGTTGCCCTATGCATCGAAGAGACGGTGGGCCCCACGTTGAGGAGAGATCATTCGATCTGCACTGCATTCGATCTGCAGCATTAAGTGCAAGTTTAAGTTTTTTCCCCAAATGCATTAATTGCACTCTACTATTCCCCAGAAACTTTCATTTCCCAAAAATTTTTATTTATCCATAAACTTTCATTTCCCAAGAAATGTTTTTCCCTCCAAAACTTTCCACAAAATCTCATCTCAACCATTCATTCCTCAAGATTAAATCTCAGACATTCTTCTACCAACCATTTTGTCCTAGTCAGCTTGTCCTAGTCAGCCTTACAATTCAAAAATAGGCATCAAATGTAATATAGATATGACATAGTGTGAGTTTTTATATACTATGTATTTTCAAAAATTATTTTGATATTTTCTTCCTTTCATGATTTTAAGATATGCCCAATCAAAATTGTTGGATACTATTTCAATTTAATGATTTTGACATTGTTATTGCTTGGTATGTTTATTTCTATGACAATGTCATTTATCAATGTCTTTATTTGATTTCTATCATTTTGCATTGATTTCTTTGGCTTATGTCTCCATATTTGTATTTATTTCATAGAGTCAAATTTTTGTTCCATTCTATGATCTAGGTGGCCATGGTATAGTAAACGATACCAACTTTATATTTTAATTAGGTACCATACACTTATCTATTTTCTATTGTTATGATTTTGTGGGAGAGTGTTTTCCATGACATGGGGGGAGCATGTCCACCTTTTTGACAATAACAAGGGGAAGAAATATATAGATTATGTAAAAATTGAATGTTTGCATAAATGTCTTTTTATATCATTTAGCATTGATTTTACATATGACACTTATATGCATTTTTTTCTATTGTTTTACAATTGATATTACAATTGGTATGCATATAAGTCGGGGGAGCCATTAGTATGTTTTTATTTCTTATTTTTACATAATGGGTGTCATCATTAAAAAGGAGGAGATTATTGGATATTGGACATTAAGCCAATACTGTTTTGATGATGATCACCACATTATTTAGTTGCTAATAACTCTACATGTTTTATTCTTAGATTTATTGATTATCTTGATGGAGATAAAGCATTATGTGATGGGATGATGGTTTCAAGGCTATGGAGCAAAAACATTGTATAAAGAATGAAGAAATTCAAGTGTATTTTTATTTATTCTTCATGTATTTTGCTTTTGTTTATAGAATATTTGTAAGCCTTAAATAGCTGCACACACTCATTTTCATCATTTTCCATATGGTATCATAGAATTAGTCTAGAACTCAACACATTTGGTTCCTTGGCCAAAAAAATCTTTATTGTGTTTTTGGACCAGGACTAGAAGTCTGGTGTAGGACTCCCAGATGTCTAGTGTGTCTATATATCAGCTATTCAAACATACCCATATGTCAGATGTCTGAAGTACATTGGTCAGACGGCTGAACAATGGATCAGTCGTCTGACGGGTGAAATTTAGACGTCTGATTTCAGTTGGTTTATTTTCTAAGAGATGTCTCTCTCGCTCCTCACCCATGTTTGATCAGCCGTCTTATGTAGAGTTATCAGACGTCTGAATAGTGTCGCATCCATTTGATTGTTGTTCTTTAGACGTCTGGTTACTGTAAGTTTGGTCATTGTTTTTCTTCAAACTAACAGTTGATTTGTCGTCTGATGTTGTGGTTCTTAGAATTCTAATAGTTGATTAGCCGTCTGAGAACCCTTCTCCATACGTATGATGACTCGGCTTTTCTGCCCATATATAGTCGTTAGCCTGCAGATTTGTGGGTTGTTTTTCTTAGATCTTGTACAGTTTTGAGGGATTATTTAAAACTCATTTGAGCTGCATTTTTACAAAAACTCTACACATATTGAACTCTCTTTTAGAGCCAAATCCAAGTGCAACATTTTCTTTCTCTCATTTTTCTTTCACCTTAATTAGTGTTATGCATTGATCCTTAATCAAGAGAGAAAGCTTCAAATGCACTCAAGCTCAGCTGCGGCACTTTGGTTTTTCACACTTCATGCCTTCATCTTCACTATATGTAAATCTATTCAAGGCATAAGAAAGTGTGTTATTGTGTTAATAATTTCATTTTAACCTAGCTCTCGGGTTGTGAGAGCATATCGAAGTGTTGCTCTAATTGGAGGATTAGTCCATCTTTAGGAGGGTTACTCCTTAGATGGGATACTCCTCTGTAACCTTGGAGGGTTACTCATTGGTGTTCTGGTTATGGATTGTACTCTCGTATGATTCTTAGTGCCCTGGTTAGGGAGCATAGTGAAAATCTACAGCTCGGGTTACGAGGGTGGTACTGGAGTAGGCATTACCGAATTAGGATACTTGAATGTGTTTGCATTTAACATTCTCTCTTGGTGATTGTGTTGGAATTATTATTTTTGCATTTGCTTAATTATTTTAATTAGCATTTTTAATTGACACTAGACTATTCATCCCTCTCTAATGTGTTGCTTAGTGTTTAGGATCTTACAGTTGCCAATTAAGTCTTTCAAGGTGAGCCTTGAAAGATCATTTTCTTCCTTTATGGCCATTGTCTTCCTCTCCCACGTGGGTGTGAGAGACTGGAAAATCTTGCTTACATTCTCACCTTGAGAATAGCTCTTGCCAAGCCTCGCAAGAGTGTTGATTATTTTCGTTAAGCATGTGTACATCTCCATAATTGATTCTTCTTGGATCATCTCAAATGCTTCATACCTATCAGCATAAAAAGAAAATTTAGAATTTTTACACTATCATTTTCTTCATGTGTTACCTCAAGAATTTTCCATATGGCATAAGCGATGGTTACTAGAGACACCCGGTTGCACTCTGTGTTGTCGATGGAACAATAGAGTGTGTTCATTACTTTAGCATTCAATTCATCTTGCTCTTCTTCTTCTTTGGTCCATCCGCTTGATATTGTGGGTGCTTCATATGGAGTCTTCACCATGGTCCACAAGTAATAGGAGATGGATTTGAGATAGATCTTGATACAGTTTGTTGCAGGGTAAATCCGCTAACACTGAATTTGTATTAATGTGGGGAACCAATGGCCCGATGGTTACAAATAAAGGGGGATGATGAGGCTAACTACGATCTAGGATGATTTGAGGGTGAGGTTCTCGAAGTCGCCAGTTGGGAGGAGTAGGTCGCCTGATGTTTGGTGATGGAAGCTCGACCATTGGTGAAGGATGATGCGGGATGCTTATCCGATGGCATCAGGTAGAACTTCCTTCAAGAAAAGCAACTCGTCAGAAAGGTCGGGCCTGCTTTCAACATGTATCCCATTCGATGCTAAAGTCGGGCAGTGATTGATAAGAGGGTGTCGAACACGAAGGGCGATCTTAGAGGCAGATTGGCGCTAGCGTGGCGGACTAGTGGGGAAAGCACGAATATGTGGAAGATATTAAATTTGTTAGGAATGTGTTACCAATTCATCCAACCAACCCCTTTCTTGTTGGAGGATAAGGGGTATTTATAGGCTGCTGGAGTCGGTTGCTTCTACTGAGCTGGCGGGGCCGGGGTTTCAGGGATCCGACCGTTGGTGTTAGGGCCAAATGTTTCAGTCATACTTTTATCAGGTGGTCAGAGCTGTAAATGTTAGGTGACGCTTTTATCAGGTTGTCTGGCGGCGAAACGGCTAGGCGTGATTTTGTCAGGCCGTTAGGCGGAGAAGCGGCCATGTGCACTTTTGTCAGGCTTGTCTGTACTTGAACTGCTAATGGTGTTTCATCTACCTCCGTGGGCAAACTTATAGGTGAGCGGTTGTTCGGTCGAGCTTCATGTGGGTCGAGCTGTTCTAGTTGCGAGCTACTCTGGGGCGAGTAAGCGTCGGCTTGGGAGATCTGCTGGTGGACTCTTCTGATTCTGATGGCGAGCTTTTCATCCCGCTGGGCGAGCATCATTGGACCTCGATAAACTTCGACAAACGAGGCTTCATTGCGAAGATTCGACGGGCCAAGACTCGGGCCTTGAACAAGTGGGCCTAGATCTTCAGGGCCGATCTTGAGGTCGTAACAATTGCCCCCGTCATTCGAGTTCGACACGAGAAGTCCGGATTAGCTCTGATGATGCACTACACTCCAATGGATGACAACTGTAGCATTAAATGCAAGTCGACCGCTGAATCTCGAAGGTCATCAAGATGATTCGGTAGCTACCGAATATCGAAGCGCCACCACCACATGGCACGTACGGCCCTGGAGAGAAGCTAAGCGATGCCCGCTCCTGATCTCGCCATATGGCACACCTTCGACGGTCGAGATCGGTCATCGCCCTTTATAAAACAAGGGGAGGGGGAACGGTTGAGAATATTTGCATTCGAATTCGAAAAGGTTTCTCTTCTTCTCTTCTCTGCTCTCGCGAATTCCCGCCGTCGATCATCTCTTCATCGGAGCTCCGACAATCTTCTTCCTTTCTAGGTAACTTCTCGATCTGTCAATGGCTTTCGCTTCTTTATCTTTCAATCCAAACACTGAGGGGGGTTCTGGAGAGCCCGAGAGGAGACGACAAGGGCTTGGATCGGGCTCCGGTAGAATCAAGGGTGCGATTCCAGCAGAGATCAGGACTATCCAATGTAAAATGAACACCATCAATCTCCCCGAGATCCGCTCCAGCTACAGTAGACCACCATGCACAGTTCGCCTCCCCGAACCCGATGAGAGGGTTTTCTCACCGAGAGACGACAAAGTCAGAGTTTACTGAGTGGCCTTCGAACTTAGCATGCGGTTCCTGATCAACCCCCACCTCCTCCACTTGCTAAAATTCCTCGAGCTTTCTCTTTGTCAACTATCACCAGACTCCATCGGCTCAATGGTTGGCTTCATTGTCCTCTGCACTATCAGCGGGATAAGTCCGAGCGTATCACTTTTCCAGTATTACTTTAAGGTAAAGAAGGAGGGGGTGTGTCACTGTGTTCTTGCGAGGAAGGACCGGCCCCTCATCCTTGAGGTGCCCAGCAAGGGGAGAGAATGGAGGGAGAGTTTCGTCTTCGTCTTGATGCCGGTGGACTCGGTGTTGAGGTCGAACTGGGGGACGTCGAATTCCTTAGTGAATAAAGGGATGCCGCTGGTGGGGCAATACCTGGAGAACTCCAAGGCCTTGGAGAAGATTCCTAAAGCAACCTGGAAGTTTGCAAATTTGATCAAGGGCGACCAGTTCGCCCAAAATTTCTGGCCCGAAGGTATTGCGATCTCGGCGACCTTCTCCCTATGTGCTCTCTTTGATCTTTGTTCTCTTTGCAGGTGCAGCCATGATTCTTTCGTAAGAAGAACTGATGAGGAGGGCTAGGGAAAAAACGACCTCGAAGCCGGCAGCCAAGAAGCCATTGGCCCATGAGAAGGGCAAAAAGGTGGCAACGAAGGACTCATAAGGGGAGTCGGGGCAGAAGAGGGGCCCCGGGATTGTCATCAGGGATGAGAGGGACTAGAGCGCCAAGAGGGGAAAGGAAACGCCTATGGCGAGCATTCCCCCCCCACTGTCGGTGAGGTGACACCGGGCAGGTTTGTCAACCATGGCACTGGCGAGAGAGAGATGATGCCCCGGATCTCGACAGGTGAGGGACCCCCGCGGTGCGGGCCGGTAGGGTACCGATCGAGTGCTGGCCATATGGGTGTCCTCCTTAGAAGCAGGGGAGCCTGGGCATTTGAATTATGAGCCCATGCTAGCCTGCTTCAAGGCGACAAAGGTCGAAATCCATGCCATCCCAAAGGAGGAGCTCTTCAAGACGAGCTACTCGGTGGGCAACATGGAGTTTGTGTTTGATGAAGCCGACGTCGCAGCTCGCCTGGCAAGAACAGCCTGTTGCCGAGGGATCAGATGTCCCTCGTCGAGGTTGGTCCAAAGCGCCTCTGTGATACGGTAATCTGGCATAGTATGCAGGTTTGTCGCCCTTCCTTATCCACGCTGTCGGTCTTCTTTCTTCTATGGATAACCATGTTTTCTGTTTCTCCCGCAAGCGATCGCGGGAATGGTGTCCTTGCAGCGCCATACCTCCGTGAATATGCTCAAGGCGAGCCATGGGAAGAGGAAGGCTGATCTGGAGGCAGCTAGTGGTAAGCTATGGGCACTAGAGGCCCAATTCAGGGAGGTCACCGGGAGGCTGCAAAGCAGAGAGAAATAGCTAGAGTAGCTCCAGGGATATTATGCGGTTCAAAGGGGAAAGACCAAGAAGTGGGAGCGGAAGTTTAGGGAGGAGGAGAATCGAAGGGTTTCCACTCTGAACGAACACTCCGTAGAGATGGAGGCCAAGGGGATGGAGATCGCTGTGCTAAAGCGGGAGTTGGTGGCGCTGAGGGAGATTGAGCGGGAGGTGGCGACACAGAGGAAGGTCGATCAGGAGGCCAAGAAGGCTGGGGCCATCCTTAAATACCAGGAGGAGGAGTACCTCCTCATGATGAGGTTAATGAGGGCACAGGGTGTGGAGGAAGGGATGCAGGTAGGCTTCAGGAGGGTGGAAGCGCGGTTGGCGAAGCTATATCCTTCCATGGAGATAGACTTCTCCAGGCTGACGGTGGCCTCTGACGATGAGGAGGATGAAGTATATGCTCCAGGGGGAGGCACTGCTGCTTAATTTTGGAGTGGTCATTTTTGTAGTGCCGGTCTTGGGGCCATGCGCCAGACTTATTGTAGAAAAACTATGTAAATGTATAAACTTTAACTTCAATGAAATATACCTTAGGCGGTTCACCTTGTTAATCTTTAGTGTTTGTGTTGCTGTTCGCCACTTTTTGCCTTAGTGTGTATGACCCCAACTTTCTTCTTGGGAGTGGCTAAGGCCGCAGAGAAGCAGAATGTTGTGGAGTTGGCACCTTTCGAGGGCGAAGCTCGTAAGCTTGCACCGAACTTGAGCGATGGGGAGGGTGCGAGCCATCGCTCGTTCCTTGTCCCACCCGGTGACACTATCGAGGGCGAAGCAGTCAAGCTTGTCCCGGAGTTGAGGGAGGAGAGGGTGCGAGCTGTAGCTCGTTCCTTAACCCATCGACGATCCTATCGAGGGTGAAGCTCGCCAGCCTGTCTCGAATTTGAGGGATGGGGAGGGTGCGAGCCGTAGCTCGGTCCTTAACCTACCCAGAGCCTATCGGGGTGAAGCTCATAATCTTTCCCTGGAGTTGAGAGATGTGGAGGGTGCAAGCTGTCGCTCGTTCCTTGTCCCACCCGACGACACTATCGAAGACGAAGCCATCAAGCTTGCCCCGAAGTTGAGGAATGGGATGATGCGAGTTGTGGCTTGTTCCTTAACCCACCGGCGATCTTATCAAGGGCAAAGCTTGTCAGCCTACCCCAGAGTTGAGGGATGGGGAGGGTGCGAGCCATATCTTGGTCCGTAACCCACCCGGAGCCTATCGAGGGCAAAGCTTGAAAACCTGCCCCAAAGGTAAGGGATGGGGATGGTGCGAGCCGTCGCTCGTTCCTTGTCCCACCCAGTGACACTATCGAGGGTGAAGCCATCAAGCTTGCTCCAGAGTTGAGGGAGGGGAGGGTGCGAGCCGTGTCTCGTTCCTTAACCCACAGGCGATCCTATCGAGGGCGAAGCTCGTCAGCCTGCCCCAGATTTGAAGGATGGGAAGGGTGCGAGCCGTAGCTCGGTCCTTAACCCATCCGAAGCCTATCGGGGGCGAAGCTCGTAAGCCTGCCCCGGAGTTGAGGGATGTGGATGGTTTGAGCCATCGCTCGTTCCTTGTCCCACCCGGTAACACTATCGAGGGCGAAGCTGTCAAGCATGCCCCGGAGTTGAGGGAGGGGAGGGTGCGAGACGTGGCTCGTTCCTTAACCCACCGACGATCCTATCGAGGGCAAAGCTCGTCAGCCTGCCCCGAAGTTGAGGGATGGAGAGGGTATGAGCTGTAGCTCGGTCCTTAACCCACCCGGAGCCTATCAGGGGCAAAGCTTGTAAGCCTGTCCCGAAGTTGAGGGATGGGGATGGTGCGAGCCATTGCTTATTCCTTGTCCCACCCGGCGAAACTATCGAAGGTGAAGCCGTCAAGCTTTCCCCGGAGTTAGCGGAGGGGAGGGTGCGAGTCTTAGCTCGTTCCTTAACCCACCGGTGATTCTATCAAGGGCGAAGCTCGTCAGCCTGACCCGGAGTTTGAGAATATGTGAAAGCTGAAATTTCCAAACTGAGATGGTGATATTTGAGAAAATGCAAGTAAAATGATAGTTATATTTACAAAACTGTTGATAGCATGTGAGTAAAAGCTCATTGTCCTTGTGGCGGGCTAGCTTGTCACCTTCCCTGGTTGATCGTCGACATCCTCCTGATGATTACCGAGTTCTACCAGCTGGTCTTGCTCGGGCACTTTGTATTTAGTGGAGCCGACATAGCAGCTCCGGGACAGTCTTTTGCTCCCTCGTACTTGTCCAACCCCCTGCGGAGTCTGGAACTTGATCATTTGGTGAGAGTGAGGGGAGGGCTTCGACGGCGGTTACGTATGGCTGCCCGATGATGCTGTTGTATACCGAGGCGATGTCGACGACAATGAATTGCGTCATCCGAGTGACGATCCTCGGCTCTTCCCCCGAAGACATCGGTAGGGTGATGACTCCGGCGATGGGGGCCGAGTGGCCGGTGAAGCGGACAATCGGAACCGTGCATGGCCTCAGATCTGCCTGCTTTAGCCCCATCTTCTTGATCGTCAACATAAAAAGAATGTCGCACGAGCTTCCGGTGTCGATCAAGAGACGGCTGACTATGGTTGTGGCAAACGGCTTCTGCCTAGCCACAGAGCTAGGGAACCGGCTAACTAGTGGATTCCCACAAACGGCGCCAAATGTTGCGGGGTAAATCCGCTAACACTGAATTTGTATTGATGTGGAGAACCAAGGGCACGATGGTTACAAATAAAGGAGGGATGATAAGGCTAACTACGATCTGGGGACGATTTGAGGATGAGGTTCTCAAAGTCACCTGTCGGGAGGAGTAGGTCGCCTGCCGTTTTGTGATGGAAGCTCGACCGTTGGTGAAGGATGACACTGGATGCTCGTCCAATGGCAGCAAGGCAAAATTCCTACAAGAAGAGCAACTCGTTAGAAAGGCCAGGCTGGCTTTCAACTCGCAGCCCCTCCGATGCTAAAGGCAGTCAGTGATTGATTAGAGGGTGTCAGACACGAAGGGCAATCATAGAGGCAGATCGGCGCAAGCATGGCGGACTAGTGGGAAAAGCACGAACATGTGGAAGATATTAGATTTGTTAGGAATTTGTTACCAATTCATCCAACCAACCCCTTTCTTGTTGGAGAAGAAGGGGTATTTATATGCTACTTGAGTCAGTTGCTTTTGCTGAGCTGGCGGGGCCAAGGTGTCAGGGATCCTACCGTTGGCGTCAGGGCCGAACATGTCAGACGTGCTTTTAGCAGGCGGTCAAAGCCGTAAATATCAGGTGGTGCTTTTGTCAGGCTGTCTGGCGACAAAACAGCTAGGCGTGCTTTTGTTAGGCCTTCAGGCGACGAAGCAGCCATGTGCACTTTTATCAGGCTTGTCTGTAGTGAAATTGCTAGTGGCGTGTCGTCTTCTACCGTGGGCAAACTTGTAGATGAGTGGTCGTTCGGGCGAGCTTCTAGTAGGGCAAGCTGTTCTAGATGCGAGCTACTCTGGGGTGAGCTAGCGTAGACTTGGGCGATCTGCCGGTGGACTCTTCTGATTCTGATGGCGAGCTTGTCATCCTGCTGGGCGAGCTTCCTTGGACCTCGGTAAACTTTGGCAAACTAGGCTTCATTCCAGAGATTCTACTGGCCAAGACTCGGGCCTTGAACAAGTAGGCCTAGATCTTTGGGGCCGATCTTGAGGTCGTAACATGGTTCTTCCAACTCTCATAGTTTTATCCCATAAGCAATGGTGGACGAGAAGTAGATTGGCCTTGAGGAAAAGTGTTGTTGTTTATCATTGAATCCCTTGGTTGTGATACCAAATGTGGTGTCACCTGAGATGGTAAGTAGACATTAGAGGGGGGATGAATATTTATTAAGAAATATTTCAAGTCCTCTAGAATAATATGATTAAGATTATAATTAGAGTTGCCTAATTTAGTCTTACTCAACAATCACGCAAAATAAAACAAATCAAAAATAAACACAAGTATGCAAGAGACAAAGTCAAAACACAGAAATCATAATGCAAAGTGTTGGGTAAGGACTGAACAGACAAACACATGAGCTGTCAGGGTGTTATGTGGAAGAATCTAAGCTTAACTTTCTTTAAGGCTGATAGTGTGTTATTTATAGTGATAGCATCCGAGACAGACTCGTTACATCAAGCAGATGAGATAGCTAGGGATGGGGTTCGTCCAACTAGCTACTTTGTGTATTATCCCACTATAGTACAGGGCATTGGCTTGGGCCTCTTTAGAATAATTCATCATATAGATGATGGATTTCCTCTCAAGTGCCCAATGCCATTATTTTTTAATATGCATATGCCCGATTTACTAGATAGAGAATAATGTAGAAAAGGTGACACCTAATCTATTACCTGATCTAATAGATCGGGTAGCAACCTGATCTAATAGATTAAGTGGCAAGACACATAAAGTTAGAAAGTACAAACCACCTATCGGCTTGTACTTTCCATGGGGCCCGTCTTTCTGTGTCTTGCACCTGATCTATTAGATCTGGTGCCACCTGATCATCTACATGATTCCCTACTAAATATAACAAACATGATGCTAACATGATTCCCTACTAGATATAACAAACATGATGCTAATTTTGACAAAAAGAATTCTCCCATATATAAAATTACTAGAAATAACCCATGCACAGTGCACGGTGAAAAAAACCCACATGCAGGATGCGTTGCACGGGCGCAACCGATAAGGTGTGCACAATGCAAAAAAAACCCACATGCAAGGTTTTGTGCACAGTCGTAACCAAAAAGAAGAAAGAAGCATGTGTATCATCGGAGGGTAAATGGGCAGAAAGAAAGGGTAAAAGCTCAAAAAAAAAATTGTGCGGGGGGGGAGGGGGAGCAAAGTGCATAGGTCCCAGTGGCAAATTTGCAATTCAAGGGAACGGTGTCACGCCCCGCTTCCCATTATGCTTGGGAGCGAGGACGCGATCGGGTCTGCATGTGCAAGTAAGGAGGATGTTCTTTTGCATTTCTTCCCTCCTTGACTTAACACAATAAGCATCTGGGTGAATTCTTACAGGTTCTTGCATACATACTCAAAACAACGCAGATAATTTATATTTACAATGTCAATCGTCTTAGAAATGGGGTACAACAATAATGAAAGGAAGAGATGCCTTATGGATCTTACAACACATATTACATAAATTTAATACAATGGAACCACAAGGAAAAGCAGCCTAAGAATATCTTCCTGGGAGAATCCTGCCACTATGGGTCACGCTACATTATGATCTGCAAAAATGCCCTCAGAACCTGACAGACATTACATTAAAACACAATTACAATGCCCGTCAGTGAGGGTTACTCATATAGATTCCCAAGCATCAACTTCATTCAAATAATTAAAAGGAATTTTGTAGTGTAATGACATCGTATGTTAATATGATAAAAGCATGTTACAAAAGAAATTTAACAAAAGATGTTAGCACGGTGAAAGTTAATACATAAAATTTAACAATGATTATCACATGATTTGCATTTCAAACAAGGTAAAGGTGGTTTGTAAGTTGAATGTTTTTCAGTTATTTGTGCTCGTGATAAGTCCATGTCTGAGTAAGTAAAGTGTTCTTGATACACCCTATCATCGGGGGTTTACCGTGACGTTTCTCCCATCCCTAACCTAGAAAGTGGCCTAGATGATTACCTACATTGGTGTGGTTATGGAGGTAGCCGTATAGTGCTCAAGACACACTTACAAACTCTACTACATGAACCAACCCCACCCCAAAGTATTTTGTCTAGGCACCGACTAGTTTTCACCCCTTCTGTATTCGATGGTTTCACCCCATCTGTATTCGATGGATTCATATATACCCCGAGGGTTATGTCTTACCCACTGTTCAATGTAGTTTTTAATTTGACAGCAGGCAGATAGTAAATTGTTGCTAACAAGAAACATTAAATAACATGTCCATTTAAGTCCCAAACAACTAGTATAATAAAAATATGCAGTTCAACTTCTAAAGTTGGCAAACGCATTAAAATGAGATTTTAGCAGTAATGTTAAGCATCACAGTTTGTAATTCATTTTTGCTAGAAGATTTGCGAATTTAAGAAACCAAGAGTGTTATAACAGATAAGTGAGCAAGTGCATAGCAAAAGATAAGAACATGCTGTAATGTAATGACATGAGATTCGTACACGATTAGTTCATGATTTGTTAACATGGGAGAATAGTATTAACAGACCATAGAAATATTACACATATTAGCTCCAGGGAAATTACTCTAACATATTATTTATTTAAATGAAAGAGATGTGGGGAACTTACTATACGATGCGTAGATCTGAGGAGGAGGAGTGCGTTGGGTGTCCAAGTGATTGTAGCGTAAGACGTGTTTTATCTGCGTCATTAAAATTTAAATTATCAGGCTAAAAGATTTTTAACCAATTAAAATAATACTAAAGCTAACTTACATGACTTAATATAAAGCTAACTCTTTAAAACATATACTTAGAAACATTTAATTTGAAATTCTATCTAAAACATTTAACATGAAATTTAATTTAGATAACTTAATTAACTTAATAACCCAAAACTTTAACAACTTAATAATTTTAAACTTAACTTTGTAACTTAAAACTTCATACTTAAAATAACTCAAATAACTTTAAATTTAATACAATTTTTAATAACTTTAAAACTTAATAACTTAATTAACTAAACTAACTTACTTACTTAAAATAAGTTATATAAATATTTAGTATGAAAAACCTTTTATTCAAACTAATTTATACATATTAATATCTAACGTCAAAACTTAAGTTATAAATTATAACTTAAACTAGTTAATATAATTTTCTTTTCAAACTTAATAACTTATATATATATTTAAACGACTTAAATAGTTTCCAACTAAATAACTTTAGGAACTTTCAAACTTGATAATTCTAAATAGATCTAATCCTTCAATTCACTTCAAGAATAACCCAATAAGCTTATACCCAATAAGCAATATAAACCCAATAGGAAACCATACCCAATAACATAACTTAAACCCAATATGCAATGACTAAAGCACAAAAGGATTTCATACCCAATAACCTTATCTTAAACCCAATAGGAACACCATACATAAGAAGTTCTTAAACATAATAAGCAATTTAATTCATCCAAACCAATAAGCTTTTTAAAACCCAATAAGAAAACGTATACCTCTTCTTTCTATTCTTCCTTCTCTTTCTATTCTTCTCTTCGTCTATCTCCTTTCTTTCTGTTCTCATGTTCTTCTTCTTCTTCTTTCATTATCTGTCTTTTTTTCCTTTTTTTCTTGTAGCAGGGAACACAAGGGGGCGGCCTGGGTAGCAACTGGCGGCGACGGCGCACGATGTAGGCGGCGACGGCAGGCGGCACACGCAAGGCAGCGGTGCACGCGGCGGCCGGTGGCCTGCTGTGCGGCGGCGACCTGGGCACGATAGCGGTGCACGGCAATGGGGAGTGGAGCCGGGGTGATGGTGGGTTCGAACGAGGAGGGGGATGGGAGAGAGAGGAGGGATGAATGTTGAAGAAGGGGGTGGCAATTGATGCCCTTGATCTGAATTCTGATTTCCCCTCTTCAATTTCTGATTTCAATTTGGATTCTGGTTTGTTGATTGAATTTTGGTGTTTGATTCTTGGCTGAATGTGAATTTTGTTTGTTTGAGGTTGAGTGGAGGAGGAAGATGATGGATGCCTTGGTTTGAATGGAGGAGAGGTGATGGTGGCTGATTTTTGTGTTGAATTGTTGTTGTAGGACGTTATTGATTTGGTAGGTGGAGATGAAAGAGGTGGTGGTGGTGTGTGCCGTGGGTGGAGGTGAATGCTGCTTGGTTGAATGGAGAAGAGAGATGGAGATTAATGGGTTCATCTGCCCTTGTAAGTGTGTTGGGTGCTGTGAAATAAAGAGGATGATTGCAGATAATAGGTGTGTGGGTGGACACTTTAGGTGGGATGTTGGATCTCACCTACTAATACGGTGAGATAATGAGGGGGTAGATCTAGGATTAATTAGGTTAACGTTAATCAGTAAATGCAAATGATAATTAGTTCAAGTAATTAGTTGAAGTAATAAGTAATAAGTAAATGTTATATAGTAAATGGTAAAAGTAATTTGATGAAAGTAATTTGGAAAAGTAATAGAAGTAATTAGTAATTGTTAGAAATGTAGTTACTAAAAGTAACTAGTAATTGACAAAGTGATTAATAAAGTAGTTAGTAAAAGTAATTAGTGAATATGAAAAAGTTGTTTTATAATAGTATCTAAAAACTAAATTAGTTGAAGAATCGCATAAACTTATTATTTGAAACTGTTTGAAAGTATTTATACCAAAATACAATAGTGATGGATACTGGCCGTTACAACATACCCACCTTAAAATAATTCCGTCCTCGGAATTTCGCAGGATTGAGTTCATTTAGAGATGCCGATAATACTTATGCATCTCATCGTATTTCTACGAGATAAACTATAATCTGAAAATACTTCAAGATGAAGAAATAAAGCTAGTTCAGGTAGTGATACAAGTGACAAGGTTAAGACTAAATTTTGAAAATAGGTTTGGAATGTTATGCACCATCAATGGCCTCAACCATTAGTAGACAGGTAAACATGGCTATAGACGACTACCCACGAATTTGCACAAAAGATATCAAGGACAAAGGTGAGTGAAAAAAAATGAAAATAATTATATGTTATAACTACAATTCTAACAACATAAATCTCAATCAAGTGCTCCGTAAATAAATCATCACTACTCGTCTCACCACTGAATAATGTTACGACTATAATCACATCCTAACACTTAACTATAGATCCAACATTACCGTTCGAATTCTAACTCATAGTTCTCGCTTTAAACAATCAGTACGTATACAAAATAACCTTTGAAGGAAAACACTAAATATCCTCAATCAATACCCTTGCAAATTTCATCACCCTTCACTAATCATTATTATTAGAGCAGTAACATTTCCTGTGAAATCTCTAATGTATAGTTCCTCTATAGCCAAATTCTCCAAATTATTTATTCTCCTAAGTTGTCTCATCCATTATGTATCATCACATTATCCATTTCATAACCTAACTTTGTAATACTACACTTATGACATCTTCCAACTCCAATCTTATCTTTACATCAAGCAATCAATATAACGATGCTATACCAATTACTAATGTATAACGACAATTACAAATACTCTTAGTATACATCACCATTTACAATCAATAATTGTCCTACTCCCAACACATTCTTCATCATGACAACTCATAATTTGTTCACCATAATTAACAAACTATTAAAATCACATCTTATCATTTCCCATTATATCTTATTCTAAACAAATTTAGATCAATCTAAATAACCATCCATTCGTATCAACATCTCGTATTATTTCTAATACCTACATCACACTACTTGAATAATTAAGTCTTGTTACTTTAAATAATCTACTCATTATCGTCACTATAAATCATATTATACCTTTATAGCTACTCTTAGCTGTTACCCATCTAAATTTCAAATCCGTAATGTACTCGTCCTCATGTATACAATTCATTCAAAAAAAAATACCTTATTGATTCTGTTATGCATGGGTATTATCCAAATATAATTCTTGAACACATCTTTCTATTATCACCATATAAAATAGAATAATCTAAATTCTTTGTGTTCATTATCAACTAGTTATAACTACACCTTATATTATCTCACACTATGCCTAGTTGTAAACATAATCATACCACAATAGTTATCACATCTAATGTTCTGACAATACAACGAATAACAAATTTAACACAGCTGATGATGGAATGAAACAGAAGATATCATTCAAATGACTATGACGTATTTAAAATTAGTCTTGCTAAAGTTGTATTAAGTAATGACTGTAGGAACCCATCGCGCGTTGATGGAGGATCGAAAGAGAACTTACGTTAGCGTACGCTGCGCTGTAGTCTCTGAACTTTGCCCTTGGATTCGCCACAACTGTCAGTACTTCGTCACAGAGGATCGAAGCAGCGTTTCCACCGTCTAAATCTCTATTTGGAAGAAGAACTAAATGGAAGGGAGAAGAGGATAAGGTTTTCCTTATGCAAACTTATGGCATGAAGGATTAGCCTTAAAAGCCTTACCCTTGGGTCCTATTTATAGGCTTTAGGGGTAGTTATTGTAGGAAATAACCATATATAAGCTTATTAGCCTATATTAGCACATTTCCTTATCCTCTTCCTTATGCACTTATCAAGTGCCTTTATGCACGTATAAAGTGACTTTTTCCGCTTATCGAGTGGTCCTTTTCACACATGAAAAGGTTCCCTTCGCACATGCTTTCATGCACGCGACATCCGAGGTCCATATACCCTCATACATCCCCTCATGGGTGTATACATGTCATCCATATCCAACATCTCCCACTCACACTTGAGGGGATTGCAAGGAAACGTCTTTTCCTTTAGTTCTTCAATTTATCATACCGAGAAATAGACCGTGTGACCGTCATGCGTATAGAGTCCGCTGTTGTGCACTTGTTAGAGATACACAACACTCTTTGGGGTGCAAAGTTGAGTAGCTTAACACATGTTTTACCATAGATTATTTCTTCACATTTCTTATACTTTATATTCAACAATTGAATCCCATCTGGATTACAATTGGCTGGCCAGCTTTGAATCTCTAAAGTCCAAATGTGAATATGAAATTAATCTTCCTCTTCTTGCGATCCTTTCGATCTTGACTTGACTCGCTTTTCTAACATACCCCGCCGGACCGAATTGACCATAGTCCATAAGCAACATGCTAAGATAACGATCACTCAGTCAAATCTATAGGAACCAATTAGAGTCCATAAGGGTAAGAGTTTAAGACACATGTGGTCTTTGGGTCTCACATAATAGGAAACACAATTACTATTCTAACCCAATGGTCAAATGCATACGTAGTATGAATACGTATTACAACATCACTCCTTTCCTAGGGAGCGTATGTCTTAATGATGTTGTAAGGATGATGATCAGACACCACAATGTCTGATTTTGAGTCCCCTTTACTACTCAGTAATCTCCTGGACCCACATCCCGCATGAGACAGATAAGATTTAAAAAAATCTTCTTTGATCTTTTGTAAGCATCCATATGATGCAGATCTTTCATACGACCATTTTGTTCAAGTCATGACTCTAAATCATCTGTCTGACGATTTTGACTTTAAACAGGTCTATCTTTATTTTATCCGTCTGATAGAATAAAGGCGGTTGCTCATGTGAGAGAGCCAACCTCAATCTGTCCGACATACTAGAAAATACAGCTGATATAAAAGAAATGTACACAAACATTTTCAAGAAACTCATATGTAATGTTGAAAAGAACTTATTCTTTTATTAAATTTGATCTTTCATAGACATGGGAATTTACATTGGTACAACTCAACTCTTACGTAATCCTTGAGATGATAAGTGTTTGTAAAACACATCTCTGGGGATGGCCTTCGTAAGCGGATCCGCTATCATCTCATGAGTAGATATGTACCTAATGTCTACCTTCTTGGTCTTATCATAGTCTTTTGCAAATTTGTAGCGGATATCAATGTGTTTGGTCTTACAATGGAATTTTGGATCTTTGACATAGGCTATAGATGCTTGACTGTCACTGTGTATTGGTACAGCACCTGAGTCACTTCCATCAATTAGCCTGTCTAAGAACTTCCTAAGCCAAACAGCTTCTTGGACTGCCATGCTAAATGCTACAAACTCGGCTTCCATAGTTGAAAGTGCGATGCAGGATTGTTTCTTGCTACTCCAGGATATTGCACCAGATCTGAGTAGAAAAACATATCCTGAGGTTGATCGTCGTTCATCGAGATCACCCGCCCAATCAGCATCAGTGTAGCCTTCGAGCCTCAAGGCATCTCCTTGATAACATAAAGCATAGTCTGCAGTTCCTTTAAGATACCGCATTATCCTCTTAACCGCTTTCCAGTGTACTTGCCCTGGATTGGATTGGTAACGACTTACCATTCCAACGGCAAAACAGATGTCCGGTCTTGTACACATCATAGCGTGCATAAGACTACCAACTGCACTGGAATATGGAACTTTTTCCATAATTTCCTTTTCCTTTTGGTTCTTTGGACATGATTTCAGACATAAATTATCGCATTTGCTTATAGGAGTATCAATGAAATTGCAGTCCTGCATATTAAAACGTTCTAGAACCTTCTTTATATAAGTCTCTTGTGAAAGAGAGAGAAGTTTCTTCGAACGATTCCTTGAAATCTTAACTCTAAGGATATATGCGGCTTCTTCCATGACTTTCATCTCAAATACTGATGAAAGCCAAGCATTGATATCCATCACAAAGCCCTTGTCATTTCCGACTATTAAAATGTCATCAACATATAGAGACATAATTGATGGAAATTGAATTCCACCCCTAAGTAATTTTGATGATGAGCACACCAAATGAATGTTTAGTATACTAACTACACTACACTTTAAGTATACAGATTTCGTGAAGCTCTACTGATACTCCAAGAAGCACGCATCAACGCTCCACGACAAAGACGAACATGGCTAAAACTCAAGTGATGAAGCTCAAGCTCAAACAAAGCAAGAAGCTCAAAGAGAAGCTCATCTGCACTTCATCAAGATTGACTAAACTGCCGAAGACATGTTCAGAGTCTAGTGTGAGTGTGTCGTGTCTTCTAGGATATTTGTCAAAGCCATATCAAATAGACAACACACACACACGAAAGATTTCGAAATAATTTTTAACTATCTTCAAAATAGTTTTCAAGAGATTTTCTAGTCACTTCATAATTCTCGTAGTGAAACTCCACGCACCCTGGAGCTAACTACAACTTTTGACTAGAACAACAGGAAAAACTCCTCTGGGAGTCGACTACCAAAAGTAGGGAGTCGACTACTTCTCAGAGATGAAAATTTCCTAGACTCCTCTGGGAGTCGACTACCTATAGAGGGAGTCGACTACCTGCTGGAAATTTTCAAACGTTCTGAATTTGAATTTTAAATTCTTTTGAGTGATTTACTCCGAAATTTTTGGGACAAAAGTCAAACGAAATTCAAATTTCAAATCCCAGTTTTTCCCTATAAATAGAGCTTAATTCTTTTGTGAAAAATACAAGATTATTGAAAATCAAAATTTGCAAAAGCTCTCGTGAATCAAAGCTCTCTCATTTTCTCTAGCCAATTTTAATTTCAGTTTTGTTTGATCTTGCAATATTTTCCAATTCTTTTGAAGATCATATTATTATTTTATTGGCTAAGTTGTTTTTCAAAATCCTCTCTATTATTTCTCTTTAATTCTATTTGAAGGATTTTTGAAAAAGCTCTAGATCACAAAGAACTTATCTCGTATCTTTGTGTGATCTAGACTATCATTCTATTAAGCCACTACACAATTGTCTATCTTTTGATTGGCTATAGAATCGGGTGTATTTTCAATCTCTATCACTTGTTGTAGAGTATTGAAAAAATTTCTCATTGTGCAAATTGTTGGAACACTAGACAAGTCTAATTGTTGCCAGTTGGAAAGTCCTCGGTTTGTGAGGCACGGGTATAACCCTAGACAAGTTTAGGCGTTGTGTTCGGAAATCCTGGTCAAGGCTAGATCGTTGGAAATCCTAACGAGTGAAGTTAGGTGCTTGTATTTGCCAAGGCAGATAGTGGAAATCTCGTACCGGTTTGGTCGGGGACTGGACGTACCCGGGTTGCGGGGAACCAGGATAAAATCCTTGTCTTTGCGTTTGCATTTTCTGTGTTTGATTATCTTTGCATTTATTCTATCTACAGCAAATATCAATCCCATTTCTTTACGCTGAGATTTATATCTGTAATCTTATTTGTTCTAACATATACTCTGGGAGTCGACTACTGCTCATAAGGAGTCGACTACATGCTGTGAGTTTTCGCTGTGCACTTTAAATTGTATTGTTGATTAAGAACCAAGCGTAGATCGCTCTACTTGGTTTCTTAGGCAACATTGGAAGGTTTTGTTTTGTGTTGATTGATTAAAGAACGAAAAAGTTTTATCTTTATACAACACTATTCAACCCCCCCTTCTAGTGTTGTTTGCCATCCACAAGATCCAGCACTTGGTATCGGAGCGAGGCTACAAATAGTGATGGCGTCAACCTCTTTTCACTCCGAAGGACTGAACACTATGCGACCACCTCTATTCAACGGAACCAACTACGCCAGCTGGAAGATCCGAATGAAGACTCACCTAGAGTCATTGGACATAGAAGCTTGGACTATCACCAAAGTCCCGTACATCGCACCCACCGACGTTGAGTTTGGAAAATGGTCCATCGATGATAAGAAGAGAGCTAATCTCAATGCAAAAGCAATGAATGCCTTGTTTTGCGCTGTTACAGGAAATGAGTTCAATCGAGTCTCCCAATGTGAGACAGCACATCAAATTTGGCACACTCTTCAGGTAAGTCACGAAGGTACAGAAAAGGTAAAAGAATCTCGTATAAATGTATTACATTCAAAATTCGAAACTTTTAAAATGGAAGAAGGAGAGAGTATCACCGATGTGAATACTCGTTTTACTAACATTACAAATGAGCTTGCAGGACTAGGAAAGAAACTTTCCGAGTATGAACAGGTAATGAAGATACTAAGATCACTCCGACCCGAATGGAAGGGAAAGACCACGGCCATTCGAGAAGCTCACAATGTGAAGGATCTCACCATCGAAGAACTGATGGGAAATCTCATGGCATATGAGATCGAGCTTGAAGAAGACAAGAAGATCGAAGAAAAACCAAAGAAGAAAAATCTTGCATTCAAAGCTCAAGAAGAAGATTCCGATTACACGGACAAAGAAGATCACATCGCGTTCATCTCAAAGAACTTTAAAGAGTTCATCACAAGTAAGTATGGAAAACGATCTTTTAGACCCACTAACGGTATTATCTGTTTTGGTTGCAATAAACCAGGACATGTCAAGAGAGATTGTCCATTGGAAAGAAACAACCGTGATTCCAGAGATCGTGGAAAGAACAAAGAGAATAATGAAAGACGAAACAATGCAAGAAGCAAGTTTAGACGAGCAAAGAAAGAAGCCTATGCAGCCTTCGATCAGAGCGACGATTCCTCATCCGACGAATCCTCAGACGAAGATAATGATGAAAGAAGAGAGACAGCACACATGTGTTTCATGGCATCTACATCCTCCAAGGTAAGCTCGCATCATGATTCATCTAGCGACAATGAGTCATCGTCAAGCGATGATGAAGACTTGGACTATAGGGGAGCATATAAAGAGCTATGCAAAATGCATGAAAAGCTCATTAAAGAACATAGAAAAACACTTAGAATTGCTAAAAGAGAGACTAAAGAAAAGGAAGAAGTTATTAAAGAAAATAGCCTTCTTAAAGAGAAAAATGATCTTTTACAAAAGGATATTTTGCTAGAAAATGAAAAGGTTGAAAGTCTGAATAATCTTCTCGTAACCGTCAAAAATAAATACGACGCTACGATGAAAATTATTGAGAACTTCAATAAAGAAAAAGGGAAGCTAGATAATATAATAGATAATCAAAAATTATCATCTAGCAAAACCGGACTTGGCTATGATTCTCATCATACCAAGAAACGGGTTAAGCACACTAGGATGCATCATACTAATGATAATGTTTTAAGCATCTGGGTACCAAAAAGATTATCTGATCAGCAAAAAGAAAGGTACGCTACTAACTTTATTCAACAGATTCATTTTAATAAAAATTATAAGTATATTGTTCATGAAGGAACTAAACCGTATTGGGTTTGGTTTCCTAAAAGACTAACTCCTCGGACTCAAAATCAAAAGAGTACCATAAAACGCTTATCTTTCAGGTGCTCTAAAAAGGAGGAAGACAATGAAGAAAATTCAGGAAGTCAAACGGCTGAATCGGAACAAATGCTTTTATTTATTTTATAATTATTTAAATAAGTTGAAATAAGTTAAATTTATGCATGATTGTGTTTTATTGCTTAAAATATTTTTTTGTTAAAAGAGCTCGTTCAACCTGGACCAAACTTTTTCCGGGATGAGAAAACGACTCAACCCAGTAGGGAGTCGACTACCTACAGGAGGGAGTCGACTACCAGTGCGTAAAATTCTGTGTTGCCTCTTTTTTGACTAACTTCTATTGGGTTCTATTTGAGTGGTTGGGTCAAGATCCGTTAAGACAACTTACCCACTAAAGTCTAAAACCCATCCTAGCCACCCAAATCTAGATCTAAAGGCTCCTATTTCTCCTCATCTCTTCATCTCTTCAAACAAAACCCCAAGAAAACCCTAGAGGTAGCCGACTACCTCCTTTTCCCTCTCCTCTCTTGTGTTTTCATCTTGAGGCTTGGATTTTCTTTGGAGCAATTTCAATTTCATCTTCCTTCAAATTTACCCAAGGTAAAAATTTTTTTTACTTCCATGAACTTTACTATTTCATTTCTCTTGGTTATCTAGGAGTATAAAAATATTTTTTTGTTGTTGTTTTACTCTATCTAGATGCCTTTCAAAGGAGCTTTCCCTAAGAAGAGAAAAATTGCTACTCCTAATGTCGATTCTGAGAAAGAAATTATTCTACCCTTTCTCTTCAAAACAACCACCTATGAACATTTTGTTAAAGTTTCTAGGAAACCAATCTTGCATGAAAGATTTGTCAAACTCAATGATGTTATCAATTACGGTATTGACAGTCTGCTAGATTTCCAGAACTTAGCAAATTTGTTTTCCTCAGAAAATGTGTATATGTGTTATCCTAGGCTTATTCATCTCTTTTATGCAAACATGGATTATGATCTCGTAAAAAGTCGTTTCATTACTAAAGTTCTCGATACCAAACTTGCTATAACTGTAAAATCCCTAGGTGAAGCCTTAGGAATCCCATACTCCGGTATGATCCTCGAGAAAATTGAGATGACTGACGAAAATATCCTAGAGAGAATGTATCTGCCTGGTAAACACTTTCAGACCAAACTTCCTTGTAGCCATCTTCGCTATCCGGTGAGAATCTTAGCTAATATTCTGTCGTATAACATTACTCAAAAATCTGGAAGTCATGCTATCCTTTCTGAAAAACAAGCTAAATGCATCTATGCCATTCTCGGTAACATTCGTGTGAATTGGGCTAAAGTCATCATGGATTCCATCCTACTTTCAGCTTCATCTGACAGACCTTCCTCAACTCTTTCTCATGGGCACTATCTGACCATTCTATTCATTAGCTTTAACGTGCCTTTGGATCATGAAACAACCATTCTAGAACCTGCTCGTGTCTTTGATGTGCATGCTCTTGGGAGAATGAATCTCCATCATGACCTTGATGAGAACGTCCCTGAAGAGCAAATCGCTACCGAAGGAGGATCATCATCCTCAAGGCGAGGTAAGAAGGTTGTAATTTCAGATTCTGATGAAGAAAGTGAAGAAGAAGAAAAAGGAAGCGGCGAGGAAGAAGAAGAAGTTCCTGCTTACATCCTTGAACTTCAGGAGATGCTCCTGAAAAAGATTGGAAAATTGAAGATCTCACAGGAGAAAGGTTTTGAAGATCTCAATCAAAAGGTGGATGATCTCAAGGAAATCGTAGTGCAAAGCAAGAAGATGACTGAGGAGACGCTTGTTATGATCCTTGAAGAGATCAAGGAATTGAAAAAGAACAGCGGTCACCCTTAGCTTCATGCACTTCTACTTCAAAAACAATGGTTTTCTTTTTCAAAAACAATGTTCTCTTAAACTATGGTGTGTAATAACTCTTATAGTGTGATGCTAGCTACTATTAAATTATCTGCTATGCCAAACTTAGTTGTTCTATGAACTAACATCTCCATTGCAGGCATATGGAATTGAATTCCTCTTATTGATCCATAGAAATTACTGTTTTATTTTTTTGTTGATGACAAGGGGAGAAAAATATATATAATGCAAAAATGTGAATATGTGAAATAGCTTCGATGCAGGGGGAGAACCGCATCAAAGCAGGGGGAGTAAGTATACTTGAACATATTACTCATATTCATGGTATACTTGAAAATTTCATTCATATATGTCTTGCTTCCAATTTTGCATTTGGGTGTCATCATCAAAAGGGGGAGAGTGATGGAAATTGAATTCCACCCCTAAGTAATTTTGATGATGAGCACACCAAATGAATGTTTAGTATACTAACTACACTACACTTTAAGTATACAGATTTCGTGAAGCTCTACTGATACTCCAAGAAGCACGCATCAACGCTCCACGACAAAGACGAACATGGCTAAAACTCAAGTGATGAAGCTCAAGCTCAAACAAAGCAAGAAGCTCAAAGAGAAGCTCATCTGCACTTCATCAAGATTGACTAAACTGCCGAAGACATGTTCAGAGTCTAGTGTGAGTGTGTCGTGTCTTCTAGGATATTTGTCAAAGCCATATCAAATAGACAACACACACACACGAAAGATTTCGAAATAATTTTTAATTATCTTCAAAATAGTTTTCAAGAGATTTTCTAGTCACTTCATAATTCTCGTACTGAAACTCCACGCACTCTGGAGCTACTACAACTTTTGACTAGAACAACAGGAAAAACTCCTCTGGGAGTCGACTACCAAAAGTAGGGAGTCGACTACTTCTCAGAGATGAAAATTTCCTAAACTCCTCTGGGAGTCGACTACCTATAGAGGGAGTCGACTACCTGCTGGAAATTTTCAAACGTTCTGAATTTGAATTTTAAATTCTTTTGAGTGATTTACTCCGAAATTTTTGGGACAAAAGTCAAACGAAATTCAAATTTCAAATCCCAGTTTTTCCCTATAAATAGAGCTTAATTCTTTTGTAAAAAATACAAGATTATTGAAAATCAAAATTTGCAAAAGCTCTCGTGAATCAAAGCTCTCTCATTTTTCTCTAGCCAATTTTAATTTCAGTTTTGTTTGATCTTGCAATATTTTCCAATTCTTTTGAAGATCATATTATTATTTTATTGGCTAAGTTGTTTTTCAAAATCCTCTCTATTATTTCTCTTTAATTCTATTTGAAGGATTTTTGAAAAAGCTCTAGATCACAAAGAACTTATCTCGTATCTTTGTGTGATCTAGACTATCATTCTATTAAGCCACTACACAATTGTCTATCTTTTGATTGGCTATAGAATCGGGTGTATTTTCAATCTCTATCACTTGTTGTAGAGTATTGAAAAAATTTCTCATTGTGCAAATTGTTGGAACACTAGACAAGTCTAGTTGTTGCCAGTTGGAAAGTCCTCGGTTTGTGAGGCAAGGGTATAACCCTAGACAAGTCTAGGCGTTGTGTTCGGAAATCCTGGTCAAGGCAAGGTCGTTGGAAATCCTAACGAGTGAAGTTAGGTGCTTGTATTTGCCAAGGCAGATAGTGGAAATCTCGTACCGGTTTGGTCGGGGACTGGACGTACCCGGGTTGCGGGGAACCAGGATAAAATCCTTGTCTTTGTGTTTGCATTTTCTGTGTTTGATTATCTTTGCATTTATTCTATCTACAGCAAATATCAATCCCATTTCTTTACGCTGAGATTTATATCTGTAATCTTATTTGTTCTAACATATACTCTGGGAGTCGACTACTGCTCATAAGGAGTCGACTACCTGCTGTGAGTTTTCGCTGTGCACTTTAAATTGTATTGTTGATTAAGAACCAAGCGTAGATCGCTCTACTTGGTTTCTTAGGCAACATTGGAAGGTTTTGTTTTGTGTTGATTGATTAAAGAACGAAAAAGTTTTATCTTTATACAACACTATTCAACCCCCCCCCCCCCCCCTTCTAGTGTTGTTTGCCATCCACAGGATCCAACAATAATAACATACTTGCTCTTAATCCTCTTGATATATACACAGTTATCTTCATCAAGCATGGAAAAACCATTTGATAAGACAACTTCTTGAAATCGTATATACCATTGCCTCGAGGATTGTTTAAGACCATATATGGACTTACGAAGTTTACAAACCTTATGTTCGTTTCCTTCTTTTACAAACCCTGTTGGTTGTTCCATATAGATCTCCTCGTCCAATTCTCCATTGAGAAAGGCAGTATTTACATCCATTTGATGTAATTCAAGGTCTAAGCAAGCTACCATAGCCAGAATCAAGCGAATCGAGGTAAAACGCACAACAGGTGAGAAGGTTTCTTCGTAGTCTATCCCTTCCTGTTGCGTAAAACCTTTTGCGACAAGGCGAGCTTTATATTTGTATATAGAGCCATCAGCCTTATGCTTGATCTTGAGAACCCATTTGTTCCCAATAGCTCTACGTCCTCTAGGTAAGTCAACCAAGTCCCAAACTTGGTTAACTTTCATGGATTCTAATTCCTCCTTCATCGCTTCTATCCATTTGTCTTTTGCAGGGCATGATACGGCCTGTTTGAAAGTAGCAGGCTCGTCATCTTCTTGTAGTAAAGTCATAAAGGTTTGTGGGAATTCATCCTCAAATCTTAGAGGAGCTAACCTTGTACGACTACTACGTCGTATTTGAGATTCTTCAAGTCCTTGTTGACTCGAATTTAGATCAATTCTAATATCACTCCCACTTGGAATGTCGTTAGAAATGCTCCCACTTGGATCATTATTCCTGTATGGAATAGGATTCGCATCATTCGTATCATCCATTGGTGAAGGTTGAAACGTATTTTCGTCTTCACCAAGAATTGTCCCACTCGAATGAGGTAATCCTTCTTGATCATAAATATCAAATAGAGATAAGTCCTGACTTATCTCGCCCTATCTTGGAAACTCGTTTTCCAAGAAAGTGACATCCCTCGACTCAAATTCAATTAGTCCTCCATTGTCTTCATGACCAATGAAAACATAACCTTTGGAGTTTTCTGCGTATCGTATAAAGATACATTTCCTCCCCATTGGCCCAAGTTTACCATACTTATTGGAGGAAATATGTGCATAGGATGCACATCCCCAAGGTTTTAAAATGCTTAAGTCAGGAGACTTTTGGTTCCACAACTCATAAGGAGTGGAGCTAACTGATTTCGAGGATACGCGGTTTAAAATGAAAGCGGCCGTCAATAATGCATCACCCCAAAAGGTGATTGGCAAGTTGGCTTGCGCCATCATTGAACGGACCATTTCCATTAAAGTCATATTCCTCCTTTCTGCAACACCATTTTGTTGCGGAGTATAAGGCATAGTTACCTGATGAACTATGCCTTTTTCATCACAAAGTTCCTTAAAACTTGTTAATTGGTATTCATCACCTCTATCGGTTCGCAAGACCTTAATCTTGCGATCTAATTGATTTTCCACCAAACTCATATAGTTTTTAAAGCAGGTTAATGCTTCACTTTTGTGGGATATCAAATAGATATGACCGAATCGGGTGAAGTCATCAATAAAAGTGATGAAATAGGACTTCCCACGTCTTGTCTTGACATTCATCGGACCATATGTGTCCAAATGGATGAGCTGTAATGGAACCTCGGCCCTTGTGCCAATTCCAAACGGCTTGCGACAAGATTTTCCTACAAGGCAATGTTCGCAAGTCGACATTTCAACCTTTGAAACATTGGATAGAAGGCCACGTTTGGCAAATCTATCCATTCGTGTTGGTCCAATGTGACCAAGCCTTGCATGCCAACAAATTACATCTGACTCATAATTTGATGAATTTGCAACAAGGAAATTTTCATTATAAAATGAGGAATCATACATTGTATTTAATACAACAAATCCTTTGAAAACATACCCAGAACCAATTAAAGAATTATTACAAGACAAGTCCACTTTACAACTATGAAAGAACCAACTATAACCAAGACCCATTAAAACGACCACAGGTATAATATTCCTTCGAATATTCGGAGCGAAGAGAACATCATGAAGTAGGATAGTACGGCAGTTGTCCAAGACGAGCTTGCACGTCCCAACGCCTTTCACTTCAGCACGTGTGGTGTTTCCTACATAGATCCACTTCGTTCCTTGGGGTATCCGGTGATACTCCACGAAGGACTGTCTGTCCCTTGATATGTGGTCGGTGGCACCTCGTCACCTCCACTCGTACATGAACGAGCATAGTGACCTAACTTGTTGCACTTGAAACACTTGATCTTCTTTAAGTCCTTCTTCTTGTGCCATTTCTTGTGCCCACCCTTATGTTTGGGTTTCTTGGTAGACTCAGGTTGCTTATTACGTTCATTAGTAAACTTCGAATGATTTTTCCGTTTCTTTCCCCCGTGTGAGAAACTAGCAACCATGTGCACTTCTGCACTTGGCTTGGCGGCCGCAAGCCGCTCTTCCTCTAACTCGAGGTGCTTAGAAACATCGCTGAAGTTCTTGATGCTCTCATTATGAGTGAGATGCATCTTCATTTGGTCCCACCCATTTGGTAGGGAATGTATGACTGCTTGGATTTGTTGCTCATCAATGAGCACATGACCTGCATCCTTTAACTCTGAGATGAGATTCGCCATATGTCGCAGATGCTTCCCCATGGAATGATCTGGACGTTTCTTGTACGAATCGAATCTTATAGTCAAAGAACGAAGTTTGGACACCGAGGTGCCACCAAACTTCTCCTCTAGCTTGGACCATATGTCCATGGCTAGGTCATGCTCTCGGAAGATGCGCATTATGTCATCGGCCATACTGGACAACAACGTAATGCGAGCAATCTTGTTCTTCCGAGACCAAGCATCGAAAGCTTCCTTGTCTCTTCTGTGTTGGGCCGTAGTGCCCAACTCTGGTTCAATCATTATGTTCTTCAGAGTTTCGAGCACATCTTGCTCCTCTAGAACATATTGTATTTTCATGGACCATAGTTTGTAATTATCGTCGTTGAGTTTTTCACCTTTGTTTAACTCAGCGATGATGTTCTTGGAAGCGGAAGACATTTTAGCTTTAAAATGCTACAAAAGATATAAAAAGAAGGTTTGATCAAAAAAACATTGCATAAATTTCATATTTACAGTCATCATTTTAGACATTTTCATAATTCAGCAGTCTCGGCCAGCTGACCGACCAGGGGAATGGCTAGTCCATGGTTCACTACCCCCAGACAGAGTCGAGGTGTCCCACAAACTAGTCCAAAAGACCATTGGCCGAATCATGATCCATTGAGACGCCGAATCAATCGAATGTGGAAATTTCAGACTAGTTTAATATCACTCCCACTTGGAAAATCCCACTTGGAATGATATTATTATATTTGATAAGTTACTTTCGAAAAGATGTTTTCCAGAATCGAAAAAGTCATTACGATCCCAATCACCATCTAGAACAACTTTCAATATTCTCCCATCACTTTATCAAATAACAGTACTCTTATAGTACTTTGCAGCTAGGGATGGCAGTAATGGCCTGACCCGCCCGGCCCGACCTGGCCCGACCCGATTTTGACCCGGCCCGACCTGGCCCGCAGCCGGGTCAGGGCAAGCTTGGGCTTTGTATGCGCCCCGGCCCGACCCGCCCCGCCCCGATAAACTATAGAGGTTTACTATTTTGATGCGGACCGTGCAGTCAGCGAATAACCCATAACTCATACTATATTCCACGGTTCTCCTAATTGGGCCAATTCCCAATTATAAATTACAAATTAAATCAAAATTCTCCCAATTCATAAAAAAAATTTTATTTGGGATTCATATGGATGACACTAATGACTTGACCCGACCGGCCCGACCCGGCTCGACCCGGTTTTGGTAAGAAAGAACCCGCCCCGCCCCGGACCGCGACCCGCCCGCCCCTGCCCGCAGATGAGTCGGGGCAAGCTTGGGTAGTTAAATACCCGCCCCGCCCCGCAGTATTGCCATTCCTATTTGCAGCGGAAAAGCAATTTTGAAAGCGTATGTTTCAAAAAAAATTAGGGAATTTCAACTTGGTACCCTTATGGTACTAAAAATACCCTTGTATTTGGAAAATATTCGGCAAGGCCTACACCCCCCTACAGGGTGACATAACCGAAATATTTCAACAATTCCCCGGCCATTGCTGGGGTCGTGTCGTGGCCGTGCCAAGGCCGGATTCTTCTCCCTTCCGAAGAGAGAGTTTCCATCGCAACTTGGCCAAGGCCGAACACTCCTTTAGGGGAATTTTCTGCAAGTCACCGCCGCCGGATCCCGTATGGATCCAGACGCTCCCCCCTACAGGGGAATTTTGCCGCAGACAACTGCCGCCGGCTCCGTAGAGACCGGCCATGCAAACCACCGCACATGCATGTCCCCCCATTTACTGGGCTAACCGGGGCTTGGCCCTGGCCGAGGCCAAGGGCCGGCAGTGGCCTGGCCCTGGCCTCGGCCAGGGCCGGCCGTGGCCGAGGCCAAGGGTCGGCAGTGGCCTGGCCCTGGCCTCGGCCAGGGCCGGCCGTGGCCCAGGCAGCGACCAGGGCCGGCCTGGCCTGGCCCTGGCCTCGGCCAGGGCTCCACGGCCCTGGCCGTGGCCAGGGCCCCTTGGCTCTGGCCTGGCCGCAGCCAGGGTTGGCCCTGGCCGTGGCAAGGGCCCCTTGGCCCTTGCCGACCGGCCTTGGCCTCTTGGCCATGGCCGGCCTCCCCCCTTGAGGGGTCCGGTTGCACACCCCCCCCCCCCCCCCCCGAAGGGGTGGTGTCTTTGGTGGTTATTGGCCGTAGCCAACCCCCTCCGCATAGGGAGGGGGTGCATAGCCTCCATGTCCCATATGTCCATGGCGATCATGCACCAAAGAGGTCATCTTCTCCGTTGAGAATAACTACTATCTTCTCCGATGAGACACCCGTTCATTGAGAAAGTAGTTATTCTTTAATGGCCGTGTGCCAAAAAAAATAACGTACTTTCAAGGCCGTAAACTTCACGCTCCACATGAAGAGAGTTCACATTCTCTATTGAATAGAGACTCAGCATCCATGAAGAGTGCAAGTTTGGCGAGATGAACGGTCAGTTCTTCCCGTCACGAAGAGTTCCTGCCATATCTGTAATGACAGAAGACCCTAACGTGAAAAGAACAACTGCTGTGATTCTCTTCGTCACGATGCGCTCCTACAATCTCCATAATGGTAGGAAACTCATTCGTGAAAAAGACAACGCCTCGTTCATCGGTGAGACCGGGGCGAACCCGTGTGGCTCCGATACCAATGTAGGAACCCATCGCGTGATGATGGAGGATCGAAAGAGAACTTACGTTAGCGTACGATGCGCTGTAGTCTCTGAACTTTGCCCTTGGATTCGCCACAACGGTCAGTACTTTGTCACAGAGGATCGAAGCAGCGTTTCCACCGTCTAAATCTCTATTTGGAAGAAGAACTAAATGGAAGGGAGAAGAGGATAAGGTTTGCCTTATGCAAACTTATGGCATGAAGGATTAGCCTTAAAAGCCTTACCCTTGGGTCCTATTTATAGGCTTTAGGGGTAGTTATTGTAGGAAATAACCATATATAAGCTTATTAGCCTATATTAGCACATTTCCTTATCCTCTTCCTTATGCACTTATCAAGTGCCTTTATGCACTTATAAAGTGACTTTTTCCACTTATCGAGTGGTCCTTTTCACACATGAAAAGGTTTCCTTCGCACATGCTTTCAGGCACGCGACATCCGAAGTCCGTATACCCTCATACATCCCCTCATGGGTGTATACATGTCGTCCATATCCAACAATGACAAGTATTAATGTGATAACTATATAATAGTGTAGAATTTAGAGATGAAAGATTGTAATGGATCAAGACTGCGATGAACAGTTTCAGATGAGGCATGGATAGGGGGCTGGATTGGTTAGCTAGCAAAAAATCGTCATGAATAATTAAGTAATTAAGGAGAATAAAAGGTATGGGTAAAATATAATAATATCACTATAAGATAGGAAAAAAAAGAGTATATAGTACAAGTTAAAACAAAATATATGATTAGTCAAGTAGTAGATGAAAAGGGTAATATATAAATGAGCATATTGTCTTAGTGATTGTAAATGCAAATTGAAGGAGATTTGTACAAAAGTTTTGAAGTGTGTATATATATATATGTATATGTATATGTATGTATGTATATATATATATATATATATACATATATATATAGGGCGATCTTCGGTTGCGAAAAAGAGGCTTTTCGCACCGTGCGAAAAGATTTTTATCTTTTTTTTGAAATTTTTTTTTTCAAAAATTCTTTTTTTGATGTTTAATCCATACAATTATATACCCCAGGGAAAATAATGGGTGAACCCGTTGGGGATTAGAGCACCCATCCACCCGTTACAAATTTAACGGTCTCAAAACGTGCGAATTTGATGAAATGCCTTGATCGAAGGCCAAATGACATTATTTCTCATTGATTATTTTTTGAGGGGGGTATAACAACATATAATGAGGGTGGGAAAAAGAATTTTTGAAAAAAAAAATTTCAAAAAAAAACTAAAAACATTTTCGCACGGTGCGAAATGTTCTCACTTGAAAATTTTCCTATATATATATATATATACATATATACATATATACATATATATCTATTATACATTTGACAGTGTTTTTTGAATCCTAGGGCTGACTAGAACAAGATAAAAGACAACTGAGATTTGATCTAGGAAAATCAATGGTTGGGATGAGTGAAAATTTTAGGGGAAGGGTTTTGTTTTGGTGGGAACCGTAGAGGGAAACACAATTCAAGTCTCGAGGTGCCAAGCAATTAATTCCCTCACAAAAAAACTTGCTGGGAATTATCACGGGGAAACAAAAATATGAAACACGGTAATTCACGTGGATCGCTAACGGAGCTTCAAATCTCACCGCACGTTTGGGGGGAACCTCGCGGCTTCAAATCCCTTCCGCACGTTGGGGGAAAACTAAAGTCTCGAGATTTAATTGCTGATGACTTCTCAAGGGAGCAAGTAAAGTCTCCGCGGTCTCCAAGATTTATTTCTCCAAGTTCCCAAAAAAAATTCTCTGTGGTCTGTAAAAATATGAAGTTTGACAAAAATTTTTTACAGGAGCAAAAATCAGAGACTGATAACATGTGCCCCGAGGCTGAAGATTCCGTGAGGTGGAGATTAGGGAGAGCCTGAGATGGGAGCTGAGATGGGAGCTGAGATGGGAGTTAGGTGCAGGGCGAGGGCTTCTTTGGTGCGGTTGTCGTTAATTCTTCTCAGTTTTAGTGGTTAGCATTGCGAAGGTTTTTTTTGGGTTTTAGCTAATTTGAGCAACCTCAATCATCAGAAGAAGAAGAAAGAATAGTCGACTGTCCCCAAGAAGAGCAAACCAAGCTATGCCTAGGCAAAACCTCGATCTACTCATTTCCCTTCAGAGCAACGACCTTGACGACCAAAGGTGCTCTCTTTCTACTCTTCATTTACTTCTCAACTCCATTCGGTCCATGCTCCTTCTCATCTTCTTAATTTTGGTGTGTAAAAACAGATGGAAGAGGTGAGGAAATTCCTCTCTTTTTCTCTCTGGAATCAATTTTTTTGGGGAGCATTTTTTGTTTTATTTATTTTGGTGCCCATGGATCTGGAGCCTGGGACAATGGGCTACCTTTTTTTGTCATCAATGGCGCTCACAGATCTGGTGCTCACGGATCTGGATCTGGTGCCTGGAACAATGGTGCTCACGGATCTGGATCTGGATCATGGAACTTCATTTTTTTGTTTTTGTAAAATAACTATTATTATGTGTGTAGAGTGTTTTGGTTCAGCCCAATCCTCAGGCCAAAAACGCCATCTTTTTTCATAGTTTGGTTATTGTATAGGAATTTCCGATTCATCCTAATTATTCATATATGTTTACGTCTTTTGTTTATATATTTTCTTCGGGCATTTTGTATTCGCAATCGGTCGCCCCACAAATTTTATTTTTGATTCATTTTACATGTCTGAAGTCTCCAATTCTATTTCTTTTTATTCAAGGCAGCTGTGAATTTAGCTTCTTTCTAATTTTAGAATTTGTTTTCCTAACAGGTTATTTTCTGAAATTTGTGCTTTTTTAATACCCTTTTATAGTAAGTTACCTCTCTATATGCATTGCTTTCTCTAATTTCAAAATCAGCAAGATGTATGTGAACAATATTGTGAACAATATTTGGATCATGGTCCCCATCGACACCAACAAGTTCTGGATCATCGATTTTTTGTTTTTTGTTGTTTTAAAAAAATCTAGAATCTAATACTGGACAAGTTTTTTGGGTTAAAATTTCGGGATAATCTACACATATAGGAATCAACATTCTGCATTATTTCTTTCAAATTGAATATGTGTTTGAATTGGTTTTTAATGTTTTGTGCTACGAAGCGCTCTGCTTCTCCCCCAGAATCGAAGAGCTCGGCCAAAAATAGTGTCCAGGCTCAAGAGATCTAATTAGTAGACTGATTGTTGAAGGAATCGAAGACTCCTCCTTGCCCGCATGCCTCAGATCCAAGCCCGCAAGGTATTCGTCGAAATCTCTAGCTGACGTGCATAAGATCGGTGTGTAATTTTTGGGAAATTTTTGAAAATTCTGAGTTTATTGAAGGAATGGAGATGTAATGTAGAAGGATTTTTGAAAATTCTGTGTGTAATCTCTAGCTGACCTCTGATTTTTTTTTGTTTTCATACCATTGTTGTTGTTGTAGGATTGCTCTAGCTGACCTTCGGCGACCTCATCTGTCCCTATCTCAGATTGTTGTTTTAGGAAGAGGTGGTCGATGCGCTAATGTTAGTCTATTGCCTTTGTATGTTATTTTTTGTGTAGTTGTATTTTGATAGATATTGAGTCTTGATGTTCGGGAAGGGAAAAGACGGACTTTTAACTATATTGGTATGTTCTTTGAATTTTCATCACAATGTGTTTAAGCAGAATTGTGTTTTCAATAAAGTGATCTATGTATAAGATGGCAGGAATATGCATCGTGAAACTGTTAACACAAATTAGTAAATTATATCAAAGTTATACGGGGAAAATGATGAGTTAACACAAGGTTCATAACAATGTAAATTCAAGCCTTCACTTGATGCATCTTTCATAAAATAAAATTGCCATCACTTGATGTATCTTTCCTACAACTTCCCTTTGGTGACTACTCCATGACTAGATTCTCACAGAAGTGCTGGCATTCTGAAAATTATGCCTCTTAATATGAAGTAAAACATTTAGAAGGGAACAAAATGAACTGAACAATAGACCTCATAGGGAAGCATACATATTGATGATGATGGGTAGATATTTCTTGCAGAGTTCTGTGCCGAGGGCATTGCATGGAAGCGCTTCGTTGCTACTCAAGCTGGGGACGCTGATGGTGGAGATACTGGCTTTGGTAATGCTAAAGAAATGCTAGAGAAGGGGATGATGAAGACGCTGGGCATGTAGATGAAGTTAATGATGAAGAGCATGGCTCTACTCATATTTGACTATTTGAGAACAATCGAGGATCTACGGATGCACTAGATTGTTTCAATGATGTGGAGCTTCGTTGTGCGCTACCTCGCGCTCGAACTAAGAATGGCACTGAGATAATCATTCTTGACTGAGATTAGTTCTTTTACCCTGTTGTATTTTGTTTTTGTGCTATAATATTATTTGTACTTTCTGATTTCTACTTTGGGGTTTTTTTGTTTTCCTTTTGGTGTATTAGTGGGATTTTGTTGAAATAAGGTTTGTGCATTCAAGACATCAAACCTTTAGACATGTGGGCTTAAATTCTAGGGTAGGATATATACCGTTATTGATGGAAATTTTCTCACATTTACTTTAGATGAAGGCTCATTCCTTGACTTCACATTTTTGTATTCTCTTCTCAAGTATACCTTGGTATCATCTATTGGTGGATTTACATGCGTCTTCCCCTTTTAAGCCATGCCAAGCAATTCGATGGTATTGGTATTATTAGGGCAAGATTTCAATGATTTGTTTAAAATGCGTTCCACTCAAGAAAATAACAAGGCAATTTATTTTAATGATCATATATTTAAATGGGAAATGATGCAGTGAAATGATCAATTGTAAATGGCATTTCTATATGAATTGTTTGAATTATTCCTCTCTTTACTTTTAATGTGTGGATATCAAATATGAAGTTTTTGGGTTTCTTCTTTTTCTATATTTTGGAATGTATTAAGCTCAATTAAAAGAAGACATTTAGAACATTTGGTGTTAATATAAATTTATTCGAGAGATTGCTTAATAGGAGCCATTTAGAACATTTGATGTTAACAAATGTGGGATGTTTTTGAATGGGTTTGCTGACTATGACAAAGAGGTGGGTAGAAAGGCAGTTAAGATTTAAGTTTAAGGAGTCAATGATTAGGAGGGATCTAAATTTTCAATTGAGTGTAAATCTTGATGGAACTAAATTTGGGGGGATCTAAATTTTTTGGTGGAAATAAATTATTTTGTGAGAACTAAATTTTGAGGTGACCTAAATTTTTTGGGAAAACAAAATAACAATTATTACGGTTTACTTATTATTATTCGTTTAAATTTAGGTGATCTAATATTTTGAGAGGGAATACTTTAAATAAACCGTGCCCTTTGGGCACGGGTTATGACTATCTATTATACATTTGACAACGTTTTTTGAATTCTAGGGCTGAATAGAACAAGATAAAGAGTGGCTGAGATTAGATCTTGGTAAATCAATGGCTTAGATTGGAATTTGTAAAAATTTTGGTGGGAAAACTTAAATTTTGGTGGGAAAATGTCTTGGGAATCAAAACTTTGAAATTAGATGTATCTTGGGAAAGATTGTGGAGATCAAAATTTGAGGGGAATTGCCTTGGGAACCAAAACTGTGAAATTAGAAGTGCATTGGGAAAGATTGTGAACATTAAATTTGGGGGGAAAAGTGCCTTGAGAATCTAAACTTTGACATTACAAGTGTCTTGGAAAATATTGTGGAGAAGCATGATCCATTAAATTAAACAAATTAAAAAATTTAACGTAAAACAATTTAGCGAGACAACAAATTAGCGTAAAAATACCCTAAGGTTTGTTGTTCCGCGCCCGGGGCGAAGGCACCCGCTAAATTTTTTTACGCTAATTTGTTGTTCTGGGCCGAAGGCACGGGCACCAAATTAGTTTTTCGATGTCGAATTTGTTGTTCCGTGCCAAAGGCGCCTACGTCGAATTTGTTGTTCTGCGCCGAAGGTGCCCGTGCAGCTAAATATTTTTCCGCTAATTTGTTGTTCTGTTAAATTTTGGACATGGAAATAATTTTTCGGGGAACAAAGATTTCGCGGGATAAATCTTAAATGAACCATGCCCGCAGGCACGGGTTATGACTAGTACATATACATATACATATATATATATATATATGTATGCCCACGAGAGGGTGTCCCAGTGGTAAGTCATTCCGCTCCAAAGCCAAGGGGTGCAGGGTTCGAGGCCTATGGCCGTCATGACTTGGTAATTATTGTGGAATTTGTTGTGGAATTATTTACCCTGGGGCTACATCTCCCCTCTCAGACTTACCCGGGGGCCGTTGGGGGCACGGCGGTTTCCCCCCAGTTTGCATAGTCTCGGCCGGGCTCTCGCTTTACCCTCCTAAGCCGAAGGGGGGGAGGGGGTTGGGGATTTTTCTGGGTTGTCATATATATATATATATATATACTAGTCATAACCCGTGCCCGCGGGCACGGTTCATTTAAGATTTTCCCCCGTGAAATCGTTGTTCCCTAAAAAATTATTTCCATAGACAAAATTGCACGGAACAAAAAATTAGCGCACAAATGTTTAGCGATACGGGCGCATTCGGCACGGGCGACTTCAGCACTGAACAAAAAATTCGGTATATGTGCATTCGAAACAGAACAACAAATTCGACGCGGGTGCCTTCAGGGTGGAACAACAAATTTAGGTGGGGCGCCTTCGGTGTAGAACAATAAATTCGATGCAGAACAACAAATTAGCATAAAAATTTACCGGTACCTTCCGCGCAGGCGGCGCCTTCGGCCCATGTGCCCCTTCGACTCGGGTGCCTTCGAAATATTGTTCCAATGTTGAACTACACGCATATTTTTGGAGCAAAACTATGACCACAGTTTTGTCTGAAGTTGTGACTTGAAAATATGAGAACGGCATCTTGTTGCTAATCAACAATACCAAGAGACAATATTTGAAAATAGCATCTTATTGCTAATCAACAATACCAAGAGACAATATTTGAAAAGTAATCTCAATCGTAATCTGCTGTTAAATTTATGTTTTATTGAGATGAATAATATATAGGGAGAAATTTAAATAAACATACAAATCCTGCCAATTGCGTATGCACAATCAAATCCACAAACCATCTTTGGATACATTTGGGTCTCCTTGGAATTAAAATCAAGGTATGTTCATCTGCAACTAATGACATTGCAATGAATCAAACAATAACCCGAGGACGTCAATATAGAAAGAATTTAAGAAAAAATAGTGATGATACCAGTGACACCATCAAATTGGTGGCAAATTGAAGACCAGCTTAGCATTGGATTGATAATAGATATCTTTATTCATTTCAATTGAAATCTTTTTGTTACATCTCTTTTACTGGATCAACATGGAATAATAGTCCACAATACAAATATTTACAATCAGCAAATTTTCTGTCTGAATATAAATCACAAATGCATGTAATTGATTCAAGGGCACTTGAGGCAGCCTCCACGTGCAAAACACTTATGAACTCACATCATCACTTGCACCAGCCTTACTGACTACTTCCTTTGCTGCAGCATCTGCATGAGTCGAATACAAATAAAAGGTTGCCTTATATCCTCACAGAATGAATACATTACAGTTCACATGTGGAATATCATAGAATTGCGGAATGAATGAATTATTTAACTGATGATTGAGTATCAGAGCTTATGTAATTTATGACATGAGTTGAATTTTGAGTTTAAGTAGAAGTGAAAATTGAAAATGGGAAGCATATACTTTCCAATCGTTTTTAGATATACATTTGTTTATCGACAATCATATATAAATCTAATTCATGTACTCGATATCCAATTCAGCATTTCTTGTATAACAATTGCTTTTTCTGTGCTTTTCTTCATGAACTAAGTTTAACCATTATATACATAGTTGTAATAAGCTTAACTTCAGGCCTGTAGTTCAGATTTTATTAGTGAAGTTGTGGGGAGCTGCAGGATGAATGCACTGTAAGATTTCAGAAAAAATATAGCTCACACGATTTCAGAAAAAATATAGCTATCATTTCCAAGTATAATTATAATAAGCCTTTTATTTTTGCAACAATTTAAATCACCTTGCTCATATGGTAGCTGGAAAATAAGGATTTGAGGTTGGTTCAAAGTGGTTCCTTCATTGTCCATCGCATCCAATCTGTCCAGTCTATTACTTTAGTACAACAGCAACTTTCCAAAAAAATAATTACCAATCAAAGCATATGTTAGCTTTAGATACAATAAAAGGAATGCAGTAAACAAAAACACATTACCCAACTGCGGCTGTTCGTGAACATGAACCAGTTCGGGGAGGAGATATGCCAATGTTTTTCCAGAACCATTCTCAGCAATACCAATTAAATTTCTTCCCTTTAACGCCATAGGCCATCCCTGAGATTGGATAGGTGTTAGTTCAACAAAACCACATCTTTCAATTACCTGGAAACAAAACTCTCTTTTACAAACTGTATATATCATCTCCTATTACTGTAAAAACACCGCCGAACAGTAACAATGAATGTTACAAAGCATTTATTCAAAAAAATGGGCTTAGCTTACCGTTGTAAATTTTTATGACTGAAGACCTATATCTACCGCTGAACAATAACAATGAATGTTACAAAGCATTTATTCAAAAAAAATTGGGCTTAGCTTACAGTTGTAAATTTTTATTGACAGAAGACCTACATCTACCGGTAAGTTCCTCTGTATTTTCTGCTTACTACACTGAATTAGTTCAGTAGAAGCTTGATTTAGATCAATCATAGGAAGTATGCTAACTCTTGACTCATACGATAGCTGAAAAGGGAAAGCGAACAACTTGGCATCAACAAATCACACCAACATGTGGGAATAATGATAAGAGAATATCAAAGATGGTAATCGATCCGATAGATGAAAAGGGAAAGCGAACAACTAGGCATCCACAAATCCACACCAACACACTATTTGCCGCATCCTTTGTGAAGAAGCATATTTTCATAAGTATACATGAGTCAAGTTCGGGGCAAATACCATGGCAATGTTTCTAGCGTTCATCTTATTCGTTTCCTCTTCTTCGACCACATCGGCTATGAGATCAACGGCCATTCGAGGAGTGAAAGTTGTGTCGGGGGAAGCAGCTTCATGAGATCGATGCAATCCTCCTCGGTTTCGCCCTGGAGAACTTGTATTGGTGATAGGCTATCAAGTATTCACTTTGGAAGCTCTCTGAACCATGCCTGTATTTTTCTTGATTTAGCCATTGCAATCTCCAAAAATTTCAACCATTCAAGATAATTTGATGCTAATATTTGTACCTTTATTAGGGCAGCCAAACAATGGACATCAATGTCATCTGGTATAATGCCCTTGTTCAGCTGAATCCTCAAATCCTTCTCTTCACTGTTTTCGGGGTTTATCCGAAATATCCCCTCAGCATTTGCTGATCACACAATGGTCGTAAGGAAAGCATTTTAATGCAATTCCTTTGAGATTTGAAAATAAAAACAAAACAAAAAACAAAATATATGAGGTGAGATCAGTAGAATACCTTGAGACCCCTTGTGAGTATAGCCTTTCCTGCATCAGCGGCAGGATTGTTGGCACACTGTTGCCTTTAGAATCAAAGCCACATTGCATTGAGTCAGCAGATACACCAAACACACTTACGCTGCAAGCCAAAAAATATATATTGCAATTTAATGACAACCCCAGCTGACAACAATGAAGGATTAGCGGGAGGGGATTTTAAAAAACAACCTTGCACTTGGGGCTCGACATAATTCTTGGATGTATTTTTCACCAAACATAATTCTTGGCGAAGCTACAACATATAACTCTAATCGATATGGATGCCTGGAAACTATCTGTTGGTGCTCTTTTAAACATTTTTAGATTTGATAAATTGTGCACCACTCCGTCATAACCTTCTTCAAACTCCTGTGAGTAAATAATCAACCAATAGAGAGATGTTAATCAACTGAAGATTGTAAGATGGAGAAATTAAAAACATATTAGGGGACATGGCGTTAAGCATAGCCAATCTAGTATTGATGAATATTGCGAAGTCAAGAATGAAAAGGATAATTTTACCTTGTTAATCACACACCATGTATTGTCTTTCCATAAGTATCAAATATTAAAGCACTAAAACAACATAAGTATCAAAACATGAAAATATAAGTATCAAAACACAATAAACTTGACATAACAGGGTTGAAGCATGGTCTTGATTGAGAAATAAACTTGCAGTAAGCTTAATGTATCATGCACAACACAATCAACTTGCAGTAAGTGTATTATGACAATTGGACTACAGTCCACTGGCAATAGGGAGGTTTCAAAACATTTTTTAATGGACTGATTAACACAATAAGTGCACGCATAATTCATCCAGCTAGTGACCATTCATTTCGACCATTCGATCAGTCTTTCTCACCTGAACCAGAAAGGATCACCGTTCCAATATACAGAACCCATTGCTACTTTCTCAAGAAAATCTAGTAATGGGTCAGATAAATTGTTGCAAGAAAGATTAAATGACTTTATGCTCATTAGGTTCGGTTTACAGCCCATGTTATCACGTGAAATAGAAACACAAACTCTTATTCCTTTTCAGATGATCTAAATGACCAAATTTAAGAACCAAAGAATAGTAGAAATGGGGAGGCATTAATACCCTATTTTTGGCACATGCAAGGCTTGCGTGCAACAAAATTTATGGAATTATATATTTTGGTGATGTTCCTTGATAATGGTTTACATCAAAATGTCCATTATATTTAACCATTTGTATTACAATAATGGTTGTTTACCCCTTTAGTATGTCAAATGGTGTGGGTCTTGAAGTCAAAGTTGAGAAAGACTGCATAGTTAACAAATGACCAAGTAAATATATTAGTGGAGAAAGTCGTGATGCATCAATATGCTTTTCTTATAAGGAACCAAATTAGAAGCTGAAGGGGCATTGAAGAATCTTAAAAAATTTAAAAAATTGGAATATCAGGATTATGCACCCACATCTATTTTAAAGGGATATACACAATTAGATATAAGCATATGGAAGAATGAGTTCTGAGAAAGTTATAACATACGTAAATTGAATATAAACAACCAAAAATTAGAATTCATCCAGAGGGTCATAGCTATAATATCCAAGATAATTAATAATCATTATAAAGAATGAATTATGAGCTAAGATTGACAATGCATACACATATTTAAAGAGCCCAATTTAACAATGCTACTTTATGCCTAGCCTAGCAAGTTACATCTAAGTCTCCAAAAAATAACAACCGTGAGAAGAAATTGACATTGACTTTGTTTCCTTTATATGTTCAATTAGAATGTGTAAGCATGTGTATGTTCAGTAACTCTGCCATTGCAATCTGTATGCATCAGGGTCATGATTGCATAGAAATTTCATCCAGTTCCAAATTCATATTTGCTTTCATCCAGTTCCAGGTGACTAAATTTTTTTTGACTCAAATAGCATCAGAAATGTTTTCCATATAGCATCATGCCAAAAAATCTAATGTAGGTAGAGCAAAATGCAACAGTCCTATTCCCAGTTGCATAATCCTAATTTTGAAATTTCTGGTTAGGATTAAGCAAGTTATTTACACCCAAACCAGAAATCTCTTGGGTATCAAAAAATTTCGTAGGATTAACTTGCATAACTTGCATAACCAGGGTATGCCATTGGTAGAGGTTGAACTTGCAATCCTGGCATAACCAGAAATCTCTTACCTGCAATTCTGGCATACTTCAAAACTAATTAGAGGTTGAACTTGCCAGATTTTAGACACTGAATATGCTAGATTCAAATTGGGTTGAACTTGCATATGCAAAGCTGAAGTGAGTATGTTTCTTTAATCAGTATTGCATATTCAGGGTATGCCATTAAAGAAACATACGCAGTTGAACTTGCATATGCAAATTGGGTTGAACTTACATTAAAGAAACATTCAAGTTTATTAGAGTTTCATTGGGTATCAAGAATTGGCAAGCTGCAAAACTGGTATATTCAACTGAATTCAAACCTCAAATATGCACTGAATACATATTAGCTGAGGGTTATTAGAGGTATATTCAACTGGAAAATATGCATAATTTCTCAATGGCATACACACAACAGTGAAGTTAGAAACCAGCATATATTGATGAGCAAACTGGCAGGTTATTGATGAGCAAACTTGCAGTGAATTAAACCTGGCAGCTCATCAAATATGCTTACAATAACATCAATATATTCTTACAAAAACTGGCAAACTGGCAGTGAATTTTCTCAATAGCAGCTCATCAATATTCATATTGCCTCAATCCATTTCTCAATGCCTCATCAATTTCTCAATCCCGCAATCAAGACAATTTCAATCATTATCCTGTCAACATCGAATTTCAATGTTTTTTTGTGGTTCACAACATCGAATTAACAATTTGGTTGTGAGAGTATATGTGATCAGAAATAAAGTCATAAAAAGCATGCTCAGTAATATAGTTGTAGAAGAGCACAAAGAATTTTTTGCAAAAAGAGAAATAACTTATAGACTATAAGAACAAATATAATTCTATATCACAACTTTATAATTTAAAATTCAAGTTCCCTTGAGGTGACATAACAGACATGTGTTGTGCTTAAATGTATGGCTACCCTTTATCTCAAAGATTAGACAAAAAAGAAAGTGATAAAATGTCAAATTTCCCCCTAAAACTGAAGTTACTTAGTAATTTTAGGCAAAAGTAATAGTATAATTCTATACGGCATGCCAATGTGATATACTACTATACATACATAGAGAAATAACATTCAAATTTACCAACTCATCCACATTATACAATCACATGTGTGTGTTCATGTGTTTACTCCTATTTGTTGTGCTTACAGAGAGTATCTTCTTATTACATATGAAATTCTGAAGCAGTCATGTTCTCACCTAAAAGATTGAACAGCAGAGAAATTTCTTGTACATGATTTCGTAAACCCATTCTTAACCAATCATGTTGTCACCTAAAAGATTGAACAGCAGAGCAATTTCCTGTATCTGATTTCCCAAACCCATTCTTAAGCAATCATGTCGTCACATATAAGATTGAACAGCAGAGCAATTTCTTGTATCTGATTTCCCAAACCCATTCTTGTCCATGATGATAAATCCCAGCTGGCCAATTTTTGTTTTTGTATCATTTATGTTGTTTAAATTCCCAAGTTGTTTTTTCAATGAATTTCTGGACGCACATAAATAGGATATGTAACGTATCATATCACTTAAAGCAAACAGGTTGCATTCCAAGTGAGAAAATTTCAACAGATCACTAAACTAACAAAATAGAAGCTGCATGTAAAGCAGTCATACTCATACACGAATTTCACAAGCCTGGAAGGAATATGGCCATGGCATACTCAAGTGTTCATTGAACTCTAATAGACCTACTTAAGCTTTATTACTGACAAAAATCCAGTATATAAATATATGAATCATATGAATATGATTTGATCCGATGCTCATAAGTGTAATGCATATTTACATCATGATGTCACAATGTTTGCACTTCTTTGCATGCAGGTTTAGTTAAGCATGTCATCAACCCTAAAAAGATTTCCTTTTGTTTACTTCTATTGTTTGGTTTCAAATAACTAGCATGAACTTTCTTTTTACGATTAACATAGCGTGTATAAATATGATCCTTCATATTATGGACTTCGAACCTTAGCATTACAACAAACAGGTTGTGTGCTACTGATGTGCGCTCTAAATTTGTATCATCCACACACCTGATTTATCGTGAGAACATGCAAAACAGAAGATGGAACCACCGACATACCTCGATGATTTCTTTGAAACTGCATCCACATCCCAGTTTCATTTTTCTTCTTCTTCGGCAATTTCTTTTCCTCAAATTATCAAAAGAATTCAAAATTTAAAATAAGATAAGTCCAAACTGATTAGATAAGATTAAAAATTTATTGGGAAATGCTTGACAAATGCTTGCAAAATATTAAAATTTGTTCTTCTAGACATTTCATCAAACACTTGACAAATGCTTGCAAATATAAAAAAATTTACCCATGTCACCAAATAGAATCAGAAACTTGAATGAAGTTGACAATTTCCTGTATCTCCCCTTTTCAATCGATCCCAGAGATTAGAATTTAATTTCATAAACATAGAGATTTAATATGACAGTTATCATTTAATTGCATAAACATATTAACAAAATCATGTCAATCCTGTCAATTGCAATTCTAATGAATTGCAATCCTGATGATTAATAATGCATAACTGATGATTGCAATTCTAATGAATTGCAATTCTAATGGTCCTGTCATTAGGATTGCAATTCTAATATGGCAATTCTAATATGAGGATAAATGAAATGGTTAGGATTGCAATTCATTTATCATCAGTTATCATCAGTTATTGACAGGATTTTGGCATATTGCATAGAGATTAGAATTTAATTGCATAAACATATAAATCTCTATGCATATTCTTTTTGGCATATTCTTTTTGGCATATTCTTTTTGGCATATTGCATAGAGATTAGAATTTAATTGCATAAACATAGAGATTTATATGTGTAATTAGATTCTAAACATAGAGATTAAATTCTAATTGCATAAACATAGAGATTTTGGCATAGAGATTAGAATTGATAAACATAGATTTAGAATTGCATAGAGATTAAATTTGAATGTTGTGACAGGATCAATTAAATTCTAATCTCTATGTTCTCCAATTTATATGTGTAATTACTCATATGTTGTGACATGATCAGTTATTCAGTTATTTTTGAATATGAAAAAACAATGAGAAATTGATAAACAATGAAAAAAACAATGAAAAAAACATAGAGAATTGATAAACATAGAGAATTGGCATTCCTTATTTTTGATATCATTTTTGATAACCCAATGTTTAGAATTGATAAACATAGAGATTAGAATTGTTTTTTGGTAGAGAATTCAGTTTAACATAATGCTAATCAACAGAATACATAATGTTAATCATCCAAGCTCATCCATTCTCCAAGCTCATCCATTTTTGGTAGAGAATTCAGTTTAACATAATGCAAACTCACCCAGCGTGGAGGTGGAGAGGAAGTGAAGCTCTCAAACTCAATCTCAGCAAACCGTGGAGAAGCTCAAAGCACTGCAAGGGGGGGCTCTGCTCGATGTGCTTACTCTTCGTGATCTACGTGATCTACGTGATGGGCTTACTCTGTGTGAAGGAATAAGAAGAGGAAGCTGGAGGTAGAAGAAGATGGCGTGGGTGACTATCAAAGCTGGAGGTAGAAGAAGCTGGAGGTAGAAGAAGCTGAGATTAGATGCGCTCGCAAACTCAAAATCAAAAGCCCAAACCTTGCCCTCACAAATTTTGATCTGATATTGGCATGGGTGATGTGATCAAAAAACCATTTCCCGCCCTAAAGTTCCCTCAAAATGTTTAAGTGAAGAAGCAAACGAAAAGTTTGAATTCAAATTTTTTTAAAAAAAATGAGAGGAATGAGAAGCTATGTGATAGGAGGTGATGTGATTTGAGGGAAATTAAAAAAAATTTCAACCCTTACCCTATATACATACTATCATACCATATTTAAAATTTTTTTCAAAATTCAATATCTCCTATCTCAATTTCTCATCATACCCTATATACATCTATCTATATAAACATCACACCAAATTACACATAAACAAAAACAAATTCTCTTATCCATTATCTCTTATCCATTTTCTCTTAACCAAAATCTCTTATACAACAATACACATATCCACATACAACAATACACATAACCAATATCTCTTATCCAATTTCTCTTATCCAAAAACCCATGATAACATCCATGTTTTATAATATAGATATACTAGAACTTTCACGTGCCCAAAGGGCACTGCGATTTGAAAGGGGGGGGGGCCATGCCCAAATTTCAATTTTCAAATCTTCCCTACAAATCCCCCCCCAAAACTTATCACAATCCTAGTCATACGCCCATTTGTCCTAGTCACTTGTCCTACTGGGACAAAATTCAAAATCTTCATCAAATATAGAATATATATATATATATATATATATATATATATATATATATATAACGATTAATAAAAACTGACCCACTGAAAAGTTGGAGTTCTATTTAGCATAGAAAGTATTTAAATTCCTGTATGATCGGTTGTTTTGAAATATGCTAGTAGTATATTTAAAAAGGAAAATGCTTTATTGAAATAGTGAAGTAAAAGCAATGTTTAAAATGAAGTTTATTATATGAAGAAAGTAAAATAAATATATGAGTGTGGATGCCATAGGTTAGAAATCGTTAAAAGATTATGTCAAAGAAAGTTTCAAAATCAAAAATGAATTTAAGTCAACTTAAAGGTAATATGAATAACAGAAGTAGAAATATGATGACATGGCCGTTTCGGTGAGAGGCGCAGTGAATCTCTAATAAGGAATAGAATGTAATTATGATCAAGGAAAGAATTTGTTAATCCGCTAGGATGGATCTCTACGGTCATCGATTTGGGACTATGATTTTCCTTAATATTAACATAGGGATTTAAGGAAGACTTAATTTGCTAGGAAGATTCAACCCTATCTTCATTGACATTAACATAGGCTTGAAAAGGTAAGGAAGATTCAGAATCAAGGGTGTACTTATTGGGTCGACTAAAGGTTAAGAAACTTAGGACTAGGATTTTCTAATGAACTAGAATGGGATAGTGGATTAAGGAAATGTGTTCCTTAAGGATCAAGATTGTAATCTTATCCATGTTGTTTTAGACTATTTTGCATGAGCATAGACATGCATGGGCCACCACTAAAACCTGTCACGTCCCGCTTCCCATTATGCTTGGGAGCGAGGACGCGAGCGGGTCCGCATGTGCAAGTAAGGAGGAGGTACTTTTGCTTTTCTTCCCTCCTTGACTTAACAAAATAAGCGTCTGTGTGAATTCTTGTAGGTTCTTGCATGCATACTCAAAACAACGCAGATAATTTATATTTACATTCTCAATCGTCTCAGAAATGGGGTACAACAATAATGAAAGGACGAGATGTCTTATGGCTCTTACAACACATATTACATAAATTTAATACAATGGAACCACAAGGAAAAGCATCCTAAGAATATCTTCCTAGGAGAATCCTGGCACTAGTGGGTCACGCTACGCTGCAACTATGATCTGCAAAAATGCCCTCAGAACCTGACGGACATTGCATTAAAACACAAATACAATGCCCGTCAGTGAGAGTTACTCATATAAATTTCCAAGCATCAACTTCATTTAAATAATTAAAAGGAATTTAGCAGCATAATGACATTGTATGATAATATGATAAAAGCATGTTACAAAAGAAATTTAACAATAGATGTAAGCATGGTGAAAGTTAATACATAAAATTTAACAACGATTATCACATGATTTGCATTTCAAACAAGGTAAAGGTGGTTTGCAAGTTGAATGTTTTTCAGTTATTTGTGCTCGTGATAAGTCCATGTCTGAGTAAGTAAAGTGTTCTTGATACACCCTATCATCGGGGGTTTACCGTGACGCTTCTTGCCATCCCTAACCTGGAAAGTGGCCAAGATGATTGCCTACATTGGTGTGGTTATGGAGGTAGCCATATAGTGCTCAAGACACACTTGCAAACTCTACTACATGAACCAACCCCACCTCAAAGTGTCTTGTCTAGTCACCGATTAGTTTTCACTCGATCTGTATTCGATGGATTCATATATACCCCGAGGGTTATGTCTTACCTCCTGTTCAATGTAGTTTTTAATTTGGCAGCATGAAGATATTAAATTGTTACTAACAAGCAACATTAAATAACGTGTCCATTTAAGTCCGAAACAACTAGTATAATAAAAACATGCGGTTCAACTTCTAAAGTTGGCAAACGCATTAAAATGAGATTTTAGCAGTAATGTTATGCAGCGCAGTTTGTAATTCATTTTTGCTAGAAGGCTTACGAATTTAAGAAACCAAGAGTGTTAGAACAGATAAGTGAGCAAGTGCATAGCAAAAGATAAGAACATGCTGTAATGTAATGACATGAGATTCGTACACGATTAGTTCCTGATTTGTTAACATGAGAGAATAGTATTAACAGACCATAACAATATTACACATATTAGCTCAAGGGATATTACTCTAACATATTATTTATTTAGATGGAAGAGATGTGGGGAACCTACTATATGATGCATAGATCTTTGGAGGAGGCGAGTGTTTGGTGTCCAAGTGATTGTAGCGTAAGACGTGTTTTATTTGCGTCATTTAAATTCATATTATCAGGCTAAAATATTTTTAACCAATTAAAATAATACTAAAGCTAACTTACATGACTTAATATAGAGATAATTGTTTAAAACATATACTTTGAAACATTTAATTTGAAATTCTATCTAGAACATTTAACATGAAATTTAATTTAGATAACTTAATTAACTTAATAACCCAAAACTTTAACAGCTTAATAATTTTAACTTAACTTTGTAACTTAAAACTTAATACTCAAAATAACTCAAATAACTTTAAACTTAATACAATTTTTAATAACTTTAAACCTTAATAACTTAATTAACTACACTAACTTACTTTACTTAAAATAAGTTATATAAATATTTAGTATGAAAACCCTTTTATTCAAACTAATTTATACATATTAATATCTAACCTCAAAACTTAAGTTATAAATTATAACTTATCCTAGTTAATATAATTTTCTTTTCAAACTTAATAACTTATATATATATATACTTAAACGACTTAAATAGTTTCCAACTAAATAACTTTAGGAACTTTCAAACTTGATAATTCTAAATAGATCTAATCCTTCAATTAACTTCAAGAATAACCCAATAAGCTTATACCCAATAAGCAATATAAACCCAATAGGAAACCATACCTGATACGACTATTTTAGAGAGGCTCAAGAGCCAGAGGTCCAAACCCAAACCAAGGGCGGGAGGCCCATGAATGAGATTAAGCCCATCCGACGAGGCCCACGAAAGGACTTGGAGTCGGACCAGCCGCGACTCGGCATACGCACGATTAGCCCATAACCGTTCCCCTAAAAATGTGGCACCTTAATGACCACTAAGGGGCCTATTAACCGACTCACCCCACGACGCATGCAGGCGCCTTTATGGAGGAGGATCGCGGAGGCGTGAGTGGGAAGAAATCAGGGGACGTGGATTGGGGACGATCGTGGGCCAAACCCTATAAAGGGACTGGAGAGGCAACCGAGAAGGGGATGGAAGCTCCGATACCAAGAATGGATGTATTCCATTAACAGACTTTGCTTTCCCCATTATCTCACATCCCATAGCCCGGCCATAGGATACGTGTGTTGGCCTCCTTTCGAGCCGTACCGATCCCGTCGAGCATCTCTCAGATCCATTCTGACTTAGGCATCGGAGGGGACTTGGCCGGAACCAAGGTCCGGCCCCCCTGACGAGTTTCTTCGTCTATTCAGGGCAACGTGGATTTAAGGCACTGAGGCTACCCCTCAGCACAGAGCTAACCAAGGCGAGGTCCCAACGACCTCCAGCCCGCTCGCCACTAGTGAGCACCACCCACAACCGAGGCCAAGGGATAATCCGGCGCCGAGGCTACCCCTCGGCACTTGATCAACCGAGGCCGAGCGCCCATCTAGGTGCCAAGGCTTCCCCTCTGCACCCTGATGGCCGAGGATCGACACTCCGCACAAATTGCCCGCTCATCCTCGACTCTACAAGCGACCCACGTTGAGAGCACGCGCGCTTGGCAAGACCAAGAGATCCAATCGACCCCTTGACCACGTTGATCGCTAAGTCACCGATCATTGATCTAGCGGTGAGAAAACACTCGTAAACATCTGGCGACGTCCGTGGGAACACGAACAAACCCACGTCAAACCACCGGAATGGAACCAGTCTGCAACGGCTCGGGACGCATGCCCCCCATCCCAGAGGAGTGTGGTTACTTCCCTCCCGAGAACCAGTACAGCCACACTACCGAGGGGACGGAAGACTCCTGCTCGGTAACCCAAGAACAGCTCCGTCTCTTTGCACAGGAGACCAACGCCCACCTATAGATGTTGGTTGCCACGATTTAACAACTCGTCGGCAACCCGTCCAACCAGGGAGATGTGACGGCGAAGGCCCACCAGCGGGGAGGGAATCGCCAGCCTTTACGATCCGCCGTGGTCACTGACCACGAGGGCGGATCAACCAACCCGGAATGGTGATTCACCATGCCAGGATTTGTTCCAGTGCGATCCCCCATTACTACCTCGCCTCGGGAGGGGGACGGGGTGGGCCCCGAGCAAGCTGAAGGCGAATCGATTACCGCCTCCTCTCGGTGACCAAGTTCGGCAAATCGGAGACCGGACAATCGCCGAGCCGTGGAGGACCAATCCTGCCGAAGTTAAAGTCCCCGTCGGGTAAGGCTGGATAAAAGAGAATATCGGAGAGAGAAAAGGAACGCATGCCGACCAACTCCCGTCCCCAGCTTGACGGTGACTCGGGCGAGCCCCCGGCGTGACCTCACTCGTTCACCGCGACCACTCAACAACGGTGTGAACACAGGAGGGTGTCCGAGGGGCACCCGAGGCGACTGTTGTCCATTGTCCCGAAGGATTACTGAGGCACGGGTGCCCTCAAGGTTCAAGGTGCCGACTTTAGAGAAGTACAACGGCACGGGCGATCCAGAAGACCACGTGATGGACTATGAGGGGGTCATGGCATTCCAAGGAGCCGATGACACCCTACTCTACAGAGGCTTCTACTCCACCATCTGGAGATCGGCCCGGAGTTGGTACCACAGCCTCTCGAACCGATCCATTGACAGCTTGAGGACCTCTCCCAGCAGTTCTACAAGCAATTCATGGCTGGGCGTCAGGTAAAACCAGACTCAGAGATCCTATTCAACGTGGTACAGGGCCCCGAAGAGATCCTGAGGCACTATATACGTCGCTTCAACACGGAGCGACTAAATGTGGAGAGCTGTCCCGAGCTGGTCGTCAAAACGACCCTGAAGAAAGGGCTCCGGCATGGGGGCCTGAAGAAGTCATTGCACAATGATCCTCCGAAAGACCTCATCGAAGTCATAGCCCGGGCGGAGTGCTACATGCTAACGGAAGAGGCGATGGTCGCAGAGGACGACAGTCAATCAGTGGGGGCCAGGCGGGGATCCAAGCGCAACGAGAGCGAACATCGCAGCCCTGATGAGCATCAGCAAGAGAAGAGGGCCAAAGGAAAGCAGAGCAGGGAGGAGCCACGACCCCCAAGCTGAACACCACCCCGAACATCGTCCTCGCACACGCCTAAAAGGAGGGGCGCTTTAGCAGGCCACCTCCGAGGATGAAGAGAGGCGGAAAGGACGAGGAGAAATATTGCAAATACCACAAAGACAACGGCCATGACACTGACGACTAATGGCATTTAAAGAAGGATATTGAGAAGCTGGTGAGCCGAGGCCATTTGAAGAATTTCGTCGGCGATTCAATCCCCTCCCCCGGAGAGGGGACATCCAAGCAGACGGACAAAGGGAAAAAGGTGAATGTGGTGCAGGCGGCCATGCACATCATCGAGTGAACGGACGGGACAATCAACCGTCGCCTCGCCTGGACAAGGCTAGCTTGCCCTCGCCTCCCCCGTTTTTGTTTTCCTTCAAATGTACACCCGGGTTCAAGGAATGGAAAGAGAACCGTGTTAGTACAGATCTATTTTTCCCACTTTATCTGGCTTGGTGATCGATTGCAGAACAGACAGGAAACCACCCCACGGAGGGAACAACGACCAGGTCAACCGTAAGGTTGGGGACAACTCCCCCAGCAAGCTGATCACCGATCCCATCTGTAAGGCTGGGGCAACTCCCCCAGCAGGCGAGACCGTCGGTTAGTCATAAGCCGAGGGTTAGCTCCTCTCGCTGACCAGCCGACCTGATCGACCGTAAAGCTGGGGGCAACTCCCCCCGCAGGCCGATCATCGAGCCAGTCCATAAGGCTGGGGGCAACTCCCCAGTAGGCGGGATCGTCGGTTGGTCATAAACTGAGGGGTAGCTCCTCTCGCTGACCAGCCGACCTGATCGACCGTAAGGTTGGGGGGCAACTCCCCCAGCAGGCCGATCATCGAGCCCATCTGTAAGGCTGGGGGCAACTCCCCCAGCAGGCGGGACCATCGGTTGGTCATAAGCTGGGGGATAGCTGCTCTCGCTGACCACACAACCTGATCGACCGTAAGGCTGGGGGCAACTCCCCCAGCAGGCCGATCACCGAGCACGTCCGTAAGGCTGGGGGCAACTCCCCGAGCAGGTGGTACCATTGGTTGGTCATAAGTTGAGGGGTATCTCCTCTCGCTGACGTGCCGACCTGATCGACCGTAAGGCTGGGGGAAACTCCCCCAGCAGGCCAGTCACCGAGCCCATCCGTAAGGCTGGGGGCAACTCCCCCAGCAGGCGGGACCGCCCGGTGGTCATAAGTTGAGGGGTATCTCACCCCATCGACCAGCCAACCCAATCGACCGCAAGGCTGGGGGCAACTCCCCCAGCAGGCAGATTAACATGGCCGCTCGCAAGGCTGTGGGTAACTCCCCCAGCAGGGTCGGAACATCAGTTGGGTGTAAGCCTGGGATAGCTCCCCCAGCGGCTCAGGCGATTCGATCAGCCGAGGGGCTAAGGGCAATTCTCCCAGTCGGTTGATCCCCCAACTGACCATAAGACTGATGGCAAGCCCCATGTCTGTAAGGCGGTCATCTGATTGGCCTGAGGAACGCGAACGAATGGAAAGCCACAGCAGGTTGGCCAAGGAACACCCCTAAGGCACTAAGTCTGACAGCCCAATTGAAACGGCGTCCTGAGGACCATTCGCACACACGACGAACAATGGGAGGACATCAACGGGCCACCTCTCCCCCCTCAGCAGGATTAAGCACGACTGCTGCTCAAAAGGGCAATAGTCTTCTCCCCCTGTAAAAAAGCTCTGCCAGTAGAAGGTCCAGACAACAAGGGAAATGGCAAAATGCAAAAAGGTACATGGACCAACAAAAATGCTTTATACATTGCACCCCAAAAATTGTTTTGTATTACAAGGCAATGGGGTGCAAAGGGGGTGACATCGCCTAAGGGCCCTGGGCCCGGAAGGAGGCATCCTCTGCGACCTCACCTTGTTCGGAGCGAGGAGGATCTTCGAGGCCTGGCGGGGGTCGAGGAATGGACAATCGGACGCGCTCCTCAAACATCTGGAAAGAGTCACGAAAGACCTCCACAATCCTTGGGCCCAAGAGGTGCTCATAGGTGGCAAAGGCGTCCATGAAGGCCTCTGCAATCCGCAGCCTCAGGACCCCCTCGTAGCCCCTCTCCACTTCCTCGAGGAGCCGGGTGGGGTGCATGGCCTGTGCCTCACGCAGGGCCCCTAGCTCGTTCCAGAGCTTACCCCTCTCCCGATAAAATGCCTCTTCCGCCTCCTGGGCCGACTACCTAGAGTCGACCAGCGCCCCCTGCAGGTCCAGCACCTGGGAGGCGAGCTCATCAACCCGACGCCGTAGTTGCCGAGCTTCCATGCGGGCTTCCTCGGCTGCCACCTCGGTCGCTCCATTCCTTAAGTGCTCCCGTGCTAGAGACTCTTCGAGGTTGGACGCCTGGGCTGCCCGGCACTGCACTTCAACGGACATCACGGTGGCCTGTAAAACACAAGAGATGAGCCAAAAAGATCACAAGGCAGGACTAAAAGAAACCAAGGGACCAACCTGCTGAAGCTGCCAGACTAGAGAATCTGTCAGTCTATCAGAGGGAGCTCTTTCCAGGAGGGAGTACTCCCTCAAAAGGACGGAGCCTGCGCCAGCTGGGTGGCCACAGCTTGGTCGGCAAAAACCGAGTCCCCGGACGTAACCTCCGGGCCCGACGGGAGGGACAATATGGCGTCCCCAGCCACGGCCAAAGACGGCTCAGCTGAGTCGACATGGGTGGCCAGTACCTAATGCCTTGGGGACCTGAAGCACCTAATGCCTTGGGGACCGTGGAAGGGTGGACCTCCCCGGTCTCCTTCTTCCTCCTCTTCTTGCTAGGCCCCGCGGACTTCAAGGGGAACGCTTCCGCCCCACGCCACGACCACCCGTGGGTGCACGAGGTGCCAGACCGGCACCCCCGTTGTCCCCCTTGGCACAGATGGAACGAGGAGCTTCGACGACCGCAGTCTCCACCACAAGGGAATCCACCCCAACTGGGGCGAGCGGCGCGGCCGCAACCGTGGGCTCCAGCCTCCCCACTGCCAGCTCGGCCTGACACACCTCCTCCTCCACTATCCGGTGAGGCGCCTGGCCCGAGGGGTTCCCTCGGCTTCTGCTCGATCCCCGGTGGATGAGCTCATCGACATTGCGGCTGAATTCTTGGCCCGCCATCTCTACAGAAGAAAGAAGATCGGGGTAAGCGAGAGGAAAAGCAGTAAGAAAAAGGGGAACCTACCGGGGACCACATGATGGTCTTGAGAAGCAGGTCGTCCAGCAAAGGCCAGGCCGACCTCTCCTCTAGGGGCAGAGACGACAAAATCTGGACGGCGGCCTGATCGACCTCGGAGAGGGTCAACGTCACGTCATACTGACATAGCCCTCCCAAACCGGTTAGGATCACTATGTCCCTAGGGAAAACAATGAAGAGGAAGCTTGAGCTCCAGTCTCTTACCCATCGGGGTAGGCCGAGCAAGCACTCCCTCCCCGCTCGGGCCTGGATATGCTACCACGACCCTCGGCCGACCGTCTGAACCCAGAAAAAGTAGAAGAAAAGGGAGAAGGTCGGCTCCAGGCCATGGACGCAACATATCATGATAAACCCGACCAGCACTGCCATATAGTACGAGGTCAGCTGGCATAAGGCCACCTTCAGGAACTCCATAACCTGGACGATGAAGGGATGAAGAGGGAAGTGGAGTCCCAGGCAAGAACATCTTGACATAAACCCCAACCTCCATGCTCATTGGGAAACAAATTCTCTCGTCGCTGAAAGGGATCCGAACGTCATACGGGTGGCACAAGTACTTCTCTTTGATCTCTGAAGCCGTCGAGAATGGAACCATGGACGACGATCTGCGAATCACCGGAGGAACGTCAAACCTTTCCGACGCTTGAGCCACATCACCGCCAACATGGTCCTCAAAGAGCAGGCCTTTTCCCTTATCTGGAGCAGGATGTGTCGATGACAGATGAATGCTAGACTCCAGCGTCGGTGGGTCCCCGGACCTCGGTGCAGAACCACCTATTCTAAGCGCGTCCATGGGAAAAATTGAGTGAGGCAAAGGAAGGAGGGAGAAAGTTACCTTGGGAGGAATCCGAAGGACGGAAGACGAAGGATAATTCGAAGGAGCTTGCAAGATCAAAATCAGGAAGAAATGTGCGAAAGAATTGAAACTCGGAAGGCCGACGTCTTTATATGGAAGATAATCTCAGAATCAAGACCGTCTGCAGAGGAGCACGTGGCAACATCTGGAGGGCTGACGGCGCTTCGAATTCTGCACCGGGAGAAGTTCAAGTGGGCTGCGTCATGATGGCCTCCATTTAATGGATTGGCCTCGACTGACATGCCTGTCAAAATCCACAAGAGTCACATCGCCCGAACCGAACCGGCAGAATTTGAACGGCTCGGATGATGGGGTAATTGATACGACTATTTTGGAGAGGCCCAAGCCCAAACCAAGGACGGGAGGCCCACGAATGGGATTAAGCCCATCCGACGAGGCCCACAAAAGGACTTGGAGTCGGACCAGTCGCAACCCGGCATAAGCACGATTAGCCCATAACAGTTCCATTAAAAACATGACACCTTAATGACCATTAAAGGGCCCATTTACCGACTCCCCCCACGATGCACGCAGGCGCCTTTACGGAGGCGGATAGCTGGGGCATGAGTGGGGAGCAGTCAGGGGACGTGGATTGGGGACGATCATGGGCCAAACCTATAAAGGGACTGGAGAGGCAACCGAGAAGGGATGGAAGCCCCGATGCCAAGAACGGAGGTATTCCATTAACAGACCTTGCTTTCTCCATTATCTCCCCTCACATAGCTCGGCCAGAGGATACATGTGATGGCCTCCTTTCAAGCTGTACCGATCTCGCCGAGCATCTCTCAGATCTGTTCTGACTTAGGCATCGAGGGGACTTGGTCGGAACCAAGGTCCACCCCCCCCTGACAAGTTTCTTCGTATATTCAGGGCAACATGGATTCAAGGCACCGAGGATACCCCTCAGCGTGGAGCTCACCAAGGAGAGGTCCCAACGACCTCCAGCCCGCTCGCCACTAGCGAGCACCGCCTACAACCGAGGCCAAGGGATAATCCGGGCGCCGAGGCTACCCCTCGGCACTTGATCAACCGAGGCTGAGCTCTTATCTAGGTGCCGAGGCTTCCCCTCCGCACCCCGCTGGACGAGGATCGACACTCCGCATGAATTGCCCGCTCGTCCTCGACTCCATGAGCAACCCACGCCGAGAGCACGCGCGCTTAGTGATCAAGGGATCCAATCGACACCTTGACCACGTTGACCGCTAAGTCACCGGTCAACGATCCAGTGGTGAGAAAACCTGTCACGCGTTACAAAACACCTGTAAACAATACCCAATATCATAACTTAAACCCAATATGCAAAGACGAAAGCACAAAAGGATTTCATACCCAATAATCTTATCTTAAACCCAATAGGAATACCATACATAAGAAGTTCTTAAACCCAATAAGCAATTTAATTCATCCAAACCAAATAAGCTTTTTAAACCCCAATAAGAAAACTTATACCTCTTCTTTCTATTCTTCCTTCTCTTTCTATTCTTCTCTTCTTCTATCTCATTTCTTTCTGTTCTCCTGTTCTTCTACTTCTTCTTTCATTATCTATCTTTTTTCCTTTTTTCTTGCAGCAGAGAACGTAAGGGGGGCGGCCTAGGCGACAACTGGCGGCGGCGGCGTGCGCTGTAGCCAGAGTGCGCGGCGGTGGCACACGCAGGGCGACGGAGTGTGCGGCAGCCGGTGGCCTGCTGTGCGGCGGCGACCTGGGCACGATAGCGACGTGCGGCAAAGGGGGGTGGCGCTGGGGTGATGGTGGGTTCGAACGAGGAGGGGGTGGGAGAGAGATGAGGGATGAGGGTTGAAGAAGGGGGTGACAATTGATGCCTTAGATCTGGATTCTGATTTCCCCTCTTCAATTTCTGATTTCAATTTTGATTTGGGTTTGTTGATTGAATTTTGGTGTTTGATTCTTGGCTATGTGAATTTGGTTTGTTTGTGGTTGAGTGGAGGAGGAAGATGATGGATGCCTTGGTTTGAATGGAGGAGAGGTGATGGAGGTTGATTTTTGGGTTGAATTGTTGTTGTAGGACGTTGTTGATTTGGTAGGAGGAGATGAAAGAGGTGGTGGTGGTGTGTGCCGTGGGTGGAGGTAGACGCTGCTTGGTTGAATGGAGAAGAGAGATGGAGATTAAGGGGGTTCATCTACCCTTATGAGTGTGTTGGGTGCTATGAAATAAAGAGGACGATTGTAGATAATAGGTGTGGGGGAAGACTTTATGTGAGATGTTGGATCACACCTACTAATATGGTGAGATAATGAGGGGGTAGACCTAGGATTAATTAGGGTAAAGTTAATCAGTAAAAGTAATGATAATTAGTTAAAGTAATTAGTTGGAGTAATAAGTAATTAGTAAATGTTATATAGTAAATGGCAAAAGTAATTTGATGAAAGTAATTTGGAAAAGTAATAGAAGTAAGTAGTAATTGTTAGAAATGTAGTCACTAAAAGTAAATAGTAATTGATAAAAGTGATTAATAAAAGTAGTTAGTAAAAGTAATTAGTGTATATGAAAAAAGCTATTTTATAATAGTATCTAACAATTTAATTAGTTGAAGAATCGTATAAACTTATTATTTGAAATTGTTTGAAAGTATTTATACCAAAATACGATAGTGATGGATACTTGCCGTTACATCCTACCCACCTTAAAATAATTCTGTCCTCGAAATTTCTCAGGATTGAGTTCATTAAGAGATGCCGATAATACTTATGCATCTCATCGTATTCCTACGAGGTAAACTATGATCAGAAAATACTTCAAGATGAAGAAATGAAGCTAGTTAGGTAGTGATACAAGTGACGAGGTTAAGACTAAATTTTGAAAATGGGTTCAGATGGTTATGCACCATCGATAGCCTCAACCATTAGTGGACAAGTAAACATGGCTATAAACGACTACCAACGAATTTGCACAAAAGATATCAAGGACAAAGGTGAGTGAAAAGAAATGAAAATAATTATATGTTTATAACTGCAATTCTAACAACATATAACCTCAATCAAGTGCTCCTAAAATAAATCATCACTACTCGTCTCACTACTGAATAATACTACGACTATAATCACATCATAACACCTAACTATAGATCCAACATTACCGTTCGAATTCTAACTCATAGTTCTCGCTTTAAACCATCAATACGTATACAAAATAATCTTTTAAGGAAAACACTAAATATCCTCAATCAATACCCTTGCAAATTTCATCACCCTTCACTTATCATTATTATTAGAGCAGTAACATTTCCTGTGAAATCTCTAATTTATAGTTCCTCTATAGCCAAATTCTCCAAAATTATTTATTCTCCTATGTTGTCTTATCCATTATGTATCATCACATTATCCATTTCATAACCTAACTTTGTAATACTACAATTGTGACATCTTCCAACTCCAATCTTATCTTTATATCAAGCAATCAATATAAAGATGCTATACCAATTACTAATGTATGGCGGCAATTACAAATACTCTTAGTATACATCACCATTTACAATCAATAATCGTCCTGCTCCTAACACATTCTTCTTCATGACAACTCATAATTTGTTCACCATATTTAACAAACTATTAAAATCACATCTTATCATTTCCCATTATATCTTATTCTAAAATAATTTAGATCAAGCCAAATAACCATCCATCGTATCAACATCTCGTATTATTTCTAATACCTGCATCCAACTACTTGAATAATTAAGTCTTGTTACTTTAAATAATCTACTCATTATCATCGTCATCATAAATCATATTATACCTTCATAGCTACTCTTAGTTGTTACTCATCTAAATTTCAAATCTGTAATGTACTCATCCTCATGTATACAATTCATTCACACACAAAATATCCTATTGAATCCGTTATGCATGGGTATTATCCAAATATAAGTCTTGAACACATCTTTCTATTATCACCATATAAAATGGAATAATCTAAATTCTTTGTGTTCATAATAAACTAATTATAACTACACCTTATATTATCTCACACTACGCCTAGTTGTAAACATAATAATACCACAATTGTAATCACATCAAATGTTCTGACAATACAACGAATAACAAATTTAACACAGCCGATGATGGAATGAAACAGAAGATATCATTCAAATGACTATGACGTATTTAAAATTAGTCTTGCTAAAGTTGTATTAAGTAATGACAAGAATTAATGTGATAACTACGTAATAGTGTAGAATTTAGAGAAGAAAGATGTAATGGATTAAGACTGCGATGAACAGTTTCAGTTGAGGCATGGAAAGGGGCTGGATTGGTTAGGTAGCATAAAATCATCATGAATAATTTAGTAATTAAGGAGAATAAAAGGTATTGGTAAAATATAATAATATCACTATAACATAGGGAAAAAAACGAGTATATAGTACAAGTTAAAACAAAATATATGATTAGTCAAGTAGTAGATGAAAAGGGTAATATATAAATGAGCATATTGTCATAGTGATTTTAAATGCAAATGGAGAGAGATTTGCACAAAAGTTTTGATGTGTGTGTGTGTGTGTGTGTGTGTGTGTGTGTGTGTGTGTGTGTGTGTGTGTGTGTGTAACGATTAATATAAAACTGACCCACTGAAAAGATGGAGTTCTATTTAGCATAGAAAGTATTTAAATTCGTGCATGATCGGTTGTTTTGAAATATGCTAGTAGTATAGTTAAAAAGGAAAATGCTATATTGGAATAGTGAAGTAAAAGCAAGGTTTAAAATGAAGTTTATTATATGAAGGAAGTAAAGTAAATATATGAGTGTGGATGACATAGGTTAGAAATCGTTAAAAGATTATGTCAAAGAAAGTTTCAAAATCAAGAATGAATTTAAGTCAACTGAAAGGTAATATGAATAACAGGTAGAAATATGATGACATGGCCGTTTCGGTGAGAGGCGTAGTGAATCTCTAATAAGTAATAGAATGTAATTATGATCAAGGAAAGAATTTATGAATCCGCTAGGATGGATCTCTATGGTCATCAATTTGGGACTATGATTTTCCTTAACATTAACATATGGATTTAAGGAAGACTTAATTTACTAGGAAGATTCAACCCTATCTTCATTGACATTAACATAAGCTTGTAAAGTTAAGGAAGATTCAGAATCAATGGTGTACTTATTTTGTCGACTAAAGGTTAATAAACCTAGGACTATGATTTTCTAATAAACTAGAATGGGATATGGGATTAAGGAAATGTGTTCCTTGAGGACACTACTACAAAAAGGACCTTTAATAGCACACCTTTAATAGCGCTTGCCAATTATAAGCGCTGTTAATTAGAGGCACATATAATAGACAGCGCTTCTTTCTGCAAGCGCTGTTAAAGATCGGAGAATAGACAGCGCTTCTTTCTGCAAGCGTTGTTAAAGGTCAGAGAATAGACAGCGCTTCTTTCTACAAGCACTGTTAATTAGAGGCACAGATAATAGATAGCGCTTCTTTCTAAAAGCGCTGTTAAAAGTCAGTTAATAGACAGCGCTTCTTTCTAAAAGAGTTGTTAAAAGTTAGATAATAGACATCGCTTCTAGAAAAGAAGCGCTGTTAAAGATCATATGTTGAAGCGCTGTTAAAGGTAAGGTCAAATTTTTTTCAATACCCAGGGCGGGCGGGCGCGGACATTTTCATTTACCCTCGTCCAATTTCGAATGGCTTCTTGAACAAACCCTCATCGATGGCATCCCCTCAACCTCAACCCCCCAAATCCATCCTCGATCTTGAGATCACCGTCGTCTCCGCCGTCAACTACGACATCACCTACCTTGATCTCGACACGGGTACTGCACGTGCAGGACCATCAAGACCCAAAGGACGCGCCTCCTCCTCGGCTCCCAGCCGCTTTTAGAGAACTAGGGCTAGGGTTTTAGGAACTCGTTGGATCGATCGCCATGGCCAAGTTCAACGAGATCCAGAAGAAGAGACGTGGAAAAATCCAGCAGCACAGCGAGCGACCCATGGCGACCCCAACACAGGGAAACTCAAGCAGAGGACCCCTCATGTTTCCATCTCTGGGAAGCACAAGCGGAAGCTCCTCAAGAAACGAAAAATGGTATTTACAACAAAGATTCATCTTTGAAACTTAAATTTTCTTTTGATTTCTCCCCTTTTTAATGAAAATGTGCACTTCTTTTTTCTTCTGCTGAGCAGGAGCAGAAGGAGGCGATAGACACGGGTTTGGAGAATAACAGTGACACGGCTAATTGCCATATTCTAAAATTTTCTAACTATTTTTCTTTCTCGCAAAGACAACCCATTACTATTTAGTTCTAGTTTTTTCTATTTTGGCCTTATATTAGGATTAGATTTATGATTAATTTTAAAGTATTTTGTATGCCTACAGTCTTGTGTGAAGTTAAAAACTTGCTATTCCTATTTATGATTATGTGCTAATTGAATTTTAACTTTCATTGTGTTCTCCATTAGCTTTTATTGTGTTGAAGTTTTAACATTGGTTTTTTTTATTATGTCCCATCTCTGAAGTCTCGTTTGAAACTAGAGTAGGATATTGTCAACTATTTGTGGTAGTTTTCTGTACCCATTTCATCAACCCTTGTAATAGTCAATATGAGACATGAAACTACAGAAAGAGAATGAGAAATCTTTGTAGTGAAGGACAAAATCACTATTGCACAAGATTAATTTACATTGCCAGCAACCTCAACATCCAACCTCCATTCAAAAGCAACACTTCAGATTACAGTTCACACAACACAACTTAAGTACCTCTCATTTACCGGGGACAAAGTTTGTGGCATAGGCCTAGGCATTGATGTTGACTGGGTCAGCAAGGTGATCAGCCAAGTTCTCCAATTAGGCGATAGACAAAATTGAGGCAAAAAAAGACCTCGATAGCATTTGGAGTAAGGCTATGGGTTCTGGAGACTGGCTTAAGAAATCAAAGGTAATATAAATGGGCATGTAGGACATCACCATTGGATTCACTACCAAAAAAGTGTACCATTTTCCTAATATTCATCTCCTAATGTTTTAAATTTTATAATTATAAAATATGACATTTTGTACTCTGTTCACTTTTGCAGGTATGCCATGGTATCGTACCGACATTATTATCCTTGAAAATATGATCTCTTTTCATGTAAGTATGTCCTTAATTGGTTTCACTCAAATGTTCAATTTAGACAACATCAATATGCTGATCCTGCAATATGCATGTAGTATTTTTAAGTGATGATCTCAACATTTGCATGATGGTTTCCATAGTTCTGCCTACTAAAGAAGATGGTGGTTTGGCAAAGGCATTGAACATTTGGATTTTAATCAAATATCTACTACTTAAATAGTGTATAATGTTCCTATACATGGTGCCTGATATATTGTCAACTTGTAAAAAATAGATTAATGTAAGTTGGAATGGTAACATATTCTCTAAAATGATGTTTTCTTTGTTTCTTTTATTTGGGAATATAAAGGTTGGGGGCATTCCACCATGAAAATTCCCTGAAATATGTTGGCTGAGGGAACAGTTGAACCGGTGACATGTTTTGTCACATGCACATGCCTTGCCAACTCTGCTAGCACTTCCTTGATTCTAGATGCTATTGAAGTGGGAAAATGAAAGTGTTTACTATCGTTATATTTGTGTTGCAGTTATAACACTACCTTGGTTCTGATTATGTAATTGTTGTGCATGTTTTTATTTTTAGGAATATCATGGTTGAGGGTTGCGGGCAGAGATATCAGCAGGGAACAAGGTGGAGTCTTCGGCATCAGCAGTAAGGTAATCCATAAACTTCAATGTCAAAATAACTCATTATTGGAAGCTTTCTAAGATCATCTAAGTATAAATGAGAACAAGTACAGTTGTGGGATGCAGACTGTGATTCTGATATTTTTATGAGGTTAGAGCATATAAACGCATCTATATTGATATTGCCAATGAAACACAAATTGAAGTTCATGCCGGTTCCGTCTGAGAAAGTAATATTATTGCTAAATTCTGTATAAAATCACCTTGCATGTTCTGTCGATATTTGCTGTTTTCATGTCTCATATATGCTGTAATTTTTATTGTCAACCCTTGACTATATACTATAAATTTAAGATTATATCATGGCAATACTCACAGCTTAAATGATTTTTATATTGTCCAAAGTAAAATATGCTACCATGCAAGAAAGTTACCGAAAAGTAGGTTAAAGTACTATGTCATTTGCTAATATAAACAAATATGTAATTCCATAGCTACAAAAATAGGCGCAAGTGATAGACCAATCAGGAGAAAACCGTATATCGATGATCTTACCTGGAAGGGGAATGATGTACCATGGATTTTCACCTCTCGTTGCTTATGCATTTAATAGTTTCCCCCCCATCTATTTCGGCACAATGATTATTAGGTGTTTGTACAGGAATTGTGGTAATAAGCTAATATGAGTATTCATGGTAGTTTTTTTGCGTCTGTTGTTGACTTCAAGATTTGAGGTTTTTAATATAATGAGTTCTTGTGTTTATATTACATGTCTCATCACTCTGACCATTCATGCTTACAAATAATTAAAGTCATGAGTTGCTATAAATTGACTTGTTCGCAGGGGTCTGCCAGTGAACGATCAAATGCGCCCAAGTTGAGAAATCATTCCAACAGTAAAGTTTCAAGTGCATTAATTAAAAGCACCTCTAGTGGAAGCCGTGAAGATTTTGGTTTGAGTCATGAAGACATAGCAGTTAGACGAATTCAAACTGCATTTCGAGGATTTAGGGTATGTGGATGAAAAATTATCTACCCAGTATATCCCTTTATATGTAGTTAATCTTTAGGACACTGAGCATGACACAAAATTGTCACTTTGAATTAATTCTCATGATGTGAGATTGCAAAATATGGTTGGTGGTATTTGTTCTAAAGTTTGGGTTTAGCCATTAATTTGAACGATGTACTAATTTCCCCTTTCTTTCTTTCGCGCGCGGGGGGGAGCCCAAAAAACACTGTTTTTCCTGGTGTGATCTTGCTGCACATTCATAATATCATAAAATTACAAATACTTGCATTAGTAATTTCAACAGGATTATCGCTTTAGAATTGTGCATAACGTATATAACATAACATGTAGCATAAGCTACGTAAATTTTTTTACTTTTTTTAACTATATGAAACTAAGTTTAATATGTTTTTAATAAATATGATAAGTGTTATGAAATATATATATAAGTCTGAAAATAATAAAAAAACATGGCAATAATAAATAACATACAATATCAATTTTTATTAGCAACTAGCAAAATATTAGCATTAGTATCACCAAATATATGGAGTACCATCACAAAAGAAATCATATAAGTATAATAAAGAATGTAAAGCAAACACTTCATTAATAAAAACTTATAATCACAAACTAAGACAAGTTAACAACTGGAGTATTTAAACAAAAGAAGTCCGCATCCAAGTTCACATTAAAACAAGTTTTACTATGAAAAGGTGATCGTAAGTCTTTTAATATTTTTTTCTTTTTTGGTTGTAACATAGTTAAGTTACACTACAGTTTTAGCACAACATAATCATGTTACATGGATATAGGGACACAATGTCATATCTCTCTATCTCTCCCTCTCCCTCCCCTCCCCCTCCCTCTCTCCCTTCCTCATCTCTCTCCTGTGTGTGCATGTGTGATGCCCTTCAAATTTGCTGGTGACTACAGCATGTTTCACTGCGAATAGAAGGCCAAACAAAATAAAGTCTTATTTAAATTTAATCAAGTAATTGAATTAAACAAAGAATTCTATGGGTCCAATTCGATACCTCGTCTAATATGAGCTTATGGTGCCTCTCACATTTGCAAACATATATGTGTGTGTGTGTGTGTGTGTGTGTGTGTGTGTGTGTGTGTGTGTGTGTGTGTATGAATGTATATATATGTACTAGTCATAACACGTGCCCGTAGGGCACGGTTCAATTAAGATATTCCCCTGTCAAAAGCGTAGTTCCCTAAAAATTTAGCTCATCCCAAGGAATTAAGTTCATCACAAAAATCATAGTTCCCCAACAAAATTAGTACCGTCAAAATTTAGTTCATATCCAAAATTTTAGGATTCACCCCGATAAATTTTCAAGTTCAAAATTTTTTAGTTTATCCCAAAATTTTAGTTCTCCCTGATAAACTGTTTATCCGCACGAATAAGAAAACATGGAACTGGCTAGTAGTAGAAACCCATGAAAATTCAAACCCCAAACCTGGAATCTAAACCCATGAAACTTCGAAAAACAGCGTCAAATGTATAATAGATTTGGTTATTTGGTTTTTAAAAATTGCAAATAGCCATGTCATTCCCCACTTAATTATAGGCGGTAATACAAATGCCATCTAATGCCAAATCCCAAGATTAGTTTTGCAATGATCAAGGCATGGAAGCGAGTTAAATTCACCAAAGTGCATAACAACCATACGGTAAAAAACTGACATGTAACAACTCAATCCATGCAAAGAGACATCATGTAAATGATTGCACATACAGCTAATCAATTTAATAGATCACAAATTTCATCCCTATGATGGAACACATGCTACACAACATCACACTGGCTACAATAAATGCAATCTCACATCACTGCCCAACAACATCGTGAAAACATGAACTTCGAGCTTTTCCCACAGACATGGTAGCAGTCTTCAGCCCGTTGGAACACCCAAACAGGCAGAGGTTGCATCGAGAAGCTGCTATCTTTTGGTCACCCAGCAATAGCGATTAATAACTATTTCCTGATAAGTCATCAGATCAAGACCCTCAGGTGGAAGTCAATCTATTGTATCAAGTAATACAGTCTTCATCTACTGATAAGTAAGACTATTGAGCATCTACACCGCTGATTGTTGCAGGTACCGCTTCAATGTTGGTATGTTCTAGTACCGCAATTCCTTTAGGAATGGAAAAATGTACAGTTAAAAAGAATTCCCAAATGTTCAGAAAATATTTCTAAAATATAAGGGATATGGATAAAACTTAAAATTTCAATAAGAGGACATGGCTCTCTATGACAATTACATACACAATAAGACAAATATGTTAGCAGTAATAATACAGTTGTTCATCAGTATATGCAATTGGGAAATGAAGCATTTATTTATAAATAGAATAGACATAATACATGTTTTCATTATTAGAAACAGCCATATTGGAACGGACTGCAGGATTTGGAAGAGCAATCATTTCACTTTTGGTTACAGCATACACCATATGACCACAAATGGAACCTATCTCCTTTCACTTTGTAATAAACAACATGTAGCAAGGCCCTAGAAACGTAACAAATCCTGGAAAAGCAGAAAGGAATTGTAAGAAATCATATAATAACTCGGAAACAGAAACACTATTCCTCGATATCCTATCTAGACGTCAAAAGGACATGAACTTACCAATAATACCATAACAACTTGTAACGAAATTCAGCCCACCTGTCACCATGTTCCCTTCAAGATTCGCTTCAATAGTTCGTTAGATTTGCTTTCCGTGTATGTCGTGGAATCCTCGCGGATATTCAGCTCAGAAGGTTCCAACCTATCGATGTTCAGAATTCACCAAAGTGTTCTACTCTTGTCTCTTCCGACCATATAAAAATTCTGTAGCAAAAGATTGCATCTATGTTGTTACACTATATGCAACGTACTTTTAAAGAGAAACTCTGAAAAGGAAAAAATTTACAACAGATAATATTTGGGCTGGGATGAGTAGACTTAATGGCAACTAAGCTGCAGCTCTTTAAACTTAGATGCATATGTTCTTAGTTATGACAGAATCATAACTCATATTGAGATTGAATAATTTGTAAAATCGGTTATAGTCCAAGCATTATGCATTGTATAGAAGTTCTTGGCAGTAAGTCCAAGTTTCTCATCAATAATATCATTAATTATTAGTAAACCGGAGCGGAAGTTAAATGTCACATTCTGTTTGCATTTATGCAAATAGCTTTGAAAGAACTCACAGTATAACAAATGGTTTAGGGGATTAAAAAACCGCTCAAGATTATTCTCATTTTGGTCAATCACCAAAGTAATCGAATATGTTAAATCTCATACCATTTTTTATCAATCCTCGTCAAATATGACATGCCAAACTTCCCCCTTTTACAATTATTTACTGAGGCAAAACAGAAAGCTATTAATTTTCTCGAATAATGTTGCTAAAATGCAATTTCAAGTTGAGAGCATACAGAAACTACAAAGGTCGAATCTTTACGAACCAGGATTGTTAGCAAGAAAAGCAATCGATTCCCACGAATCAACATGCTAACGATCCCCTGGTTCAATCCATCCAAACCGTCGATAATCCACAGCCTTTCCTGCAAGAATGATCATAGATTAAGCGTGTCATAGAATTATTTTTAAGCTTCTTATTTCTCAGTACAGAATTGGTGCTCAATGACTAATCCCATTTTGTGAGAAAATAAGCTAAGGTGATGAAAACTGAATAGAGCTTCCATGAGGCCTTCTCAATTCTGACTCAATGATCCCCATCAACATAACAGATATTAAGCTTGTCATAGAAATATTTTTAAGCTTCTTATTTCTCGATTCAGAATTGGTTAAGCCAGAATCCAAGTCTCTCCACGTTCCTCATATCCCCTCATTGGCCCATAATGGATTTACTAAAAATTCTGGGGTTGTCAAAGATATTGGTTTATCTACAGCAGCTCCAGAATTTTTAGTGATGAGAAATTCCATTTTTACATTTTGAAGATATTGGTTTTTCTACATGTTGCTTCAGAATTATGGGGTTCTCAAAGATTCTGGGATATTGGTTTATCTACATTTTGGAGTATGTTCCTCGTATCCCCTCTGAAGCAATCATGAAAGCAATAACCAAAACATGTTTAAGTGATGAGAAATTCCATTTTTACATATTAGTTCCTCTAAATCAATAAAGATGTCTAAATGTCCAAAGCAGAAATCCCTAGCATAGTAGACAAATAAAAAAGATCATGAATCATATAACCAATGAAATGATAAATAGAAGTTTAAGCATTTGAAATTTTTTTAAGCATTCCGTGCATGAATAAAATGCATCTACAGTAAAATGCTAATTATTTCCAAGACCACAATATAGCAGTTCACCTTAAGCTAACAATTTGAAAATGGATAATGCAGACAACTCATATGTTCCACAGAAGCAATCAAAGCTAATAAATACAAAATACTTAAAAATATCTTTAGAGAAATACACCTATCATAAACAAAAAGCAATAAATTTCAAACTAACAATTTGAAATTGGACAATACAGACGGCTCCTATGATCCACATAAGCAATCGAAGCTAATAAATACAAAATACTAAAAATACTATATCTTTAGAAAATTCAAATATTAAACCTGAAGCAATAAAACCTGAAGCAACAAACAATAAAATCTAAAGCAATAAAACCTGAAGCAACAAACAATAAAACCTAAAGCAATAAAACCTGAAGCAACAACCAATAAAACCTGAAGCAAGGCAGAGTCTTAACTCTAAAACATTCAAATATTTCAATAAATTCTGATCAAATTCAGCATAACAAAAGATTTTGGACCAGACAAAGCCGAATCAACACACTCCCAGCCCCCCGTCTTTGCTCCAATCTAAACTTTTAGCTAATTGGAGAACAATTGATATCTCGCTCTGTTGTTCATCTTTGTATTCTTCTGTTTATTTGTCCCATGAAGAAATAGAATTTCACAAAAGATTAAAGAAAGCAGCATACTTTAAACAACCGAATGGCAATGAGTTCAGTAATTGTTACATAGCTATAGAAAAACTTAAAGAGGGAATACTATTTGTCAACATATACATCATAACTCTTTCTTAGAAAATATTAATGATGCATTCAAACTCGAGGCTCTACTTAAAGAAATGACGCAACCGTCTTGTACTGAAGATCTTTATGTGAAACAAACTATGAAATGTGATCATTCCATATGCATGGCGTCTTGGATCTGGAATCTGCAAAGAATGACATGGGAATTAGTACTTGGATAATTTTCTTTATGTGCTTGATATGCACACTGGAGAGCTGGCTTACCGAGCCGAACCCTCAACTTCTAATTCACATTACCTTTTAACTTCAGATGTCCATTTGCCTGTTATAAAATGAAAAGTTAGCTTGCTCAACTAAAAGATAAAGTTGGCCAATATGAACTTAATGCTATTGAAGTTTAGAAAACATACGTGGTAGCTAAATGTTAGTTTCAGGAGGCGGGTGTCTTGTCACATAACAGTAGGGATTGTGACCGTGTCGGGCAAATTCATTGGTCAATAGAGCTTCACATGATCAGCTACTTATAGGTTGCTTATTATACTAATTAGAAGGAAAGTTTAAAGCTAACATTTATAGTAACCAAACATACTGATATTGATTTAACGTCTAAAACTTCTAGTTTGCGTGGAACATGTTCTTAATTCCTCAAGAAAGCATCTTGGCATAAAGCTCTAATGTAAAACCAATTCAAATTAAAGTGGACGTTTGTGAATCTGAAAACCAATTCTGATCTAGTTAATATGGTTATCAATTCGTCTAGTTTAATAAATAATTTGTTCATTAATGTGGAAGTTTAACCTTGTGCTAAACTTATAATTGTAAACATGAAAGGCTAGTGCTAAGTTTGTTAAGTTCAAATTGCTATTTTAAAAACATGTATAGCTGTAGGAACTTTTAATATGTAAATTGACTCGATTAAAATTGTTGCATCTATGAATAATTGTTTGGTTAACAATGTTTATGGAAGATATAGCATGAGATTTATGTAATAAATTTTCCCACATCCATATCCTCAAATATGTCATATAAATAGACAATATCCTTGCCCACTCTCTCAAATCACCTTCATTCTCTTCTCCCTGTCAACATGAAGGCCATTTCTGGAGCCATGTCAGTCATTTCATTCTTGCTTCTTGTTCTGCTCATGAAATGCTTTACATCACCTCCTACCTTTGGAATGATTCTGTCAATGGCAGCATCCAATCGAGAAGACAACTTAAACCTTTGGATTTGGACTACTATAATAACTTGAATGTCGCTTGTCTAGTAGCTAAGAAGTTAGGGAAAGCTGCCACTGTGGACCTAAGGAAGGAACATGGAAGAACCCCAAATCCAAGTCATAATTAGCTGAGAATCTAATTCCATGGTTTGTAGCAAATTTCATGTAAAACTTTTTTTAAAAAATTGTGCCTGAAGGGGGAGATTGGATATTGGCCCATAGATTCTATTGTTTCGCCATAGATCTTGCTTGAGTGAAAGGAATATTGTGGTTAGTTTGTATTACTAAAGGGAATGAATAATTTATGTTAGATTATCTAGTTACTTTCCATGTTCTCTTCTTAACTATATACAGTCGACGGTTTAAAGGATATTGTCAGATTAAATTTTATAATCCAATCGACGGTATATTACATTAGCATTTAGTTGTATATTACATTAGTATTCAGTACCAGTGTTCTTTAGTAAGTTAACATTCTTAGCTCAAGCAGGTATAACCTCTAACAACCCAAATGAAACAAAGTAACCAATAACCATGTTATCAAGCTGCCAACCTCTATTAAACCTCTCCTTTCAATCAAAAGGATGGCAATTCAAACCAATAAACCCAAATGAAATAAGTGATGGAACCAATTAAAACTTAGTAGCTCAATAATGAAAACCAAAATGTTAAAACAAAAATGTTATCATTCCCTTAACTGACAGTATCCAAATAAGTAGCTAAGTATTGACAGTATCCAAATGGCATTAACCTTATTGACAGTATACTTTAATAAGTAGTTCAATAATTAAAACAAAAATGTTAACATTAACTTAATTAAAAAACTGAAGATTGGAGAAGAAACCTTACAATTGAGTTTTGCAAGATAAAACTGAGAATTACTCCAGCATTAAATGAAGTAGTCTTCTTCAGAGAATTACTCTTAAAAAGAAGAATTCATATCAAGAAGGACAAACAGCAAATTAAACGTAAACAGATAGTGAACGTGATCAATTACTCGGCTACTTTCCTTCTTTGCTCTCTTTCTCTATTCATCGCATCCCTAATTTAGAGTTCAGCAGTAGCGGCTAGTTGTGAAAACTCTAGCTTCTAGAATTATGATCAGGAAACAGTTTTCTAACAAACTAACTGATGTAGAGTATGTTGATTCAAATAGTTCGAAGTTAAACATATGTGTCAAAGAGTTGCTTACCAACTTGGGTGTACCTAAGCTAAACATGTGATCTCTTTGACAACCAATGATAGCCATCAAAACAATGAAAGAAACAATAAATGCTGCCAATAACTACGAACAAAGGCCTTTTGGCTAGTACGATTTTGCACAAGGTCAATGTTTACCGTTAAAGTAAATGTCAAAATAAATATCAAGGAAATAGCAAAAACAGAATTTTAACATCAAAATGGTAGGGCTTGAAACTTGAAAGGTAAGTGAATTATGTGAAGGCTGAAGAATACCTGGTGGCGTAATGAAAGCAACGAACCTGTTGTGGACTCGGAGTAGGAAGTTTGCTAATATAAAGAAACATGATCGGTGAATCTGGCCATGAAAAAATCCTGTGGATTTAGTTAATCAGTAGTGCTCACTTTTTTGAATCCTGTGGATTTAGCTAATCACAATTCAATATATAAAAAGTCAAAGAGTAAAATGAACATTTTCTGAATCCATAACACTGGCATCATAGTAATTGTTGCTCTGTTTCTTCGATGGATCCTCTGACCATCCGATCCAGCCCAAATTAACATTTTCCCATCATCTGTAATCCTCAAATGATGAGAGCAAATAAGATAAGCAATTATGTGGAGAAAATAAGATAACATTGGCATTACAACAAACACCTATTTTGCTTAAGAAAATTGGGGAGCCAGAACTCATAACCACCAAAGTACAGCTTAAAGTCTTGTTATTTTTTATCTCCATTTAATCAGAAAAAGTAGCAAATTTTTGAGCTAACAAATAATGTCTTCGTTTTTTTAAAAATCCCATATTATATCATGGACCAAGAAATTCACTGCAACCCAGTTGATGGTTCTTTTTCTTCAAAAAACATGAAGAGATAAAGAAACATGGGTTTCTTTTATATGTGAAAAACATAGATTTCTCATGGAGTCTGTTAGAAATGGTTGGATTTGGAGGGCACCAGCAAAAATAACAATGATATTTTTAATACATAAGAGTACATGTGGTGATCTGTTCAGCATTTCTACAAACAGTTAGCGTGCTCTACAACAAAATATTCATGTGACTGCCCATTTTGAATAAATTCGATACATTGAATCATCATGAAGTTTAAGATCGAAAAGAACAAATAAATTCACCTACCTTGCATGCCATTCCAATAAACACATTTGGATCAATGCCATCAAACGCTTGGCCTGCACAATCAGAAGAATAGCTTGGCCGGGAACAATGCAGATGAACCCTTGGCCGAGCAACATGTCTTTCTGCTCTTGGAGTCTTCCCCTTTACTGATCAATTCTCCAATTCCCCTAAGCCGAGGCCCATTGATCCCAAAAGAATCCAAACCCAGAACGTGATGATGCGTATGAGAGAGGCAGGGGGAGAGAGAGAACGTGATGGCTGTGTTTGAGTATGGCATTCAAAATGTAAACCATTTGTTTTCAAAAGTTTCTGATTCAAACGTTTGGTTTTCCCCCCAACATTTTGTTCCCCCCCAACGTTTGGTTAACATTAGAGTTTTCAAATTTCCCTCCAACAAATAAACACGTGTCCTAGTCACCATTGTTCTTTGTCCTAGTCAGCAATGACTGTATTTATGACTGGGACAAAATTCAAAATCTTCGAGTTTTTAGAATAGATGTATATATATCATGGTTGTATTAAATGGCCTATCTTAATGTCCTCTTGAATTGTCTCCCTTTATTTGGTCATACGCATTGTAGTATTAAACAAACATACTTGTGAAAAGAACACATACCCAAAATGATTCTTAGTGTGATAATATATCCTTCTAACATTCATTTTAGGCCACAATCCTAAGTCATTGTTCTCTAAAAAGAATGATCCTAACTCATGCTCAAAAGTATAATTTTTACTTCAGTACCAAATTATTTCTTGTATATATTGTCTCTATAAAATCATGATTTCTTTCTATGCACGGCTCATATTTTTCTTGGCATATTTCGTATTTACATCAATTGAAATTTGCATGTTTTTCATTTTTTGGTCTTGTACTAAATTTTTGTTGCATATGCATGGCATGCATCAAAAAGTGTGGTATTCAATTCTTCCTGATGCTGGTTACTGTGCTTAAATCATCCTAATAGGCATGTGAACTATTGGATAGATTGCTTACAGCTAATTTGTTGTTGTCTTGTTACTAACACTATAGGGAAGGGATCAAGGATACTTAGTTGGTGGTGCTTCAATCCAGGATAAATATCGGATAAATATTAACATATATTCAAGATATGGAATCTACACTTAGCAGTAAGCATACATGGGAAGCCCCGTGTAATATGAAACTGGTTAGGAATGTCTTGCAAAAGTTGATGGAAAAGAGTTTCAAATGGCCTCATGAGAAGATGCTTATATTTTAATGGTTAATATGGAAATTATGACTGAGTTCGAATATGTAGTTTTCTCCTTGCAGCATGCATGTAGTTGTTGTGGCCATAATCAAGGGGCCTAACTTCTTAGAAAATTTGTTAGTTATTCAATCAGCAATTGCCTCGTAGTTGGCTCTACTCCTAGATACAATTTTATGTATTTTTTGCTATCTGTTATCATAATCTAATAACATTAATGTCAAATGAGTGTTATGATCAACTCTTACTTTCTGTTGTTCATCTGGTACTTCAACACAACTTTTTATCTTGTTTCATCATAAACAGGGTGTAACAACTGTTTGTTGCATATTGATTTTTGCTCCTGTATTATAGACTCCCTGGTATATCTTCTGTTTACGCAATAACTGCAAAATTATATATCCATTTTCCTGTCTATCTGCTTGTATGTTTATGCATGTATGTCTGCTTGTATGATTTTCTGTACATTATTGGCTGACAGTAAATATTGTGCACATCTTGTGCAATGACCTTTTGCCTCTTTTGCAGGTTCTGTTTTACTGAAAATCTTTGTGGCCTAGCCATGTAATGTTAAAGCGTATTATCTAGTTTCCGAAGGTGAACAACATAGATGTTGCCTATTTACCTGGCTAAGAACTGATGATCCTTGACGAAAGTTTCTTATATCGGAAAAGCTTACAGATAAGGTAAGGAAGTGTGTCGAAAAATCTATAGACAACAACACTTAAAAAGCCTCCCCAAGTCTAAAAAAGATGTTCAAATTTTCTGCTTTTAGAGGTAAGGCATTATGGAAAGCACATCTGATTGAATAGGCATGCAGGCATGCCATCACATGGGTGCCCTATTGCTGATGTTAATTAATTAACTTACAGCTATTTTTTCCCTCAGAGATTATAAGTTCTACTCCATTATGAAGGATAAAATTCATGTTTACCTGTTTTCGCTGCTGCTGACTGCTACCTGCTGTTTAACGGCTGAAAGCTGAAGGAAAGCCAGAGGGATTACAAAACCTAGCCAGGTACTACTTTTAACGAATCCAACTTTTTATTTATATGCTCTTCTAATCCTCTGATAATTGTTTCCAAAACAGCAAAAGAGATCGTTTCTCGATGAGCACGTCAGTATTCTTGTCCTCGGCGGCGGCGCTGCAGCCCTCAAGGCATGTTTCTGAAAAACTCTGTCCCCCCTGCGAGTTCTTGCTTCCTTCTTGTTTGAATTACGAGTTTGTGTCAATTGTTGGGTCTTTGTTCTTTTGGAGTTGTTATTTCATGTTTTAACAGTGAAATTCCGATGCAATTTGTGATGGACATTCTAATATTAGTACGTTCATAATTGTCTTTTTCTCAGAACCCTATAATCCATCCCTGCCCAAAATAGCTGCAATTTTAATATATCCATTGTCAATAAGGTAAGTAATTTCTTGGTGCAATGGAAAAACAAATGGTTTGTCTTCCGGAATGCCTACTTATCTGCAATTTTGTTGTTTGCCATCAGATTGTTACAGTGCTCTGTAGTATCACTGTTGAATCGGTGTTAATTCTGTGCGGGTATCATTATCTGCAATTTTTCTAAAATAATGTCTAGTTTATCTTATCATGTATCAAATGGCAGTTGAATCAAAAATTCTTGACTGAGTTTTTGTTCAACTTTCAGCATGTTAAGGTTCCAGTTCCAACAGCAAACAAGAATGAGATATTAGTGAAGTTGGAAGCAGCGAGCATAGCCCATTTGATTGGAAAGTTCAGAAAGGCATGTTGCGGCCATTTATGCCGCCGAAGTTTCCATTCATACCATGTATTCTTCTTCCTTTGCAAATGACACACAAGATACATCATGGTGGGATCACATAGCCATATTGAAATAATTGTTCATATAGCAGTCCATGTAAAATCTAAAATACACCAAGCATGAGTTACCCTTAAGTCAGTTTGAACACCGCGCTCAGTTCAGCATCGCAGGTGTTTGTGCACTTCATGTGTGTCATGTGTTTGAGCATAACAACATGATCCATATTGATGAGAACTGCTTGGCAAAACTGTCATCGATGTGGCGGGGGAAGTTGTCGCCGTTGGTCATGGAGTAAATAGGTTTAAAGAAGGCGACGAAGTGATTTCCATGCTTAAAGTCACAGTAAGTTCCATATATATATATATTCTTAGAAGCGACGAAGTGATTTGCTTGGTTTTTCTTGAGCTTCACTCTCCTGAAGCTCTACTCTTGTTACTCCGACAGTATACAGAAAAAAGGTAATTTTTTTAACTATCACATGATGATGCCTTTGAATATCATGTGACAAGGTGTTTTCTTAATGAATCAGTTGAGGAGATGAGAATCTATGTTTGGGAGGAGTCGAAATCGTGCCCTCACAAGAGATTTGTTGCGGCGTCTACACGATCATGGTGTTGTGGAATTTGTTCGGTATAAAGATGTGACTATTTGCAGGTTATTCAAACTTCCAATTTCCAATTAGAATAATGATTTATCATATATGATCCATGAGCACTGACATATCATATTCTTCTCTACAAAAGATGGGGGAATGGTACATATCATGTGACATATCATGTGACTCTTTGTGCTATGTAAAGAAGAATATGACATGGTAGCATTTATATGATAGATCCATCGTATCTCATGATACAAACTATTCTTACTTCTAATATCTATGAATTCTGTGTGCCAGTAAGTAATTTTGTAATTGCATATTACTAAAGTTAATAGTAACGTGCAGTTGTTAGCTATAGTTATGTTCTAATTTGATGCTATGAATGAAGATCAGGCCTTACTAATTACAGTTGTGTCATTACTACTAGCTTTCGGCATACCAAAGTATACACCATCCAACCCATTTTATATGCTTATTGCAATATATTTAATTTCTGAACATACTTGTATTTCTGAAGTTTATCATATTTGGATCAAACGAAGTTTTCAGATGTAACCTTATTAACTTGCATCTTTCTTTCTATTGAGCTGCAGTTCATGTTCCTGCACTATAGCTTGTGATGTTTGCCTTTCCTTATAAACAAATTCCATATTGTTTTGTTTATGAAAGATTATTCCGCAAAACTTCAAAAATTACATACATATGGCACATCGGCACTAAACTCATCTGAAATCATTATTTTTTTGACAGCATTTATCACTATGGCGGTGTTGCGTTATCATCACCCTCAACAACAGCATATAGACGGTGAAAGTGCAGGAATTGAAAGCAAAGGAGGAGAGCTTCAGCAAGCAATCACTGTAGCTGAATAGGAGTTGAAACAGCAGCACGAGTGTTTAGAAACTAGACCCCCTGAATCCTCTGACTGTTAGTAGTTTTATTAGCATAACCATGTGTACAGTTTCATTTAAATGCATGTCCAGTTGCACAGTTCTTGTATTTGACCGAGCAATTGGCTGGCTTCGTTTTATGCAGCGTTGAGCAATTGAGTTCAGCAGTCGACCAACTGTGTTGTTATAACGACTGGCAGATGCACGAGCTCTTATGAGGGAGATGCCGATGGAAGCAGATGCTAGCATGTGGGGTGTTTTATTAGGTGCGAGCAGAATACACAAGAACATCAAATTAGGAGAAGAGGCAGAAGAAAAGATTTTTGAGATGGGACCCGCTCTGGAATGTATATACTTCTGTCGGGAAATGTATTATTCACGGAGTGATTTAATGGATAATGACTGATAAGTTATATATGCGATAATGTTTCTTATTTGTATTACGGATCATCTTCCAATATCAATGCCCATTATCTAATTTATGTGATTGTTGAATAAAAGCAATTTAATTTGATTGTTTCTTGTAATGATTGTTTCTTATAATTTAATGTTATTGGTGGTTTATTTAAGCATTTTGAACATTAAATGGATCTATTTAAATATAAAACATAGGGAGAAACAATAAAATGAATTGAAACAAGAGCTGTCTATCTGGGACCTTTAACAGCGCTTGTTAGTGCAAGCACTATTAAAGGTGGAACAGCGCTTGCACTAACAAGCGCTGTTAAAGGCCCACCTTTAACAGCGCTGGCACAAACAAGCGCTATTAAAGGGGAGCCTTTAACAACGCTTGCACAAACAAGCGCTGTTAAAGGCCCCCCTTTAACAACGCTTGCACTAACAAGCGCTGTTAAAGGCCCCCCTTTAACAGCGCTTGCACTAACAAGCGCTGTTAAAGGGGGGCCTTTAACAGCGCTTGCACTAACAAGCGCTGTTAAAGGTCCCCTTTAACAGCGCTTGTAAAGCGCTATTAAAACCAGCCCCCCTTTAGCAGCGGCAAGATAGACAGCGCTTGTAAAGCACTATTAAAGACCTTATTTAAGCGCTGTTAAAGGTCCATTTTGTAGTAGTGGGATCAAGATTGTAATCTTATCTATGTTGTTTTAGAGTATTTTATACGAACATAGACTTGCATGGGCCACCACTAAAACCTGTCACGCCCCACTTCCCATTATGCTTTGAAGCGAGGACGTGAGCGGGTCCGCATGTGCAAGTAAGGAGGATGTACTTTTTCTTTTCTTCCCTCCTTGACTTAACACAATAAGCGTCTATGTAAATTCTTGCAGGTTCTTGCATGCATACTCAAAACAACGCAGATAATTTATATTTACAATCTCAATCATCTCAGAAATGGGGTACAACAATAATGAAAGGAAGAGATGCCTTATGGCTCTTACAATATATATTGCATAAATTTAATACAATGGAACCACAAGGAAAAGCAGCATAAGAATATCTTCCTGGGAGTATCCTACCACTAGTGGGTCACCCTACGCTGCAACTATGATCTGCAAAAATGCCCTAAGAACCTGACGGACATTGCATTAAAACACAAATACAATGCCCGTCAGTGAGGGTTACTCATATAGATTCCCAAGCATGAACTTCATTTAAATAATTAAAAGGAATTTAGCAGCGTAATGGCAGTGTATGTTAATAAGATAAAAGCATGTTACAAAAGAAATTTAAGAAAAGATGTGAGCATGCTGTGTAGTGCCCTGCGGTAGCTACTGCACACGTACTAGAGGGGGGATGAATAGTACTTAAAAATCAAGATAGTTATTCCTAATTATTGTGCAAGAAACAAACGACAATGCGGAATTAAACAACTATCAACAAGAATTAAAACATACGCAAACAAACAATATTACTGGGTTCGGATCCACCCAAGTCTCCCCGACTTGTTCCCGGTGATCCTACGTCCCAACCACCCGGATCCCCTCCGGATACTTGAGTTAGAAACCCTAACTCAAGATTTCCACTATGAAGTACTTGTGAAAAACCTTCACAAGTCAAATCATACACAAAGTAAATTGTGACTCCCACAACCCGGGATCACAACCACAACTCTCACAACCGAGAGTGAAACTTACAATTCAAATATGAAATGAAATAAACTCTTACCTTACAAAATCCTATGCCTTGAGTAAACCTTACCAAATTAGGGCAATGATGGATTTTGAGGAGAGAATGTCACCAAACCGAATCTCCACCAATAAGATCAGCGATCGAAGGTTAGGATGGAGGATGGTGACTTTGGATCAAGCTCTTAGGCTTGGAAGGCTCACAATGGAGAGAATCTCTCTTGAGGAAATGGCTCAAAGAGTTGAGGGAGAGATTTTTGTGAGGAAGAGAAAGCTTTAGAATGGAGTTGAATAGCTTCTCTTAGGTTTCTCCAAATCTCTAAAATGGAAGCCTTGGATCTTATGAAAGAGCCCCTCCAACTATATATAGGATAGAGGAGAGAGGGAGAGAAAAACGTTTCAAGAAAGTCTCCAACGGCTCTATTCTGAACCAGACTAGTCGGTCAAAGAAGGATCACTGACCGACTAGTTCATCAACTAGTCGGTCGGTGATACAACGTAGACCGACTAACGGTAGAACAGCCAAGAAGTCGAAGTACAGGCAAAGACAACTAGTCGGTCTAAGAAGACTTGCCGACCGACTAGTTCCACAACTAGTCGGTCGGTGAATGATCTTTGACCGACTAACAGTCGAAATAGAGTAGGTTGACTTCAAGATGAATTAGTCGGTTTAAGAACAAATGCTGACCGACTAGTTTCTCAACTAGTCGGTCGATAAACGTTCTTTGACCGACTAACTCGAAACAGTAGCTTAGGCTGAAAATGACTGTACACAACTAGTCGGTCTGAGAAGGACTCCTGACCGACTAGATCGTCATCTAGTCGATCGGTGACTCTTCTTTGACTGACTAACTGTAGTCATAGAAAGAGCTGAATAAAGAGAGGCAAACTAGTCGGTTCATGTAGAGTTGCCGACCGACTAGATCGTCATCTAGTCGGTTGGTGACTCTTCTTGAACCAACTAACATGCACTCGAAGCCGAGGGAAGAAGCGATAGGCTTCGGAAAAGTTTCTATTGACTTCTATGAATATCCTAGCTCTAAGATATGAGCGAAATGAAGATTATAAAGTAAGTCCTACTCAAGGCTTAACATTCTAATCTATGAAGCTAGAAGACTATAAAATAAACCTTACGAGCCGTCTTCAAATCTTCAATCTTCATTCCTCTTGACTTCCATATTGCTCCTTGAGCTTCACCGAAGCTCCAGGCACACGATCACGCGTATTGAGAAGTCTTGAGATGTCGCTTTTGATGTACGTGGTATTTTGGCGACGATCTCCATAATTGTGCTCACAAATAAGTTAGTATACATTATTTATGTTTGATCATCATCCAAAACCAAATCCAGGAAATCATATCACAACATTCTCCCCCTTTTTGGTGATGAAAAACCAACATAAATAATAATCAATAATAATGATTCAAATGAAATTTACTTACTCCCCCTGCATTGATGACATGTTAGTTCCATATTCAATAATATTCATATGCATCAAGCAGAGAGGGAAGATATGAAATATGAACCACATATTGACATATAGGATCTAAATCCATTTTATATCTTTACTCCCCCTGAATCTAACACATCAAATTAGATTCATGGTAAATTCCTTTGAATTATTAATTAGCACATTGTCATTATTATACCTCTCCCCCTTTGGCATTAGCAAAAAGAGCGGGAGGAGACAAAACTAATGGCTAAAAAATAGCGCATGGGAGTCGAAGAATACGACCAAGGCCCAAAATAACACCAATGCAATATATCAAATGCAAAATACCGAATAAAAGCAAAGCGTGTCAAGGAGACCAAAGTCGAAAATCGGAAACCGAAATCATCAAACCAAAGGCGGAATACGAAATACGAAATCATCTAGCCATAGGCGAAACTCGAAAACCGAAATCATAAAATCATCGGCGAAAATCGGAAAACGAAATCACCAAGCCATAGGCGAAAATCGAAATACGAAATCATCAAAACTCAAATCGATTTCACTTATTGAGTTTTGGAACATACTCTCCAAAATCAATAGAATGCATGGAAAACAATTCTATGTTTCCATAGAAAGAATTCTATTAAATCCATAAAATTGTCGAACGACGAAATCAACATCAGAGACAAAAATAATCCGATGTGCCTACCAAATGTAGCATGCAAGAATGTTATGCCAAAAATAGATTGAACATCATATAATCAATGGCATACACTAATCTAGCATACCAAATGAGGCAAAGTGATACCAATCGTAATATATTCTTCCAATGGATACCAATATGAATCAAAAGTATGAACATACTTACAACATTAAGCTCCCCCTACTTTGGTGCATCATTCAAGCACCATCAACTCCAATCGAATGAAAATCCTTGCAAATCACTGAGTTGATAGGGTTGGTATCTCATGGTGGATTTAACCTAGAAAATATCATTTTGGTATCCAAAAATCTTTTTCGATCCTATGGGTTAGGCAATAAATTTAGCTAGCTAAATTCAAATTAAATGTAACCCATACATACCACAATTGCTTTGGTACCCATAAAATGAAATTAAACTTATGGTACCAAGCAATGAAGGATCAAAGGAAACTAACCCTTCGGAAACCAAGTCCACGAGGAACTTGATTTCCCAACATAATCATCATTCAAGATAACATCATTAATAAACGATTTCACATACAAATTCTTATTATGCATGCTTGTGTTCTTCGGACCCCAAATGGTGTATGTCTTGGGAGTCCTAATCCTATTGGGAACATGCATATGTTGTTGATTTCTATGTGATACATGTCGTGGGTAAGCATATGGAATTAGATGCAATGGTGCATGACGATAATTATTCATATGAGAATGAGGATGAACATATGGATGTGGAGGAACACGTGCATGAGTGTGTCTCACATGGTGTGCACGTGCTCGTGGATGCGGAGCATAAAAATCATCATTTGTGCTAACATGTGGGGTAGGTTGTGTGTTCCTACGTGGCATGGTATACATGTAAGCATGACCCTTCTTTGGAGGTCCACCCAAAGTGGGTTTCTTTCCAAATGGGGGCGTGTTCCTAGCGGAAGCACCATTGGTAGAAGATCTACCCATGACGTGTTTACTTCCACTAGTAGAAGCATCGGAAGATGGCCTAACAAAGGTGGCGGACGATTTGGATGAATCTCCCAACTTATACCCCAAGCCAATGTGATGATTGGCCGGAAGTAAGTCGTTTAGGATATTATCCAACTTGCCCTTACCTTTGTTGAATTCATGAATTCGCCTAATGTGCTCTCATACTTCTCGGTGAGAGAATGCAAAGAAGCATCCAAAGTGGACACTTGCGATGCGAGTGCACAAACACGTGATTTGAGATTTTTATTCTCAATACTCAAAGTTGAGATTTGAGACGTCAAATCCGCTATCACATGTTCATCCGAATCCTCGATATGAACATGCTCAAGTTGAGACTTGAGATTTTCAATCTCATTTCTCAACCCATCAACAACGGTGTCGTTGTTGACGATGAAAGGCTTAGGCGAGTTTTTAAGACTATCTAATTCATTTTTAGTCTTCATAAACTTAGTAACCATATTAGAAAATTTATTCCAAAGTTGTTCATTGGCTATTCTAAGTTCATCATTGGTTACCTCTTTGCCTTCATCCTCGCTTCCATCCTCGCTTTCATCCCCGCTTCCATCCTCGCTTTCATTGGAGGAAGTCTCTTCATCACGATCCTCTTTTCCCATGAAGCACGTGTGAGCAATCTCCACTCTTTCATCGTCCGACTCTCCACTTGAGGAGTCGGAGTCGGTGAAGGTACCTACAATTCCTTTCTTGTTCTTCCTCGACTTGTCGTGCTTGGATGCCTTCCACTTCCCCTTATGTTTGTAGAGAGGACAATCCGGCTTGATATGTCCTGGCTTATTGCATTTATAACACACGGGAGTAGAAGCATTAGTCGAAATAAATTTTGATTTACGATTCAACTTACCTTGTCGGAAGAGTCGGATGAATTTCTTTGCCATATAGGCCAAAGCTTCCATGTCCAATTCTTCGTCCGCTTCTTCTTCCGAATCTTCATCATCGGTAGATGGAGCGGCCTTGAATGCAATTGCCTTTTTCTTTGGCTCGTCTTGCTTCAAGTACGCCTTCATCTTTTCCCTCATCCGGATCTTACTATCCTTGTGTACCTCATAATACAACAAGGTACCCATTAGTTGTACGACGTTATATTTATTTATGTCATTACCTTCCTCGATGGCGAAGGTACGCTTCTCCCAACAAGAAGGAAGTCCATCGATTATCTTCGAGACTTTCTCCTTTTGGGTGTAGGTCTTCCCAAGATCTTCCAAGTCGTTTGATATATCCACGAAGCGAGCGTAATAATCTTTCATGGTTTCGCCCTGCTCCATATGAAACAACTCAAATTCTTTATTAGCAACGACGAGTTTAGAATCTTTTACCGTACCCGATCCTTCGTGCAATATGAGGAGTTGGTTCCATATTTGATATGCACTCTTACATGTGCATATCTTGTTGAAGTCCTCGGGCTCCAACGCACAATTCAAGGCATTCATTGCCTTGGCATTGGCTACTTCCGCGGCGACCTCCGCGGGGGTCCACTTCGCGAAATCTTCTTCGGAAGGCTCGACATACTCCGTCATGGTGGCTCTCCATAGTGAAGCGCTCCGGAGAAAAATTTGCATCCTGCATTTCCAGTACCCGTAGTTGGTACCGTTGAAGTGTGGAGGCCTGACGGAGGATAGTCCTTCCATAACTGAAGAAGCTCCATCGTGGTTCTTGAAGACGTTGTAGTCGTTGTTCGTCATAGCTTTGAACTTGTAGCTTTAACCTTGGCTCTGATACCAATTGTAGTGCCCTGTGGTAGCTACTGCACACGTACTAGAGGGGGGTGAATAGTACTTAAAAAAATCAAGATAGTTATTCCTAATTATTGTGCAAGAAACAAACGACAATGCGGAATTAAACAACTATCAACAAGAATTAAAACATACGTAAACAAACAATATTACTGGGTTCGGATCCACCCAAGTCTCCCCGACTTGTTCCCGGTGATCCTACGTCCCAACCACCCAGATCCCCTCCGGATACTTGAGTTAGAAACCCTAACTCAAGATTTCCACTATGAAGTACTTGTGAAAAACCTTCACAAGTCAAATCATACACAAAGTAAATTGTGACTCCCACAACCCGGGATCACAACCACAACTCTCACAACCGAGAGTGAAACTTACAATTCAAATATGAAATGAAATAAACTCTTACCTTACAAAATCCTATGCCTTGAGTAAACCTTACCAAATTAGGGCAATGATGGATTTTGAGGAGAGAATGTCACCAAACCGAATCTCCACCAATAAGATCAGCGATCGAAGGCTAGGATGGAGGATGGTGACTTTGGATCAAGCTCTTAGGCTTGGAAGGCTCACAATGGAGAGAATCTCTCTTGAGGAAATGGCTCAAAGAGTTGAGGGAGAGATTCTTGTGAGGAAGAGAAAGCTTTAGAATGGAGTTGAATAGCTTCTCTTAGGTTTCTCCAAATCTCTAAAATGGAAGCCTTGGATCTTATGAAAGAGCCCCTCCAACTATATATAGGATAGAGGAGAGAGGGAGAGAAAAACGTTTCAAGAAAGTCTCCAACGGCTCTATTCTGAACCAGACTAGTCGGTCAAAGAAGGATCACTGACCGACTAGTTCATCAACTAGTCGGTCGGTGATACAACGTAGACCGACTAACGGTAGAACAGCCAAGAAGTCGAAGTACAGGCAAAGACAACTAGTCGGTCTAAGAAGACTTGCCGACCGACTAGTTCCACAACTAGTCGGTCGGTGAATGATCTTTGACCGACTAACAGTCGAAATAGAGTAGGTTGACTTCAAGATGAATTAGTCGGTTTAAGAACAAATGCTGACCGACTAGTTTCTCAACTAGTCGGTCGATAAACGTTCTTTGACCGACTAACTCGAAACAGTAGCTTAGGCTGAAAATGACTGTACACAACTAGTCGGTCTGAGAAGGACTCCTGACCGACTAGATCGTCATCTAGTCGGTCGGTGACTCTTCTTTGACTGACTAACTGTAGTCATAGAAAGAGCTGAATAAAGAGAGGCAAACTAGTCGGTTCATGTAGAGTTGCCGACCGACTAGATCGTCATCTAGTCGGTTGGTGACTCTTCTTGAACCAACTAACATGCACTCGAAGCCGAGAGAAGAAGCGATAGGCTTCGGGAAAGTTTCTAATGGCTTCTATGAATATCCTAGCTCTAAGATATGAGCGAAATGAAGATTATAAAGTAAGTCCTACTCAAGGCTTAACATTCTAATCTATGAAGCTAGAAGACTATAAAATAAACCTTACGAGCCGTCTTCAAAGCTTCAATCTTCATTCCTCTTGACTTCCATATTGCTCCTTGAGCTTCACCGAAGCTCCAGGCACATGATCACGCGTATTGAGAAGTCTTGAGATGTCGCTTTTGATGTACGTGGTATTTTGGCGACGATATCCATAACTGCGCTCACAAATAAGTTAGTATATATTATTTATGTTTGCTCATCATCCAAAACCAAATCCAGGGAATCATATCACAACATGCTGAATGTTAATACATAAAATTTAAAAACGATTATCACATGATTTGCATTTCAAATAAGGTAAAGGTGGTTTGCAAGTTGAATGTTTTGCAGTTATCTGTGCTCGTGATAAGTCCGTGTCTGAGTAAGTAAATTGTTCTTGATACACCTTATCATCGGCGGTTTACCGTGACGCTTCTAGCCATCCCTAACCTGGAAAGTGGCCAAGATGCTTGCCTCCATTGGGATGGTTATGGAGGTAGTCGTATAGTGCTCAAGATACACTTACAAACTCTACTACATGGACCAACCCCACCCCAAAGTATCTTGTCTAGTCACTGACTAGTTTTCACCCCACCTGTATTCGATGGTTTCACCACATCTGTATTCGATGGATTCATATATACCCCGAGGGTTATGTCTTACCCCCTGTTCAATGTAGTTTTTAATTTGACAGCAGGCAGATAGTAAATTGTTACTAACAAGCAACATTAATATAACATGTCCATTTAAGTCTGAAACAACTAGTATAATAAAAACATGCAGTTCAACTTCTAAAGTTGGCAAACGCATTAAAATGAGATTTTAGCAGTAATGTTAAGCAGCGCAGTTTGTAATTCATTTTTGCTTGAAGGCTTGCGAATTTAAGAAACCAAGAGTGTTAGAACAGATAAGTGAGCAAGTGCATAGCAAACGATAAGAACATGCTGTAATATAATGACATGAGATTCGTGCACGATTAGTTCATGATTTGTTAACATGGGAGAATGGTATTAATAGACCATAGCAATATTACACATATTAGCTTCAGGGAAATTACTCTAACATATTATTTATTTAGATGGAAGAGATGTGGGAAACCTACTATACGATGCGTAGATCTGAGGAGGCGGGCGTTGGGTGTCCAAGTGATTGTAGCGTAAGACGTATGTTATCTGTGTCATTAAAATTCATATTATCAGGCTAAAAGATTTTTAACCAATTAAAATAATACTAAAGCTAACTTACATGGCTTAATATAGAGCTAACTCTTTAAAACAGACAGCCGCCTGTTGGCATTCCAGCCTGCCTTCTCCTTTCAGGGCCTATCCAAAAGAGAATCCAGTACCTCTTTCTTGGTCGTGAATATATGAATTGGACGAACCGCCTCCATGGATATCTTTGCTTCGGAACAAAACAATTAGAATTAGGCTCGGTCAACCGGAATATGTATTATCCATATGGGAGATCTCCTAATTGAGAAGATCCATCGACCTGAGACGAAGAGAAAGGTTACTTTGAAACATTTAATATGAAATTCTATCTAAAACATTTAACATGAAATTTAATTTAGATAACTTAATTAACTTAATAACCCAAAACTTTAACAGCTTAATAATTTAACAGCTTAATAATTTTAAACTTAACTTTGTAACTTAAAACTTAATACTTAAAATAACTCAAATAACTTTAAACTTAATACAATTTTTAATAAATTTAAAACTTAATAACTTAATAAACTAAACTAACTTACTCACTTAAAACAAGTTCTATAAATTTTTAGTATGAAAACATTTTTATTCAAACTAATTTATACATATTAATATTTAACCTCAAAACTTAAGTTATAAATTATAACTTAAACTAGTTAATATAATTTTCTTTTCAAACTTACTAACTTACACACACACACACACACACACACACACACACACACACACACACACACTTATATATACTTAAACAACTTAAATAGTTTCCAACTAAATAACTTTAGGAACTTTCAAACTTGATAATTCTAAATAGATCAAACCCTTCAGTTAACTTAAAGAATAACCCAATAAGCTTATACCCAATAATCAATATAAACCCAATAGGAAACCATACCTAATAAGATAACTTAAATCCAATATGCAATGACTAAAACCCAAAAGGATTTCATACCAAATAATCTTATCTTAAACCCAATAGGAGTACCATACATAAGAACTTCTTAAACCCCATAAGCAATTTAATTCATCCAAAACCCAATAAGCTTTTTAAAATCCAATAAGAAAACTTATACCTCTTCTTTTATATTCTTCCTTCTCTTTCTATTCTTGTCTTCTTCTATCTCCTTTCTTTCTGTTCTCCTATTCTTCTTCTTCTTCTTTCATTATTTATCTTTTTTTCCTTTTTTTCTTGCAGCAGGGAACATAGGAGGGACGGCCTAAGCGGCAACTGGGGGCGGCGGCGCGCGCTGTAGGCGGCGGCGCGCGCTGTAGGCGGCGACGGCAGGCGGAGCGTGCAAAGCGGCGAAGCGCACGGCGGCGGCATGCACAAGGCGGCGGAGCGCACGACGGCCGGTGGCCTGCTGTGCGGCGGCGACCTGGGCACGATAGCGGCACGCAGCAAAGTGGGTGGGCACCGGGGTGATGGTGGGTTCGAACGAGGGGGATGGGAGAGAGAGGAGGGATGAGGGTTGAAGAAGGGGGTGGCAATTGATGCCCTAGATCTGAATTCTGATTTGCCCTCTTCAATTTCTGATTTCAATTTTGATTTGGGTTTGTTGATTGACTTTTGGTGTTTGATTCTTGGCTGAATGTGAATTTGGTTTGTTTGGGGTTGAGTGGAGGAGGAAGATGATGGATGCCTTGGTTTGAATGGAGGAGAGGTAATGGTAGCTGATTTTTGGGTTGAATTGTTGTTGTAGGACGTTGTTGATTTGGTAGGAGGAGATGAAAGAGGTAGTGGTGGTGTGTGCCATGGGTGGACGCTGCTTGGTTGAATGGAGAAGAGAGATGGAGATTTAGGGTTTCATCCGCCCTTGTGAGTGTGTTGGGTGCTGTGAAATAAAGAGGATGCTTGTAGATAATAGGTGTGGGGGAACACTTTAGGTGGGATGTTGGATCTCACCTACTATTACGGTGAGATAATGAGGGGGTAGATCTAGGATTAATTAGGGTAAAGTTAATCAATAAAATTAAATGATTATTAGTTAAAGTAATTAGTTGAAGTAATAAGTAATTAGAAAATGTTATATAGTAAATGGTAAAAGTAATTTGATGAAATTAATTTGGAAAAGTAATAGAAGTAAGTAGTAATAGTTAGAAATGTAGTTACTAAAAGTAACTAGTAATTGATAAAAGCGATTAGTAAAAGTAGTTAGTAAAAGTAATTAGTGAATATGAAAAGATCTATTTTATAATAGTATCTAAAAACTTAATTAGTTGAAGAATCACATAAACTTATTATTTGAAACTGTTTGAAAGTATTTATACCAAAATACGATAGTGATGGATACTAGCCGTTACAAACAGATATGTAACAAAGTCCAATGGCAAAAATGTAAAAATGGTGAAGAGTAGTGTGTTTTGACAAACATGAATGGGCAAGATAAATCCAGTAACCATGCGAAAAAGTGATACCATTTGTGATGGTGGACCATGTAGGGAGAGGCAATGTGGTACACTGTTCATTTGCCACATGCTACAAAGGATGCCACGTGCACAACCCCATTTGTAACAAGGATCCGTTTCGTCGGCTTACATCCCTGATTGGCCTTCTTTCAAAAAAATATAGTTAAATTACATATAAAGTAAGCAAATGAAATAGCATTCTGGAAGCTACTGGAGATCTTTGGAAGGGTCTTCTGTCCCGCCCGGAGCCCATCCGCCTGCATCCACGCCGTAACAAAAAATCTTTCCCGGCGCAAAGCGCCCGATATAAATACCAGGATCCTACGGCATAAAAATCCAGAAACCCACCAGATATTTTTGCCTAAAACCCATTACGCTAATTACACGCGTCGGCTCCCCACTGCTTCAAAATTCCATGCTCCTTTCTTTCAAACGAACGGTCAGGATCACAAATCCCCCCCTACAAGGGACAAGCCCCTATAAACGAATCGGAGACGAAAACTGCAATCACCATCCTCGATCGATGGCTACATCCCAAACCCGACCGGGCCTCCGAATCCAAATCCCGCCGCCGCTCAACTACTTCTCGCCCACCGAGCTGTTCGCTGCGGAGCAGCTCGTCCAACTCAGCGCGAGCAGCGCCGAGTCGTCAACCGACGACTCCTGCTCCTTCTCGGCTACAAACACGCCCATGTCCGCCCGCTCGAAGCCCTCGCTGCTATCGATAGGGGAGTACGACGAGGACGACGAGGGCGAGATGGGCCGGATGAGGAGGACTCAGCGGTATCGTCCGGTTTCTGATTTGTACGAGGCCACGACTCCGATTGGGCCGGCGACAAAGAAACGGTTTAATGGAAAGAAAGGAAATTACAGAAAGTCTTGATGCTGTATTAACTTTTGAACCGCTTGCTCTTGTATCCGATTTTGAGCTTTGAATATGCGACTAATTTGTAAAAAAAATTCAGTGCTAGTTCTAATTTCAGTGTATGTTAATTAGATTGTTGATCTTTCTCCGATGCTGTATGGTGATATGATTTTTTTCTTTATTATTACGGAAATGAGATTCTTGATGGGATAAATTTGTACGGACACGAACCAGATCCCGATGACGTGTTCATTAGCAAGTCGCTGTAGGATGCGTAAGATTCCATCGCTTATAGTTATCGGATTGGATTCTTTTGTTGAGGAGGGAGGCCACCTGCTTGCATGTTGTAGGCGTGGGCTTATCGTTGATTCCCTTGTGCTGTGGGAACTTGATCATCATCCTAATTCTGATTATTATTCTGATGACGATGGTTGGTAGATATATGTTTAAGCATTTGGATTGAAATTTCGTAAGGTTATGTTGCACCACATAAATAGAAGTACTGATATTGCACGTAATAAAATTCAAGAGGTGGGAACTATAATGTGGGAGCTGCCATGCGCACATACCGATTTGCTCTGTGCACGACCGTTTTTAATTTTTACTCTGCGTACGACGAATAAAATAATAATATTTATGTTTCTGTTCAGCATACACGATCGGAACTACTGAAAATACCCTTAAGGCAAACCATCATAAAATCAGGAAAAAATCAAATAAAATGCAAAATAAAAACTTATAACATACACGAATCGAATGGCGGATGCCGTAGAATCGTTATAACAAGAAAGTGGAGATCGAACAAAAAAAGATGCAATACTACGATCGAGAAAAACTTTGACCAAAATTCTCAGTTGGGTTTATCACATGCATGAATTTACTAACCGTGCATGACAGCTAAATTTTGCCCGTTGTGCACGATGAGTAAAAAGAATAAATAGAGCTAGATTACTAAACACGCACAACAGGCTAAAGCTTTGCCCGTTGTGCGTGTTGAGCAACTTTGTTAACACATAAGCAAATTGCTCAAGCGCACAACCGGCAAATGTTTTGCCCGTTGTGTGCGTTGAGCAATTTTGCTATCTCGTAACAAAAGTGCTCAAGCGCACAACCGGCAAAAGTTTTGCACATTGTGTGCGTTGAGCAATTTTGTTATCTCGTAACAAAAGTGCTCAAGCACACAACCGGCAAAAGTTTTGCCCGTTGTGTGCGTTGAGCAATTTTGTCATCCCGAAACAATATTGCACAACGCGCACAACGAGCGACACCTTTGCATGTTGGGCGCATTGAGCAATTTGTTTATGTGTTAACAAAATTGCTCAACGCACACAACCCAAAAAATTTATGTCCGTTGTGCTCGTTGAGCAATTTTGTTATCCAGTAACAACATTGCTCAATGCGCACAACGGGCAACACTTTTGCCAGTTGTGCGCGTTGAGCAACTTGTTTATGTGTTAACAAAATTGTTCAACACGTGTTGAGCAATTTTGTTAGCTTGTAATGAAATTGCTCAATGCGCGCAACTGGCAATACTTATGCCGATTGTGCGCGTTGAGCAATTTGTTATATGTTAACTAAATTTAATAACACGCATAACGGGCAAATGTTTTGACGGCTGTTTGCATTGCGCAATTTTGTTCATTGTTAATATAATTGCTTTATGATTAAGTAGTGATCCGTGACTGATGATTAGTATGCAATCATATATATCAATGATTAGTGTTTTAATAGTAAATAATCAGTGATTAGTGTTTTAATATATAATAAATAATCAGTAATTAGTGCTTAAGTAGTGATCATGCATAGAAATGTTGAAGCTGATATATATGCATGTTTTATGTGTATCAATATCAGTTCTACCCAATATTGCATTGAAATTCGAACTGATAATGTACTGCTTCAAGGTAGCATCAATGTGTATCAGATATCTCAATTTTGGAATGTGCTTCAATTTAGCATTAATACATCAAATATGTAAAATTTGGACTTTTGGTTTGATATCAATGTATTAGGCATGGCAATTAATGAATGTATCAGATATGACAATTATGTTCCATGCTCAATGCAGCATCAATGTATCAGATATGTCAATTTTGGACTTTTTTCAATGTAGCATCAACGCAGCAGATATGTCAAATTTGGCTTGTGCATCCTTATATCAAATTTAATGACAATGTATTATATGTAAATATGTATGTATTCCATCATTCTACAACATAAATGCATACAAAAGTAGAGTAAAAAAGAAGATATACAACCAAAGAAAAACCATATCATCGGTGAAATATCAAGCACTAATTCGTACTTAAGTTGGGCATAAGGAGTGGAAAATAGTACAGGATGACGAGCACCAGTTCTTGGTTAGTGGTGGGTGGTGGAAGCCATTGTAAAGTTGAAAATCTTTAGAAGGGGAGGAATATAGATGTTTCTAGGATGAAGAAAAACCGAGGATATAACTCTACTTAAATAGAGAATCAAATGGTAGAGGGAAATTTGAATTCAAATTTCAAAACCCACAATTAACTTTCCATGAGAAGTTTTGCGAACTGAAGATTTCAAAAAGGATTCGAAAAATCGAACAGAAATAGCAATTTCAAAATATTTTTAGTACTTGGTTGGTCGACCAGAATAATGTTCTGGTCGATTAGGCTGGTTAGTCACCCATAATTTTGAGAAGAAGTGTGAATAGAGGAGGAAGTACACATGGGTTGATGTATCAAGCCAGTTCACACATTTTAAAAGGTGTGTTATCGAGTAAGGACAAAAATATTCAAAAGGGTAAGGACATGATTTGACTAAATAAGAGTGTTGGAGCCAATCAAAAACAAAAGTAATTAGTGAGTACAAATGAATGTGATAGATCTCCAAACAAAAAAGTGAAAAGAATTATTTAAAAAAATGAATCACACCTGGGAGAGTGCAAAAACTGTCCCATCAACAAATTAGTCGACTAGGAGAAATTTCTGGTGGACTAATTATCTGATGCAAGGAGATAAACAAGGGAATGTCTCGTTAGTTAGTAACTTTTGTTTGTCGACTAGAAAAATGAAAATATATGATAAAAATTGTGAAAAAATACAGAAAAGTTGTGGAGAAAAATGTGCATGAAATAACCAAACAATGTCACTTTTTGAACATAATCATCCAAAAAATGGTGACATATGTCAATATGTTTTGGTTCGTGCACCGTGAACATGATCATTTGAAAATTAATAGCACTAGTGTTGTCACACATAATAGGACATGTGAAACGCTGAATGCCATAATCTGATATAGTCTGTTTTCAATAAGACTTGAGCACGTGCAAGTCATGCCGCAATATATTCAATCTCATTAGTTGATAAGAAAACCAAGTTTTGCTTTTTGCTAAACTAAGAGACCAAATTGTTCAAGAAAGTGACAGGTGCCACTAGTGCTTATGCGGTCTGATTTGCATCCAACAAAATCAACATCACTGAATGATAATAAATCATGTGTTAGTCTTAGGATAAAATAAAACAAAATTAGATGTGTGTTTAACATACATAAGTATAGTTTTCACCGCAATGGGATGTGAAACCTTAGTTTCTGCTTGTATCTAGCGCAGAAGCATGCTGAAACATAATATCTGGTTTACTTGCAGTAAGATAAAGTAGAGATCCGATCATACCTCCATAGAGACGTTGATCAACACTCTTACCAATTTGATCCTTGTTAAGTGATACTGATGTACTTATGAGAGTACGTTTCCCTACAGAATTTTCAAATCCAAAGTGCTTGATAAAATATTATGAGTATTTGCTTTGATGTCGAATAGATGTGTTCACCCATGTGACTTATCTCGAACTCTTTCTGCATGGTCTTATAAAATTCTTGACAAAGAGATTCATTAGTAGAACCAAATATAATATCATTAACACATACTTGTATGACAATAATATCAGAACCAACGTGCCTAGTAAAAAAGTGTAGAGTCAACTTTACCAATAGAATAATCAGAATTCAACTTAAATCGTTTAAGTCTTTCATACCAAGAATGAGGTGCTTGTTTCATATCATTTAAAGCCTTCTTAAGTTTGAAAACATGGTTATCTAATACCTCGGGTTGGAAACCAATTGATTGTTCAACGTAAACTTCTAGTTTGAAGAATCCATTGACAAAAACACTTTTGACGTCCATCAGAAATAACTTGAAATCCCTACAACATGCATATGATAATAGTATTCTGATAGATTCAGGGCGAGCAACTGGTGCATAGGTTTCGTCAAAATCGATTCCTTCTTTTTGATTATAACTTTGTGAAACTACTCGTACCTTATTTCTAATTACCTATACATATTCATCTAACTTATTCTTGAATACCCATTTGTTATCAATAACTGGATGATCAGTGGGTCTAGAAACTAATTGCCAAACATCATTCCTCTGGGAGTCGTTGAGTTCTTCATGTATAACAACAATCCATGAATTGTCTTCTTATAAATCCATGATGTTCTTTGGTTCAAATGGATGCGGTGAATGCACAATGTACCATCTGTTCAACTTGAGATCATGTTCTCACACCATCTAAAATGTCTCCAATTACTAATTCATGTGGATGGTTGGGAACTTCTGCATGTGCCTTAGGAAGATCTGTAATATCAGAAATAGACTCAACAAAGGGTTTATGTAATTCTACCCTGTAAGGATCAAATACACTAGAGGGGGTGAATAGTGTATATTAAAAATTAACTGTTGCAATTAAAGAGTTACTTCTAATTGCTTAAGATGTGCAGAAAGTAAAGTATGTAGAAAAAGTAAATCAAACGCAAACACAGAGATTTATCCTGATTCGGATCTTCTTGATCCTACTCCAGTCCTCTACCCCGTAGAGATTTTAAATCCACTATAATCACTTGCCCCCGCAAGCACCAACTTACAAAAATGGCGACACTCCCCGTGTCCCAAACTTTGTACAATCTCAAAAGAGATTCAAACCTATTAAATAAGAAATAGAAAAACACATATAGCCTTGTTATGAATTTAGAATGAAATTCAAAGATGGTGTTTTAAAAGAGACTTCAAGATATATAAGATATGAAATGAAGAACAATACTTGAAGTTCTCTGGTTCACAAAAGAAGAGAGAGATCAATTGATTTCTTCTTACAATTATGAACACAAACAACTTTCTAAAAAAAACGATGTTGAAAAAGACAAAATTGCTTCAAGGAAGAAAACTTCAATTTCCAAAAGATCTATGATTAAGAATCTTGAAGTTTTCCGTTCTCATAAGTAGAGAGAAATCTATGGATTTCTTCTTGCAAATGAGAAAAGAGCAACTAAGGCAAGATTGCTTAGAATCAACAATTCTAGGAAGAAAGAGAGAAGAAAGTTGTGTGAAAAGAAAGAGGGGTATGCCCACTTATTTATAGTATTTTTGGGCAGTTATTCTGAGGGAAAATGGGGGAAAAAGGAGTTTCATACCGTTCAGAAACGGTCTGGAAAGTTTCAGTTAAAACGGACACAAAAACTTCATTAGTCGACTAAAGAAGGCTTAGTCGACTAAAAGTCAAACTTTGGATTTTTTGACTGAAATTTTAACGGTAACTTTCTGAAGTTGACTGAAGACTACTCAGAAATTTTCAGGCCAAAATTCGAAGAAAAAGTTTTTAGTTGACTAATGGTTGCCTTAGTCGACTAAGACAGAAAAACGTGAATGTTGACTTATCTGAAAAAGGGTTGGTAGGATATGTTATTAGGAACCTAGGACTTAGATGGATTTCATATTCAAGGCTCTGAAATCTATAAAGTATATAAAAATACATCAGTCCGTAGATTTCCGTAGATATGTATGTTGAGCTTCATGTGAGTATTTGAGATGCCTTTGTGCAGGGATTCTTTATCAAGTGATTATTGTCCAAGCGTGGATATATTAGGAAAACTGCACATCTGCATAGATAGAGTGAGTAGCAATAATAATAATTGTCACATCAAAATCATATGGAATAGTATAGGAAGATGAACATGGGATTATGAAATCCCAACATTCTCCCCCTTTTTGATGATGACAAATATTTATAAAAAGTGAAGTGTCATACTCAATTATATGCAGATATCATATCATATGCTATACTCAATTTATGAACTTAGTTTATGATGAAAAATATGTATGCTCCCCCTTAAAATTTGGCTAAATATTCTCCCCCTTTGTCATTGACAAAAAAGATGGGGTAAAAAGAGTTTATGTTAGTCGAGTAGAGAACTTTTAGTCGACTAAGAGAAAAGAAAATAATAACACAGAACATACAAGGGAACATAGCTGTGACAAAACAGACCCAAACAAATTTTACTAAACAAAATGAGATAGTAATCATACAAAGTTACGAGCAAGCATACTGTCCCACATATCTAGTACTAAGGCCCTACGGCCTATAACAACTATGACTGAGAACCATAAAACAGAGTGTGGCCAACGCCCATCACCAAAAGCCCGAAGGCCTACAACCCAAAAAGAAAAAAGAGCAGAAACAAGCTTGCTCTGATTGAGTTGAACTTGGTCGATTACGTGAGCCTGTTCAGTCAAGGCTGACCGAAAGTCCCTAAACCCAGTAGTTACTGTATCGCGAAGAGAGCGAACATCCTCCCTAAGGCCGGAAAGAATAGACAGGTTGGTTTGGCGAGGAGTGGAGGAAGTCCGTGGGGTCTGTAAGGGACATGACCGAGGATTGGTTCGACACTCGGGAAAACACTTGTGAATGCATTGTTTCTTAACAAAACGACGGAAACCGCGGGATGAACCCGGAGTAGAGGAAGAGGGGCCGAAAGTGTTTTGGGTCGGAGTATAGTCAGGGTCGGCTGAAGTAGGGTCTTCTACGGGGTCCTCTTCGGGATCTTCGTCGGCGTCATCATCATCACTATTGGCCGCATCGGATTCCTCAGGGTCCGGAAGATCCAGATGCATATTGTGCAAAGTGATGATGTTGATATTATAAGGATTAGAAACGGAAATTTCACCGTCAAGAGGAACACAAAACATCTTCAGTACCAAGGTTATGAATGAAGGATGATCGATATGGGTCTGAACTGGCCGAAGAAGAGACTGTAAGATAACGAAACCCCAGTTTATAGGTAACCCACCCATCACAGCATAAAGACAATGCTCCAATTCGTTGGATAGATAGTTAAAGGAGCCTCCTTTCGGCATAAGATTGGAAACTATGACCTTAAGGATGATGCGAGTAGGCGGGTGTAAATGAACGGCGGAGAGTTTATGAACCCAGGGGGTTGCGATTTTCGCAAGGATACGAGGATCGGTCATGGTGAAGTTGAGGGAACCCGAAAAATATGAAGGAAGATCAAGCAACTCACAGATTCGACGAAGATTAAGACAGATTGGAAGATTCTTGACGCGGGTGAGAAGATGGGTATCACGACCGATGACGCACGGCTCGAGATTGGCGTAGAACTCGCGGACAAGGAGGGGGTAGTAGGGTTCCTTGTTCACGAGTGCCCAAATCTTCTCGAGGCCGGCTGCGGAAAGGATGGAGAGGATATTGAACGAAGCAAGAGCAGTATAATCAATGAACCGCTCAGGATGGAACTTCGCACTTGCGGAGGCGTTGAAGCGATTTTCGGCCGCGGCATCACGAAATTGAGGGAGAGCCATGGAAGAAGAAGATGAGGATGGAGAGATGGTTCGGTTTGGGATAAATGTAACGACCCGCTCTCGGGGGCCCGTTACTTATTTGATATTTGCGCAGGTTCTGCAGTTAACCAGTGAAATCAGCATAGCCACAATGCAGAGATGTACCAACAACACTCAAACCAGCATACAGACGTTATTACAGTTCAAATTAAAGTACAACAACAACCAGCACACACTCACACACACGAATACATAAAGGAAATACGGAAAGGAAATGCGGAAAAGGAAATACATCTCACAACACACACTCAAGCACAAAACAGCTAAAACTCTGCAGCTTCTGGGTCGTACGCAGGCTCCTCGTACTCTGGAGCAATCTCCTCGATCAGGTCGTCGTCTGCCGGTGCCACAAGTGGAACTAAAGGTAAGTCACAAGGATTCTAAACAAATAAAAGGAGTACTGTACAAGTATGACAAGCGGAAGTAAAGTGCGGTGTAGTGTCTGTACAAGTGCAAAAAGTAAAGTGCATGACTATAAAGAAGTAACCGTGCAAGCTCCACTAGAACTACGTGACTCAAGTCGGAGAGTACAATATGTGACCGTTTAGTTCGTCTCTTGCATGGGTGCTACCCAGACGAATGCCGGTACCCAGGCAGCAGGATGGTTTGCCGAAACGCAGGCAGCTAGACAGGACGCCGAAACACAGGCAGCTTGACATGTAGATCGAACTCTAGTCACTCTCGTACTCTCGCAAACTGTGTTTTACCCTAAAACCCCAGTGAAGTGTCAATTACAAGTTCTCCACAGGATGTTCCACGGGATGTTCCACATGTTAGTCACACCAGGTTAACTGGTTGACTTTCTTATCGAGAACCAGAAAGTAGGGATCTCGTTCCAAGTAGGCTGTGCCAAGTACAGGGGATAAGTCCAACACAAGGAGGTGTTGCTTCCGTGCTTCGAGCACGTAATAGTGTGGTGTTACAAGTTCGTACAAGCACAGTGGACTAGATTTCTAAAGTTAGAACCTGACGTGACTTACTAATTTCGAGCTCGTCGTGGCAAGACGAGGTTGGAGCTAGAAGAGCTGGTGCACGAAGATTGGTACCTGAAATCACAAAAATACTTGGTTAATGAATACACTCATTTTCTATTTAGTTAACTCGATCGTTCTGATTTTATAAACTGATTAAAACGTTGTCGAAAAAAACGTTCTAAATTTTTATATAGACTATATATGATAAAAATAGTTTTACTGCAAGAGGGAATATTTTTCTGAGGCTTATAGTAATTTTTAGAATTTTTAAAAGCTCAAAAACAATTTAAAAATCATTTTTCAATTAGTAACGTATTTATTCAGGAATTTATTCTGGGTGCAATCTACATCGGAATGTTGCAAGTGAGGTGTTAAAACGACCGTCTCGAAGAGTAGTATAACATATATTTTTATCACATATTAGTTTACGTTAAAATAAGAAGATACAGACTTTTAAAAGAAAATAACGGATTTAACTTTTAGGCTTCAAAATTTATTCTGGAAAACTAAGCGTCGGATTGAGATGAAACTAGCGCCATTAGGTCCAGAATATTATTTTTGATTTTCTGGAGCTAGTCTCATATTTTTCTGGGTCTTATATAATTAGTTATGGATTTAAAACCGTACATGCCCATTTATTAATTAATAAAATACGAAAATACGAATTAATATTCGTATTTACAATTTTGCCATCGAATATAACTTACGCACCCACCGTTCTCGAGCGTGCATGGCTGAGGGGGGGAAACGACGGCGGCGGCGGAACACGGCGGCGGCGAGCGGCGAGCGGCGAGGTGGAGGCGACGGCGAGGAGGTCGACAGTCGGCGGCGAACGCTCCGGCGACGGCGTTCGTGAGGCTCTGATGGCGGAGGCGGACTTTGTGGCTGTTGTGGGGTCGGAAGACGGTGGGGGCGCTCGGAGTTCGTTGTCGTGGCGGCGGGATCTCGGAGGGGTAGTCGGACGTCGCTGTGGGCTTGGGGAGCTCGGAGGTGGCGCTGGAGGAGGCCGTCGGAGAAGGTCGAGATCGGGGTCGTCATCGGAGGGAGGCGGGCTTCGGGCTAGCGGAGCGGAGGCGGGGTCTGCAGTGGTTGCCGGCGTCGAGAGGGGGTGGCGGAGCGTCGAGCGATGGCGGCGACGATGGCCTCGCGGCGGAGCACCACCGGGGAGGGCGAGAGAGCGATGGGGAGTGAGAGAGATATAGAGAGGGAAGAGCGAACACGAGGGAGAGAGAGCCTGGCTAATTCAAAAAAGAGAGAGAGAGAGAGAGAGACGCTGTTGTGTGGGTATAATACAAGCATGGAGGGGGTTTATTTATATAGGTTAAGAGATAAAAGGGTAGTTGAGTTTGTGGGTAGCTGAGAGGATGAACCGGTTAAGGGGAGAAAACGTGACGGTTAGGTGAAAGTTAATTAAGATAATTAGGGGTAGTTAAAGTAATTAGGGGAGGGTAATTAGAAAGGTAATTAGTAAAATACACAAACGAAATTACGATTTTGCCCCTACTAGTAAACGTGTCCGAAAAATTACGAAAACATACCCACGGGACCGTATCGTCACGAGGATTGTGAATACGAAGTCCTTTACAGGGGTTGGACTACGGAGATACTAGTTTTTGGCCAAAACATTTAGAAAGCGGGTTTGCGGGTTCTCTATTGAAATGATATCAGAAAATTACGAAATTAATGTGGAGAGCCCTAAATAATCATAGGATGCTACTGCAGAAGTTTGTATAGAAAATAAATTCATTGAGCCAAAACAGCAATATCTGAAACTGAATTTTTAACAGATCTGTTAGAGGTATTTGATGAAATCCGATTTTACTAAAATACTCCATAACTAGTCTGGTAATTCAAAATATTTTTATAAGAAATTTTTGAAATCAGTGAAACTCCTAACAAACCATTATAAAATAGTTAAAAAAATCTAGAAATAGGTTAACACGCAAATAATTGTGTTGAAGAAAACAGGCCGTTACATCCTACCCTCCTTAAAAATAATTCCGTCCTCGGAATTTAAAAATCTCATTTGAAAATAATTGATTTTATGAAGAAGCTCAAACAAATAAATGATAGAAAAGATAGTATTTTTTTGTAAATCAGATTGTAAATAACATGAAATGTGATAAGAAAATAAGGGATGTGACTAATATATATTATCAAGTAGCCAAAATATGAGATAATGGCACTACATGAAAGGATGGTTATGATGATGGCAGCGGTTCGAACTTGGAACCTGAGGTGATAAGTCAGTAGCAAGCTATATAACCCACATAAAACGGAAGACCATAATGTTTAAAATTTTCTACTCTTGCCAATGATGACTACTGGGTCTAGCAAAAGATGTCGTTCATAATATAGCATATAACAACTAATCAACGGGTACTCGTGCTTTCCAATCAAGCACCAACAACATCAATCTCCATAATATCCCAAAATAAGGCAAGATCCAAGCTCTCATCCAGAGTCAAGCACAAGGCCTACATCCAACTTCAACACCCAAGGCCAATATCATGCCAGTAACCATCGCCATCATTCCTTCCGTAGACCAATACCTGACATTCGCAACACCCAACATCACCCAACAAGTAAATAACCAAAAACACACTTTTCCGCAAACCAAAAGGAGTAGACGCAAGAGGAAGCCTAGACGGGATCTCAGCCCAGGTGAGACCCAGGGCAGAGAGCTCAAGAGAAGCCCAAGGATCACGGCTTCCCAATATCTCATCCACACGTCGGTAGCGAGGGTGGCGGTGAGGGTTGTCATAAAGCCCAACAATCCACAAAGTCGTTGATGGGCCATCGGCGGCTGGCGATCCACGGCGGCGAGCGCTGCGACTGGCTGTCGATCCATGGTGGGGAGGGCCTCCGGGATGGAGCGAAGCGGAAGCTGGCGGATCTTCAGGTGAGGCCGGTGGATCGGAGATCGGAGCGGCGATGCGAGGTCCGATCGAGCTTGCTTGGGGAAGAGGCCGGGAGGAGGAGGGGGCGATGTCTGAGCGAAAAGGGAAAGCCACGGGGTGGCTTGCGGAGGAAGGAGATGGGTCAAAAAGAAAAGAGGGGGCACCGAAGTCGTCGGTGTTAGGCGGGAACGGGGCTCGAGGTGGGAAGCGGACAAACGAATTAAAGAGGGGGGAAAGGTGGTCGATGGGAAGGGAAATCAAACCCTTGGAGAGAAAAAGACGGGTACAAGATAGAAGTAGGGGCTAGAAGAGAAATACTAGCTCAAAAGATGCAAACAGCCTACACTTACACGTCAGGTTTGGCTCGTCTCAAAATCTCTAGTCACCATCTTCCAATACTTCTGAGCGTCCTTCGATCTGCTTCCGTTGTCGAACTCGAACTTCTGGTGATCGAAAACCGAATGCTACCCTCCTTAAAATAAACGTAGCTAGAGTCAAACAACTAGAAATAGAAATATTCTAAGATGGTTAATCAAAAGGTCATCAAGCTAATGGAAGGGTGATAGTGGAGAAGATCGATGCCGTCACATAATCATGATTCACGTCCTTGCGGTCCAGCGGACACGGGCAGGGAAGTGACTAAGCCAGGATCACTTATGCCCAGTCTAGCCAGGTTGATCCAACAGACTTTAGCCAAGCACATTGACCGGTATCATGGTCCATTGAAGGAAGATCATCATTCATATGAGTGCCACCGACACAGAAAGATTTTCTCCCTTTTTTTACAACTAATTAATCCTATCAAAATTTTGTTAATGACTTTTTATTAAGGCAAGATAGGTCAACTCCATTGGGGCTCTCCGAGATGTTCCCGTCCGTCTTTCGAGTGTCGAACCTCCATCCATAGAAATGTCAGCTTAGTTGAGTATCGTATATGATACACCCTGGTTTCACTATACTGTTCACGAGGTATTTTGCATGGACCTGCGTGGGCCACCAAACTTGTAACGACCCGCTCTCGGGGGCCCGTTACTTATTTGATCTTTGCGCAGGTTCTGCAGTTAACCAGTGAAATCAACATAGCCACAACGCAGAGATGTACCAACAACACTCAAACCAGCGTACATACGTTATTACAGTTCAAATTAAAGTACAACAACAACCAGTACACACTCTCACACACGAATACATAAAGGAAATACAGAAAGGAAATGCGGAAAAGGAAATACATCTCACAACACACACTCAAGCACAAAACAGCTAAAACTCCGCAGCTTCTGGGTCGTACGCAGGCTCCTCGTACTCTGGAGCAATCTCCTCGATCAGGTCGTCGTCTGCCGGTGCCACAAGTGGAACCGAAGGTAAGTCACAAGGATTTTAAACGAAGAAAAGGAGTACTGTACAAGTATGACAAGCGGAAGTAAAGTGCGGTGTAGTGTCTGTACAAGTGCAAAAAGTAAAGTGCATGATTGTAAAGAAGTAACCGTGCAAGCTCCACTAGAACTACGTGACTCAAGTCGGAGAGTACAATATGTGACCGTTCAGTTCGTCTCTTGCCTGGGTGCTACCCAGACGAATGCCGGTACCCAGGCAGCAGGATGGTTTGCCGAAACGCAGGCAGCTAGACAGGACGCCGAAACACAGGCAGCTTGACATGTAGATCGAACTCTAGTCACTCCCGTACTCTCGCAAACTGTGAATTACCCCAAAACCCCAGTGAAGTGTCAATTACAAGTTCTCCACAGGATGTTCCACGGGATGTTCCACATGTTAGTCACACCAGGTTAACTGGTTGACTTTCTTATCGAGAACCAGAAAGTAGGGATCTCGTTCCAAGTAGGCTGTGCCAAGTACAGGGGATAAGTCCAACACAAGGAGGTGTTGCTTCCGTGCTTCGAGCACGTAGTAGTGTGGTGTTACAAGTTCGTACAAGCACAATGGACTAGATTTCTAAAGTTAGAACCTGTCGTGACTTACTAATTTCGAGCTCGTCGTGGCAAGACGAGGTTGGAGCTAGAAGAGCTGGTGCACGAAGATTGGTACCTGAAATCACAAAAATACTTGGTTAATGAATACACTCATTTTCTATTTAGTTAACTCGATCGTTCTGATTTTATAAACTGATTAAAACGTTGTCGAAAAAACGTTCTAAATTTTTATATAGACTATATATGATAAAAATAGTTTTACTGCAAGAGGGAATATTTTTCTGAGGCTTATAGTAATTTTTAGAATTTTTAAAAGCTCAAAAACAATTTAAAAACCATTTTTCAATTAGTAACGTATTTATTCAGGAATTTATTCTGGGTGCAATCTACATCGGAATGTTGCAAGTGAGGTGTTAAAACGATCGTCTCGAAGAGTAGTATAACATATATTTTTATCACATATTAGTTTACGTTAAAATAAGAAGTTACGGACTTTTAAAAGAAAATAACGGATTTAACTTTTAGGCTTCAAAATTTATTCTGGAAAAACTAAGCGTCAGATTGAGATGAAACTAGCGCCATTAGATCCAGAATATTATTTTTGATTTTCTGGAGCTAGTCTCATATTTTTCTGGGTCCTATATAATTAGTTATGGATTTAAAACCGTACATGCCCATTTATTAATTAATAAAATACGAAAATATGAATTAATATTCGTATTTACAATTTTTCCATCGAAAATATGAATTAATATTCGTGTCCAAAACGTTTATGCCATAATAGTGTTTCATCTGAAGTAATCATTAAACAATGATTGTGAGTGGTAATAGACATGCATAAGATATAAATGTTATTCTTACGCTTACCACGGAATAAAACAGATGACATATCAGTATCATAAATGATGCAATCATTTTGTTCAAAAATTATTTTGTAATTTTTATCGCATAGCTGACTAATGGAAAGTAAGTTATGTTTCAAACTGTCAACCAGGTGAACATTCTCGATGATAGGCTGATTTGTATTACCAACTGTTCCAGTGCCTATGATTTTGCCCTTTTTGTTGTCACCGAAGGTAACTGTGCCTCCATCTTTGTATATAATGTTTGAAAGCAAGTTGACATTTCCTGTCATGTGTTTTGAACATCCACTGTCCAAAATCCATTTTTCTTTCTTTGGTACCTGAAAGATAAAACATTAAGCATTGGTACCCCTTTTTGAGGGTCCTTGGGATTAGATTTTTGGAAGCCAACCCCAAGTGGAATTTGGCTTTTTAATGTAATCATCAGAATAAACAATAGAATGCATATAAGTAGAAATATAATTATTTCTATCTTTTAAACAAGAATTCTTAGGAACCCATATACTAATTGTGGTAGGTTTCCTAGGAAATGTTTTTGAAATGTTAGTAACATTTCTTTGTGAGGAAGAAGTAGAAGTGTTTACTTTCTTCGTATAAATGAATGCGTGATTCTTCTTTTGTGGTTTAACAAAAGTTGTTTTTCCACAGGAGGAAGAAGTGTTATAAGTCTTGGGTGCATCCTTATTAGAATATCCCAATCCTTGTCTATGATTTGCTGGATATTGAATTCTAAGTAAATCATCGAGATTTGTCTTTCCTTTGTTAAATTTATTAACATTGGAAGACATCTCGTCGTATTTCATCTTTAGTGATGAAATACTTTTATCCATTTCGGATATTTGTGTATGAAGTTCTAGATTCTTAGTTTTAAGAATATCATTCTCTTTACTAAGATCCAAATTTTGAGAAGATGTATTCTTAATATGTATGGAATTTGGTGTAGTGTTTTTAGAAGAAGATAATTCATTATATTTAATAAGAAGATCGTCATTATTTTGTTTCAACGATTTATGTTGACCATTTAACTTTTTGAAACGAGAATAGAGATCTTTTAATGCTTCTAAAAGTTCTTCATTATTAAAGGAACTTACCTCTTCTTCATTATCTTGTGCCATAAAGCACATATTAGCACTTTCATCATTGTCATCTTCTTCATCTGAAGATTCATCCCAAGTTGCTGCAAATGCTTTCTTCATCTTGTCAAACTTCCTTTCTCTTCTGGATTGATCGTTGTTGTTGGAAGTTTTGAACTTTGCTTTGAGAAGTGGACAATCTTTCTTCATATGTCCTGGTTTATTACAATTGAAACAAAGAGAAGAATCAGTATTTTTAGATTTATTATTATACTTACCTTTTTGAAAGAACTTTCTGAAGTTCTTGGCAAAGAATGCCATATCAACATCTGAATCTTCATTATCTGATATTGCGTTGAAGGCAAGTACTTTCTTCTTTAGATCTGATTCTTCCTTCGCATCTTGCAATGTAACTTCATGTGCCATTAGGTTACCAATTAGATTTTCCATTGATAAAGTGGAAAGATCATTGGCTTCCTCAATAGCAGTGATCTTTGGACGCCATTCTGGGGAGAGTACCTTAAGAATCTTGCGTACCTGATCAAGAGAAGAATAAACTTTTCCAAGAGCATTAAGAGAATTAATAATGTTAGTGAACCTGGTGTTCATTTCTCCAATCGTCTCTTTGTCTTGCATCTTGAACAACTCATACTTATGAACCAAAGAAGCAATCTTGGTTTCCTTTACTTTATTGGTTCCTTCATGAGTTACCTCGAGTATGTGCCAAATCTCCTTAGCACTTTTGGCATGAGATACTCGATTAAACTCATGTTTATCCATGGCACAGAATAAAGCATTCATGGCCTTTGAGTTGTTGGTCTTTGCAGATTTGTCGTTGGCGGTCCAATCAGCAACATGTGTTTCTGGCTTTGTGTATCCTGTATCTACGATGTCCCAAATCTCATAATGCATACTTTGGAGATGAATCTCCATTCGTATTTTCCAATATGAGTAATTTGAACCATCAAATAGAGGAGGACGAGTTTGAGAGTGCCCTTCAGGATGCTGATTGTAGTTGTGTGGAATGGCGTTCATGTTTGATGTTGAGGAACTTGCTGCCATCTTAGCCTCGCTCTGATACCAAATGTAATTCTACCCTGTAAGGATCAAATACACTAGAGGGGGGGTGAATAATGTATATTAAAAATTAATTGTTGCAATTAAAGAGTTACTTCTAATTGCTTAAGATGTGCAGAAAGTAAAGTATGTAGAAAATGTAAATCAAACGCAAACACAGAGATTTATCCTGGTTCGGATCCTCTTGATCATACTCCAGTCCTCTACCCCGTAGAGATTTTCAATCCACTTTAATCACTTGCCCCGCAAGCACCAACTTACAAAAATGGCGACACTCCCCGTGTCCCAAACTTTGTACAATCTCAAAAGAGATTCAAACCTGTTAAATAAGAAATAGAAAAACACCTATAGCCTTGTTATGAATTTAGAATGAAATTCAAGGATGGTGTTTTAAAAGAGACTTCAAGATATATAAGATATGAAATGAAGAACAATACTTGAAGTTCTCTGGTTCATAAAAGAAGAGAGAGATCAATTGATTTCTTCTTACAATTATGAACACAAACAACTTTCTAAAAAAATGATGTTGAAAAAGACAAAATTGCTTCAAGGAAGAAAACTTCAATTTCCAAAAGATCTATGATTAAGAATCTTGAAGTTCTTCCGTTCTCATAAGAAGAGAGAAATCTATGGATTTCTAATTGCAAATGAGAAAAGAGCAACTAAGGCAAGATTGCTTAGAATCAACAATTCTAGGAAGAAAGAGAGAAGAAAGTTGTGTGAAAAGAAAGAGGGGTATGCCCACTTATTTATAGTATTTTTGGGCAGTTATTCTGAGGGAAAATGGGGGGAAAAGGAGTTTCCTACCGTTCAGAAACGGTCTGGAAAGTTTCAGTTAAAACGGACACAAAAACTTCATTAGTCGACTAAAGAAGGCTTAGTCGACTAAAAGTCAAACTTTGGATTTTTTGACTGAAATTTTAACGGTAACTTTCTGAAGTTGACTGAAGACTACTCAGAAATTTTCAGGCCAAAATTCGAAGAAAAAGTTTTTAGTCGACTAATGGTTGCCTTAGTCGACTAAGACAGAAAAACGTGAATTTTGACTTATCTGAAAAAGGGTTGGTAGGATATGTTATTAGGAACCTAGGACTTAGATGGATTTCATATTCAAGGCTCTGAAATCTATAAAGTATATAAAAATACATCAGTCCGTAGATTTCTGTAGATATGTATGTTGAGCTTCATGTGAGTATTTGAGATGCCTTTGTGCAGGGATTCTTTATCAAGTGAGTATTGTCCAAGCGTGGATATATTAGGAAAACTGCACATCTGCATAGATAGAGTGAGTAGCAATAATAATAATTGTCACATCAAAATCATATGGAATAGTATAGGAAGATGAACATGGGATTATGAAATCCCAACAGTTTAGTATCATCATCATAAAGTTTAATATCATGGAATGAATTGGACAAAGGTATTGAATGCTCATCATCATTAGCGTGTGTGTAAGATGAGAGGGTCTCATTAAAAGTAACATGGAATGATTCTTCAATCGATTAAGTTCTCTTATTGTAAACTTTATAGGCTTTGCTCTGTGTTGTGTAACCAACAAATATCACTTCGTCTAATTTAGAATCAAACTAGTCTAGTGCATCTATAGTGTTTACAATGAAACATCGACATCCAAACACACAAAAATATGATACATAGGAAATGTGATTGAAGAATAATTCAAAACAAGTTTTGTTAAGAAATGGCTTTATAAGAACTATATTCAAGATGCAACAAGTGGTTGCAACAGCTTATGTCTAAAACTATTTTGGTAAGTTATTGTCACATAACAATTTTCTATTACACTCTTGATGTATTTTTCCTCTCAACTACTACATTCCGAGGAGCGGCTTTAGGAAAGGAAAATTTATGCATAATGCCATTTTCATTGCAAAACTTGGAGAACGATTCATTATCAAATTCTTCTACATGATCACTACAAATAGTAACAATGGTTAAGGATTTGATCTTCTGAATTTTTCAACAAAATATGGAGAATTCTTCAAAAGCATCCTTCTTGTGTTGTAAGAACAAAACCCAAGTGTATTGTGAGAAGGCATCAACAATGCATATCTACTCCCATTCAAAGGAGCTACTTTTGAGGGACCAAATAAATTCAAGTATAAGAGTTATAATGGTCGGCTTGTTGAGATGTCATCTTTTAATTTGAAAGAAGATTTGTGCATTTTTTCCTTGTTGACAAGCATCACAAAAATGAGTGTGATCAAAATAGATGCTTGGCATTCCAAAAACTAACTTATGTTTTGAAATGCGTGCACTATTTTTGAATTATGTGTCTAAAATATTTGTGTCATAATAGTGAATTATATGATGAAGCCATCAAATAGTGATTATGTGTGGCAATGGACATGCATATGATATAAATATTATTCCTATGAATGCCATGAAATAAAACAGAAGACATGGTAGAATCATAAATAATTCAAGCATGCTTTTCAAAAATAGTCTTAAAATCCTTATCACATAACTGATTAATATACAGTAAGTTATGTTTCAAACCATCGACGAGTAGCACGTTCTTGATGATTGACTTGTCTTGATCACCAACGGTTACAATACCAATTACATTTCCTTTGTTATTGTCTCCAAAGGTTACTGTACCACCATCTTTGTGTTGTACGGTTGAAAATAAATTGATGTTCCTTGTCATATATTTTGATCATCCGGTATCTAGGGTCCATATTTCTTTTTGGGTACCCAGAAAATAAACTATAAGCATTGCTACCCTTTGCTTTTGGTTCCTTAGAATTAGTCCTGAGGAAACCAAACCCAATTATAATTTGGCTCTTAAAAATAATTACATGAATGAATAATGTTTTGCATATAATCTGAAATATATAAATCTGTATCATATAAACATGAATCCCTAGGAACCCATGTACTAAGTGGAGTAGGTTTCCTAGGAGATGCATTCGAAATATTTCTAATTGTAGAAACATTTCTTTGTGAAGAAGAAGCATGAGAATTTGCTTTCTTCGTGTATATCTTTCCATTATTCTTCTTCTATGGTCTAACAAAGGTTTTTATACCACGAGATGAAGATGTATCACCAGGTTTGGATACATTCTTATGTGAATATTGTTTATGATTTGTTGGGTGTTGAAATTTTAGCAAATCATTGATATTGGTCTTACCTATGTTAAACTTATTAACAATGGCAGACATCTCATCATATTTCATCTTGAGTGATTGATCGCTTCCGAGTATACACCCAAAGAACGGTTGTAGTTTTACCGCAAGCGCACGGTGTAGCGGCGAGCGGGATATCGAACACAGGGAGGACGAATGACCGTGCTTGCTCCTAATTAACCTGGCTACTTAAGAGAGAAATTTGCCTTTGGCGATCCTGTCACAATCGTCAGACAAAACGTGCAGAAATATCAAATCAAATAAAGAACGTCTAGGGAATGGGGAATCCCCGCTACTCACCGTATTTCATAAATGTGGTTCGTTGGTATCAAAATTGCTTGAATAAGAATTTGGATGAACTAGTTGCAACTGAATGTAGAACCAAGCTCACGCTCTCGCGCTGTTGCCGGTCTATAGCTATCCTAGGTTTGGATCCAATCTCTTGCAAACCCTAGCCTAGGAAGGCTAGCATTAGGATCAACATCATCGTCCAATCGCGCACCGAGTCCAATCTCTTGCAAACTCGGTCCACGATCTAGATTGTGATAGTTCCTACCCGTCCAATCTCTTGCAAACGAGTATCGGCATGGAATTGCAACCGGAAATCCTAGTATCGGTCCAATCTCTTGCAAACCGATACTTCGAAAATCCGATTCCAACCCAATTCGGATTTCTAGGGCTTCCAATCAAATTGGGATCCAATCTCTTGCAAATCCCAATCGATATGAATACCTAGCCATCCGTAGTAAATTGATCACAATCTAATCCCTAATTATTAATTCTAGCACAATTTCTACCAATTCATCACAAATATGAAATTGGGCTCGTAGGGTTCATCCCCACGCCCCAAGACGTGGAGACTACTCACAATTCATAGCAAGATCATAAAAATATTCAATGAAATAAGCAATAGAATTCATCACAATATTGAAATAAGCAATAAAAATAGAATTTTTAAGGAAAAGAGATGCAAACCAATGGAGTTCTTCAATTACTCTAACAAAAATCACAAACTTGTCTCTTCTCCAATCACAAGAATAAAGCTAAAAACTAATCTAAAAAGCTGCAAAATCTAAGAGAGAGGCTCTCTAAACTAGGGTAAAAACAGGGCTTAAATAGCCCTCAAAATCGTCCAAAAATCGTGACCAAAATACCCCTGCACAGCCTGTTTTCCGCAATTTTCGCTACAGGCAGCGCATCGCACTCGGCCGAGTGACAAAAGTCGCTCGGCCGAGTGAAAAACCCTGTCATTTTCCAGTAAGTCGGGGGCTTCAGGGGTCTTCAGTTCGGGGGCGGCTCGGCCGAGTAAGTTGTCGTCACTCGGCCGACGGCTTCAAGGCACTCGGGCGGACGTAGTAATCCACTCGGCCGAGTGGGTCTTCTGAAGCTCAGGCAGCCGAAAAACAGTAACTTCTATGTTTTAGAAGGGCCTCATCTGGGCGCCACTCGGGCGGACGCGATATCGTCACTCGGCCGATGTGGTCTTCGGTGCTCGGCCGAGTGCACATAGGAATCGTATCTGTTCAGGTCGGCCGAGCAGTGTCTCGCTGGTCGGCCGAGTAGCTTCTCCACTCGGCCGAGTGGGACACAAAAAATGCCCATTCTGCTTGTTTTGGCCTCCTCGTCGCTCCTGTGACGTCCATTCTTCTTCCGCTCCTCTCCAACAGCAAAATACCCCTCGGGGAGGTCGTCGGTGACCGTCTAAAGTGAGCGTATCTCAAGATCACTCCAAATCGCGCCAAATCGCCTGAAATGCGACAAAAACAACAAATCGTGAAAAGCATCGCAATATCGTCGATATATCGTGAAAAACATGATTTGGGCGATCTAAATGGCATGCAAACATGCGGAAAAAAGGTGTAAAATAAGGAGTGATCAAAATCCCCCAAGCTTGCCTCTTACTCGTCCTCGAGGAAGATAAGTAAAAGGTGAAACCGGTGGATTCGGAAAACGGCGAAAAGAAACGAAAAATGAAAAACGAAGAAGAATGAAAACGAAATAGAATAAAGTAAGAAAGAAAGAAGCGAAGAGGTAGGATGCTAGATCATTTCCTCAGGAAGTGGGTTTCACTTACTCATATAGCATGCTCTGAATGAAAAATACATGTCAAAGAATTTTATTTTGATATCATAGTATAATAGTGCAAGTAGAAATAGAAAACCCACGAACAACGATATAATCATGAAAAACAGAATAATTTTAGAATTAGCATCGTCTGAAACATTTAAAGTGGTATACAAATCACAGATCACACACTTTTCAATTGAACGCTTTCTATCAGGAGTATAAGAGTATCACACTATAGAATAGAGAGAATAGAAAAGTATGGATTTCATGAGATGAACGCTAGGCTTAGATTTCTGGATTTCGTAAAGCTAAAAACAATCTAATTGAGTATAGAATATTACTTAGCCTAGGTCGTCGTGCAATGTCAAGTAGTCGCTCTCTCACACATCAATGGATCCACTCCCCCAAGCTTATCTATAAGCGTGGTGGCATAAAAAATATTTACATCCCCATTTTTATAAACATATAGCTCCAAAAGTGATAAAAAGAAAGAAAGAAGAAAGAAAGTGAGATGGGATCTTTTATTGAGGATTTTTCCTCTTTTTCTCTTTTTTTTGATATAGCATATATACAATGATCCCAACTCAAAGAGAGATAATGATTTACAAGAATGTTTTTCTCTCTTTTATTTTTTTTTAGAATGAGACACTTGGAGCTAGGAATTAATAGCGGGGGAAATGCCATAAAATAGAATCACTAAGGGGAGATTCACCAATGATTTTAAAAGTAGAGAAATGATGTTCAAGATTTGTGGAAAAAGAAATAAATGTAACTCTCGGTTCACTCTATAAGACATGCACGACAACTTCAGCAGGGTAATCTAATCTACTCAGTTTCGATCACAAAAAAGCCAACTAATCCAGATTTATCATAGCTAACATCATCCAATCATCCTGAAGTGAAGTGTACAATTCATGCATATAGAAGTGATATATGAAGAGAAATCAGTACTCCAGATATAGGCATTCAATGCGTGAATCTTGGTGTGTTTTCTGTGATAGCATACATATGAACATTCAGACTCAGCTAATAATAAAATTTCATCCATTTTCATGCGGAAAAAAGTGTGGGCTACTATTCTAAATGCAAAGCAAGTCATATCATATGATATCTGAAATAAAACCTAAGACATGACAAATATAGCATGCATATAGAATAAGCTAAATCCAACGTCATCATCATCACAGAAAAGTCATCTCTAGCATGAGATGAAAAAGAAATAAAGATAAAGGGAAAAATAGAACTATTTACAATGCAGCACACAGAAAAATAAGAAAAACGTGATGCATGGTAAAATAAAAGAAAAATAATGAAAAATGAGTGCAAAAGTGAAAAACGGTGTGAAAACTGAAAATAAAGGTGGTAAATCAAAAAGAACTTGAGAACTCACTCCCCCAAGCTAAATCGCACAGTGTCCTCAATGTGCAAAGTGTGGCACACCGAGAGACGAGAAATGTGAGGGGTAAGTGAGGATGCATGCATGGACAAGTGAAAAATGAAAAAGAAAAATAAAGAAATGAAAATATGGTGCGGACATGATGCATGCACAGATAGGAGTGATATAGATATAGATATATAAGGGGCACCAAAAACTCTCCCTCTCGCCCAAAAAAGATATATATAGATATGATCAAAAATGAGAATCCCAAAGAGATATGATATGATATGCACAAATAGATACGATCAAAAATATAATCCCAAAATAAGTGAGGGGAGGGGGGGTGGACAAAAGTGCAACAGGACCCAGCAGAAACGGGCAGCACAACGGCAGGAATGGATCAAGGCATCAAGAGTGCCCAAGAAGGCGGTGCTGCGTCGTCTCCGTCCTGAGGCGGAGGTCGTGAGGGTGGTGCTGGCTGGACAGGCTGCTGAGCGGGGGTGGGTGTGGGAGTGGCAGCAGGCTGAGTGGGTGTGGAAGTGTGGGTGGGAACCTGCTGGGTGGGTGGGGGTACGCACGGGAGACGCTCCAAGACCTGTGTGAGACAGTAGTGGATATGTGGTAGCAGGTCGAAGCGGCCAGCCATCGCAGAGACGGTGGAGGACAGGGTGCGAAGGTCGCCTCTGAGGCCACTCACCACCCCCTCTAGAGCACGAATGCTCTGAAGTACTGCGTCAGGGGGAGGTGGTGCAGAGGGACGCACCTGGCGAGGCTGGGCAGGTCTGGGCTGGCGTACGCGAGTGGAGTATGTAACGGGCTCAGCAGGGAAGGGTACAAAAGGTGCCGCGCCTGGAAATGTGGGCCGGGCCTCAGTGTGAGGTCGGGGCGGGCGGTGAGAAGTGGAGGCAGCGGCAGCGAAAGAAGAGTACAAAAGTGGCTGCGAGGCGGCTAGAGAGGTCAGTGGCACAGAAGTGTGGACAGACGCCACGACGCTCTCAGAAAATACGGCAGGGGTGGAGACAGAGGTAACTACCGCTGGGGTGGAAGTGTGTGGACCAAAAGGCGCGACCCCAGCGGAGATCATGCTAGCCATGGTCTCCACGACCGCGGCGAACGAGGGCTCTCCACTCTCAACAAAGGTCTGCGGGCGCTCGGGGAGAGCGGAGCAAAGAGGCTCCACGGACAGAGGGCCGGAGGTGGCAGCGGAGTGGTGGGGACAGCCTCGGAAGTGGTGGAGGTGGGCTCAGCTAAGGTGCTCCCGACACCGACAGCGGTGTCAGGAGCAGCGGAAACGTCAGGTATGGGCTGAGGGGCCACGAGGTCAACGGGCTTGGCAGCAGGCTCGGCAGGGTGTGCAACAGGGTCTACAGGGGCAGCAGGGGCCTACTCGGCCTCCTCGGCCTCGAGTACGTACGCAGCGGGGATGAGGACATCCATCGCAGGGAGCCAGTCAACGTGGGCCGGTGCAATCTGGGTCCGAGATGGGCTCGGGAGGATCATGTAGTCGGCACCGAAAGGGCCGTGCAACCAGACCCAGTGACGCTCACCATGCGGACGCAACATCTTCATCCGGGCCATAACATCTATCGACAAGGAAGTGGGGCCCGGGACGCGTCGCAAGTCGTCAGGTAGGTCCTCGCCGGTCATCATGGTAAGCAGGGTGATCAGACCGTCGCAGCAGATCGGTGAGCGAGTGATCACTCCATATTTTACACCTTTTTTTGCATATCTGCATACCGTTTTGATCGCCCATATCACGCTTTTCACGATTATTCGACAATATTGCGATGCTTTTCACTATTTCTTGTTTTTGTCGTATTTCAGGATATATGGAGCGATTTTGATCGATTGTGAGATCAAGAGGATTTGCGCCCACTCCGGAGAGTCAACCATGGCCCTTTTGAGGGTTATTCTGCAATGGAAGAGGAGTGGAAGAAGAAAGAACGCCGTAGGAGCGACGGGGGAGCGAAAAGATGAAGATTGGGCATTTTCAGCATGCCACTCGGCCGAATGAAGGAGTCACTCGGCCGAGCATTGAGACCCCGCTCGGCAGGTCAGATCGGACACGCAACAGAGATGTATCGGCGTGCACTCGGCCGAGCATCGCACGCCGACTCGGCCGAGTGAGGAGACTCCGTCCGTCCGAGTGGCACCCAGACGACGGCAAGCCAAAATGTCCAACTTACTGTAATCCGTCAGTCTGCCCCAGAAGCCCGACTCGGCCGAGTGACGAAAGCCGTCCGCCCGAGTACCAAATGCCCCTCGGCCGAGTGACATTTGCCACTCGACCGAGTGATGCCGAGGACACACGGCGCCCAGATTTTCAGACAGCCTCTCACTCTTTTGAAATCTGCTATCATTCCAGCAATCAAAGTATTTTTCTCATATTTTTTATGGATAGTAGACTTCATGACGGTTCTAACGCCGCCAAGAACGTGCAAATCGGAGGTCGGATGAAATCTGGGGAATTTCTGCAAGTTGATGCTGCAGTGCTGGAATTTGCATGTCAGTGTCACTCGGCCGGGTCACATATTCCACTCGGCCGAGTGCAGCCTGGGCCCAGACTTTAAGTTGCGGTTTGGGCTGTTTTTGGGCACGAATTTGAGGGGTTTTCTAGGGTTTCTTGCTAGGGTTTTGGGGGAGTATTTAAGGGGTTTGTAGCCACCATTAGAGGGGATCCCCATTATGTTTTCTTAGTTCCCAAGATGTTTTAGGAGGATTATTTTAGAGGTTAGGCCATGCCCTAGGCCCCCTCTTGGATCAAAGAGCTTGTATTTGGATTGGAATTCTTCATCTAAGCTAAGTATTTCTATTCTTATTATTTGAATCTTTGATTTTCTATCTTTTTATATGCAAGCAATGGTTTTTATTGATTCTTATATCCTTATTGCTATGCTTGAGTAGATTTGATGTTCTAGGGTTTGGGTATGAACCCTATGGATCCAATTTCATGTTTGTGATGAATGAATTTCTAAATTGCTAGAATTGCTAGGAGGGTAGGTTGTGATTGATTTACTACGGATAGCTAGGGATTTCCATCGATTTGGGATTTGCAAGAGATTGGATTCTAATCGATGGGAAGGCCTAGATATTCGATTTAGGTTTACAATTGGGTTTCTCTAGATTTGGTTTGCAAGAGATTGGACCAAAGCTAGGATTTTTAATTGTAAATCTATACCCATATTCGTTTGCAAGAGATTGGACGAATACGAACTATCACAACCTAGATCGTAACTCGAGTTTGCACGAGAGTGGGCTCGAGGAGCGATTGGACGATGATGTCGATCTTCATGCTAGCGGCTTAGGTTAGGGTTTGCAAGAGATTGGGCCCTAATCTAGGTTCGCTATAGACCGGCAATAGCGCGACGGCGTGAGCTTGGTTCTCTATTCAGTTACGACTAGTTCACCGCAACACAAGTCTAGTAATATTGAGATTCACTATTCACAATGACGAATGACGATCCGTAGTGGGAATTCCCTAACCCTAGACGTCTTTATTTGATTTTATATCTTCGTACTTTGCCCGACGATTGTGACAGGATCGTCGCAAGGCAAATTCTCTCTTTTATTATATTGTATTTGAATCGATATTTGACCAACATTTTTATCACCGACACCGACATCCACCACCATTGCCATTACATCATACCATAGCCATCTCCACCAATAAAACCATCGTAGTCAAACCAACCTAGGATAGATTGGAGCCAACACCACCTCCTCGTGTTCGATACCCGCTCGCCACTTTACCGTGCGCTTGCGGTAAAACTACAACCGTCGCCTCGGGACGTGTATCCGGGGTGCGATCAGCGAGCGCCCACCGATACAATGATGCGGTCTAAAAACCAAGCCGCAATGTCGATCACGATGGCGGGGACAAGCTCGTCTCCATCCCTAGATAGAGCTCTGGGACGTGTCATCGCATAGAGCATGTAGAGCTCTGGCGTAGACATCGTGCCCGGCTCATATCTCGCCAAAAATGTCGTCGCCATAAGGCGCTGAGCAATGCGAAGGCAGGGATGTACGATGGCCGAGGCCTTGGCCCTACTAGGGTCAAAGGCGGCGTGGAGACCCGTGATACGTGCCCAGAAGGCACCGGCGTCGAAGAGGGGGGGGGATATGTGTGGGGCCGTAACCGCGATCAGCTCCGGGGACAGCGGGCCACGAGAAAAACGCTCTCATCATATCGAGAGTGACCTGGCACTCTCGATCCATGAACCGGAATGAGCATCCCTCATCGGTCCGGGTGATCGAACTCAAAACCTCAAGTGTCGGGCGGGTAAAAGTATCCGCCGACACCTGGAAAAAATCTCGCCAGCCCACGTTGTCGTACAACGTGAGCATCCCCTCAAGTACCCCCAGGCGTCCTAGGTCAGCGAGGTGTGCAAACCTGGAGGGTACGATCGAGCGCTGGGAGATACGCTCGAAGACGGCGCGGTGTGCGTCGTCTCGGAACGTAATCCCGAGCGGCCCGACCAGTGGAGCCGGTGGTGGTGGCTGTGCAGCGGCGGGGAGAGGCTGTGCGGGCTGTGGGTGCACTGCAGGCTGTGCGGGCTGTGCGGGGCCTGCAGGCTGTGCTGGGTGGACGGCGTGTGTGGGGGAAGGAGGAGGAGACTCGTCCACCTCGTGGGCGGGGGCCGGCATCATCCGACCTCTTCCGCTTAGCGGAAGGTCTCCTCGTCCGCGGCCGTGTCTGGGGCGGCATATCGGCCCCGAGCGCGTGCCGAAAAACGTGAAAAGTGCGGCGTGTGCAAAAAGAATGGAAAGAGTATACCTGAACACGCCGCGAGTGCTAAGCAGTGGAAGCGTGCGAAGTCCGCGCCTCCACGAAGTCCAAAACAGCCCGTAGAAGCTCCCCTAAGCTCCCCTAAGCTCCAAAAAGAAATCTGCGCGAGAAAAGACGATATCAGCGAGTAATATTCAAAATGCATGGAGTATTAGGGGTATAACAGATAGATATAGGAATTGATTCGGGTTAGGGGTTCGATTAATACACGGATCCTCGAAAAATACGCAAAAAGAGGAGAAAACGGGCAAAACAAGCTATACCGGAGGTGACCGGAGGCAAGGCCGCCGCCGGCGACTCGGGCGGGGTGCGGCGATGGTCGGCCGGCGGTGGCTGGCCGAGCGGCGGCGCGCGCGGGCTTGGTCGGGCGAGTGAGGGCGAGAGCGGGGGGGGGGGGGGGGGGGGGGGGTTCGGGCGAAGCAGCTGAAGGGGCGCGGGGGATTTGGGGTTTTTTGCGTTTCGAAATCCGCGCCCCCCTCGCCCTTATATAATAAAGGTTACGACTCGGCCGAGTGACGTGGTTACTCGGCCGAGCGAGGCCAATGAAAATTTCCTCCCCGATATCGCTTCGGCCGAGTGGCTTTGCCATCCTCGGCCGAGTGGAGTAAGTCCATTCGGCCGAGTGACTCAAGCTACTCGGCATGACTCGCCCTTGGAGGGTATCCGTTTTACTCGGCCGAGGTGAACAAATGTACTCGGCCGAGTAGCAGTTATATCGAAATCAAGAAAATAAACAGAGAGTTGGGTTCAGCAGACTTCCCTCGTTCGTGAGCGGCTCGGCCGGACGAACTTGTGTGCTCGGCCGAGTGACTAGTATACTCGGCCGAGTGAGCCTTGTGTTCTGCTGTTTGTCTTCGTTTTGGCTCCAAACTCCGTCTTTCTTCCTCCAGTCGATTCCATCTTCCTCCTAAGCATCGAGCGCCTTCTTGGGGCACTCCTCGTCGACTCGTTCATCCTCCTCATGATGGATCTACCTATCTCCTCTCCTGTCAAGAAAAAATAGGACCAGTTATCACAAAATTTTGGTCGAATGACTCAAAACGCTAAAAATTTCTAAAACGAAAATAAAGAAAAAATAAAAATAAAGCAAAAACCGTCGGGTTGCCTCCCGACAAGCGCTCGTTTAAGGTCGTGAGCTCGACCCCCTATAATTTTCAATCAATGCGGGATGTTTGGTGCATATGAGATGCACCCATCAAACTTTCCGGGGAGCGCGCTTGGATTTGGATGTGGCGGCGGCGCGTTCTCCCTCGGTGGTCTCTCGTCTCGAATAGTGTTGGGGGGAGGCTCCCCCAAGCTAGCATTTGCTCCGGTCAACGGCTTTACCGGTGACGCCGGTTTCCGTGCCGGCGGAGCTTTCTTCGGAGACTTCAATTTCGAGAGCTTGCAGAGCTCTCGAATCTTTGCGACATCAGCGTCGCCTTCATCTTCTTCAGTGGAGAGGTCGGGGGAATCATCTTTATTCTCTTCATGGCCTAAATCCGGACCTTCTTCGAAGTCTTCATCAAAAAGAGCGCCAATTGAGTGAGGGATCGCCTCCTCTATCACCTCATCAAGGAGGTCCGAGAGGTCATCCGATCGTTCCTTAAGCAAGTATACTTTATTGGTTTCGCCCGTCGGGATTCCTTCGGAATAGTGCTTGAGCCTTTGACCATTTACTTTGAACGTGGAACCGTCCTTGCTTTCCAACTCGAAAGCTCCTCCCGGTTGTATATGCTTGATGGTGAAAGGTCCGGACCAACGTGACCTCAACTTACCGGGAAATAGTCGGAACCGGGAATTATAGAGCAAGACTTTGTCTCCTACTTTGAAGTCCGTGACGGTTATGCGGGCATCGTGGAGGATCTTGGTCCTTTCTTTGTAAATTCTCGAGCTCTCATAGGCGTCTCTCCTTATTTCGTCAAGCTCGTTGATGTCCAAGAGTCGCCTCACCGTCGCACTCTTGTAGTCGTAGTTAAAGGTCTTGATGGCCCAATATGCGCGGTGATCCAACTCTACTGGCAATTGGCAAGCCTTCCCATAAACTAGTCGGAACGGTGTGGTACCGATGGGGGTGCGAAAGGCCGTGCGATATGCCCATAGAGCATCGTTTAGCTTCATGGACCAATCCTTTCTAGACCGATCCACGGTTTTCTCGAGAATTTGCTTGATCTCTCTATTTGAGACTTCCACTTGGCCGCTTGTCTGGGGGTGATAAGCCATGCCAACTCTATGATTTACCCCGTACTTCTTTAGCATGGCTTCAAACTTGTTCTCTATGAAGTGGCTTCCCCCGTCGCTTATCAAGGTACGCGGCACTCCGAAGCGTGGGAAGATATTTTGCTTAAAGAACTTGGAGACGACCCTTGCATCATTGGTAGGGGTGGCAATTGCTTCCACCCATTTGGAGACATAGTCAACGGCCAATAAGATGTATTTGTTGCCATTGCTCAATGGAAAGGGTCCCATGAAGTCTACTCCCCAACAATCAAAAAGCTCAATTTCTTGGATGGGTCTCATTGGCATTTCATTGCGCTTGGAGATATTCCCGGTCCGTTGGCATCTATCACACACCTTTACAAAGTTGTGGGTGTCTTTAAACATTGTCGGCCAGAAGAATCCGCTCTGCAAGATCTTAGCGGTGGTTTTAGAGGCGGCATGATGTCCCCCGCATGGTAGACCGTGGCAATGCAAAATGATGGATGTCGCCTCCTCTTTAGAGACACACCTACGGATGACACTATCCTTGCATATCTTGAAAAGGTAAGGGTCTTCCCAAAAATAGCTACGGACCTCATGCATAAATCTCCTCTTTTGTTGCGTGGACATCCCATGCGGTTTGATTCCGCAAGCCAAGTAGTTGACGAAGTCCGCGTACCAAGGTACTTCACCGGTCCTTACCGCATATAGCCTCTCATCAACAAATGTGTCGTCAATAGGTAAGCTCTCATCATCCTTGTCGCGAATGAGCCTAGATAAATGATCCGCCACGACGTTGTCCGTACCCTTCTTATCTCTTATCTCTAGGTCGAATTTTTGCAACAAGAGTATCCACCTAATCAACCGAGGTTTGGCCTCCTTCTTGTTTAAAAGATACTTCAATGCCGCATGGTCGGTGTGGACAATCACCTTGGAGCCAAGGAGGTAAGAGCGAAACTTCTCTATGGAATAGACGACCGCTAGAAGATCTTTCTCGGTAGTTGTGTAGTTTTTCTGCGCGTCATCCAATGTCTTGCTCGCATAGTATATTGCATGAAGCTTCTTATCTTTTCTTTGCCCCAATACCGCTCCAATGGCTTGGTCGCTAGCATCACACATTAGCTCAAAAGGAAGGCTCCAATCCGACGGTTGTATGATGGGCGCGGAGACTAGCGCTTCTTTCAAGGCGTTGAAGGCTTGCAAGCATTCTCCTGGAAAAATAAAAGGAATATCTTTAGCGAGCAAAGAAGTAAGGGGTCGGGCAATCGAGGCGAAGTCCTTGATGAAGCGGCGGTAAAACCCCGCGTGACCAAGAAAGCCTCTAATGCCCTTGACATTAATAGGAGGAGGAAGTTTTTCGATTACCTCGATCTTTGCTTTATCTACCTCAATTCCTCTCGAGGAAACAAGATGCCCGAGAACTATACCTTCCGTGACCATGAAGTGACACTTCTCCCAATTGAGCGTGAGATTGTTTTGTTGACACCTTTTTAGAACTTTAGTGAGATTTTCCAAGCAAGAGTCAAACTCACTTCCATAAACCGAGAAATCATCCATAAAAACCTCCATAATATTTTCAATGTAATCGGAAAATATGGATGTCATACACCTCTGAAAAGTGGCGGGAGCATTACAAAGGCCAAACGGCATTCTACGGTAGGCATAGGTGCCATAGGGACAAGTGAAAGTTGTCTTCTCTTGGTCATCTTCATGCAAAGGGATTTGGAAGAATCCCGAATACCCATCAAGATAGCAAAAGTATTTATGTTTTGCAAGTCGTTCAAGCATTTGATCAATGAAGGGCAATGGGTAGTGGTCTTTCCGGGTGGCTTTATTGAGTTTCCTATAGTCAATGCACATTCGCCATCCCGTGACGGTGCGCGTAGATATGGGCTCACCTTTTTCATTTTTTATGACAGTCACCCCCCCTTTCTTGGGGACGACGTGAACGGGGCTCACCCACCTACTGTCTGAAATAGGATAGATTATACCGGCTTCTAGCAATTTTAGGATTTCCTTTTTAACCACCTCCTTCATGTTCGGGTTTAACCGCCTTTGAGGCTCTATGGAGGTGGCGTCGGTATCCTCCAAATGGATCCTATGCGTGCAAAGCCTAGGGCTTATCCCTTTTAGATCGGAGATAGTGTATCCTAAGACATCTTTGTGGCTCCTAAGAACGTCTAGGAGTTTATCAAGTTGGTCTGGCGTGAGGTGGGAGTTCACTATCACCGGGAAAGTTAACTTGTTACCCAAAAAGGCGTACCTTAGATTTGGAGGTAATTGTTTGAGTTCTACCTGAAGAGGCGCCTCCCCTTCCACTTCGTCGGTTCGCATGAGTTCCGCTCCTTCCTTGCCATCCGGGTCTAGCTCGTGCTCAGGTGGCGCGCTCTCTTGCGAAGAGTCAGACTCACTGCTTAGCGAGGACAATGCATCAAAATAGGCGTGTTCCGATTCTGTGCTAGCATCGTCAGAGTTTTCATTCAGCTCTGGTTCATTCCTGGAATCAAGAAACACATCAGACGATTCATAGAAGCAAGATTAAGGGTCATGGGGTGTAACTCCCTGAACATTGGCTTGCTCTGAAGATCCTTCCGAAGTATAGTGATCCTCGACACTTGCTCCACCTCTTTCGAAATATAATTTGTCGTCGATCACGTCAACTCTGACATTGCCCCCGATAGTCCCCTCCGGGGAGATCTGGTCCATCACGAAACTAGCAAATAGCTGTTCGTCGGGGTCCTTGACATCGATAGCGAAAGCTCCGGTAGCGTGGACCTCGTCGACAAGCTCCTTAATGAGGTCGGTGAAGGAGTCATAATCTTCCTGACTGAGTCCTATTATTGACATTGCATCCTCCATTCTTCCGGGTGGTCGATGACGAACACCGTCAAAAATCCCTCCCCGGCAACGGCGCCAAAAACTTGATCGCTTCCGAGTATACACCCAAAGAACGGTTGTAGTTTTACCGCAAGCGCACGGTGTAGCGGCGAGCGGGATATCGAACACAGGGAGGACGAATGACCGTGCTTGCTCCTAATCAACCTGGCTACTTAAGAGAGAAATTTGCCTTTGGCGATCCTGTCACAATCGTCAGACAAAACGTGCAGAAATATCAAATCAAATAAAGAACGTCTAGGGAATGGGGAATCCCCGCTACTCACCGTATTTCATAAATGTGGTTCGTTGGTATCAAAATTGCTTGAATAAGAATTTGGATGAACTAGTTGCAACTGAATGTAGAACCAAGCTCACGCTCTCGCGCTGTTGCCGGTCTATAGCTATCCTAGGTTTGGATCCAATCTCTTGCAAACCCTAGCCTAGGAAGGCTAGCATTAGGATCAACATCATCGTCCAATCGCGCACCGAGTCCAATCTCTTGCAAACTCGGTCCACGATCTAGATTGTGATAGTTCCTACCCGTCCAATCTCTTGCAAACGAGTATCGGCATGGAATTGCAACCGGAAATCCTAGTATCGGTCCAATCTCTTGCAAACCGATACTTCGAAAATCCGATTCCAACCCAATTCGGATTTCTAGGGCTTCCTATCAAATTGGGATCCAATCTCTTGCAAATCCCAATCGATATGAATACCTAGCCATCCGTAGTAAATTGATCACAATCTAATCCCTAATTATTAATTCTAGCACAATTTCTACCAATTCATCACAAATATGAAATTGGGCTCGTAGGGTTCATCCCCACGCTCCAAGACGTGGAGACTACTCACAATTCATAGCAAGATCACAAAAATATTCAATGAAATAAGCAATAGAATTCATCACAATATTGAAATAAGCAATAAAAATAGAATTTTTAAGGAAAAGAGATGCAAACCAATGGAGTTCTTCAATTGCTCTAACAAAAATCACAAACTTGTCTCTTCTCCAATCACAAGAATAAAGCTAAAAACTAATCTAAAAAGCTGCAAAATCTAAGAGAGAGGCTCTCTAAACTAGGGTAAAAACAGGGCTTAAATAGCCCTCAAAATCGTCCAAAAATCGTGACCAAAATACCCCTGCACAGCCTGTTTTCCGCAATTTTCGCTACAGGCAGCGCATCGCACTCGGCCGAGTGACAAAAGTCGCTCGGCCGAGTGAAAAACCCTGTCATTTTCCAGTAAGTCGGGGGCTTCAGGGGTCTTCAGTTCGGGGGCGGCTCGGCCGAGTGAGTTGTCGTCACTCGGTCGACGGCTTCAAGGCACTCGGGCGGACGTAGTAATCCACTCGGCCGAGTGGGTCTTCTGAAGCTCAGGCAGCCGAAAAAACAGTAACTTCGATGTTTTGGAAGGGCATCGTCTGGGCGCCACTCGGGCGGACACGATATCGTCACTCGGCCGATGTGGTCTTCGGTGCTCGGCCGAGTGCACATAGGAATCGTATCTGTTCAGGTCGGCCGAGCAGTGTCTCGCTGGTCGGCCGAGTAGTTTCTCCACTCGGCCGAGTGGGACACAAAAAATGCCCATTCTGCTTGTTTTGGCCTCCTCGTCGCTCCTGTGACGTCCATTCTTCTTCCGCTCCTCTCCAACAGCAAAATACCCCTCGGGGAGGTCGTCGGTGACCGTCTAAAGTGAGCGTATCTCAAGATCACTCCAAATCGCGCCAAATCGCCTGAAATGCGACAAAAACAACAAATCGTGAAAAGCATCGCAATATCGTCGATATATCGTGAAAAACATGATTTGGGCGATCTAAATGGCATGCAAACATGCGGAAAAAAGGTGTAAAATAAGGAGTGATCAGTGATAAAATAATATTATCCATTTCGGATAGACGTGCATGCAATTCTTGAATATGAGATTTGAAAGTCTCATTCTCTCTGGTCAGATTCAAGTTATGAGAAGTGAAAGATCCTATCTCAAATTTAATTGCATCAAATGATATGCATGTAGTTGATAGAACAAGAGCGTCGTCGCTCTGTTTCATAGACTTGTGTTATGCATTTAGTCTCTTGAAACGTATAAAAAGATCAACATCTAAAAATTCTTCATTATCAAGAAGACTTACTTCAATTTCATCGTCTTATGTCATAAAGCACATATTGACATTCTCTTCATTAGATTGATCATCATTGTCTTATTCATCTCAAGATAAATCCCATGTTGTAGCTGTTGGATCAGGATCGTAGCCTAGAGGGGGGTGTGAATAGGCTAATAAAAATATTCGTGCAACCCACGAAAAATCACACGCAGTTATAAGCATAGGCAGAGTAAATAATGAGAAAACACAGATGCAAAGTAGATTTACCCTGGTTCGATCGTCCCAACGACCAACGACCAGCCCCCAAAGCAGATACTAGTATTAATAATGTACCAAGTACAACCACAATCTAGAGCATGACTAGAGCACCTCTCTATGTCTCCACACTCGACATGCTCTTCAGTATCCCACAACACATGTGTTCAACAAGATTAATCCTAGTAAAAGCTTTCTATTGGCTAGTCCCAACTAGCCAAGCCCTCTTGTCTAAACCAACTAGACAAGACCCCAAAACATAGAAATGGTAAAGTTTATCCTACATAGATCTATACAACTACACAAAATAATAGTAAAGAGTTTAGAGAATCTCAGTTTGTGTAGCAACATTCGTCCCTGTCAATCAGCTCAGGTCAGATCTCATCTGACATGATGTCATCACCAATGTCACGTCATCGCCTCTGGAAGTTGCGGCTTACATGATTTTCCCCCCCTGCGAACTTGCTGCCTTGATGCTCCTTGTCGTTTATTGTTGCGCAATGCGTTGAGGACCTCTTTGAAGTGTTGTGCAATGTGTTGAAGCTCTCTCCAATGGAACTTATGGCTAAGGCTTGAAGACTTCAAGCACGTTGTGGCCTGGATGTGTGCTTGGGCAATGGAGTTGTGCAAGATGATGTGGAGAGTAACTTGAAGATGCAGCTTGCAGCCAAGGGCTTGGAGGAGATGAAGAACTTTGGCCTAGGAGATGATGAAATATATGAAGCTATTCAGAATGCAACTCATGGTAAAATAAATATCACTGATTTAATACAGGGATTAAAATCAAAAAATATCTCCATGTTGTAGAACACTGAGTTGTGATCGTCCTAGCGTAAACGGTTCGTCGATCCGAGCTCTGTGGAGAAAGTTATGAACTTATCGTCCGTCAAGCTCCTTGCAAAGTTACGGCCATGAAGCTTTCCACTAGGGTTGTGCCCGAATTTTTTTGGTTGCCTCTCTCACTTAAAATCCCTCTCTTTGAATGTGTGTTTATATAGGAGAGTATGGGATATGATAGGATCAATTAGAATCCCATAATTGATGGAGATTGGATGGAATCCTAACTTGATTAGGATTTGAATGAATCTTTTTGGATATGGAGTTTGAATATGGATGGCTATGGAATTCAATTTGGGTAGCTATAGGATTTGAATTGGATCTCATTTAATCACCTTTGATTGGCATGAGATTCTCTATATCTCTCCATCTTTGACCAAGTCTTTAATTTGCATGGCATTAAGATTTGAATGTTGCACCAATTGATTTGAATCAATTCAAATATGGATTTTAATTGATTTGCTCCTTATCTTCTCATCTTTGACTTATTCCCATTGTTTTATCCATATTTTCCATCTTTAACTTAGTCCACTTGAAGTGTGTATAGCAATTCCTCCATCACTTTTGGCTAGTCTCTCTTTGAGTATTCGCGAGAGTGACATTCCTGAAAACTCTTAGAACACACATTAAATCATTCACACACATTTGTTATCATCAAACACGAAGTCATCGATCGTTGTATCCAATAACACGTTGTATCCAACAATCTCCCCCTTTTGATGATGAAAAACTAATATAAGATCTGAGCAATAACGATTCATATGATTTCATCGTACATGTGTGTGAAGTGTGAAGATGAAGGATGTAGGCAACATGCAACAAGTATGGCAATGATTTGCAAGCATACAAGCATGCAACAATGATGTTTCAAGCATTCAAACATGTATGCATGCTCCCCCTAGAACAAATATTTCATGTAATCATTAAGATATTCAATAAGCACATTCTCATTGTTCATTAATGCTCCCCCTTAAACCAATATTCATGTATGCACATATGAGCATTAATAGACACACCAAATCATTCAAATCTTTCTCAATATTTTCTCCACCTTTTGTTATCATCAAAAGTGTATAAACAAATTCTAATTCATGTCACATGCAAAAATAGAGTATTATGAATTAAAACTAACACTTGCAGGTTATTTTTCTTAAAGTAAGCACTTCAAATTCAATGAAAAATATAACATAGGCTTCTACACCATCGTGTAAGTGTGATGATTAAATAATTGAAGCACAAAGATTGATCCTCTTAAGAAATATAACCAAAAGCAATCCACATTTTCTATTAAACATGAAATCACCTAGGATTGATTTTCCCCATCTCATTAAAAATGAGTCCAAGATACCACACCCAAAAAACATAGCCTATTGGACTCTTAGATGTGGGGGTGGCATTGCTTGACAAGTATAACACCAACGCTAAAGATTACCCATAAAGCATATGGTGGATACTCGTGGGTAGTATACTTGACATGAATTGTATCCATTTTATATACAGAGCAATACTCATGTATATTTTTTTCATATTCAATTCTTTTAAGCTCAATTTTTATCCATTGCAAATACACATCATATCCCTTAGATTTTCAGTTATTATTCATCCTACATTCACTTTCCATTATTTCATAAAAGAATCTCCAATTGTGCGACAATATTCAATACTAGTGGAAGTGAAAGTGTAGGTGTAGAAATCATGTTATTCAATTCATTATACATGTAATGGCTATTTAAAGGTACTAATATGCGCATGTAGCTATAACAATAATATAATGATTTCTACAAGGATATGAATGACATTCAATAATATCACGTGAATGATACAAAGGAAAAAGATATACATCAAGCACCATTTTTTTTATTTTTGACTTTTACATTTTTTTATTTTTCTTTATAATCAACTAAAGCCAACTAAGAATCAATCAAACAAGCACACAAAATTAAACGGTCAAGCACAAAAAAATGCAAATGCAAAAAAATGCAAATGCAAAAAAATGCTATGAAGGTATGCATTAGGTTCAAAGGCAAGATATACAATCGCGTTGACGTTTGGTTAAGGAGCTAAATAATGAAACGTTCACTCCATAGCACCTTTCCATCTTACCTACACGGTAGATGTTTTGTGCGACTTTGGAATCCAACAAGGTCCACTCATGTTAGTCATCAAAGATTTAGGAACCCATATTTGTTTGAATTTAATATTGGTGTTCCCATATTTGCAATGATATGAAGTATGACCAACACTATCGCAAGTAAAGCACTTTGCATAAACATTTTTAGCAATGGTAGACACATGGTGAAATTTCTTATATTTAGGCTTTTCAACATTTTTAGAATTAAATCCAAATCCACTTCTATTATTGCTATTGTTATGAGTGGGGGAGACTTATGGTCCCCCCTTATTTATCCACCATAAACACTCCACTACATGGTAGTGGGGTGGATCTTTGGCATACTAGAGACCATTGGTCTCCCCTCCTATGATCATGATATAATAAAATCGGACCATTGGCCATTGCTATTGTTGATTGATCTCCAACACGTTATCAGCACGATCAAGCTCTAGAAAAAAATTTTGAGCCACAAAATTTTCATACTCCCCATAAAATTTCCATCTTGCGAAGGAATCTTGTAGTTGCGGCAAAGTTTTTGCGACACGATCGACTGATTTCTTTCACGGATTGCGGGAGCGGAGATTTTTATCTACGGATTTTATTTGTTCTTTCCAAGATCTTTGATCTAGAGGTAAAATTCTATTCCCGTAGATATATATAATTGACCATCTTCTATTACATTTATATGTTGATTGTTTTACTTGTAGTGCCCTGTGAAGCTACTGCACATGTACTAGGGGGGTGAATAGTACTTTAAAATAATCAAGATAGTTATTCCTAATTATTGTGCAAGAAACAAACGACAATGCGGAATAAGCAACAATCAACAAGAATGGACAAACGCAAACAAAGCATGTAACCGGTTCGGATCTACCCAAGTCTCCCCGACTTGTTCCCGGTGATCCTACGTCCCAACCACCCGGATCCCCTCCGGATACTTGAGTTAGAAACCTCTAACCCAAGATTTAGCACTATGAAATTCTTGTGAAAAACCTCCACAAGACCAAATCATACAAATGACATGTGACTCCCACAAACCGGGATCACACCCTCTCTCATAACCGAGAGACAATCTTAAATATCAAATGCGATGAAATAAAGAAACACTTACCACAAAATCCTATGCCTTGAATATACTTACCAAATTAGGGCAAAGATGGATTTTGAGGAGAGAATGTCACCAAACCGAATCTCCACCAATAAGATCAGCGATCGAAGGCTAGGATGGAGGATGGTGACTTTGGATCAAGCCCTTTGATTGGAAGGCTCACAATAGAGAGAATCTCTCTTGAGGAATATGGCTCAAAGAGTTGAGGGAGAGATTCTTGTGAGGAAGAGAAAGCTTTTGGAATGGAGTTGAATAGCTTCTCTTTGATTTCTCTAAACCTCTAAAATGGCAGCCTTAAATATACTTGAAGAACCCCTCCAAGTATATATAGGATAGAGAAGAGAGAGAAGAAATCGAGTCATTAAAGGCTCCAACGGCTCTATTCTGAACCAGACTAGTCGGTCAAAGAAGGATCACTGACCGACTAGTTCATCAACTAGTCGGTCGGTGATACAACGTAGACCGACTAATGGTAGAACAGCCAAAAGGTCGAAGTACAGGAGATGACAACTAGTCGGTCTAAGAAGACTTGCCGACCGACTAGTTTCACAACTAGTCGGTCGGTGAATGCTCTTTGACCGACTAATAGTCGAAATAGAATAGGCTGACTTCAAGTTGATTTAGTCGGCTTAAGAACAAATGCTGACTGACTAGAATCTCAACTAGTCGGTCGACAAACGTTCTTTGACCGACTAACTCGAAACAGTAGCTCAGGCTGTACAGAGGCAATGATAACTAGTTGGTCAAAGAAGGATTCCTAACCGACTAGATCGTCATCTAGTCGGTCGGTGAACCTTCTTTGACCGACTAATTGATCAACATGGAATGAGCTGAATTGAGCAGGGCATCTAGTCGGTTTATGAAGGGTTGCCGACTGACTAGATCGTCATCTAGTCGGTTGGTTCTTCAACATGAACCAACTAACATGCACTAGAAGCCGAGGGAAGAAGCGCTAGGCTTCGGGAAAGTTTTTAATGGCTTCTAAGATAATCATAGCTCTAAGATATGAGCGAAATGAAGATTGTAAAGTAAGTCCTACTCAAGGCTTAACATTCTAATCTACGAAGCTAGAAGACAATAAATAATACATGACGAACCGTCTTCCAAGCTAGCTTCAATCTTCGCTCTTGACTTCAATCATACTCCTTGATCTTCAACGAAGCTTCAGGCACACGATCACGCGTATTGAGAAGTCTTGAGACGTCGCTGTTGATGTACGTATTCTTTTGGCGACGATCTCCATAACTGCGCTCACAAACAGTTAGTTCGCAATATTTATGTTTGCTCATCATCCAAAACCAAATCCTGGGAATCAATACTCAACATTCTCCCCCTTTTTGGTGATGACAAACCAACATAAATAATAATCAATAATAATGATTCAAAAGAAATTTACTTACTCTCCCCTGCATTGATGACACGTTAGTTCCGTATTCAATAATATTCATATGCATCAAGCAGACGAGGGAGATATAAAATATGAATCCTATTATTGCAATTTAGGATTCTAAATCCATTTTATATCTTAACTCCCCCTGAATCTAACATATCAACTTAGATTCATGGTAAATTGCTTTGATATCAATTAGCACATTGTCATTATTAATTCTCTCCCCCTTTGGCATTAGCAAAAAGAGTGGGAGGAGATCAACGACAAGAATACAATGGCTAAGAAATTAAAGCAAGAGAGTCTAAGAATACGACCACGGTCCAAATGACACCAAAGTAAAATACCGAAGAAAATCAAAGCGTGCCAATTTGACCATAGTCGAAAATTGGAAAACGAAATCACCAAGCCATAGGTGAAAATCGAAAAACGAAATCAACAAACCATAGGCAAAAATCGAAATACGAAATCATCAAACCATAGACGAAAATCGAAATACGAAATCATCAAACCATAGGCGAAAATCGAAAACCGAAATCATCAAACCATAGGTGAAATTCGAAAACCGAAATCATCAAAACTCAAATCAATTTCAATTATTGAGTTATGGAACATACTCTCCAATATCAACATTCTTGAAGAAATTAGTGCATGGAAAACAATTCTATGTTTCCATAGAAATAATTTCTATTAAATCAAATTTAATCGTCGAGCGACGAAGTCAACATCAGAGACATAAATCCAATGAATACCAAATGTGGCAAAATGATACCAAAAGTAACATGCAAAAGTGTTATGCCAAACATAGATAGAACATCATAAATCTATGGCATACACAATTCTAGCATACTAATTGAAACAAAATGATACCAATGTAGATATTCTAACAATGCATGCAATCAACACACATGGATACCAAATGTATATCAAATGTAAGAAGATACTTACACCATTAAGCTCCCCCTACTTTGGTGCATCACTTAAGCACCATCAACACCCTACCTACTTCAGTTAAGCTGGAACCGAAAAAGACCTGGTTCCACACACATGAGACAGGCAGAAGGTATGGGACGACCAGTTCACCACAACTCCATTTGAATGAAAAACTTTGCAAATCAATGAGTTGGTAGGGTTGGTATCCCATGATGGATTGAACCTAGAAAAACTTAATATGGAGCTAAAATTTGATTTGATGCTCCTTCTCTATCCTTGAGTACCTAAAGATAGAATATCATTCCATGGTACCCAAGGACATTGGGTCCTAAGAGATTAGACTTTTGGAAGCCAAGTCCAATTGGACTTAGACTTCCCTACATAATCATCATTGTTCACGACATGCATAAAGTAAGAATTCATGTACGCTTGTTTCTCATGCATATTTGTGTCCTTCGAGCTCAGATTTTGGGAGCCCTATTCCTATTGGGAACATGCATACGTTGTTGATTTCTATGTGATGCATGTCGTGGATAGGCATATGGCATATGATGCAATGATGCATGATGATAATTATCCATATGAGAATGAGAATTAACATGAACACGTGAATGAGTGTGTCTCACATTGTGTGCACGTGCTCGTGGATGCGGAGCATAAAAATCATCATTCGTGCTAACATGTGGAGTAGGATGTGTGTTCCTACGTGGCATGGTATACATGAAAGCATGACCCTTCTTTGGAGGTCCACCCAAAGTAGGTTTCTTTCCAAATGGGGGTGTGTACCTAGCGGAAGCACCATTGGTAGAAGAACTACCCATGGGGTGTTTACTCCCGCTAGTAGAAGCATCGGACGTTGGCCTAACAAAGGTGCCGGACGATTTGGATGAATCTCCCATCTTATACCCCAAACCAATGTGATGATTGGCCGGAGGTAAGTCATTTAGGATATTATCCAAATGTCCCTTACCCTTATTGAATTCATGAATTCGGCCTAATGTGCACTCATACTTCTCGGTGAGAGAATGCATCGAAGCATCCAAGGTGGACACTTGCGATGTGAGTGCGCAAACACGTGATTTGAGATTTTTATTCTCAATACTCAAAGTTGAGTTTTGAGACGTCAAATCCGCTATCACATGTTCATCCGAATCTTCGACATGAACATGCTCGAGTTGAGATTTGAGATGTTCAATCTCATTTCTCAACCCTTCAACAACGGTGTCGTTGTTGACGATGATAGGCTTAGGCGAGTTTTTAAGACTATCTAGCTCATTTTTAGTCTTCATAAATCTAGTAGCCAAATTAGAAAACGTATTCCAAAGTTGTTCGTTGGCTAATCTAAGTTCATCTATAGTTACCTCATCGCCTTCATCCTCGCTTCCATCCTTGCTTTCATCGGAGGAAGTCTCTTGATCATGCTCCTCTTTTCCCATGAAGCACGTGTGTGCTTTCTCCACTCTTTCATCATCCGATTCTCCACTTGAGGAGTCGGAGTCGGTAAAGGTGCCTACAAGTCCTTTCTTGTGCCTTCTCGACTTGTCGTGCTTGGATGCCTTCCACTTCTCCTTGTGTTTGTTTAGAGGATAATCCGGCTTGATATGTCCTGGCTTGTTGCATTTATAACACACGGGAGAGGAGACATTAGTTGAAATAAATTTAGATTTACTCGTCAACTTCCCTTGTCGGAAGAATCGGTTGAACTTCTTTGCCAAATCGGCCAAAGCTTCCATGTCCAACTATTCTTCCGATTCTTCATCATCGGTAGATGGAGCCGCCTTGTATGCAATCGCCTTTTTCTTTGGCTCATCTTGCTTCAAGTACGCCTTCATCTTCTCCTTCATCTTGATCTTACTTTCATTGCGTACCTCGTAAGACAACAAGGTACCCATTAATTGTACAACCGTGTACTTATTCATATCGTTACCTTCCTCGATGGCGAAGGTACGCGTTTCCCAACAAGAAGGAAGTCCGTCAATAATCTTTGCGACTTTCTCCTTTTGGGTGTAGGTCTTCCCAAGAGCTTCCAATTCGTTGGAAATGTCCACGAAGCGCGCATAGTAGTCCTTCATAGTTTCACCCTGTTTCATGTGAAACAACTCAAATTCTTTGTTAGCGACAACGAGTTTAGAATATTTTACCGTAATCGTTCCTTCGTGCAAGATGAGGAGTTGGTTCCATACTTGATATGCACTCTTACATGTGCATATCTTGTTGAAGTCTTCGGACTCCAACGCACATTGCAAGGCATTCATGGCCTTGGCATTGCTTACCTCCGCGGCGACCTCCGCGGTAGTCCACTTTGCGAAATCCTCTTCTTTGGGCTCGACATACTCCGTCATTGTGGCTCTCCATAGTGAAGCGTTGCGGAGGAAGGTATCCATCCGGTATTTCCAGTACCCATAGTTGGTACCGTTGAAGTGAGGAGGCCTGACAGAGGATTGTCCTTCCATAACTGAAGAAGATCCTTGACGATCCTTGAAGACGTTGTAGTCGTTGTTCGTCATAGCTTTGAAACTTGGCTCTGATACCAATTGTAGTGCCATGTGAAGCTACTGCACATGTACTAGAGGGGGGGTGAATAGTACTTTAACATAATCAAGATAGTTATTCCTAATTATTGTGCAAGAAACAAACGACAATGCGGAATAAACAACAATCAACAAGAATGGACAAATGCAAACAAAGCATGTAACGGGTTCGGATTCACCCAAGTCTCCCCGACTTGTTCCCGGCGATCCTACGTCCCAACCACCCGGATCCCCTCCGGATACTTGAGTTAGAAACCTCTAACCCAAGATTTAGCACTATGAAATTCTTGTGAAAAACCTCCACAAGGCCAAATCATACAAATGACATATGACTCCCACAAACTGGGATCACACCCTCTCTCATAACCCAGAGACAATCTTAAATATCAAATGCGATGAAATAAAGAAACACTTACCACAAAATCCTATGCCTTGAGTATACTTACCAAATTAGGGCAAAGATGGATTTTGAGGAGAGAATGTCACCAAACCGAATCTCCACCAATAAGATCAGCGATCGAAGGCTAGGATGGAGGATGGTGACTTTGGATCAAGCTCTTTGCTTGGAAGGCTCACAATGGAGAGAATCTCTCTTGAGGAATATGGCTCAAAGAGTTGAGGGAGAGATTCTTGTGAGGAAGAGAAAGCTTTTGGAATGGAGTTGAATAGCTTCTCTTTGATTTCTCTAAACCTCTAAAATGGCAGCCTTAAATATACTTGAAGAACCCATCCAAGTATATATAGGATAGAGGAGAGAGAGAGAAGAAATCAAGTCATTAAAGGCTCCAACGGCTCTATTCTGAACCAGACTAGTCGGTCAAAGAAGGATCACTGACCGACTAGTTCATCAACTAGTCGGTCGGTGATACAACGTAGGCCGACTAATGGTAGAACAACCAAAAGGTCGAAGTACAGGAGATGAAAACTAGTCGGTCTAAGAAGACTTGCCGACCGACTAGTTTCACAACTAGTCGGTCGGTGAATGCTCTTTGACCGACTAATAGTCGAAATAGAATAGGCTGACTTCAAGTTGATTTAGTCGGTTTAAGAACAAATGCTGACCGACTAATTTCTCAACTAGTCGGTCGACAAACGTTCTTTGACCGACTAACTCGAAACAGTAGCTCAGGCTGTACAGAGGCAATGATAACTAGTCGGTCAAAGAAGGATTCCTAACCGACTAGATCGTCATCTAGTCGGTCGGTGAATCTTCTTTGACCGACTAATTGATCAACAGGGAATGAACTGAATTAAGCAAGGCATCTAGTCGGTTCATGAAGAGTTGCCGACCGACTAGATCGTCATCTAGTCGGTTGGTTCTTCTACATGAACCAACTAACATGCACTAGAAGCCGAGGGAAGAAGCGCTAGGCTTCGGGAAAGTTTATAATGTCTTCTAAGATAATCCTAGCTCTAAGATATGAGCGAAATGAAGATTATACAGTAAGTCCTACTCAAGGCTTAACTTTCTAATCTACGAAGCTAGAAGACAATAAATAATACATGACGAACCGTCTTCCAAGCTAGCTTCAATCTTCGCTCTTGACTTCAATCATACTCCTTGAGCTTCAACGAAGCTTCAGGCACACGATCACGCGTATTGAGAAGTCTTGAGACGTCTCTTTTGATGTACGTATTCTTTTGGCGACGATCTCCATAACTGCGCTCATAAACAGTTAGTTCGCAATATTTATGTTTGCTCATCATCCAAAACCAAATCCGGGGAATCAATACTCAACATTACTCAAATCAACATATAAAAAAATAGAATCAAAATCAGCAACTTCCCCTAATTTATGGTTTATAATAGATTTTTAATAGAATAATAATAATAATAATAATAAATTAAACCCCAATCCTCCGGCAGCGGGGGCTCCCCCACGCCGCCGCCTCAGTGGGGGCCTTCGATCCCATGCCGCCCTCCAGTTATGGGGGCTTTAGAAGGGCAAAGGGCGCCGGTGAATCCACAGGCTATGCTCACGGCCCTGCTTAGCAAGCGGGAGAAGCTCAATGAGGAGCACCGAATGATCGAGAGACAAGTTCGGTTTGCCCATCCAAAAAATATGATTTATGAGTCTTTTTGTGGTTTAGATGCAAAAAGTTATGATTTTGACCCTGATTTGTGTGGTTTACGCTCTGAATATCATGAAATTTCTGAGAGTTTTGAGTTTTAAAGTAGATTCACTAATTGAATCATTGTCACGTTGAAATTATGAAAGAAGCTTGCATATCTGAGGAACAATAGCTATTACATCTCACTACTTGTAACCCTTATATGCATTTACGTATATCACTTAGGAAAGCTCTGATCATGGAAATAATGAGCTTCTCTCGAGTACTGCTTTCTGCTCTGGTAATTGAGGATTTGAAGGGCTTTCCCTACTATTTATTTCAGAAAGTAAAATGACTAAAATGAAGAAGCACAAACACAACCATAAATTGATTTAAATGTCGACCAATATATCAGTATCAGATCCCAACCGATTCAATACCCTTCGGGGTGCTGTCCCCCCACCGCACCCCCCCAGTCGTCCGGGGGCAGGGGGGAAGGGCTCTCAGATTTACGCTGCCACCCCCCCTGTCGGGGGGTATCTCTGTCGGAGGGGGGCTGATTTTCTGCACCGCATCATCTGCATTTTTCGGGCAGAGGGGGGCTCCTCCCTCTGCTTCCCCCCCTGTTGGGAGTGGGAGGGATGTCTAGAAGCTCCGCCCCGGGGATGATGCCGGTGAAATTGAGAATTATTTGCTTGCTCGCAAATTAAACATGGGGGATTTGAAAGCACATTGGGGATGATGATGAAATTAAACATTAGGGATTGGGGGAGATGATGAATTTTTTTTCAATTTCATTGTTTTGGGGGCTGAATATTATTTTTTGCAACACTTAACATATTGGCTATTAGCCTATTTACCCATTTCTAATAAATAAAAATTGAGAATTTTTTTGTTGTTGGGCCTGAAGCCCGTAGCAAGCCTAAGGCCCTTTATTGACATAATTAGGTTATGTTATTTTTCGGATTTAAATATAAATTTAAACTCAGAAATTTTCAATTAAATCTAGAAAAATATCAGAAAATACTAGGTTATTACTGGAAATTCTGAAAAATCTAGATAAATTGATGTGTTGCATTAATTTTCATTTTGGGATGTTATTTATTTTTGGTTCATATAATATAAATTACATCACTATCTGCATAATTTGGATTAATTATATTTTTTTAATTTAATAATTATGAAATGTCCTGAGATCGCTCTGTCGTTAATTATCTAACCTAACGGTGCATGATACGTCTCCACATGGCCCAAGTAATTATTAAATATTTTATATTTTTCCAATAAATTGCCTGCGATGTTGAAAAAAATGTATTGTTTATGCCTGTGATGTTGCATAATTATATTATTTATACTGCCTGGAATTTGGTAAGACTATGTTGTGGTTTTTTGGATCGGTCGTTATTAGTCACCACCATAACTTTTTCCTTACATTTTATTTTTTCTTTTTAAGTGAAAATATAGTGAGGAACTAAATGTAAAAGCCAAAACCCGGAGAAACTTCGCCTGAAGACGGAGGAAAATTGCTAATGCCGGAACCCCCATGGATTTCCCAATTGTAATTTTAATTTTCTCGTAATTCAAAATGTATAAGGGACTTAGGACTTTTATTATTTTTGGTGGTGACCGACCGATCCACACAACATTCTTAGTTTTACTACTATTCATGTCTTAATTTTTGAAAATTATTTAATTCTGTTTGGAAATAAATTGAATTGAGTAACCATTGCACATAGCTTTGGTATTCTATATATTCATATGTAGTGGAATACAAATAGTCATGGGATACCAAGAGACGTGGTAAACCAAAAGACCCTCTCATTAAGCTCACTAATGGAGGGATTAAATAGAGGGATAATGATGATGGGAGGCCAAAGGCCTCCCTCATTCATAACACCCCCCCTATCCATCCATTAATTTGGTCTTAGCGTATATTGCTAAGAGGGTGGATACTTCTGGATCCAGAGTAAATGTGTTTGCCTCGTTAAAACCTTAGCTGTGGAAACCCAGTGGGAAAAACCAACAGCTTAAGGAAAAAAGTGCAACCCACAGGTTACTCCCCCTTATCCATATAAGCTTCAGGTTTATATGTCTTTCAGCTGTCTCATACCGATTCCTTTTACAAGTTTTACAAAAATACATCTCAGTAAAGATTTAGTAAAAAGATCTGCTAAATTGTTGCAGGACTGGATCTGTTGAATCTTGACCTCCTCGTTCTTCTGTAGATCACGCGTCCAGAAGAATTTGGGAGAAATTTGTTTCGTTCTGTCGCCTTTGATGTAGCCCTTTTTGAGTTGTGCTATGCATACAGTGTTGTCTTCAAACAAGACAGTGGGCTCAAGATCACCAGTCTTGAGGCCAGTGGCATCTAGGATATGTTGGACGACAGAGCGAAGCCAAAAACACTCTTTGCTTGCTTCATATATCGCAATGAGTTCAGCATGGTTGGATGATGTTTCTATGGTTGTTTGCTTTACCGATCTCCATGAGATAGCAGTCCCTCCATGGTTAAACACAAAACCAGTTTGTGATTTTGCTGTGTGAGGATCAGATTGGTAACCTGCATCAGCATAACCAAGCAACTGGGAGGATAAACCTCTCTAGTAATATAGTCCCAGATCTATAGAACCCTGGAGGTAGCGTAGAAGATGCTTTACTCCATTCCAGTGGCACTTTGTAGGCGCAGCACTATGTCTGACAAGTAGATTAACTGCAAATGCTATATCGGGACACGTGCAGTTTGCCAGATATAGAAGTGCTCCAATGGCATTGAGGTAGGGTACTTCAGGACCCAGTAACTCCTTCCCCTCTTCCAGCAGCCGGAAGGGGTCCTTATGAATATCCAGTGATCTCACGACCATAGGAGTACATAAAGGATGACATTTTTCCATTCGAAACTTATTTAGAAGTTTTCTTGTATAGTTTGATTGGTGTAACAGGATTCCACCCTGTAGGTGTTCAATCTGTAAGCCAAGACAGTACCTCGTTTTGGCTAGGTCTTTCATTTTGAATGTAAGCTTTAGGCTTTTAGATATCTCAATGATATCTGCGGGAGATCCTATGAGATTTAAGTCATCAACATATACCGCGACGATGACAAATCATGTTCACGTTCTTTTAATAAAGATACACGGGCAGACTTCATTATGTGTGAATCCTTGCTGTGCAAGGAAATCGCTTAGTCTGTTATACCACATCTTTCCTGATTGCTTTAGACCATATAATGATCTTTGAAGCCTTATCGAGAAGACATCCCAAGATCTCTCTTTCATCTCTGGGGGTAAATTAAACCCATCTGGAATTCTCATATAGATTTCTTTATCTATATCGCCACATAGATATGCGGTCACAACGTCCATGAGCTGCATTTCTAGGCTTTCCAGAGATGATAGGATAAGCAAGAATCAGAAAGTGATCGCATCCATGACTGAGGAATATGTATCTTCATAATCAATTCCCGGTCTTTGAAAAAATCCCTGTGCTACAAGGCGTGCCTTGTAGCGTACGATCACATTTTCTTCATTTATTTTTTTGATGAAGTCCCACTTATATCCAACAAGTTTAACACCTACAGGTGTTTGGACTACTGGTCCAAAGACTTTACGTTTCAAGAGTGAGTCCAGCTCTACTCTTATTGCATCGTCCCACTTTGGCCAATCGTCTCTGCATTTACATTCCGCTAGATATCGTGGTTCGACGTCATCGTCATATTCAGCGATGTGAATGGCAATAGCGAACGTTAAATCTTTGTCGATGACTGTGCTATTTCTGTCCAGTACTTCTCCAGTACGTACGTAATTTAATGATGTTTCTCCTACTGTTTCCTCTGCATGGAAAATAAGGAGAGGAGAGCTCGCTGGTCTGAGCTCAACATTCTATAGAGGGATCATTTTATTATCACCAGGAATCTTCCTCTTTCGAGGAACTTTATCTTTTAAACCTGGCGGACGTCCTCTTTTCAATTGAGGTACAGGCAATTCTGCTGCAGGTGGATTGCATCTATCTTTGGAGATGTCAAGCCTAGCTGGCGTGTTGGCAGCAGGGACATGTGAACGAACAATCTTCTGGTTGTCCGTAAATTTATCCGGTAGAAGGTGTACTGTGTTCTGAATGTGAAGGATCTTCAGGATCTCATCTTCACACAGATTAGTACGCGGATCATAAAGAGAAAAAGACTTATTGTCCCAAGAAATGGTATCAGAAGCGTCAGGCTTCTTAGACTGTGTGCCTAGTTTTGGAAAAAATTTCTCATCGAATTCACAGTCATCATGACGTGCCTTAAATACATCCCCCGTGAGAGGTTCCAGGTGTCTAATAATAGAGGATGAATCAAACCCAATATAGATACCAAGACGACGCTAATGACCCATTTTGGTCCTCTGAGGTGGTGCTATTGGGACATATACCGTACAACCAAACACTCTCAAATGAGAGATATCTGGGGGTGCACCATATGCTAGCTGCATCGGGAATAATATATGGACACTTGAGGGCCTTATCCTAATCAGCGATGCGACATGCAATATAGCATGCCCCCAAGCATCCACAGGCAACTGGGATTACATGAGCAATAGACGTGCAATCCATTGGAGTCTCTTTATAAGAGACTGTGCTAATCCATTCTGGGTGTGAACATGTGCTACAGGATGTTCAACTTCAATACCTGTTGCCCGACAATAGTCTTCGAAGACTTGCGAAGTGAATTTGCTTGCATTATCAAGACGTAATTTCTTGATATGATTATCGGGGAAATGAGCCTGCAACCTAATTATTTGTGCCAATAGCTTTGGGAATGCTAGGTTGCGAGTGGACAATAGGCACACATACGACCATTTTGTGGATGCATCAATCAGTACCATGAAGTACCGAAATAGGCCACTTGCAGGGTGAATAGGCCCGCAAATGTCGCCATGAATTCTCTCTAGGAAGCCAGGAGACTCTAATCCCACTTTCAGGAGGGAGTGTCTCGTTATTAGTTTTCCCTGAAAACAAGGGGAACAAGAAAATTCACCCTTTTGAAGAATTCTCAGGTTCTTCAAATTATGTCCACGGGATTCAGAGATAATGAACCACATCATAGCTGATCCAGGGTGACCAAGTCTATTGTGCTAGAGTTGAAACTCTGGCAATGAAGGGCACTTCTGGTGCTCAGTCATATTGGCTTCTATTAGTTGAATATACATGTGGTAGAGACCCGATGGGAGTCCCTTAAATCATTTGTAGATGGACTTCTGGCCATCTTCTTGACGATCACATACATATATTCAATGTTTTCTTCATCTCTAGTTTCTAAGTGATATCCGTTAAAACGAATATCTTTGAAACATAAGAGATTTCTATTGGATTTTGGAGAGAATAATGCATTTTGTATTTTAAGTCTTGTGTTATTTGGGAGAAATATGATTGCTTCCCCAGATCCTTCGATTATGTTGGACAGTCCTGAAATCATAATAACAGGACCGTCATATTTGTTTAAGCTATAAAAATAGCATGGATCGCGAAGGATAGTGTGCGTTGAGGCACTGTCCACTAGGCACTCATACTTCATCTATATATAAGCAAAATGAAAGTTTATTTAAGTAAATGAAAAACTGACATTCAAATAGAAGTGCTTTCAAATCAAACTACAGATGAAGCTACAGAAATTTAAATGCATAGATATAAGGTAGGGCTCAGTCGAGCAAGTCGTCATTTTCGAAATCTTTTGCAGTGAACTTGGTTAGCAGTTGAACAGCCGCCAAGTTTGTTTCAGGCTAAGACTTCTGGCTTGCCTGATACAGATCCTGGAGGTGCCGAAGAGTATGACAGTTTCTGGACCAATGTCCAGTCATGCCACATTTATGGCATTTATCCTTCCAGTTCTTCTTAGGAATTGACACTGGATCAGTGTTCTTACGCTTCTATGTGAAGTTTCTCTTCCCTTTGTTTTTGTTTGTCTGGGGTGGTGCTCTTGCTGGCTTCATTACAGCTTTCCCTTTGTTCTTTCTAGCCTTCTTCTTGTTTTTCCACTTCTGGGGAGAAACATGGTGGGCTTCAGGAAGAGGGGCAGTACCAGCAGTGTGCAAATTATGAGTGGCAAGCAGTAAATCTCTATTCTGTTCTGCCCTAAGTAGGCAAGAGAGCAAATCAGAGAACTTCGTGAAGTTGTGTTCACGATACTATTGCATGAGGATTGCATCTTTCTCGTGAAACGAGGTAAATGTCTTTTCCAACATGAGATGCTCAGACACTTCTTCACCGCACAACTTCAGGCATGAGGTAATATTATAAAGTGCTGAGTTATACTCAGCAACGGACTTATAGTCCTGAAGTCTGAGGTTTTCCCACTCATAACTGGCACGTGGTAATATGACATCAATTTGATGTTTATAATGTGCCTCCAGCGCTATCCACAACTCCAAAGGGTCTTCTACCGTTAAGTATTGTGCTTTTAAGGTCTGTTCCATGTGTTTCCTAACATAGATAATGTCTTTCGTCTTATCTATGTCGGAGTCAACAGTAGGAGAACTGCTAGATGGCTGTGCCGCTTTAGGGGCACTGCTAGCAGCTGTCCCGGCCACTGCAGGGGCCAGAATCGAGTGGATAAGTGCCATTGAACGCAAGTGGAACTTCAGGTCCACTCGCCAGCTAAGATAGTTCTTTCACGCTGCATCAAGAACCTCGAAATCGACGCTTGCCAATTTTTCCATTTTAATCTATGCAATTTAAATAAGCACGTATTAATAATTAAATATTTAAAATCATGCTTAAAAGAAATAAATACGAAAAAATGCAGGGATCGGCCAGATACCCAAAACATAAAACGTCCAAAGTCCATATTACAGTCCATAAAGTAGATAAAGAGAAATACAATATGGAAACCCTTTTGGGTCCCAGCTTTATGCAATCTTCTCCTCCATCTTCATAGGTAGTAACACCGGTCTTTGGCATTATACATAAATTCATCACTACAAATCTCTCTCAGAAAAGAAAAATAAATTACAAATAGAAGGAATATAATAATAGGGTATCAAAAATGGGCCGATCCCAAAAATCGCATTTTGACTTATTTAAACATCCACGCAGTTTTATATGCTACATTAAATAATAATATCGCAAATATCACAGACAAATTATACATTTACAACATATATGGCAATAAAAACGGTTTAAAAATTACTATGACCACGGGGAAACGTCATTCATCTTTAGGTAACTAAAGACAGAGCGGTCTCAGGATCAATGTAATTTTTAAATCGTGAAGGATTTAGAAATAAATCCAAATTTTTATAAAGTTTGCATGTTTGACATAATATGTAGCAAATGGTTAATTATAATTTAAAAAGTAGCAAATGATTAGGAGTGGACTCCAGGCCCAAAACAGCCAAAATAATTAATCTAATATTCAGTTTTGAGCTGCAGGCCCATGTGTTGTCATTTTTAAACTTAATTTTAAAATTCCCAAAAAGAGTAAAATGTCCTTAAAAATACACAAGCCTTAAATCAAACTTTATGGTTCTTGTTAAGGATTGTAAAAGCCCCCCAACCCTTCATCTTACAGATCATGTCCCCCCTCTCCCCTATCTACAGAAAACGGCCGGCGCTGCGAGCGGCATAGAGGATCCCCCGTTAGGGGCATCGGTGGCAAGAAGAGGCCCCCCCCCCCCCCGTCTGGGGGGCGGCAGCCGGTAGGGCCCCCCATCCGTGGGGAGGGCGACGGCCAGAGGGCCCCGTCCGGGTGGCGGTTCCCAGAAAGCCCCCCTGTCCGGGGGAGGTGGCGGACAGAGAGGCCCCCCGTCCGGAGGGTGGCCGACACGATAGAGGCCCTCCCCAGTCTGGGGGGGGCGACGCGACAGGGGTCCCCCGTTCGGGGTCGGAGCGACGCGACAGGGGTCCCCCCATCCGGGGTCGGGGCGACAGAGGCCCCCCTGTCCGGGGGCGGCGGCGGGACAGCCCCCCCCCCCCCCCGTCCGGGGGCGGCGGCGGGACAGCCCTCCCGTCCGGGGCGGCGCTACAGGGGGGCAGGCCCCCATCGAGGGGGGGGGGGAGTTGAAGAGTTTTTAATTTTTTTAATGAATTTTAATTTGTATATTGCGGATTTATACCAGCCTAAAGAAAAGCTATGTAAAATCATAGTAAATATATATATATATATGTATTTCTTTTAATTATCTACTGGATCGAAAAATTTTACCTCTAGATCAAAGATCTAGGGACGATCGTAATAAAAATCCGTAGATCGAAATCCCCGCTCCTGATACGCCTAGAAAATAGCCGCAACAGTTCGCCGCAAGCCGAAACGAATCGCCGCAACAGTAGATTCCTTTGCGCTTAGGAGCTTAATTTGAGGGGATAAGGGAGAAAAGCTCAAAGAGATGAGAGCTTCGGTGCTGATAACGTGTTAGGAAATAGATTAAATTGAGTAACCATTCTACATAGCTTTGGTACTCTATATATTCATATGGAGTGGAATACAAATATCATGGGATACCAAAAGACATGGTAAACCAAAAGACCCTCTCATTAAGCTCACTAATGGAGGGACTAAATGGAGGGATAATGATGAGGGGAGGCTAAAGGCCTCCCTCATTGATAACAAATTCATGCTTATTCCATGCTTAGATAAATGGCAAAGATTGCGAGCGTCAATTTTGGTGTTCTCGATGTGGTTGGAAAAAATTACTTGAGCTAGCAGCTAGACCTAAAGTTCCATCTGCGCTCATAGGGCATAAGTCACACAATTCATGCTCCAGCTACAGCTGTGACAACTGATGAAGGGACTTCTACTGTTAGAGTCTCTGATGTAGAGAAGGCGAACGCCATTATCTATATCAGGAGACATATTGATTGGACCCTGAAGGCCGAATATCTAACAATGGAAGACCCTCATGAACTGTGGACATCACTTGAGGACAGATACAAACATCGGAAAGATGTTATCCTCCCTCGTGCACGTTATGAGTGGGAAAATCTCCGACTTCAGGACTTAAAGTCCGTAGCTGAGTATAACTCAGCTCTCTATAGCATCACATCACGCCTGAAGTTGTGTGGTGACCAAGTCTCGGAAACCCGCATGCTTGAGAAAACATATACATCCTTCCATGAGAAAGATGCTATTCTCATGCAACAGTATCGTGAACGTAAGTTCACGAGGTACTCTAATTTACTCTCATGCCTTCTTATGGCAGAGCAGAACAGAGACCTCATACTGGCAACTCATAACCTACACCCAGCTGGCTCTGCTCCTCTCCCTGAAGCTCACACAGTTTCTTCCCAGAAGATGAAGAACAAGCACAGAAGAAGATTCAACAAGGAAAAAGCTGCAAAGAAGCAGACCAGAGCTCCTCTCTAAAACAAAAATAATGAGGGGAAGGAAAAAATATGTGGAAGAGGAACACCTCTGACCTGACGTCTGCTCCCAATAAAAACTGGGAAGACAAATGCCACAGATGTGGAATGACTGGACATTGGTCCAGGGTCTGTCGTACTCCATGCCACCTCCAAGATTTGTATATGGCAAGCCTGAAGACTTCTGCAGAAACAAATCTGGTGGACATACAGCCTCCAACTCGGTTCAACACCGAGGATTTCGAGAATGAAGACCTCCTTGACTAAAGCAAATTTAGTCATCTTATCATCCTTTATCATTAATTTTTTAAATGAATATTCAATTATATCCTTCTTTATCTTGATTATGAATCCAACGTGGTTTTACTTTTCAATAAAACTTTTTACATTTGTTTCTAGAGCTAGAGATGAATTGTGACTACCTAATGGATAGTGCCTCCGTGCACAAGATCATGCTTGATAGATGCTAAAGCATCATTAATTATAATGATCCCATCACTACGATTTCGGGACTAAATAAAATAATCGAAGGATCAGGTGAAGCAATTTTATTGCTCCTACACCAAACACAAGTTATAATAAAAGATGCTATTTTCTCCAATAAGCAAACAGAAATCTATTAATTTTCAAGGACACCTGTTTAAACAGATATTACTTGGAAACTAATGATTTCATTAGTGTTGAATAATTGTATGGTATTCGTCATAAGGATGATATTAAAACCATCCTAGAACATTTTAAAGGACTCCCATAGAGCCTTTATCAAACATACATCCAATCTATAGAAGCTAATCTGATATAGCACCAGCAGTGTTCTACATCATCAGAATTCAGTCTCTGGCAATTATAGACTAGGTCACCCAGGATCGGTAATGATGTACTGCATCATAACCCACTCCCGTGGACATAAATTGAGGAACCTAAAGATTCTTCAGAAGGGTGATTTTCCTTGTCCCCTCAGTTATAAGTTTAAAATTAATCAGGAGACCGTCCCACCTGAAACTGGGGTTTTGAATCTCCTGCTTCTTGGAGAAAATACAATGAGACATTTGTGGGCAGATTCACCCATCAAGTTCTCCATTTCGGTACTTTATGGTACTGATAGATGCATCTTCATAAAATTATTCTCCCTACTAGTCTCACAAAACAAAAGCCTGAAGCTTCTGAGTCCATTTCTTAGGATACTAAGTCTTTGTCTCAATATGATCCGCGTACTAATCTATATGAAGATGGGATCCTGAAGATACTTCATATTCAGAATACTTTTACTACCGGACAAATTTACTGATAAACCGAAGATTATCAAATCGCACGTCGTTGCTGCCAATACGCCAGCTAGGACTGACATCCCCAAAGATGGGTGCATTCCACCGGCAGCAGAATCAGCCCTACCTCAAATAAAAAGAGGACGACCGCCTTCGCCAAGGATAAATCCCCTCGTAAGAGGAATATGCCTGGAGAAATAAAGAATATCCCACCATAGGATGCTGAGCTCGGACTAGTAACCTCTCCCATCCTTCAGTCCCCCGAAGAGGACAATAGAGGAGAAATATAATTAAAATTCGTATGTACTGGGGAGGTACTGAACAGAAAAAGCACTATCGACGACGACGACTTCACGTTCGATATTGTTGTTCACGTCGCTAATGTTGACGATGATATTGATCCACTATCTCTAGCTGAAAACAAACGTAGAGATTGGCCAAAGTGGAATGAAGCAATAGGAGTAGAGCTGGACTCATTCTTGAAACACAAAGTCTTTGGACCAGTAGTCCAAACGCCAAAAATGTGTAAATCCTGTGGGATACAAGTGGTATTCGTAAGGAAAATAAATATGAACAATCAGATCGTATGCTACAAAGCACGGCTTGTAGCTCAGGGATTTTCCCAACGACCGAGGATAGATTATGAATATACTTCCCCGGGTTATGGATACGATCACATTTTCGATTCATAATAAGCTTAAATGGAAGGCCTAGAAATGCAGCTCATGGAAGTTGGGACTGCATATCTAACATGGAAATATAGATAAAGATATCTATATGGAACTTCCTGATGGTTTCAAAATACCAACATAAATAAAATATAGACATCGGGACGTCTATTCTGTTAAGCTGCAAAGATCATTATATGGTCTTAAGAAATTGGGAAAAATGTGGAATAACAGACTGAGTGATTTTCTTGTTTCACAAGCTTTCACCAATAATGAAGTCTGCCTGTGTATTTTAACCACGGGAACATCATTTGTAATAATAGCCGTCTAAGTAGACGACTTAAACCTCATCGGATCACCCGCAGAGATTGATGATATATCTGCAAGCCTCAAACTAATGTTTGAAATGAAAGACCTAGGCAATATTTAGTCTTGGCTTACAGATAGAAAACCTCAGCGGAGGAATCCTGAAAAATTACTGAAAAATTTCCAAATGGGATAAATGTCATCCTCTAAGTACATCCATGGTCGTTTAGATCCTTGGATGTACATAAGGACCCCTTCAGTTCGCTAGAAGAGGGTGAGGAAATGTTAGGTCCTGAAGTACCTTATCTTAGTGCCATTGGAGCACTTATATATCTGGCTAACTGTACGCGTCCCGATATAGCGTTCTCAATAAATCTTCTAGCCAGATATAGTGCAGCGCGCACAAAACACCACTGGAACAGAGTTAAGCAGCTTATGTGCTACCTCCAAGGGTCAATTGACCTGGGATTATATTTTCCTAAAGGTGGATCTTCCACTTTAATTGGTTATGCAGATGCAGGTTACAGGTCTGATCCTCACACCAAGAAATTACAGAATGGAAATCTGTAAAGCAAACCACTACAGCTATCTCTTCCAACCACTCCGAGCTCCTCGTGATCTAGGAAGCAAGCAAAGAATGTGTATGGCTTCGTTCAGTGATTCATCACATCTTAATGACTATCGGACTGAAGACTGTTGACCTTGAGCCAACCACGATATTTGAGGACAATGCATCATGCATAGCTCAACTACAGACTGGTTTCATCAAGGGTGATAAGACGAAGCACATATCTCTTAAATTCTTCTGGACGCTCGACCTACAAAAGGAGAAGCAAGTCGAAATACAACAGATTCAATCTTGTAATAATTTAGCTGATTTGTTCACCAAGGTTCTGCCTAGATGTAGTTTTGTAAAGCTTGTAAAAGAAATTAGGATGAGACAGCTGAGAGACCTACAAGCCTGAAGCTTGTACGGATTAGGGGGAGTAACCTGTGTGTTGTACTCTTTTTCCTTAAGACTGTTGGTTTTTCCCACTGGGTTTTCCACAGCTAAGGTTTTAATGAGGCAAACACATTTACTCTGGATCCAGAAGTATCCACCCCATTAGCATCATGAATCCTGAAGTATTCATATGATATGTCCAAGGTAATGGATGGATAAGGGGGAGTGTTATCAGTAGGGGAGACTTATGGTGTCCCCGTCATTTATCCACCATAAACACCCTACTACATGGTAGTGGGGTGGACCTTTGGTATACTAGAGACCATTGGTCTCCCCTCCTATGATCATGATATAAATAAATGGGACCATTGGCCATTGCCATGGTTGATTGATCTCCAACATCTATATAATTGTTTTCCAATAATATATCCAAAGATTGTTTTCCTATGAAAAATCTCTTAATAGACAACTCTAGACTAGTGACTTTGGATTTCAATATAGCATTTTCACACACAAGCAAGGTGCATTTAATTATGAAATCTCTCTTGTTTTCCTCTTCTTTCTTTTCAAAAGTAATCATTTTTTCTTTAAGCTCATGATTTAGCATGCTAATCTTTTTAGAAAGAAATTCATTTTTAGTTTTAAGTTTAATCAGATCTTGCTTATGCATGCTAATCCCATTTATCAAAGTTGAACAAGAGAGACATTCAGTATTTTTGGGCATGTGAGCTTTCCCCTTTTTCAGCATATTAATAGTAGCGTTACATGCAACAAGTTTTTCTTTCAGGATTTCAATTTCTTTAAAGAAATCACAATTTTCTTGTTGCAATTCAAAGTTACTATCTCTATAGTCATCTACGATAGATTCTAGCTACGATAGATTCTAGCTCATCTATTTTATCTTGCATGTCTTTAAAAATATTTAAAAGTTCAATTTTATTGCAAGATTTTACCTCATTCTGTTTTTCCATTAAGCAGAGGGAGGTGTGCGCAGTTTCCTCTTCGCTATCGTCATCCCACGTAGCTGAAGATTTCTTATTTTCCTTTCCAACTACGAAATTCTCTCCTTGTGGGCAATTCTTCACAATGTGTCCTCCGTTCCTGCATTTATAACAAAGCCTACTCTCAATAGAATTCTTTCTAATAATCTTAGAAGGACAAGAATCATTTTTATTCAAAAGAGCAATACTTCCCTTTTGCATTCTCTTTTCATTGCTAGAGACATGATTGCCGGATGATAGTTTGATTCCATAAGTTGTTTCCAATGTCCTCCAAATATCATGCGTAGAAGATTAATGTGAGATACGATCAAATACTTTTCTATCTAAACCACACAATAAAATATTCATTGCTCTAGCATTTTTAGCACACACATTTCTAGCATCCAAATTCAAAATACTTTCAGGCATAGAATATCCGTTTTCAAAAATGTACCAAGTACCAACATAAACAGATAGCAAATAAGTTTTCATCCTATCCTTCCAAAATATATAATCATGGCCACTAAATAGAGGGGGACAATCAATAGGCATGCCATGAACAAACTTAAATTTTGGGGTTTTTATGATAATTCTAGACTAGATCCTCTAATCTGCTCTGATACCACTTGTTGGATCTGGATCGTAGCCTAGAGGGGGGGGGGGGTGAATATGCTAATAAAAATATTCATGCAACTCACAAATAATCACATGTAGTTATAAGCACAGGCAGAGTAAATAATGAGCAAACACAGATGCACAACAGATTTACCCTGGTTCGGTCGTCCCAACGACCTACGTCCAGCCACCAAAGCAGATACTAGTATTAATAATGTACCAAGTACAACTACAAGCTAGAGCACGATTAGAGAACCTCTCTACGTCTCTACACTCGACAGGCTCTTCAATACCCCACAACACACGTGTTCAACAAGATTAATCCTAGTAAAAGCTTTCTATTGGCTAGTCCCAACTAGCCAAGCCCTCTTGTCTAGACGAACTAGACAAGACCCCAAAACGTAGCAATGGTAAAGTTTCTCCTACATAGATCTATACAACTACACAAAATAATAGTAAAGAGTTTAGAGAATCTCAGTTTGTGTAGCGGCATTCGTCTTTGTCAATCAGTGACGTGCGTTTATATTTTATATATTCATGCACGTCTTCTTTGTGTTTTTCCATTGTTTTCCGTCATCTCGTATCCATTTTCTTGTGATTTCTAGTTTTCTTTCACTTCTTTGTGTTTTTGTGTATTTGCAGCAGATTGCCAGTGTAGGGGACATATAACGAAGATATCATGAGTCTCCGAAGCAACAGGAGGAGTCACACGCGATCCAGGGGGTCAAACGACGAAGATTTCTATTTTTCAGCCATCAACCGATCGGTTGGACACAGCCAACCGATCGGGTGATGCACGCGTGTCCGACCCAGACGGAGGCTGGAGTGAGGAGCAGCTCAACCGACCGGTTCGTTGACCGGTTCAATCCAACAGAGCTCTCGGCCATTTGGAGCTGAATTCCAACCGATCGGGTGACATCTCACCCGATCGATTCATCTGTAGCTGATTTTTCCAAACGATGACCCGTAGAGCTCAACCGACCGGTTCGATGATCGTGCCAAATCGTTAGTGTTCTCTGTCTTTTTGGGGACAATTCCAACCGATCGGTTGAGTGACGAGTTCTCTGTCTTTTTGGGGACAATTCCAATCGATCGGTTGAATACTCAACCGATCGGTTCACCTGATGCTGCATCTCTGCAATCGACGACCCGCTCACTTCATCCGCTCTCCTCAGTGCCCGGTTGAAGCTCCCGAAGCCGACAGCCGAAGCATCAAGCAGCTCACACGATCGGTTGATGCTTCAACCAATCAGGTGACGTCAATTTGTATAAATAGTTGCCCTAGGTTTCAGAAAACGGAGAGTTGTTATTTTTTCTGTCTTTTTCTTGTATGGTGACGGCTGGAATTTTATTGCATTTTGTAAGTCTTCTGATTGCTTTCAAACTTTAGTACTATCTTTATAGCATTGCTACTACCTCATTTTAATTGCTTGATCATGATTTCTACAGTTGATTTTCATTTAGATTGTTTTTAGCTATGATTTGTGAGTAGTTCCCAAATCTGGGATTTTGGTGGAAACCCCTGCGTGGGTTCTCCCTAATATGTCCATAGGACTAGGATTTCGACAGGGATTAGGAATTTAGATGGTTACGTGGGGTGTTTCATTGTCATTGGCGGGAAAAAGACCGCCTTTGACCGTCGGGCCAAGAGGGAATAAACTTGGCGGTTGACTTCCTAGCCACAGCTCACGCCCTTAGCGTAGACATTGAATCCTTGCACGTGGGAACGACAGGATGAGATGTTGGGAGTAATCGTTGCGAGCTTAGTGCTCCCGGAGTCGGTCGGTGTTAATGGACATGGGAATGCCCACCGACCGAATCTGGGTAGTCCAGCATATCATGCTGGGCATGACCAGAATATCGGGCCCATGGGACGCTGGTATCACTCTTAGAGCAACGTCTCACCACTAAACCCTAAATCCAATCGTATTCCTATCCGTAGGTCGTAATAGCGAGAACACATGATAGGGTGGAAACCGAAGTCCTAGAGTTCCTTTTATATTGGTTATCCCTTGCATCTATTTCCCGTGACAACCATCGATCGTTCGGGCTAGCTTACCCATAGGGTGAACCGGTTCCTCTTTGACACAAGCACAACCACGCCTCCCTGTGTTCGAACCCCAAGCCACACTACAACACCGTGCGCTTGCGGTATAAATATTTAAATCTGGTATCCCCAATCCTATTGCACTTTTATGCTCAAAAACTAGGGGACGTCAATCAGCTTAGGTCAGATCGCATCTGACGTGATGTCGTTGCCAACGTCACGTCCTCGCCTCTAGAAGTTACGGCCTAGATGATTTCCCCCTTGAGAACTTGTGGCCTTGATGCTTCTTGTCTTCTATTGTTGCGCAATGTGTTGAGGACCTCTTTGAAGTGTTGCGGAATGTGTTGAAGCTCTCTCCAATGGAACTTGCGGCTAAGGCTTGAAGACTTCAAGTATGTTGCGGCCTTAATGTGTGCTTGGGCTATGGAGTTGCACAAGGAGATTTGGAGAGTAACTTGGAGATGTAGCTTGAGGCCAAGGGCTTGGAGGAGATGAAGAACTTTGGTCTAGGAGATGATGAAATATATGAAGCTATTCAGAATACAGCTCGATATCGTAATGGTGATGGATGCGAAGTTCGTGTCACTCGATAGCGCAAACAAAGAACTCCATAAAGAAAGAAAGAAAGAACTAAAACAAAGGGGAAAACAAATGAGAGAAATATCACTAGGCTTTTGGTATCCTCACTACTGCTTCAGGCACGGAATCAAGCTCATACGTGTCTATGGATCGAATCATCCGACTAGTCGATAATATGTTGTGCGGGCCCTTTACTTCAGTGTCACCTTTTTAGATCACTTAGTAATCAATATATGGGTGTAATGAATGACTAAGGTTGGTTCCACTATCGTGGATCACCGCACCAGGATTGACGACATTACAACCCTATTCGGACGTGAGGGGACTTCTCATGATGATTGCCACTATCGTGGATCACCGTGTCTATCGAATTTTCATCACCCCCGAGGATATCAAACCACAACATAACTCTACGGCTCCCTCGACTCCTAGCTACGTTGTAGCAGGGGCAATATCTTGGATCGCTATCAATGCCACCATCGTGGATCCTATTGATATGGAATACCCTTGATTATTGGGTTTATCCTAGGGTAAGTTCATCAACCACCAAGAGTTATCAATTCAAGAGTTCTAGGGTTTTCGATTCCTAGAACCGATTGTTTCAAATCACTTCCCTAGGCTAAGTTCCGTTCCCAACATCCAAAGAACACCCAAAAAATCGAGTTGGGTTTGTTGCCAATATCTTAGATCACTATCCCAACAAATACGATGCACTAGCATTAGGATTCAACCTAACCCTAGCAATAGAACTACTCTAGCATAGCACATATCATGAAATCATTAGAGAACATTGCTAGCATAATAAAAACGACAAATAATTGAAATAGAATTAAAGAGATCAAGAGTACTTAGCTGATTACAATGAAGGAGGGGCCTAGGGCATGGCCTAACTCCACAGAAAAGCTCCATGAACACTAACCCTAAAACTAATTGAGAACAAGAAGAACTAAAGAGGGCTCCCTCCAATTGATGGCTGCCACCTCCCTTAAATATTCCCCTTCAAAACCCTAGAAAACCTAAAAGAAACCCCCCAAAACCCGTAGCAAATTGGGTAAAACCCGTTAGCAAATCGCTAACTTAAGTTGTGGGGCCAGACAACTCGGATCGAGTAGCCTGGCACTCGGTCCGAGTGGCCATCAGTTGTGTCCGAGTGTAAATTCCAGCCCTACACTGCCATCTTGTAAAACTTCCACAGATTTCATCCGACCTCCGTTTCGCACATTTCTTGGCGGCTTTGGAACCTTCATGAAGTCTACTATCCATGAAAAATATCATTAAAAAATACTTTGCTCACTTGCACGATAGCATATCTTAAAAGAGTGAGAGGTTGTCCTAAAACTGGCGGCTTTATCTCACTCGACCGAGTGCGGTTGCAACTTAGACCGAGTGGCAAGTCCATTCGGTCAAGTTCAGAGGGTCGATACCTGTCTTGAAAACATCGATCTACCATAATTTTTACTCGACAGAGTGGCAATGCACCCAGCCCGAGTACCTTTTGCGCTCTTCAGATGCCAAGACAAACTTCATTATTTGTTCGTTTACACCTACTCAGACCGAGTGGGCAAGTCCACTCGGTCCGAGTGGACTCAAAAAAGCTGATAGAAGCTGCGGCTTGCTTCTCCTTCTCTTCTCCTTCTTTCCTATCAAATCTCCTTCTTTGGCATTCTTCTTTAGTACATCAAACATGTCTTCATGAGTCTTCTTGGTGCTCCCGCTTTGCCTATCATTCACTTGACTCCAAATTGCTCTAATATCGCTCCAAATCCCTGAAATACAACAAAACGCTCTCAAAGTCAAATAGTCCCAAATAGTTGTATACAAAGCGTATAAAATGAGCAATTGGAGGGCGAAATACATCATGTAAATTTGCGACTAATCATGTAAAATAGGAGCATATCATCGATCGGTATTTGTTATAAGTTTTTTGGGATTAATTTTTTTTTTTTAATAATTTTTTGTGATTTTCTTATGGTTTGCCTGATATGTATTTTCGGTATTTCCAGTATTTCTAGTATTTTCGGTCGTTCGTCGAGCAAAAACATAAATAATTTTATTTTATTTGTCATGCGTAGAGTAAAAAGTAAAAGCGATCGTGCACAGAGTAAAAAGTAAAAGTGGTCGTGTGCAGAGCAATTTGATAAGTGCGCATAGTAACTCCCAAACTATATACTTATCGAAAAATTAATATTGAACTTATTAATATAGTAATATGTTTCATCCTTTTCATGAAGGTTCAACAACAAATTGATAGAGGTGTACATCTATCAGATGACATTTGAAGCTAAGCCAGATGTCCTCATGGCACTGTGCATCATTATAGAGGGTATTGTATCAGTGATTTTAGATTTAATACCATTGAAGTCAAGAAGGAACTATAGTGGAATCTTCTCCTCTTTTCCTCAATTACCGTATGCAAGTAGCAAAGATCAACAACCAAAAGAAAGGCTGATCTTCTACTATGGACAAATTGAAGATGTTGCTGAAATTTTTTATGGCTATAAGAAGGACGTTATCTAGGTGTTGTTTAAGGTTCATTGGTGTGAGCAGGGTAAACAGAAGGACCCAAATGGCTTCACTATCATAAATCTAAACAAGGAAATCTACAAGAATGACAAGTACATGCTTGCTACACATGCCAAACAATGTTTTTATGTAAAAGACATAATGGTAGACAATGCTTGGGTTGTTCTTAGAAATCTACCAAGAGCATATGCATTCGAAGATGTTCCTAAAGATGATAATGAAGATGACGACAACGTTGTATTCTTAGCCGATGAAGTTGTGGTCGAGTTTCCAACCGAACAAAATAATGAAACGGCTGAAGACATTACACTATTGCATATCGATATTCCTAACTTGGAGTTCCAGGCAAATGTCATTGAAGATGACGACAACGTTGTAATCATAACAAAAGAAAGCCCAAGTATTGATTTAAGAATCAGAGTAAAAGATCTTTCATCTAGTGTTTGGAATCGATCATAAAGGTCTTCAACATCAAAATCTTGAATTCGCTTTTATATTACTAAACAACATGCAAAAAAAATGTTACTGAAGTTAGCTTAATTTTCTAAATGTAACTGAGATTGCTAAACACCATGACATAAAAATAATGGAATTGATTTGAGCTTTGACAACCATTTATCAAATTGTCACACTAGGGTTACATGTATTACAATCCAAAATAGAATTACTCCTATTATTTTCCTCTCAGTTTATTACTTTATCCATTAAAGAGTACTAATGTAAAAAAGTTATACATGTTAATGTAAATGAATATATATTGCATGCATCCTTGTAAATGATGCATGCAATTATTTTCTAAAACCAAAAGAGACATCACCATAAATATTTCTTCTAACACTTACTAAAATCTAAATGAGACATGCCACATGGCGGGCCACACAAAAAATTTACAAGGCAACCATTCACTTTTTAATTCAATATGATATTGATTGGAACTTTATTTTTCAAATGCACTTTCCATATGTTGCAACATTCAATCCTCTTTACCGAAATGCATATGCTGTTAAATTACGATGTATCAAAAAATGCATATGCTGTTTGCCGACCGTACTGCAATTCTACTTCTAATTTTTCTGTTTTTTAGGGTTTTCGGGGGGGGGGGGGGGGGGGGTGGGGGGGGGGGGTGTGTATTAGCATTGACATGAAAAGTGATCAAATTCTTAGTAAAATATTTTGAAGTGTAGATGAAGAGATTTAAACAGGCTTTTACAGATTTGGGTCATCTTCCTTCTCTCAGCCCATAGAGAAAGGTGTGCATATATGTGTATTATATTATGTCTGTAGCTTAATTTTCACATATTAATACGTTGTATGACTAAATGCTTAATTCATGCATGTCAGGCCATCACACTCTAGTGGGTTAGGCCATAGTCCCCTCCTCTCAGCCCGGTATGCATATATGTGTATTATATCATGTCTGTAGCTCACTTTTCACTTTTTACTTCAATAGATGACTAAGTGCTAAATTCATGCATTTCAGGCACATCCTCTTAGCACACAAAGACAGGTATGCGTATATGTGCATTATAGTTATTTGTAGCTTAGTTTTCATCTTTTTCCGCATTTATCATTCATGTGTGACTAATTCCTTTTTTATTATATCGCATGGATGCAGGTGGCTTAGAGGATATACTAGTATGTACTCAGGCCGTTGTCTCCTCCTCCTTTGCTACCTGTCATGCCATACAGGACACTATAAGACTATAGAGTACGTGTCATATGACCCTAGTATAGAGGACACAACTTTACCACATGCCACAGATGATGAGAGGTCGGCACTGTCCTAGATGGCCGTTATGGATGCACGACAGGAGGTGTTAGATTTGTTGGATGGCATGGCAGTTGTTAAGATGATCGCAGCTAAAGAGGACTGCTTCAAGCAAAAGAGTATTAAAATGTATTTTCAATTATGTTAAATAAGAAGAACCGGTTATATAACATTTTATTTATATTGTAAGATAATATCATTTTTCGCAGGCGGGGAGAAGCCACCAAAGACTGGACGAGGGTACAACCTGCCCTCAAACCTAATTCCACTGATGGGCAGCGAGTTGTTGTCTAGTGGAGCCATGCGGCCCACATTGGAAAGTGCGGGCGGGCAAGTTTACGAGTTTTTTAGCTAGCTTGGCAAGAAGGGCCATTATCTTCAACATTTGCCTCAGTTGGAATGAATAAAGATTTGAAGATTTAGTCATATGATGGCAATGCATCAACGTAAGTATGATATATTTTAATTTATTACATTCAATATGTATATAAGATTTAGATGGGGGTTTTCACGTAGACATTACGTGTTGGACAGGAACCAAAACACATTGAAATTCTGCTTCAGGCAAATACATGATGTATTGGTCTAGTTGTGTAAGGGTCTTAAGGGGAGGATCTGGGCATGTTACCCAGAAGATTGGGAGCGTTGGTGGCATACGGACCCTCGAGCAGATCCCCACCAGTTCTTTAGATCTTGTACCAATTGGGTGTTGGCTGATGTGAAGCTATGATTCAATTTTTGTCCCTTTTAATATATTTTATATATCCATTTACCTGACATGCTTTTTAAAAAGAGGATTATGGATATCGCCAAGGCGAACCGCGAAAAGCCACGAGAATATGAGCCTCATGTCGTCTCCAAGAGCTACACTAGACATGCCTATGATTTGGCGCGACATGTTATATGTTCAATTTTAAATTTGAGCATATATTATGTTATAATGGAATATGTGTCTAATTATTTATCTATTTTTTTAGGACAAACCGGGGTTGGAGCCATTTATGGAGAGTACACTTACTCAGGCCCACCCCAAGTATATTAATATGAATAAGGTGGAGAAGAATAAGAAGATACTAGTAATTAATAACTTATGTTTAATTATATTGCTCATATTACAGATACTTTTACTATTAGATGTATTTGTTTCATCACAATCTACATCAGGCTACAGAAGACCTGAGGACACACTCTAGGCAGGCTTTAGTTGCTCTGGCCCACTCACCAAGGTGGATAAGGACGCCCTCATTGAAGGGGTACTAGGAGGGAAGATGAAGAACTGGTATCAGCTTCGAGATTCAGAGAACATAGACTATGGATAGTCGACTGGTTCGTCCTCAATAGGTCCTAAGACTACCCGATGCCCAGAGCCCACTGATGCACCAGCGGGCATGCAGAAGGTCACCACCACGTTGACCAAGCTTGTGGATAGGATGGAGTAGTTTGACCAGAAGTATAGTTTATTCCTAACCTGCATGCCTCCAGAGATGCATAAAAAATAACAGTGGCTCCGTACTGATCCTGTAATAATTTCTATTAATTATTGAATTATAAGATTGTAATGGTATTTAATTAGGATTAGTGTTAGTTTATGGGTGGAGAAGGGAGTTATATGATATAAGAAACTTAAAATGTGTTACAGGATACTTTTATATCATATTTGTATCATATACGATGTATACATATGATACATATATATAATATATGATTTACATGATATGTATCATTTACGTATATGATACATATACTATACATTTTGCTGGCATATTTATCTAATACGTAGAAGTTGATCTCACATTAAACCTAAAATATGCAAGCTCATATGAATAAGTCAGAAACGTAATCTCAAATACATTTATGTATCAAATGTATCATATCTCAAATACATAATGTGATTCATGAGTTGCTATGGAAATTTTAATATATTTTATTTGTCTTAATATTAATTCCGCAACTAATATATCAGACTTTCCAGTAAAGTATTACCATTAGCATGTAAGGTGTCGCTTTCAGCCATGGTCATTTATGCATATATTTACATATGTTATAGCCCTCGTGCCTGAATTTTAAAGGTCAATGGAGATGGCTCATGTCATTATAGCTACTAAAGTCAACACTAAACGTGATATACTAAGAATATAAAAAATATAAAATTGATGTCACATAAGCTCCTCATAATTAAGTCTCTCTATATTGGCTTAGATTTGATCTTAATACACACCGTATATGTTTCCACTAGTACATCTTTCAAAGTTTCACCATGAAGAATTAAGTACATAAAGTGGATGAAATAAATAGAAAGTTAAAGTTCATCCTATGAGCTTAGGTATTCTAAGGCCCAACGAGTAACTAAAATTAGTGAATGCAGATGATGATGTGGCATGCCCAATTGGAAGCCCAATCGGGCTTTGGGTATGCCCATTCTCATCCCTACCAACGAGAGACTTCAATGAAGAACTACATGTACATACATAATGTTTTGAGAAAAACTATCCGATGATTAAGGTGCCCGTGTTTGAAAGCTAATTATCTTCCCATCAATCCAATTTACACTAAAGAAGGAAAAGAATGTATAATGATATGTCTAAAGAATAAAATGTAATTCCAAAAATGTGTAATGATTGGTGATCAAATTTCTATTACCATAAAAGCATTAAACATTTTACGACCCAATGCATGCACAAACAACATAGGAATCATATGATTTTTTATCATCTATATTTATGGGAATTTTGATCAACTTTCATCCAAAAATACATGAAAAGTAGACTTTTTGATTGCCATGGAAGAAAAGTATGTCATACGACACCATATTATTCATTTTCTCAAATACATTTAATAAAGTAGATAAAAATCTCAAGAAGCTTTAAATCAGATATTGCAAATTAAAGACAACAAAAAAAAATCCTAAAATATTACTTTCTTTTTATCTTAAAATACCTACGAATATAAAAACAATTAAATTGACGCTAATATGGGTTTTTGTCATATATGTATCATATGTGTTTTATACATATGATACATATATATCATATGTGATAAATATGTTATATGATATGCATATAGCGTATATGATATTTTTAACAACACGTCCCTTAATAACCAATGTAGCATATGTAGCATATTATGTATTATATACACTATGCTACACCACATCTACTATTAGGGTGTTACTATGCACACAGCCCTAATTGATTCTTACATAGACCTACTTGGTGCATGTGCACACAAATTAATTCAAAAATCATACTTTTACTTTTCTCATGTACCATTTTTTTTACTTTGTCCCCATATTATGTATCTCATCCTCCTCACCCACGTCCATGCCGTCGCCAGTTACCACACCCCCTAATCATTCGTCCCACTCCCCATGCCACCACATCCCTCACTCTCCCCCCTCTTGTAGTGCTTGCAGGCAAGTAGCTACAAGCATGCAAGCAGTTGCTTGCCTGCTTGCTGCAAGCAGTTGCTTGCCTGTAAGCTACTTTTAGCAAGCAGATGCCGGGGGAAGGGAATAGATTTTGTGTGTGTATGTGTGAGGGTTATTGTTTTTTTAAAGTTATGTGGCATTTGATTCATTATTTATAAAATGCGTGTATTTGTAAGTAGTTATTTTTTTTTGAACTTTTTTCAGGAACCACGTATGCATGACGGAGCCTAGGAGGGTAGAAACGACGGTGGCAGGCCAGAGGGTGAAGGAGATCTATAGTGAGAGTTTTTTATCTTTTCTTGTTGTATATGTTGTATATATGAGATTGGTTGTGTGAGGTGGTATTATGTGAGTTTTGTATATGGAGATTGTGGATGTATCTTGTATATCTTTTATACAATTGGTGAAGTTGTCCTAGGTGGAGGCTAAAGTGTGACTAGGGCGCCACCCACAACATCACCCCTCCACCCCACCTCACCCTCCACCTCACCAAAAAATTCACCCCCAAACCACTTATTTACATGTTTGCCATCCCCCCAAAAAAAACCCTCCCAAACTCACTTATTTACATGTTTGGCATTCACCCCAAAAACAAAAAAAACACCCGCTTATTTACATGTTTGCAATCCCAAGGTTTTTTGCATTTTAACCCCCGGACTTTGCACTTTTTGCCCCCGACGATACCGGCACGCACACCAACATTTCTCACTCCTTTCGGTTGCGCACGTTCACCGCATCCTCTTCGTGCCTCTTCGTGAGGTTTTTTGCTCTGTGCATTGTGTGCAAAAGTTATTTCTAGCTTGTTGATATTTAATGATGGTTTTATATATTTCCATTTAAAAGTTGTATTTTGGTAATTTTGAATGTTCAATTTTCTTGGAATTTTGCTTTTACATGGATTTTTTAATTTTTTTCAAATTTTTTAAAAAAACAATTAAACACGTATATTGGCCACAGACACTACCATGTCTAATGATATATAGCCACAGACAAGGGGGCCACAGACAAGGGGGCCACAGATGTCTGTGGCTATTAGCTATTAGCCATAGTTTAAGGCCATTGGAACGGTCGTGGCTAATGGATATTAGCCACGGATAAGCCGTGGCCAATTACAAATATCAACCATGGCTTATCTGTGGCTATAGAACATTAGCCACAAAATAAAGGACATGGCTATGATCTTATAGCCACGGAAGGATCGTGGCAATGGTTTCACAATTGCCACAGCCTATCCATGGCTAATGCCTAGTGGCCACGGAATTAATAGGCACGTGTGTCTATGGCAAATAGTCCAGGCTGATGTATCCACCCCTGGACTGTCATTCATTCACCACGAAATTTTTTGCATTAGCCACGACACTTTATGTCATGGATCATTAGCTATGGAATTTTTAAAATTAGCTACAGAGTTTTTTAAATTCCGTGGCTAATGAACCTTAGGCACGGATTTCAACGCATGTCCATATACGCGACAATCCTTCTAAAGCCCTCTTGCAAAATGTTTTCTTTTGCCTAAGTTTTAAAAGCTTCTTTAAAAAAAAAACTTTTGGCCAAAATAGTTTTGATCTATCTAATTTAGATTTCATTTTGATTTTAATTGAGATCAAACTTGTCTTTCCTTAGCCACATTATACATAAAGCTTCAATTCAAAGGCTATATAGGAAGGGAGTACTCCATCTTCAGCATAGCTGTGTAAGTTAGAATCCTCTTGTTTAGGTGGTAAGTTTGAGAAATCCTCATTTGTTTTGAAGTGCTCGGTGTGTGAGAAAAATCCTCATTTGTGAGGTGTTGAAAATCATCTTGTAAAGAGGTGTTGTTGAAATCCTTTAGTTGTAGAGGTGTGTTGGAAAGTCCTTTTGTTGAAGATTTGAAGAGGAGATAACGGTTAGATCATGTAGACATAAAGTTGAACACTACATGGCTGTGAATAGTGTTTAAGAAATAAAAACTTAAACTTAAAATTAAACCCTCTAATTCTACCTAAAATTTCAATGAATGTTACCCTACTGGGATCTTAATCAATAAAATACTAACTTACAAATATTATTCAACAAACTATAAAGAACAATTACAAGTAGAGAAATAGCATAATGGAGTGAACACGATATGAGCAATGCGAACACAAGAGATATATCCTGATTCATCTACTCTCGGAATACGTCCAATCCCAAGTCATTCATGGATTAAATCCCCTAATCACTCCCAAAAGAGAAAATATTAAGCTAGCCTTATTTTCATATGAAATCATGATGGAGGAGGACTCCTCCTCAAATATGGAGATATCAAAAGGACATCTTGATTGAAAACATGGCTATGCAGAATTTCTATTCATCACAAAAAGGCTACAGAGGATGTTGCTCCAAGGAAGAGTCCTAGTTGAATATAAAATCTTCAATTAATTCAATCCTAAACTAATCAGGATTGGTCTGAAGGGGACTACTAGTAGTGCTATATCACCCAACTAAGAGCTCATAGACCCATAACAATTACAGGCCCAAATATGAAGCACCACAAACTTTATCTAGCCTGATCTAGAAGAAGATGGATGACCCAGCTACAAAGTTGAAGTACTAAAACATCCTATCAAAATCTTTTATAGCCCTCCAATTTGAAAGTAGGTGAGCTCATTCTCAATATCTCTCTTTTTTACTTGCATATATATTATATATCCTTTTGGGTTCTCATTGGAACGTTAGAGGAGTCGAAGCTAGTGTTTCCAACTAGCTTCCGTCTGGTTTCGACTCGCTAATGTCCTTGACTATTGTTGGGCATATAACGTGAGACTACCCAATGACAGTTCGAGTAAGAATCCACTTGGGTCCGACTACGCACGACGATATCGCAAACGTTTCATCTTTGAACAAATACCAAATGCAGCATGAACTGAATATACAATCACAGACGGTGTGAATTACCTACATCCGTTTGCAGCCTAACTAAGGCTCATAAAATCATACAACACCCAAAGGAAAGCTTCCAAGTTTCTACCCGGAGAGGGATTTCATTGAGAAAAAGTAACATGGAACATCATGCCTTTCTATCTGTTTGCTAGAGAGATCTATCCCCGAACTAATTTGATAGTTTTTTATCTGACAACATTCAGTCTGCAAATATTTACAACAAAAAGAAAGCGAAAAGGCTATACATGCTCAAAAACTCCTACAATTCATGAGGGATGACCCCAAAAGAACTGACCTCTTATTTCTCCCTCTTCCTCCGGCTCCGATCCCCATTCTCTCTCTTTGGCAACGAGTAGAGATCCGAAATCAGACGGTACCTATGATTCCATCGCTTCGGCCCCATCTCTTCCTCTTCAAAATCGGCGAACGATATCAACAACGGGGGCTTCACGGCCGCGGACACGGGGGTGGTCGACGTGGAGAGGGAGCACGACGCGTCGTTGGCCGTGTCGCCGCTGCTCTCGCTGAGCTGAACCAGCTGCTCCGCTGCGAACAGCTCGGTGGCCGTGAATTCACAACGCAGAGGCGGGATTTGGGCCGGGGTTTTGATGGATCGGTTGAGCCTGGGGTTTCGCATGGCTGCTTCAAACGCCGCGGCCATTTCTTGGCTCTTCGTTCCTTTGCGTTGCGTTTGTGTGGCTGGTGATGTCGTTTGTCGCGTGAAGTATGCTTTTATAGAAAGTTGGAACCTGACTCGCAATTAGACTTGTCGGAATACATATAGAAACTTTGCTGTGAATTTTTTTAATAAAAGAATTCATTTTAGATTACATAGGGGTTAATCCGTTTAATTTGGCGTCATATTATATATTATCAAGATTGGGGCTAAACCTCCCCCAAACAAGTGAACAATACATAATTGACGCGTGTTTCTTTGGAACGGTTTAATTAAATGAATTTGGGGTTCGGGGAGCTGGGCGAGCAATAGTCTGACTACTGAATTTTGATTTGGTCTTCGCTAGATTATAACATCGCTTTCTCCCGTTTCCCCCCTAACCATGGTCCAAGTCCAAGCGTAGGGCTTTTGAATAATAGATCGTTAGTTAGTGTTAACACACAGCGGACAACACAGATCGATATAAAAGACCAGAAGTTCGATATATAATTATGTAACTCGGAGCAAGTATTATGTCGTTAAACCAGCTTAGAAATTATAGATTACTGGTGACCACACGCCCATTGCCAATAAAGTTCTAAAGGTATAAAAGACATAATAAGTCCAATAAGGCTTGACCAAAAAGATGGAGGGCATGTTTGTGAAGTTGAATTACTAAGACAACCCTTTAAAATGTTATGTATCGCCCTACCATCTGGGAGGATGTCAGCTCCTCCTCATTCTCAACTCTCCCTCATTATATATATTTCTCCTTTGTGTTCTCAGTAGAGCGTCGGAAGAGTCGAAGCCGATGCCTTCGTCCCAGTTAAACTCACTGTCGTTTTTGGCTGTTGTGGTATATGCCGATCACATGACTATCGTCTGACACGTTGAGGATGTTGCTTGGAGCTAGTTGCACACTATAACATTATTGGCACTGTTTGTAGGAATATGAACACTACCATATATGCCACAAGCAACACTTGTGGAAGAGCCCAAGAAAGTAGGGAGGGGCATGCCATCCACGACCTTATGTGGTAAGAGAATGGTGATGAACATGATACGCCGTTAATATTTCCACCACCACTCTTACATAACGTTGGAGGCATCCAATACCCTATAGAAGTAGTTACATGTATAATTCGTCGCTTTGTAGGGGTTACTCACCCAAGTATTACAGCAATAAGCCCATCATAACACCCAACACGGTACTTAGCAATAGTAGAGTCAGGATTTCACCAAACAGGATGTATACTCATACTATGCTCCACCTAGCAACTTCGATCTCCACATTCAAGTCAACATCAGGTCGCAGATCCAACATTCAAATCCTAATAGTGGAGGTGCTTATAACATCCTTTATAGATTTGATACATTTGTCCCAGGTGGAGGGAAAAGTGTGACTAGGACAAATGTTGCATCACATCACCCCCTCCACCTCATCCTCCACCTCACCCAAATCCCCATCCAATAATTTACATTTTTGCCATCCCCTCAAAAAAAACCCCAACCTCACTTAAATACATATTTGCCAATCATCCTAAAAAACCAAAAAGTCACCCACTTATTTACATGTTTGCTACCCCTACGGCTTTTTGCGTTTTAACCCCTGGACTTTGCACTTTTTGCCCCCTCGATGATACCAGCACGCACAACGAGATTTCTCACTCCTTTTCGGTCCCACGCGTTCACCGCAACCTCTACGTGGGGGTTTTTTGCTCCGTGCATTGTGAGCACGGGTTATTTCTAGTCCATACATATACTTAGAACCAAGGGATTGGTCCTTTTGCAACCAATGCTAATGTGGAACGTCATGATGTGAAGTTAAAGTTACTTCGTGACAAGCTTGACAAGATGTATAAAGAGAAGAAGAAGAAGCTAGGAGATCTTGGAATCTAGCTCCATGAATCACCATTCACACAGAATATAATGGAGGCCTCCTTGCCAATGGACTTTCACCTCCTGAAGCTTAAAGTGTGTGATGGCACCGGTGACTATGTATCACACGAGCATCGATACATGGATGTTATGTATCTTCATAATATTAATGAATCAATACAATGTAGCGCCATCTCCAGCGTGTTGTTAAATGTGTCACACGACTAGTTTGAAACTCTAAAAATATAAAGCATTTCTAGTTTCCATGAATGCACCAAACTTTGTTTCTTAGTAGCTCATCACGGTTAGGAAGAGAAAGCACTCATCCTTCCAGTATATCAGTATACAATATAGTTAACTGGAGACATTGTGTAAATATATCAAGCACTTGTGGAAGAGCCCAAGAAAATAGGGAGGGGCAGGCCAGCCACGACCTTATGTTGTAAGAGAATGGTGATGAACATGATACTCCGTTAATATTTCCACCACCACTCTTACATAACATTGGAGGCATCCAATGCCCTATAGAAGTAGTTACATGTATAATTCGTCGTCTTGTAGGCATTATTCACCCAAGTATTACATCAATAAGCCCATCATAACACCCAACATGGTACATAGCAATAGTAGAGTCAGTGTTTCATCGATCAGGATATATACTCATACTATGATCCATCTAGCAACTTTCAATCTCCACATTCGAGTCAACATCAGGTTGTCGATCCACTATTCAAATCCTAATAGTGGAGGTGCTTATAACATCCTTTATACATTTCATGCATTTGTCCTAGGAGGAGGGAAAAGTGTGACTAGGACAAATGTCGCATCACATCACCCCTCCACCTCATCCTCCACCTCACCCAAATCCCCATCCAATAATTTACATTTTTGGCATCCCCTCGAAAAACCCCTAACCTCACTTAATTACATGTTTGCCAGTCATCCTAAAAAACCAAAAAGGCACCCACTTATTTACAAGTTTGCCACCCCCACAGTTTTTTTTGCGTTTTAACCCCCGGACTTTGCACTTTTGCCCCCTCGATGATACCAGCACGCTCACCCACATTTCCCACTGCATTTCCATTCCACGCGTTCACCGCATCCTCTTCGTGGGGTTTTTTTGCTCCGTGCATTGTGTGCACGGGTTATTTCTAGTACATACATATAGTTAGAACCAAGGGATTGGTCCTTTTGCAACCAATGCTAATGTGGAATGTCAGGATGTGAAGTTAAAGTTACTACGTGACAAGCTTGACAAGATGTATAAAGGGAAGAAGAAGAAGCTAGGAGATCTTGGAATCTAGCTCCATGAATCACCATTCACACGGAATATAATGGAGGCCTCCTTGCCAATTTGACTTTCACCTCCTGAAGCCTAAGGTGTGTGATGGCACCGGTGACTAGGTATCACACGAGCATCGATACTTGGATGTTATGTAGCTTCATAATATTAATGAATCAATACAATGTAGCGCCATCTCCAGCATGTTGTTAAATGTGTCACATGACTAGTTTGAAACTCTTAAAATATAAAGCATTTCTAGTTTCCATGAATGCACCAAAATTTGTTTCTTAGTAGTTCATCACGGTTAGGAAGAGAAAGCACTCATCCTTCCAATATATCAGTATACAATATAGTTCACTGGAGACATTGTATAAATATATCAAGCACTTGTGGAAGAGCCCAAGAAAATAGGGAGGGGCATGCCAGCCACGACCTTATGTGGTAAGAGAATGGTGATGAACATGATACTCCGTTAATATTTCCACCGCCACTCTTACATAACATTGGAGGCATCCAACGCCCAATAGAAGTAGTTACATTCATAATTCGTCGCTTTGTAGGCATTATTCACCCAAGTATTACATCAATAAGCCCATCATAACACCCAACATGGTACATAGCAATAGTAGAGTCAGGGTTTCACCGATCAGGATGAATACTCATACTATGCTCCACGTAGCAACTTTCGATCTCCACATTCGAGTCAGCATCAGGTCGTCGATCCAACATTCAAATCCTAATAGTGGATGTGCTTATAACATCCTTTATACATTTGATGCATTTGTCCTAGGTAGAGGGAAAAGTGTGACTAGGACAAATGTCGCATCACATCACCCCTCCACCTCATCCTCCACCTCACCCAAATCCCCATCCAATAATTTACATTTTTGTCGTCCCCTCATAAAAACCCCAACCTCACTTAAATACATGTTTGCCAGTCATCCCAAAAAACCAAAAAGGCACTAACTTATTTACAAGTTTGCCACCCCACGGTTTTTTTTGCGTTTTAACCCCTCGACTTTGCACTTTTTGCCCCCTCGATGATACCAGCACGCAAACCCACATTTCTCACTTCTTTTCCGTTCCATGCGTTCACCGCATCCTCTTCGTGGGGTTTTTTTTGCTCCGAGCATTGTGTGCACGGGTTATTTCTAGTCCATACATATACTTAGAACCAAGGGATTGGTCCTTTTGCAACCAACGCTAATGTGGAACGTCATGATGTGAAGTTAAAGTTACTTCGTGACAAGCTTGACAAGATGTATAAAGGGAAGAAGAAGAAGCTAGGAGATCTTGGAATCTAGCTCCATGAATCACCATTCACACAGAATATAATGGAGGCCTCCTTGCCAATTTGACTTTCACCTCCTGAAGCCTAAAGTGTGTGATGGCACCGGTGACTATGTATCACACGAGCATCGATACATGGATGTTATGTTGCTTCATAATATTAATGATGCAATACAATGTAGCACCATCTCCAGCATGTTGTTAAATGTGTCACATGACTAGTTTGAAACTCTTAAAATATAAAGCATTTCTAGTTTCCATGAATGCACCAAACTTTGTTTCTTAGTAGTTTATCACGGTTAGGAAGAGAAAGCACTCATCCTTCCAATATATCAGTATACAATATAGTTCACTGGAGACATTGTGTAAATATATCAAGCACTTGGGAATAGCCCAAGAAAATAGGGAGGGGCATGCCAGCCACGACCTTATGTGGTAAGAGAATGGTGATGAACATGATACTCCGTTAATATTTCCACCACCACTCTTACATAACATTGGAGGCATCCAATGCCCTATAGAAGTAGTTACATGTATAATTCGTCACTTTGTAGGTGTTACTCACCCAAGTATTACATCAATAAGCCCATCATAACACCCAACATGGTACATAGCAATAGTAGAGTCAGGGTTTCACCGATCACGATGTATACTCATACTATGCTCCACCTAGCAACTTTCGATCTCCACATTCGAGTCAACATCAGGTCCCCGATCCAACATTCAAATCCTAATAGTGGATGTGCTTATAAAATCCTTTATACATTTGATGAATTTGTCATAGGTGGAGGGAAAAGTGCGACTAGGAAAAATGTCGCATCACATCACCCCCTCCACCTCATCTTCCACCTCACCCAAATCCCCATCCAATAAATTACATTTTTGCCATCCCCTCAAAAAAACCACAACCTCACTTAAATACATGTTTGCAAGTCATCCTAAAAAATCAAAAAGGCACCCATTTATTTACATGTTTGCCACACCCACGGTTTTTTGCATTTTAACCCCCCAGACATTGAAATTTTTGCCCCCTCGATGATACTAGCACGCACACCGACATTTCTCACTCCTTTTCAGTTCCACGCGTTCACCGCTTATTCTTCGTGGGGTTTTTTGCTCCATGCATTGTGTGCACGTGTTAATTCTAGTCCATACATATACTTCGAACCAAGGGATTGGTCCTTTTCCAACCAATGCTAATGTGGAACGGCATAATGTGAAGTTAAAGTTATTTCGTGACAAGCTTGACAAGATGTATAAAGGGAAGAAGAACAAGAGGCTAGGAGATCTTGGAATCTAGCTCCATGAATCGCCATTCACACAGAATATAATGGAGGCATCCTTGCCAATGGACTTTCACCTCCTGAAGCTTAAAGTGTGTGATGGCACCGGTGACTATGTATCACACGAGCATCGATACATGGATGTTATGTAGCTTCATAATATTAATGAATCAATACAATGTAGCGCCATCTCCATCGTGTTGTTAAATGTGTCACATGACTAGTTTGAAACTCTTAAAATATAAAGCATTTCTAGTTTCCATGAATGCACCAAACTTTGTTTCTTAGTAGCTCATCACGGTTAGGAAGAGAAAGCACTCATCCTTCCAATATATCAGTATATAATATAGTTAACTGGAGACATTGTGTAAATATATCAAGCACTTGTGGAAGAGCCCAAGAAAATAGGGAGGGGCAGGCCAGCCACGACCTTATGTGGTAAGAGAATGGTGATGAACATGATACTCCGTTAATATTTCCACCACCACTCTTACATAACATTGGAGGCATCCAATGCCCTATAGAAGTAGCTACATGTATAATTCGTCGTTTTGTAGGCATTACTCACCCAAGTATTACATCAATAAGCCCATCATAACACCCAACATGGTACATACCAATCGTAGAGTCAGTGTTTCATCGATCAGGATATATGCTCATACTATGCTCCATCTAGCAACTTTCGATCTCCACATTATAGTCAACATCAGGTTGTCGATCCACTATACAAATACTAATAGTGGAAGTGCTAATAACATCCTTTATACATTTGATGCATTTGTTCTAGGTGGAGGGAAAAGTGTGACTAGGACAAATGTCGTATCACATCACCCCCTCCACGTCATTCTCCACCTCACCCAAATCCCCATCCAATAATTTACATTTTTTCCATCCCCTTAAAAAAACCCCAACCTCACTTAAATACATGTTTGCCAGTCATCCTAAAAAGCCAAAAAGGCACCCACTTATTTACATGTCTGCCACCCCCACTGTTTTTGGCGTTTTAACCCCCGGACTTTGCACTTTTTGCCCCCTCGATGATACCAGCATGCACACCCACATTTTTCACTCCTTTTCGGTTCCACGCGTACACCGCTTCTTCTTCGTGGCGGTTTTTTGTTCCGTGCATTATGTGCACGGGTTATTTCTAGTCCTTACATATAGTTCGAACCAAGGGATTGGTCCTTTTGCAACCAATGGTAATGTGGAACGGCATGATGTTAAGTTAAAGTTACTTCATGACAAGCTTGACAAGATGTTTAAAGAGAAGAAGAAGAAGAAGAAGCTAGGAGATCTTGGAATCTAGCTCCATGAATCACCATTCACACAGAATATAATGGAGGCCGCCTTGCCAATGGACTTTCACCTCCTGAAGCCTAAAGTGTGTGATGGCACTGGTGACTATGTATAACACGAGCATCGATACATGGATGTTATGTAGCTTCATAATATTAATGATGCGATACAATGTAGAGCCATCTCTAGCATGTTGTTAAATGTGTCACATGACTAGTTTGAAACTCTTAAAATATAAAGCATTTCTAGTTTCCATGAATGCACTAAACTTTGTTTCTTTGTAGTTTATCACAGTTACGAAGAGAAAGCACTCATCCATCCAATATATCAGTATACAATAGACTTAACAGGAGACATTGTGTAAATAAATCAAGTACTTGTGGAAGAGCCCAAGAAAATAGGAGGGGCATGCCAGCCACGACCTTATGTGGTAAGAGAATGGTGATGAACATGATACTCTGTTAATATTTCCACCACCACTCTTACATAACATTGGAGGCACCCAATGCCCTATAGAAGTAGTTACATGAATAATTCGTTGCTTTGTAGGCATTACTCACCCAAGTATTACATCAATACGCCCATTATAAAACCCAATACGGTACGTAGTAATAGTAAAGTAAGCGTTTCATCGATCAGGATGTATACTCATACTATGCTCCTAATCACTCCTCATTTTACACTTTTTTTCCGTGTATTTGCATGCCATTTAGATCGCCCAAATCATGTTTTTCACGATATATCGACGATATTGCGATGCTTTTCACGATTTGTTGTTTTTGTCGCATTTCAGGTGATTTGGCGCGATTTGGAGTGATCTCGAGACACGCTTACTCTAGACGGCCACCGACGACCTCCCCGAGGGATATTTTGCTGTTGGAGAGGAGCGGAAGAAGAATGGACGTCGCAGGAGCGACGAGGAGGCCAAAACAATCAGATTGGGCTTCTTTTGTGTCCCACTCGGCTGAGTGGAGGAGCCACTCGGCCGACCAGCGAGACACTGCTCGGCCGACCCGTTCAGACACGATTTCCATGTGTACTCGGCCGAGCGACGGAGACCAAATCGGCCGAGTGACGATACCACGTCCGCCCGAGTGGCGCCCAGACGAAGCCCCTCCAAAATATCGAAGTTTCTGTTTTTCGGCCACCTGAGCTTCAGAAGACCCACTCGGCCGAGTGGTAAACCACGTCCGCCCGAGTGCAGTGAAGCCATCGGCCGAGTGACGACAACTCACTCGGCCGAGCCGCCTCCGAACTGAAGACCCTTGAAGCCCCCGACTTACTGGAAAATGACAGGGTTTTCACTCGGTCGAGCGACTTTTGTCACTCGGCCGAGTGCGATGCGCTGCCTGTAGCGAAATTTGCGGAAAACAGGCTGTGCAGGGGCGTTTTGGTCAGGATTTTTGGACGATTTTTGGGGCTATTTAAGCCCTGTTTTTACCCTAGTTTTAGGAGCCATCTCTTAGATTTTTGCAGCTTTTTGAGATTACTTTTTAGCTTTATTATTTGTGATTGGAGAAGAGGAAAAACTTGGATTTTGGTTGGATTAATTGAAGAACTACATTGGTTTGCATCTCTCTTCCCCAAAAACTCTATTTTTATTGTTTATATCATTGTTGTGATGAATTCCATTGCCTATTTCATTGATTATTTTTGTGCTATTGCTATGATTTGTGAGTAGTCTCCACGTCTTGGGGCGTGGGGATGAACCCTACAAGCCCAATTTCGTATTTGTGATAAATTGGTAGAAATTGTGCTAGAATCAATAATTAGAGATTAGATTGGGATCGAATTACTACGGATAGCTAGGTATTCATATCAATTGGGATTTGCAAGAGATTGGATCCCAATTTTATAGGAAGCCCTAGAAATCCGAATTGGGTTGGAGTCGGACTTTCGAAGTATCGGTTTGCAAGAGATTGGACCGATACTAGGATCTCCGGTTGCAATTCCGTGCCGATACCCGTTTGCAAGAGATTGGACGGGTAGGAACTATCCTAATTTAGATTGTGGACCGAGTTTGCAAGAGATTGGGCTCGGTGCGCAATTGGACGATGATGTTGATCCTAATGCTAGCTTTCCTAGGCTAGGGTTTGCAAGAGATTGGACCCGACCCTAGGATAGCTATAGACCGGCAACAGCGTGAGAGCGTGAGCTTGGTTCCACATTTAGTTGCAACTAGTTCATCCAAACTCTCATTCTAGCAATTTTGATACCGACGAACCACATTTATGAAATACGGTGAGTAGCGGGGATTCCCCATTCCCTAGACGTTCTTTATTTGATTTGATATTTCGCACATTTGTCTGACGATTGTGACAGGATCGCCCAAGGCAATTCTCTCTATTCTTAAATAGCCAGGTTGATTAGGAGCAAGCACGGTCATTCGTCCTCCCTGTGTTCGATACCCGCTCGCCGCTATACCGTGCGCTTGCGGTAAAACTACAACCGTTCTTTGGGTGTACGTCCCGGAGCGATCAAGTTTTTGGCGCCGTTGCCGGGGAACCGGTTATTTCTTCTTTCTTTCTTCTTTCTTTATTTCTTCATCCTCCTCCATATCTTATTTTAACTTTATTCGCAGCCCTATTTGCATATTCTCCCCGTATTTTGCATAAGATCTTAACAGGGAGAATGGAGGATGCACTGCCAATAATGGAACTCAGTCGAGAAGACTATGACTCCTTCACAGACCTCCTTAAGGAGCTTGTTGACGAGGTCCACGCTACCGGAGCATTTGCTATTGATATCAAAGACCCCGACGAACAACTATTTGCTAGTTTTGTGATGGACCAAATCTCCCCGGAGGGGACTATCGGAGGCAATGTCAGAGTTGACGTGGTCGAAGACAAATTGTATTTCGAAGACAATAGAGCGAGTGTCGAAGAACACTATGCTCCCGAAGAACCCTTCGAGCAAACCGACATTCAGGGAGTTACACTCTATGACGCTCACTCTTGTTTTTATGAATCGTCTGATGTGTTTCTTGATTCCAGGTACGAACTGGAGCAGAGTGAAGGTTTTGGCGATGCTAGCCCTGAATCGGAGGGCGCCTATTTCGATGCCTCATCCTCACTAAGTAGCGAGTCTGACTCGTCACAAGAAAGCATGCCACCGGAACATGAGCTAAACCCGGACGACAAGGAGAAAGTCGAACTCATGCGAGCCGATGAAGTGGAAGGAGCAGCGCCACCTGAGGTAAAGCTTAAACAATTACCGCCGAATCTAAGGTATGCATTTTTGAGTAATAAATTGACTTTCCCGGTGATAGTCAATTCCCACCTCACACAAGATCAACTTGAAAAACTCCTAGACGTTCTTAGGAGCCACAAAGATGTCTTGGGATACACTATCTCCGATCTAAAAGGGATAAGCCCTAGGCTTTGCACGCATCGGATCCATTTGGAGGATACCGAAGCCACCTCCATAGAGCCTCAAAGGCGGTTAAACCCGAACATGAAGGAGGTGGTTAAAAAGGAAATCCTAAAATTGCTAGAAGCCGGTATAATTTATCCTATCTCTGACAGTAGATGGGTTAGCCCCGTTCACGTCGTCCCCAAGAAAGGGGGGATGACTGTCATAAAGAATGAAAAAGGGGAGCCAATATCTACGCGCACTGTCACAGGATGGCGAATGTGCATTGACTATAGGAAACTCAATAAAGCCACCCGAAAGGACCATTACCCATTGCCATTCATTGATCAAATGCTTGAACGCCTCGCGAACCATAAATACTTTTGCTATCTAGACGGGTATTCGGGTTTCTTCCAAATCCCTTTGCACGAAGATGACCAAGAAAAGACAACTTTCACTTGTCCCTATGGCACCTATGCATACCGTAGGATGCCGTTCGGCCTTTGTAATGCTCCCGCCACTTTTCAAAGATGTATGACATCCATATTTTCCGATTATATTGAAAACATTATGGAAGTTTTTATGGATGATTTCTCGGTTTACGGAAGTGAGTTTGACTCTTGCTTGGAAAATCTCACTAAAGTCCTAAAAAGGTGCCAACAAAACAATCTCACTCTCAATTGGGAGAAGTGTCACTTCATGGTAACGGAAGGTATAGTTCTCGGACATCTTGTTTCCTCAAGAGGAATCGAGGTAGATAAAGCAAAAATTGAGGTAATCGAAAAACTTCCTCCTCCTATTAATGTCAAGGGCATTAGAGGTTTCCTTGGTCACGCGGGGTTTTACCGCCGCTTCATCAAGGATTTCGCCTCGATTGCCCGACCTCTTACTTCCTTGCTCGCTAAAGATGTTCCTTTTGACTTTTCAGGAGAATGCTTGCAAGCTTTCAACACCTTGAAGGAAGCGCTAGTCTCAGCGCCTATCATACAACCGCCGGATTGGAGCCTCCCTTTTGAGCTAATGTGCGATGCTAGCGACCAAGCCATTGGAGCGGTATTGGGACAAAGGAAAGATAGGAAGCTTCATGCGATATACTACGCAAGCAAGACATTGGATGACGCGCAGAAAAACTACACAACTACCGAGAAGGAGCTTCTAGCGGTCGTCTATTCTATAGAGAGGTTTCGCTCCTACCTCCTCGGTTCCAAGGTGATTGTCCACACCGACCATGCGGCATTGAAGTATCTTTTAAACAAGAAGGAGGCCAAACCCCGGTTGATTAGGTGGATACTCTTGTTGCAAGAATTCGACCTAGAGATCAGAGATAAGAAGGGTACAGACAATGTCGTGGCGGATCATTTATCTAGGCTCATTCGCGACAAGGAGGATGAGAGCTTACCTATTGATGACACATTTGTTGATGAGAGGCTATATGCGGTAAGGACCGGGGAAGTACCTTGGTACGCGGACTTCGTCAACTACTTGGCTTGCGGAATCAAACCGCATGGGATGTCCACGCAACAAAAGAGGAGATTTATGCATGAGGTCCGTAGCTACTTTTGGGAAGATCCTTACCTTTTCAAGATATGCAAAGATAGTGTCATTCGTAGGTGTGTTTCTAAAGAGGAGGCAACGTCTATCATTTTGCATTGCCACGGTCTACCATGCGGGGGACATCATGCCGCCTCTAAAACCACCGCTAAGATCTTGCAGAGCGGGTTCTTCTGGCCGACAATGTTTAAAGACACCCACAACTTTGTAAAAGGGTGCGATAGATGCCAACGGACCGGGAATATCTCCAAGCGCAATGAAATGCCAATGAGGCCCATCCAAGAAATTGAGCTTTTTGATTGTTGGGGAGTAGACTTCATGGGACCATTTCCATCGAGCAATGGCAACAAATACATCCTATTGGCTGTCGACTACGTCTCCAAATGGGTGGAGGCAATTGCCACTCCTACTAATGATGCAAGGGTCGTCTCCAAGTTCTTCAAGCAAAATATCTTCCCGCGCTTTGGAGTGCCGCGTACCTTGATAAGCGACGGGGGAAGCCACTTCATAGAGAACAAGTTTGAAGCCATGCTAAAGAAGTACGGGGTAAATCATAGAGTTGGCATGGCTTATCACCCCCAGACAAGCGGCCAAGTGGAAGTCTCAAATAGAGAGATCAAGCAAATTCTCGATAAAACCGTGGATCGGTCTAGAAAGGATTGGTCAATGAAGTTAAACGATGCTCTATGGGCTTATCGCACGGCCTTTCGCACTCCCATCGGCACCACACCGTTCTGTCTAGTTTATGGGAAGGCTTGCCACTTGCCGGTAGAGTTGGAGCACCGCGCATATTGGGCCATCAAGACCTTTAACTACGACTACAAGAGTGCGGCGGTGAGGCGACTCTTGGACATCAACGAGCTTGATGAAATAAGGAGAGACGCCTATGAGAGCTCGAGAATTTACAAGGAAAGGACCAAGATTTTCCACGATGCCCGCATAACCGTCACGGACTTCAAGGTAGGAGACAAAGCCTTGCTCTACAATTCCCGGCTCCGACTATTTCCCGGTAAGTTGAGGTCACGTTGGTCCGGACCTTTCACCATCAAGCATATACAACCGGGAGGAGCTTTCGAGTTGGAGAGCAAGGACGGTTCCACGTTCAAAGTAAATGGTCAAAGGCTCAAGCACTATTCCGAAGGAATCCCGACGGGCGAAACCAATAGGGTATATTTGCTCAAGGAACGGTCGGATGATCTCATGGACCTCCTCGATGAGGTGATAGAGGAGGCGATTCCTCACTCAATCGGCGCTCTTTTTGATGAAGAATTTGAAGAAGGCCCGGATTTAGGCCGAGATGAAGAGAATAAAAATGATTCCCCCGACTTCTCCGCTGATGAAGATGAAGGCGACGCTGATGTCGCAAGGATTCGAGAGCTCTGCAAGCTCTCGAAATTAAAGTCTCCAAAGAAAGCTCCGCCGGTACGGAAATCGGCATCGCCGGTTAAGCCGTTGACCGGGGCAAATGCTAGCTTGGGGGAGCCTCCCCCCAAAACTATTCGAGACAAGAGACCTCCGAGGGAGAACGCTACGCCGCCACGTCCAAATCCAAGCGCGCTCCCCGGGAAGTTTGACGGGTGCATCTCATATGCACCAAACATCCCGCATTGATTGAAAATTATAGGGGGTCGAGCTCACGACCTAAAACGAGCGCTTGTCGGGAGGCAACCCGACGGTTTTTGCTTTACTTTTACTTTTTCTTTATTTTCGTTTTAGAGATTTTTAGTGTTTTGAGTCATTCGACCAAAAATTTTGTGATAACGGGTCCTATTTTTCTTGACAGGAGAGGAGATAGGTAGATCCATCATGAGGAGGATGAACGAGACGACGAGGAGCGCCCCAAGAAGGCGCTTGACGCTTAGGAGGAGGATGAAATCGACTGGAGGAAGAAAGACGGAGTTTAGAGCCCAAACGAAGACAAACAGCAGAACACAAGGCTCACTCGGCCGAGTATACTAGTCACTCGGCCGAGTACACAAGTTCGTCCGGCCGAGCCGCTCACGAACGAGGGAAGTCTGCTGTACCCAACTCTCTGTTTATTTTCTTGATTTCGATATAACTGCTACTCGGCCGGGTATATATTCTCACTCGGCCGAGTGAAACGGATACCCTCCTAGGGCGAGTCTTGCCGATTAGCTTGAGTCACTCGGCCGAATGGACTTACTCCACTCGGCCGAGGCTGGCAAAGCCACTCGGCCGAAGCGATATCGGGGAGAAAATTTTTATTTGCCTCGCTCGGCCGAGTGAGCACGTCACTCGGCCGAGTCGTAACTCTTTTATATATAAGTGACGAGGGGGGGCGCGGATTTCGAAATAGCAAATCCCAAATCCGCCCGCGCCCCCTCAGCTCCCATCGCCCGATCTTGCTTCACCCAGCCCCCACTCGCCCGACCAAGCCCGCGCGCGCCGCCGCTCGGCCAGCCACCGCCGGCTGACCATCGCCGCACCCCGCCCGAGTCGCCGCCGGCGGCCTTGTCTCCGATCACCTCCGGTATAGCTTGATTTGCCCGTTTTCTCCTCTTTTTGCGTAGTTTTCAAGGATCCGTGTATTAATCGAACCCCTAACCCGAATCAATTCCCATATCTATCTGTTATACCCCTATTGCTCCATACATTTTGATTATTACTCGCTGATATCGCTTTTTCATGCACAGGTTGTTTTTTTGGAACTTAGGGGAGCTCAGGGGAGCTTATACGGGCTGCTCAGGACTTCGTGGAGGCGCGGACTTCGCACGCTTCCACTGCTTAGCACTCGCGGCGTGTTTTGGTACACTCTTTCCATTCTTTTTGTACACACCACACTTTTTCACTTTTCGGCGCGCTCGGGGCCGATATGCCGCCCTGGACACGGCCGCGGACGAGGAGACCTTCCGCTAAGCGGAAGCGGTCGGATGACGCCGGCCCCACCCACAAGGCGGAAGAGTCTCCTCCTCCTCCTTCCCCCACACACGCCGTCCACCCAGCACAGCCTGCAGGCCCCGCACACCCCGCACAGCCTGCAGTGCACCCACAGCCCGCACAGCCTCTCCCTGCCGATCCACAGCCACCACCACCGGCTCCACTGGTCGGGCCGCTCGGGATCACGTTCCGAGACGACGCACACCGCGCCGTCTTCGACCGTATCTCCCAGCGCTCGATCGTACCCTCCAGGTTTGCACACCTCGCTGACCTAGGACGCCTGGGGGTACTTGAGGGGATGCTCACGTTGTACGACAACGTGGGCTGGCGAGATTTTTTCCAGGTGTCGGCGGATACTTTTACCCGCCCGACACTTGAGGTTTTGAGTTTGATTGCCCGGACCGATGAGGGATGCTCATTCAGGTTCATGGATCGAGAGTGTCAGGTCACTCTCGATATGATGAGAGCGTTCTTCTCATGGCCCGCAGTCCCCGGAGCCGATCGCGGTTACGGCCCCACACATATCCCTCCACCCTCTTTCGACGCCGGTGCCTTCTGGGCCCGGATTACAGGCCACCACGCCGCCTTTGACCCTAGTAGGGCCAAGGCCTCGGCCATTGTCCACCCCTGCCTACGTATTGCCCAGCGCCTTATGGCGACCACCTTTTTGGCCAGATATGAGCCGGGCACGATGTCTACGCCAGAGCTCTACATGCTCTATGCGATGACACGTCCCAGAGCTCTATCTAGGGATGGACACGAGCTTGTCCCCGCCGTCGTGATCGACATTGCGGCTTGGTTTTTAGACCGTATCATTGTGTCGGTGGGCGCTCGCTCACCGATATGCTGCGGCGGTCTGATCACCCTGCTTACCATGATGACCGGCGAGGACTTACCTGACAACCTGCGACGCGTTCCGGGCCCCACTTCCTTGTCGATAGACGTTATGGCCCGGATGAAGATGCTGCGTCCGCATGGTGAGCGTCACTGGGTCTGGTTGCACGGCCCTTTCGGTGCCGACTACATGATTCTCCCGAGCCCAGCTCGGACCCAGATTGCACCGGCCCACGTTGACTGGCTCCCAGCGATGGATGTCCTCATCCCCGCTGCGTACGTGCTCGAGGCCGAGGAGGCCAAGGAGGCCCACGCTGCCCACGCTGCCCAGGCTGCTCCCGCAGACCCTGCTGCACACCCTGCCGAGCCTGCTGCTGACCCCGTCGACCCTGTGGCCCCTCAGCCTGTTCCTGACGTTTCCGCTGCTCCTGACACTTCTGTCCCCACCTCTGTCAGTGTCGAGAGTACTTTTGCTGAGCCCGCTTCCACCACTGTCACCACTTCCGAGGCTGTCCCCACCACTCCCGCTGCCACCTCTGGCCCTCTGTCCGTGGAGCCTCTTTGCTCTGCACTCCCCGAGCGCCCGCCGACCTTTGTCGAGAGTGGAGCGCCCTCGTTTGCCGCGGTCGTGGAGACCATGGCTAGCATGATCTCCGCTGGGATTGCGCCTTTTGGTCCACACAGTTCCGCCCCAGCGGTAGAGTCCTCTGTCTCCACAGCTGCCGTATTCTCCGAGAGCGTCGTGGCGTCTGTCCACACTTCTGGGCCACTGACCTCTCTTGCCACCTCGTTGCCACTTTTGCACGCTTCCTTTGCTGCCGCTGCCTCTACTTCTCACCAGCCGGTGTCCCGGCCTCACACTGAGGCCATGCCCACATTTGCTGGCGCGGCAACTTTTGTCCCCTTCCCTGCTGAGCCCGTTACATACTCCACTCGCGTACGCCAGCCCCACCCTGCGCAGCCTAGACCGGTGTGTCCCTCTGCACCACCCCCGCCCGACACTGTACTGCAGAGCATACGTGCTCTTGAGTTGGCGGTGAGTGGTCTTAGAGGTGACCTTAGGACCCTGTCCTCCACCATCTCTACGATGGCTGGACGCTTTGACCTGATCCCTCAGATCCACTACTGTCTGACACAGATCTTAGAGCGTCTTCCGCGCGTACCCCCACCCACCCAGCAGGTTCCCACACACACTTCCACACACACTAGACCTGCTTCCACTTCCACGCCCACCCCAGCTCAGCAGCCTACACCACCACCACCACCTCCTCCGCCTCAGGACGGAGACGGCGCAGCACCACCTTCCTAGGCACCCTTGATGCCATCGATTCCTTTTGCCGTTGTGCTGCCCGTTTCTGCTGGGTCCTGATGCCTTTTTGCCCACCCCCCCTCCCCTCACTTATTTTGGGATTCTCATTTTGCCGTATCTTTATATATCTTTTTTGGGAGAGCGGGAGAGCTTTTGGTAACCCATTTATACTCGTATCACTCATATCTGTGCATGCATCATATCCGCATCATATTTTCATTTCTTTATTTTTCGTTTTATTATCTTTTTTTTCTTTCCATCATGCATGCACCCTCACTTGCCCCTCTCATTACTTGTCTCTCTGTGTGCCACACTTTGCACATTGAGGACACTGTGCGGTTTAGCTTGGGGGAGTGAGTTCTCACGTTCTTTTTCGATTTGCCACCTTTATTTTTAGTTTTTCACACCGTTTTTTTTTTCACTTTTGCACTCATTTTTCTTTATTTCTCTTTTATTTTGCCATGCATCACGTTTTTCTTATTTCTCTGTGTGCCGCATTGCATAGTTTTATTTTTCTTATCTTTATTTCTTTCCTTTTTCATCTCATGCTAGAGATGAATTTTCTGTGATGATGTCTACGCGGAGTTAAGCTTATTCTATATGCATGCTATATTTGTCATGTCTTAGATTTTATTTCTGATATCACATGCTATGACTTGCTTTGCATTTAGAAATAGTAACCCACACTTTTTCCACATGAAAATGGATGAAGTTTTATTATTAGCTGAGCCTGAATATTCATATGTATGCTATCACAGAAAACACACCAAGATTCACGCATTGAATGCCTATATCTGGAGTACTGATTTCTTTTCCTATATCACTTCTATATGCATGAATTGTACACTTCACTTCGGGATGATTGAATGATGTTAGCTATGATATATCTGGATTAGTTAGCTTTTTTGTGATCGAAACTGAGTAGATTAGATTACCCTGCTGAAGTTGTCGTGCATGTCTTACAGAGTGAACCGAGAGTTATATATATTTCTTTCTCCACAAATCTTGAACATCATTTCTCTACTTTTAAAAATCATTGGTGAATCTCCCCTTAGTGATTCTATTTTATGGCATTTCCCCCGCTATTAATTCCTAGCTCCAAATCCCTTCTTCAAAATATATATATATATATATAATAAAAGAGAGAAAAACATTCTTGTATATCATTATCTCTCTCTGAGTTGGGATCATTGTGTATATATTGCAAAAAAAAACAAAAAAAAAGAAAAAAAAAGAGAAAAGAGGAAAAATCCTCAATAAAAGATCCCATCTCACTTTCTTTCTTTCTTCTTTCTCTTCTTTGCTTTTGGAGCTATATAAAAATGGGGATGTAAATATTTTTGTGCCACCACGCTTATAGATAAGCTTGGGGGAGGGGACCCATTGATGTGTGAGAGAGTGACTACTTGACATTGCACGACAACCTAGGCTAAGTAATATTCTATACTCGGTGAGATTGTTTCTAGCTTCACGAAATCCAGAAATCTAAGCCTAGCGTTCATTTCATGAAATCCAAACTTTTCTATTCTCTCTATTCTATAGTGTGATACTCTTATATTCCAGATAGAAAGCGTTTAATTGAAAAGTGTGTGATCTGTGATTTGTATACCGCTTTAAATGATTCAGGCAATGTTAATTTTAAAATCATTCCGTTCTTCATGATTATATCATTGTTCGTGGGTTTTCTATTTCTATGTGCACTATTATACTATGATATCAAAATAAGATTCTTTGACATGTATTTCTCATTCGGTGCATGCTATAAGAGTAAGTGAAACCCACGTCCTGAGAAAATGATCTAGCACCCTACCTCTTCGCTTCTTTCTTTCGTCTTTATTTTAATTTGGTTTTCATTCTTCTTCATTTTTCATTTTTTTCGTTTTTCGCCGTTTTCGTTTTCCGAATCCACCGGGTTCGCCTTTTACTTATCTTCCTCGAGGACGAGTAAGAGGCAAGCTTGGGGGATTTTGATCACTCCTCATTTTACACTTTTTTTCCGTGTATTTGCATGCCATTTAGATCGCCCAAATCATGTTTTTCACGATATATCGACGATATTGCGATGCTTTTCACGATTTGTTGTTTTTATCGCATTTCAGGTGATTTGGCGCGATTTGGAGTGATCTCGAGACACGCTTACTCTAGACGGCCACCGACGACCTCCCCGAGGGATATTTTGCTGTTGGAGAGGAGCGGAAGAAGAATGGACGTCGCAGGAGCGACGAGGAGGCCAAAACAATCAGATTGGGCATCTTTTGTGTCCCACTCGGCCGAGTGGAGGAGCCACTCGGCCGACCAGCGAGACACTGCTCGGCCGACCCGTTCAGACACGATTTCCATGTGTACTCGGCCGAGCGACAGAGACCACATCGGCCGAGTGACGATACCACGTCCGCCCGAGTGGCGCCCAGACGAAGCCCCTCCAAAATATCGAAGTTTCTGTTTTTCGGCCACCTGAGCTTCAGAAGACCCACTCGGCCGAGTGGTAAACCACGTCCGCCCGAGTGCAGTGAAGCCATCGGCCGAGTGACGACAACTCACTCGGCCGAGCCGCCTCCGAACTGAAGACCCTTGAAGCCCCCGACTTACTGGAAAATGACAGGGTTTTCACTCGGCCGAGCGACTTTTGTCACTCGACCGAGTGCGATGCGCTGCCTGTAGCGAAATTTGCGGAAAACAGGCTGTGCAGGGGCGTTTTGGTCAGGATTTTTGGACGATTTTTGGGGCTATTTAAGCCCTGTTTTTACCCTAGTTTTAGGAGCCATCTCTTAGATTTTTGCAGCTTTTTGAGATTACTTTTTAGCTTTATTATTTGTGATTGGAGAAGAGGAAAAACTTGGATTTTGGTTGGATTAATTGAAGAACTACATTGGTTTGCATCTCTCTTCCCCAAAAACTCTATTTTTATTGTTTATATCATTGTTGTGATGAATTCCATTGCCTATTTCATTGATTATTTTTGTGCTATTGCTATGATTTGTGAGTAGTCTCCACGTCTTGGGGCGTGGGGATGAACCCTACAAGCCCAATTTCGTATTTGTGATAAATTGGTAGAAATTGTGCTAGAATCAATAATTAGAGATTAGATTGGGATCGAATTACTACGGATAGCTAGGTATTCATATCAATTGGGATTTGCAAGAGATTGGATCCCAATTTTATAGGAAGCCCTAGAAATCCGAATTGGGTTGGAGTCGGACTTTCGAAGTATCGGTTTGCAAGAGATTGGACCGATACTAGGATCTCCGGTTGCAATTCCGTGCCGATACCCGTTTGCAAGAGATTGGACGGGTAGGAACTATCCTAATTTAGATTGTGGACCGAGTTTGCAAGAGATTGGGCTCGGTGCGCAATTGGACGATGATGTTGATCCTAATGCTAGCTTTCCTAGGCTAGGGTTTGCAAGAGATTGGACCCGACCCTAGGATAGCTATAGACCGGCAACAGCGCGAGAGCGTGAGCTTGGTTCCACATTTAGTTGCAACTAGTTCATCCAAACTCTCATTCTAGCAATTTTGATACCGACGAACCACATTTATGAAATACGGTGAGTAGCGGGGATTCCCCATTCCCTAGACGTTCTTTATTTGATTTGATATTTCGCACATTTGTCTGACGATTGTGACAGGATCGCCCAAGGCAATTCTCTCTATTCTTAAATAGCCAGGTTGATTAGGAGCAAGCACGGTCATTCGTCCTCCCTGTGTTCGATACCCGCTCGCCGCTATACCGTGCGCTTGCGGTAAAACTACAACCGTTCTTTGGGTGTACGTCCCGGAGCGATCAGCTCCACCTAGCAAATTTCAATCTCCACATTTGAGTCAGCATCAGGTCGCCGATCCAACGTTCAAATCCAAATAGTGGAGGTGCTTATAACATCCTTTATACATTTGATGCATTTGTCCTAGGTGGAGGGGAAAGTGTGACTAGGACAAATGTCGCATCACATCACCCCCTCCACCTCATCCTCCACCTCACCCAAATCCCCATCTAATAATTTATATTTTTGCCATCCCCGCAAAAAAACCCCAACCTCACTTAACTACATGTTTGCCAGTCATCTTAAAAAACCAAAAAGGCACCCACTTATTTACTTGTTTTCCACCCACACTGTTTTTTGCGTTTTAATGCCCAGACTTTGCACTTTTTGGCCACTCGATGATAACAGCACGCACACCCACATTTCTCACTCCTTTTCGGTTCCACGCGTTCACCACATCCTCTTCGTGGGGGTTTTTTTTTGCTCCGTGCATTGTGTGCACGTGTTATTTCTAGTCCATACATATACTTCGAACCAAGGAATTGGTCCTTTTGCAAACAATGCTAATGTGGAATGGCATGATGTGAAGTTAAAGTTACTTCGTGACAAGCTTGACAAGATGTATAAAGGGAAGAAGAAGAAGCTAGGAGATCTTGGAATCTAGCTCCATGAATCACCATTCACACAGAATATAATGGAGGCCTCCTTGCCAATGGACTTTCACCTCCTGAAGCTTAAAGTGTCTGATGGCACCGGTGACTATGTATAACACGAGCATCGATACATGGATGTTATGTAGCTTAATAATATTAATGATGCAATACAATGTAGCGCCATCTCCAGCATGTTGTTAAATGTGTCACATGACTCGTTTGAAACTCTTAAATATAAAGAATTTCTAGTTTCCATGAATGCACCAAACTTTGTTTCTTGGTAGTTCTTCACGGTTAGGAAGAGAAAGCACTCATCCATCCAAAATATCAGTATACAAGAGTTAACTGGAGACATTGCGTAAATATATCAAGCACTTGTGGAAGCGCCCAAGAAAATAGGGAGGGCCATGCCAACCACGTCCTTATGTGGTAAGAGAATGGTGATGAACATGATACTCCGTTAATATTTCCACCACCACTCTTACATAACATTGGAGGCATCCAATGCCCTATAGAAGTAGTTACATGTATAATTTGTCGCTTTTTAGGCATTACTCACCCAAGTATTACATCAATAAGCCCATCATAACACCCAACATGGTACATTGCAATAGTGGAGTCAGGGTTTCACCTATCAGGATGTATACTCATACTATGCTCCACCTAGCAAATTCTAATCTCCACATTCGATTCAACATCAGGTCGCCGATCCAACATTCAAATCCTAATAGTGGAGGTGCTTATAACATCATTTATACACTTGATGCATTTGTCCTAGGTGGAGGGAAAAGTGTGACTAGAACAAATGTCACATCACATCACCCCCACCACCGCATCCTCCACCTCACCCGAATCCCCATCCAATAATTTACATTTTTGCCATCCCCTCAAAAAACCCCAACCTCACTTAAATACATGTTTGCCAGTCATCCTAAAAAACCATAAAGGCACCCACTTATTTACATGTTTGCCCCCCACGGTTTTTTATGCTTTAACCCCTGCAGTTTGCACTTTTTGCCCCCTCGATGATACCAGCACGCACACCCACATTTCTCACTCCTTTTGGTTCCATGCGTTCACCGCTTCCTCTTGATCTCAAAAAGTAAACTAATCCAGATTTATCAATGCTAGCAAACATTCAATCAACCTGAAGTGAAGCGTACAAATCATGCAATAAGAAGTGATATGAGAAAAGAAAGCAGTACTCCAGATATAAGCATCAATGCGTGAATCTTGGTGTGTTTTCTACGATAGCATACATATGAATCATCAGACATCAGCTAATAATAGAATTTCATCCATTTTCATACCGAAAAAGAAGAGGGTTACTATTTCCTAATGCAAAACAGGACATAACATATGATATCAGAAACAAAAGCTATGACATGACAAATTTAGCATGCATATAGAGAAAAGCTAACACCACGTCATCGTCATCACAGAAAAATCATCTCTAGCAAAAGATGAAAGAAATAAAGATAAAGGAAAACAAAGATATTTACAATGCAGCACACAAGGAAAATAAGAAAAACGTGATGCATGGTAAAAAAATAAAAAGTGATGAAAAATGGGTGCAAAAGCGGAAAAACGTGAAAAAACTAAAAATAAAGGTGATAAAAGCAAAAAGTGTGAGAACTCACTCCCCCAAGCTAAAGTGCACAGTGTCCTCAATGTGCAAAGTGTGGCACACCGAGAGACGTGAGAGGGTGGGGAGGGTGAGGATGCATGCATGATATATAAAAAAAGAGTAAAAATAAAAAGAAAATATGATGATGTGAATGATGCATGCAAAGATGGGAGTGATGCAGATATGTGTCACCAAAAATACTCTCCCTCTCTCCCAAAAAAGATATATAATGATGTGAGCAAGATAGGGACAAAAATAGTGCGGGGGGAGGGGGTGGGCAAAAATAATATATCGATAGGACCAGCAGAGAATGGGCAGCATAACGACAAAAAGGATCGATGGCATCAAGGGTGTGCCTAAGCTGGTGGTGTTGCACCATCTCCGTCCTGTGGCGGAGGTGGAGGAGGAGGTGGTGGTCGAGGTGTCGGCTGGGTGGGTGGGTGTAGTGGAGGGAGTTGCGCCAGGATCTGATTCAGGCAAACCTGAATATCGGGAAGCATGGCGACGCGGGACTCCACGGAACTGACCGCGGCAGAGAGAGCCCTAAAATCGCCCCTGAGTCCACTCACCGCCCCCTAAAGAGCACGAATGCTCTGAACTAGGGCGACAGGGGGAGGTGGAGCGGAGGGACGGACAGGTCTAGGCTGTGAAGGTCGGGGCTGTCTGATACGGGCAGTGTAAGTAATCGGGCCAGTAGGTAGGTGTGGAAAAGGTGATGTGCTCACTAGTGGATGCCCAGCCTCAGTGCGAGGCTGGGACGCAGGCTGGGACGAGGAGGCAGCAGCAGTGGTGGAAGAAAAAATCAGCAACGAGGCAGCAAAAGAGGTCGGTGACACAGAAGCAGGGACAGACGTCACGACACTCTCGGATAGGACAGCTGCGGTGGAGACAGAAAGGTCGACCGCTGGGGATGAAGTGAATGGGCCAAAAGGTGACAACCCAGCGGAGATCATACTGGACATGGTCTCCACGACGGTAGCGAAGGAAGGCTCACCGCTCTCTAGTATGGTGGGTGGATGCTCGGGGAGAAGTGAGGAAATAAGCTCAACCGAGATAGGCACATCAGTGGTGGGGGGGTGGCGGACGTGGTGGACGGCTCAGCAAGGGTACTCCCGACACTGGCAGAAGTGGGGACAGAAGTGCCGGGAGGTGCAGAAAGTGCAGGCTCGGGCCGAGGGATCACGGGGTCAGCAGGAGGTGCAGGGGGTGCAGGGGGTGCCTGCTCAGCGCCCTCAGCCTCAAGTACGTATGCAGCTGGGATGAGGAGATCCATCGCTGGGATCCAATCCTCGTGGGCCGGTCCTATATGTGTCCGAGCGAGGCTCGGGAGGATCATGTAATCGGCACTATAAGGACCGTGCAACCACACCCAGTACCGCTGGCCGTGGGGACGAAGCATCTTCATCCAGGCCATGACGTCTATCGAGAGTGCAGTGGGGCCCGAGGATCGTCTAAGGTCAGCAGGTAGGTCCACGCCGGTCATCAGGGCTAGCAAAGTAATCAGACCGCCGCAGTAAATAGGTGAGTGAGCGCCCACCGAAATGATGATGCGGTCTAAGAACCAGCTAGCAATATCAATCTCAACGGTGGGGACCAAGTCATCGCTATCCCTATCGAGAACTCTGGGGTGGGTCATCGCGTAGAGCATATAGAGCTCAGGCGTCGACATCGTCCCAGGCTCGTACCTCGCCAAGAAAGTGGTCGCCATGAGGCGCTGGGCTATGCGGAGGCAGGGGTGCAGGATGGCTGAGGCCTTGGCCCTACTAAGGTCAAAGCCATGGTGGGAGCCCGTGATACGTGTCCAGAACGTGGAAGTGTCAAACGACGGTGGTGGGATGTGAGTGGGTGCGTAGGCTCGGTCGGGGACGGGGACATCGGGCCACTGGAAGAACGCACGAAGCATGTCGAGAGTGACCTCGCACTCTCGATCCATAAGGCGAAATGTGCATCCTCCAGGGGTCCGGGCGATCGAGCTAAGTACCTTAAGTGTCGGACGGACGTAGGTGTCCGTCGACACTGACAAAAAGTCGCGCCAAACCATGTTGTGGTACAACGTGAGCATCCCCTCTAGCACCCCTAGGCGGTCCTGGTCTGCTAAGTGTGCGAACCTAGAGGGCACTATAGATCGTTGGGCGATACGCTCAAATAGGACGCGATGTGCTTCGTCTCTGAACGTGATCCCCAGCGACCCGATAACGGGAGCCGGTGGTGGGATAGGATCGGCGGGGATGGGCTGTGCGTGGATGGGATCGGCGGGAAGCGGCTGTGTGGAGGGTGGTGGCTGTGGCGGGCTAGGTGGAGGGGAGTCCTCCCTAGTGTGAGAGGGACCGGCGTCATCGGTCCTCTTCCGCTTAGAAGAGGCTCCCCGTGTGCGTGGCCTAGTGCGGGGCAGCATGTGTGCCGCGAGTGCTCATCAAATAAAAATGTAATGCGGCGTGCGTAATAAAAGGAACGAGTGTACCTGTACACGCCGCGAGAGCTAGTCAGCAAGTGCGTGCGAAGAGCGCCGCCTCTGCGAAGCTAAAAACGCGTCATGAAGCTCCCCTAAGCTCCCCCAAGATAGCCTGCAAATCAAACAACGATATCAGTAGGTAATATTCAAAATACATGGGGGAGATGGGGTATAATAGATAGATAAACAATTTAATTTGGGTTAGGGGCTTAACGGGTCTACGGATCGAGAAAAATAGGAGAAAAACGGCGTTTGGGAGCAAACCAAGGTGATAGGGAGTCGGCCGGCGGCGGGGGGTGTCGCCGGAGGTCGGGGCGTCGGCGGTCGGACGATCGCCAGCGGTGGTCGGGCGATCGAGCCGACGGCGAGGCGAATCGGGCGAGGGGAGGGCAGTCGCGGGCGAGGGGAGTAGAAAAGGCTCGGGGCTCGGGCGAAGAACTGTGAATCAGGCGCTTCGAAGTTCGCGCCGAGCCCAACCGATTTATATAGGGGTAGTTACGACTCGGCTGAGTGACTATGTTGCTCGGCCGAGTGACGTAACGATAAAAAAAATTTAAATTTCTCCCCGCCACTTATGACTCGGCCGAGCGGCTTCTGTTCACTCGGTCGAAGGGAAAAAAACTCCTTCGGCTGAGTGGCACAAGCTACTCGGCAATATACAGGCTAGGAGGGTATCTGTTTCCCTCGGCCGAGTGACTAAACGTACTCGGCCGAGTGACAGTTAATTCGAAATGCACAAAAAAGACAGAGAGTTGGGTTCAGCAGACTTCCCTTGTTGGTACCCCCACTCGGCCAAATGGGGTCCTTTGCTCGGCCGAGTCACATATGATACTCGGCCGAGTGGCATGCTGTTTTCTGCTTCGGGGCTCCGTTTTCGCTCTACTCTCTGTTTTTCTTCCTCCAGTTGGTTTCTTCCTCCTCCCAAGGCCTGAGCGCATTCATGGAGCGCTCTTCCTTGCCTTTATCTTCCTCCATATGAGAGACCTCCTTTTCTCCTCTCCTGTCATAAGAATTAAGACCCGTTGTCACGATTTTTATGGGCAAAAAGACTCAAAACACTAATAAAGTCTAAAATAAAAATAAAAACCAAAATAAAAAGAATGCAAAAACCATCGGGTTGCCTCCCGATAAGCGCTCGTTTAAGGTCTTGAGCTCGACCCCTTTGGATATTCAATTAACGCTTGATGTTGGGTGCATATGAGATGCACCCGTCGAACTTGCCGGGAAGACCGCTCGGATTTGGATCGTGGTGGTGTGTGGCCTTCCTCAGTGCCCCTTTATCATGAGCAATGTTGGGGGATGGCTCCCCCAAGCTTGAGCTTGTTCCGGTCCTTGACTTTACCGGTGACACCGATCTTCGAATCGGTGGAGCTTTCTTCGGACTCTTCAATGTCGAGAGCTTGCAAAGCTCTTGTATTCTCGCGACATCAGCGTCGCCATCATCATTCACCGTGGAGCTATTGGGAGAGTCCTCCATCTTATCTTCTTCACTCAAATCTTGGCCTTCTTCGAAGCCGTCATCATGGAGCGCACCGATGGAGTAGGGAATAGCCTCTTCAATGACCTCATCAAGTAGGTCCAAGTAATCTAGCTCCTCATGATACGCCATGTGCTTCATAGCCTTTGGTATATGGAGCTTGACTTCAATGTTGCCGACATTCAAGGTGAGAGTCCCTTCCCGCACATTGACGATTACACCGGCGGTGGCGAGGAATGGGCGTCCAAGTATGAGCGATGTGTCACCCTCTTCCTTGATGTCCATGATTACAAAATCACAAGGCAAACATATGCCTCCCAGAACTTGGAGTGGGATATTCTCCGCGATCCCAACCGATCTTGTAATCCGACCGTCCGCGAGTTGAATCCTCATGTCGGTTGGCTTTAAATCCGTGCCGGTATTCAACTTCCGGAACATGGTGTAAGGCATGAGACTCACACTGGCACCTAAATCAACCAATGCTTTTTGTAAGGGGACACCTCCGAGTGTGCAAGGAATCCGGAAACTCCCGGGATCTTTAAATTTGGTGGGCTCCTTCTCCTTCCTAGTGAACCATGTTCCTTGTTCCGCGAGCATGATCTTCTCCTTCCTTTTCCTTCCCGTAATCAAGTCCTTTAAGAACTTCGCATAGGACGGGATTTTCACTAAGGCATCAAGAAAAGGGATATTGAGGCTCACCCCTCTCAAGTAATAGAGGAACTTGGCTAGCCTCTTCTCGATCTTGGCTCTAGCTAGCCGTTGAGGGAAAGGCACCGGTGGCATGAATCGGCGCTCATCAATAGGTTCCTCCACTCTAGATTTTGCTCCTTCTTACGGCTCCTTCTCCTTTTCCACCTCAATTACCGGCTCGCTCTCTTCTAGATTCTCCACCATTGGTTCCTTGATTTGAGTCATGGGGGGTGGTATCCTTCCCTCCCCTTGTAGTAACCGCAACAACCGCGTTGATCTGGCCAGTGTTGCCCCGTGGATTCGGCTCGGGTTGAGCCGGTAATTGTTGGTTGTTTCTATTGAGCAACGCAAGTTGCTCCCCGATCTGAGCGACGACGGTGGAGAGAGAATCTTGTCCCGCCTTCAACGTGGCATTAATCTTTCTTTGCTCCGTCATAAACTCCTCCACCTTAGCTTCAAAATCCGAACGTGGTTGAGCTTGCGGAGGGTTGGGATTTCTCCATCCTTGATTATACCCGGGTGGCCTATAAGGTCCCACTTGTTGCCTTTGTGGGAAGTTTTGTTGCGATGGCCCCCTTGGTTGATAATTCGGTTGTGGTGGTGGAGCCCGAGCTTGAGGAGGTTGTGGAGGCGGGGGGTTCAAGGCACCATCATTATTAGCATAGGAAAAACCCGGATGGTTTCTAGCGGCCGGGTTGGCCTAATATCCGGAATTCCCCGCAACATATTGAATTTGCTCCAAATCTCCTTCTCTTTGCTCTCCTCCTACATACATGGCTTGGGATTGGTCTTGCCAATCACTCATATGGTTTGTCGGTGCGGATGTAGTAGGGGCTCCTTGCGGCTCGGTAATGTATTTCTCCAACCTCTCCACTACCTTGTGGAGAGAGTCCAATTTGCTAGCAAGCTCCGCCACGGCCTTGGCCTCATAAATACTTGTGGGCTTCAAGGAGGATGAAGAATGTTCTCGCTCGTCCCCCCATTGTTGGTTGTTGGAGGCCATCTCCTCTAGCAAGGCCGTAGCTTCATCGGGAGTCTTTGAGAAAATGGCTCCATTGGCGGTAGCATCAATAATCTATTTTGTGCCCGGTTGGAGTCCATTGTAGAAACTGTGGACATGCTCCCAATCCTTAATGCTGTGATGGGGGCATTGATGTTGAAAGTCCTTGAAGCGCTCCCATGCCTCATAGAGAGTCTCATGCGGTCCTTGCTTGAAGGACATGAGAGCACTCCTTATTTTCACTGTCTTAGAGGGCGGGTAAAATTTGTCGATGAAGGCACTCGCCAATTCATCCCAAGTGGTGAAGATTCCTTCAGCTTGCGTCCTCAACCAATATAAGGCTTTGTCTTTGAGTGTGAAGGAGAAGAGGCGCAGTCTGATAGCATCTATGGAGACGCCCGGCATTTGGAAGGTGGCACATTTTGATAGGAAGAGCTGGATGTGGTAATGAGGGTTCTCATGGGAGTTCCCATGAAAGGGGTCTTGTTGCATCAGAACTACCAATCCGGTCTTCAATTCGAAATTTTTGTCGGCCGCCAATTCCGGCATAGCTATGGATGAGGTCGTGGAAGAAGTCTTAGGCCGAAGCCTATCTCTTATGGAAATGATCCTCGCCATTCGCTCCGCCAATTCTTCGGGTGTCTCAGGATGGGTCATAAAATTCCCTTCCGTATCGAGTCTCCTCTCCGCTTGGATCCTCCTCAATGTACGCTCGATCTCCGGATCGTATAGTATTTCTTCGGGGTTCGTCGAGGATCTCGTGTACATGTAAGGGAGAACAGAGTTATAAAGAAATAGTTAGCACAAAGGAAGGGTAAAATAAAAATAGAATAATAGAACAAAAAAAGAAAAAATAGCTAGGTAGGTAGAATCAAACACTATTGCCTCCCCGGCAATGGCGCCAAAAACTTGGGCGGATGCCCGGATGCACACCCGGGGCACGCGACTCACTAGTCTTACCGCAAGCACACGATGTAACGACGAGCGGGTATCGAACACGAGGAGGGAAAATGATGGTGTCTTCTTTAATCCACCTGGCTATAAGAACAGTCGAGAAATGTTCGCTATAAAGCGGTCACAGTCGTTCAATTGTATAAAAGGAATATCAAATTAATAAAGCTGCCTAGGGATAGGGAATCCCCACTACAAACCATATCTCATCATTGTGATTCGTAGGTTTCAAAATTGCTAGACTTGAAATTCAGGTGAACTAGTTGCAACTAAATGTAGAACCAAGCTCACGCTCTCGCGCTATTGTCGGTCTATAGCAAACTTAGGGTAGGGTCCAATCTCTTGCAAACCCTAGCCTAGGCAAGCTAGCGTGAAGAACAACATCATCGTTCAATCGCATCTCGAGCCCACTCTCGTGCAAACTCGAGCTACGACCTAGGTTGGGATAGTTCCTACCCGTCCAATCTCTTGCAAACATGTATTGGTATAGAATTGCAATCGAAAGTCCTGGTTTCGGTCCAATCTCTTGCAAACCGATTCCGAAGAAATCCAATTACAACCCAATTCGAATTTCTAGGGCTTCCTATCGAGTTGGGATCCAATCTCTTGCAAATCCCAATCGGTATGAATCCCTAGCTATTCGTATTAAATCAATCCCAAACTAACCCTAATCAATTCTAGCAATAATTTCACCAATTCATCACAAATTAGAAATAGGGTTCATAGGGTTCTTCCCTACACCCTAAGACGATAAAACTACTCACAATTCATAATGAAATTCAATAGAAATTCACAAATAAAATCAATAGAATTCATTGCTATATTCAATATATCAATAAAAATGGAGTTTTTGATAGAGAGAGAGAGAGACAAAACAATGAAGAATCAATAGCATCCAACAAAATAACACTTTTCTCTCTTCCCTAAAATCTCAATCTAATCTCCTAAAAGTAATCTAAAAAAGGCTGCAAAAAGTTCTGAAAAAGCTCTCTAAACTAGGTTAAAAACTGGGGTTAAATACCCCCCAAAAAAGCCCAAAAACTGTGACGAAAATGCCCCTGCGCAGCCTCAGAATCGCAATTTACGCTACAGGCAGCGCGGCTCACTCGGCTGAGTGACAAATGTCATTCGGCCGAGTGACAACCCTGACAAATTCCAGTAACTTCGGACTTTTGGGGGTCGGCTCCTCGGGAGTCACTCGGCCGAGTGACTTTCTCTGCTTCGGCCGAGGGGACTTATTCACTCGGTCGAGTCGGAACTCGGGAATCGACTGTAAAATTACAGTAAGTCTGGGATTTCTGCTAGCCGTCGTCTTGATTCCACTCGGGCGAGTGGTGTCTCCGTGGTTCGGCCGAGTGGGCTGGCGATGCACGGCCGAGTGCACGCTGATACTCAGTCTTCCGCGTGTCCGATTTGGCCGGCCGAGCAGGCTCTCGATGGTCGGCCGAGTGACTCCTTCACTCGGCCGAGTGACTTGCTCAAAATGCCCAATCTTCGTATTTTTGCTCCCTCGTCGCTCCTACGACGTTCTTTCTTCTTCCACTCCTCTCCAATAGCAAAATTCCCCTTGAAGGAGTCACGGGTGACACTCCGGAGTGGGTGCATCTCAGAATCACTCCAAATCGCTCGAAATCTCCTGAAATTCATCAAAAACAAGAAATCGTGGAAAGCATCGCAATATTGCCGAAAAATCATGAAAAGTGCGATTCGAGCGATCAAAATGGCATGCAAACATGCAGAAAAAAGGTGTAAAATATGGAGTGATCAATAAGAAGCCAATTCAAAAACATGTTGATGTGAATGCTTCTTCTTTGAATGCTATGCATGATGTTTCTACTCATAGGAAATCTTATTATTGATTGCATGCTAGAATGAATGATAAACTGTTGCATGCTTCACATGTTCTTATGAATGGTAGAAATGCTTGTGTGAATGTTTCTAATGCTAAATTGCATGTTTCACACACGGGGCACGCCAATGTTTATGTTCCACCTCATAAGCGTGCACCCTCACCTCCTACTCATGCCTTCACCAAACCTCTTCTTAAGAATCCCAAATCACTTTCTTTGTGGATTCCTAAGAATGTTTCTAGGCTTGATAGGAATGCGTATATAGATTCATATGTGCGTACTGTTATATTTTCATATGACTATATGGAAACCAAACTCCACTTTTGTTTGGTTTCCAACTTGCTAGCTCACTCACATTGTTATTCATTGCTTGGGTACCATGCTTGTATGTTTACATTTTGTACCCACATTTTTGTGAGTGTGTCCATTACTTCCATGTTTGCATGTTTTGTATGATTATGGGGGAGTATGGAATTTTTGCTTGCTAGCATTATTTTTCAATTCATATGACACATTGAATTTCATTCATATTATGTTTGTGCATATGGGATGGTTATTTCTCTTGCCCTTGGTTTTCATATTTGGCTATTACCCATCTTTTTGATATGCCAATGTGGGAGAGAAATAGGTTATGTAAAAATATACCTTGTGCTTGTTTATGCATTATTATCAATTGGTATGTTTTTGCATAGCAACCATCAATATGATTTGGCTTTGCATGTTTATATTTAATGCACATTTGCAAATTGATTGGGGGAGTTTATTAGCACACTTTGTTTATTTCAATGTTTATTATATTTTGACATAATGGATTGTCATCATCAAAAAGGGGGAGATTGTTAGTTCTTGGGTTCAAGACTAACGTTGTTTTGATGATGATCAATACATTATGTTAGTGTGCTAATCAATCTTATATTTTAGTCTCAGTTTATCTTATTGATTATATGTTGATGAAACAAAGCATAAGGCTTGGAGGATATTACAAGGGATATCTTAAAAGACCTCCAAGAGTGATGGTGTGCTCAAGCTTGGATGAAGTCATGAAGATCATCTAATGAAGCCAGCTTGGAGCATGATGATGGATGTACATCTAGAGAAGCATTGTCAAATCTTGGAGCTTGATGAAGCGAAGCTCATCAAGGAGTGCCAAAGCTTGGAGATGACGGAGAGCATCAATGTATCGTGAGCTTGAAGACTTGGACTCTAGGAGATGCAATATGTAATCCATGTAATTTCTATTACTTGCATTTCTCTTTTTTTGAGTTTAGGATTATTGTAATGTCTTGATAGATGGTCATACTCTCATGAATAAGCTTTAACCATCTTAGTGAGACTTAGGATTATCATAGAATCCAACCCAATAGGTTCATCTAGCCCAAAGACTCATTTGGAGTCTCTGGCTCTCCTGTAGTGGCCTGCTGAAGGTTTTAAAGTCGACTGGGTGATTTCCAGTTGCCTGTCGAGCCTTCTACAGTTGAGTGTGATGCACATCTCAAGTCAACTTTTCTATTGACTCATCTTGAGCTTTTCGCATCAGTCGACTGATGTTCAATTTACAGTCGACTGTAATCTTACAATCGCCTGTGATTGGTCGACAGTCGCCTGTGCGCTTCTTGCATCTTCTGAGCTTCATCCCAATTTGCAAGACAGTCGCCTGTTACTGTTTTTACAGTCGTCTATATATTTACAGCCGCCTGTAAAATGGCCATCAGTCGTCTGAAAGGCGTAAGTTGGAAATACGCATCTCTCTCTGTCTTTTCTCCATCTTATACTGCAGTCGACTGATGAAGGTATTACAGTCGCCTGATTATAAGACAGTCGACTGTATTATTGATATGAGTCGCATGTATGCTTATTTGGAGAAAGAGTGCAGCTCTCTGTTTCTTGTCCATCCCTGCTGCAGTCGCCTTTTGAAGGATATATAGTCGACTGTCTGTTTTACAGTCGCTTGTGTAGTCTTCTACAGTCGACTGTCCTAGCTCAGATTATAGCCGTTGGGATATTTTCTAGCCGTTGATCAGTCGACTGTCTAATGATCATCAGTCGACTGTTCTTGCCATAAACTGCCAAAATCTAGCCGTTGCAGATTTCTTCCCTTTGGGTTTTTGGCTGGTTTTATGGGTTCCTTTGGGCTTCCTATATATAGGAGTTGGCTTAGTTCATGTAGAGCTCTAAGTTGATATTGAATATCTTGGAGAATCATTAGCCACTCCTATTCTCTCCCATTTCCCTCTCATGAGCACATTTCTCTTCTTGCATTGAAGCCAGCTCATATGGAAATTCTCCAAGGGATCTAATTCTCATTCCTCTTCTTGGAGAACATCTTTCTTCTATTCATTTCATACACTCAAGTGAGAAGTGTTAGGATTCATTCCTAGAAAAGAGAAAGATTATCAAGTACAAGCAAAGCCTCATCTCAAGCACTTGAGTTTCACTTGCATGCCTTCTTCTTCATATTGGTAAGATCATATCAAGGCATAGGTAAGTGTTGTTTCGTTTTGTTTTATGTTCGAAACCTTATTTCTATTTGTGGGAGGAGGATATTATCTTAACGGGAGTAACTCTCTTTGTGGGAGTTTAGTGTCCTAGCGTAGGGCTAACCCTAATTCTCTGAGTGGGAGTTAGTAATTCTCTTGGTGGGAGTTTGACCCCTGTGTAGGGTTGGTTGGGTCCTTGTGTATGACAAAATCCTCTTGGTGAGGTCTCTCTCTTTGTGGGAGTGCATCCCTTTGTGGGATTATAGTGAATATTGGTATGGCTGGATGTACCCAAGTTTTGTGGAACCAGGGTAAATTCTCTGTGTTTGCGATTGTTGTTGTTGAACACTCTGTTTAATTTCTGCTGCTTATTGTGCTTTAATATTAGTAACTTTTAATTAAGCACTTTGCTTGCCATTACACTATTCACACCCCCCTCTAGTATGTGTGTAGCCCCGCAGGGTCCCTTACATTTTCTGCTGCCTTTTATTAATTCCATTTGTAGTTCTCATTTTGGATTATTGGTTGTTAATAGAAATAGATTTCCTTTATCATTGAAATTATGGATTGTTTGCTACCTAATTTTTTTTATTGAATCTATTGCCACATTCATTAAATCATTGATGTTTTTTGGATTCCTAACAATAGGTAGTGAGTAGTTTCCTATCTAGGGTAATGAGTTGAACCCCATTGAAAGTGGATCATGGGTGGGAAGAAATAGTTAGCTAATTGTTGGCTAATTGATGATTTGGGGTCTATTAGGATGCCAATTGTCATTGTATATCCGTTCCTCCCTTGTAGATAATTAGATTAGCCACTGGTGAGAGTCAGGACTAATATAGGGTTTTCGATCCTTACAATGACACATATTATCGGTGTGGCCGACGAGAGTCGGGCACCGATTAGAGCCCTCCTAATATAGAACCAAATCCTCGACCACGAGAGTGGCTTGGAGGAAGATTGAGGATATTTGTCGGACGTAATGCACCTAACGTATATAGATGTATCGGTGAGAGTCGACATCGATATAGGTTAGGGTAGTCCTATCATAGCATCGCTAGAGTGGGAGGGTATAGATAACATAAGGGGAGATCCTACCATGCATCATGAGAGTGGGTGATAAGAGAACGCCTTAAGGTTAGGCGACCTCTCCTGATTCCTAATGAATCCAACTATTGGTTAAATCTAATCCCTTAACTCTAGTTCGATGGCGGGGATACATTAGACCATAGAGTTTTATCCTATGAATTTTTCCCTTATTTTCATTTAAGCCACCTACCGTTCGCGTAGCTTTCTAACTTAGAAAGAAATTGGCACTCAAAGAACGTCTCCCTACGGACGACCCGTATAGCTTTACGGAGATGTCATGAGCTTGTGATACAAATATTAAAACTAGACGAAGAGGGTGCAAATAGTTGTAGTGTCCATATTTTCCATGTTTTCATCGCGCATTTCCATAGCATTTCGATCGCCCGAAGTTCATTTTTTAATATCCTATCGCATTTTCTCGATATATTTGATTCTTGCGATGTTTTGTGTACTTTTAGAAATTTCCACACGATTTCAGAGAGATTATGGATAATGGACGCGATGTCTGATGCCAGAGCTCGCGTCGCCATGCTAGGCGACTCAAAGGAGCTAAGGAAAGAAGAGAAAGAGGAGAAGAAAAGAAGAGAAGAAGGAAGAGAAAAGAGAAGTGTAGGTGAAGGAAAGAGAGAAAGAATGAAGAATGAAAGAGAGGAGAAGAAGGAATTGAAGAAAGAAGAGGGGAGCTCCATAATTCCAGATCGCTCGGTCGAGTGCACCACGTGCTCGACCGAGCTGGGACTCCAAAGAGAGGCACAAAGCTTCAAGGGGTCGCTCGGCCGAGCGACACAACTCGCTCGACCGAGTACCCCAATTCGCTCTACCGAGCTATCCTCTGTCGTGGGCTCAATTTTGCCTTCGAACGCTCTGGAAATTTTGTAGTTAATTTGCTCAGTGGAGCGGCCAACCGCTTGACGAGCAACATCAACTCCCACCGAGCAAAATCAATCCTCTAAGAGGGCTCTCGGTCGCGCGGCTTTCCCGCTCAACCGAGCGGCCCCATCTCCAAGTACCCAAAGCGAAAGGACAAAGGGTCGCGCTCGGTCAAGCGACCACTTCGCTCGACCGAGCAAGACGTCGGCAGACTACTTTTTAGGGCATTCTAATGGGTTTCGGGTTGGATTTGTTGTGAAACCGAAACTTAGTGGATTTGTCTATAAGTAAACAATGTTTTAGAGTTAGCTTAAGCTTTTTTTTATTTCAGAAATTCTTGAGCAATTATGGAGGAGAAGCTCCTGTGTTTTGTTTTGTTCAATCTAAACTTTGGTTTTTTCACTCTTGCTCATTAAATTTTATATATTTTTCTTCTCTATTTCATCTTCTACGCTTTGATATCAATTTCGTTATGTTTGCTCTGTTTTTAATGAATATCATTATTGATCTAATTATTGTAGCTATTTCCATGGTAGAGTAGTGTGATTCTAGGGCTTAGGGATGAACCCTAGGACCTTAGGGATTGGATGTTAGGTTAATCCTAGTTGGGCGAATCTAGGGTTGCTCTATGGTGGTTTGAACAAGGGTTTTAGGGATTAGCCTTAGGATTGGAGGATCACAAAAGCAGATCCATATCCTATGGAGAATCCCCACGATTTCGATTAGGGTTTAGTGGCCGCTTCTTGGGCTAAGTGACAACGAGAGTAACTCGAGAGCTGTGGGTGATTACTAATTCTCAATCCGCAAGTCGATGACTATGAAATCAGCCTAACTGCTAGAACCAACCGTAGCTTGGCGTCGAAATTCATAGACCACGTGAGTGGATATGGATTGCGATGCGGGAACCAGTGTCAAGCGTAATGCATGCATTCCATATGAAGCTAATTGCGAAAGAAGAGCTGTGCATAGGAATGCGTTAGACGAATATGACAACGAAAGTTAAGTACTTGTTTCCATCCGCGGATGTGATGCTCCTACCCTCATCTATCATCCAACAAAAGGACTCTTGACCTGACATCTATGACTGAAGGGCCTATCGGGGACTCCCGAATGTCCTAGACTTTTATTATTTCGTTAACACACTTTCATGACAACCAAATTTTACGTGACAACCGCCGACTATGCACTCTCACTTTTCCAAAAAGCTAAACACTAAACCACCGCCTCCCTAGAGAACGACAATCATTATATACTACAATCACCGTGCACTTGCAGTGATTTGCACCCCCGGGTGTGAGCCCGGAGGATGGAACAAGTTTTTGGTGCCGTTGCTGGGACGAAAACAGTTTGTTTTAGTTTTGGGTTCGAGAGTGCTGGTTACACCTAACACTCTATCTCCCACCACTCTTTTGGTTTATTTTTATTTTTTTGCTTGTTACTATTTTTTCTCATTTTGTTGATGATTCCCACAGTTCTCTTGAGTTCTTCTATTTTGCATGATAACATGTTCACAAGGAGCAGAGAATCTCTTACCCTAGGATCTTGAGATGGAGACAACCTCGTGGCGACTCATAGCAGAAAGAAGGGAACGAGAATCAATGGCTGAAGTTTCCACGGACCCTCTCCTCCACCTCCAAATCCGATGTTGATCCGAGCCTACATGAGGCTCGGCACCATCTCATCTTCTTTCGTGGTCGTATCGTCAATCCATGAAGGAAACTTTGAACTGAAGACAGTACTTATTCTGTTGGTGCATCAGGATTGCTTTCACGGGCTCCTACACGAGAACCCCAGTCATCATATCGAAGCATTCTTGGCGAAGTGCACCACATTTTAGATGCAAGGGATCAGAAACGATGTAATCAGGCTGCGAATTTTCCCCTTCACCTTGAAGGAAAAGGCCTATTATTGTTGAAGTCCGAAGGGCCTAACATGTTTACGACTTGGGAATAGTTAGCGGAGGCCTTTGTCACCAGTACTTCCATCCTTCGAAGATGATCCGTCTTCGAAATCAGATCACGAACTTTAAACAAGGAGGACATTAGACGTTATATAAAGCCTGGAAGCGCTTCAAGGACCTCCAGCATCAGCACCCGAACCTGCCATGGGACTTAGTCTTGGCCTTCTTTAATGGAATGTGGTCAGACACTAGGATGATCATCGACGCCATGACGAATGGTGCTATTGCTGGAAAGGAACCGACTGAGGCTTTGAGAATCATAGAGGATATGGCAGACAATAACCAGCATTAGAGAGATGACCGGTCTGCCTCGACTATTGCCAGGGCCTCAGGAGGATGCAGATTCTATTTCAGCGAGGTAGTAAACTTCGATGGCCGTCTCGACTCTTTTACTCAGCAGATGGCCCGGATGGAGCATAAAATCAGCACTAGGCCTAGTTCACCCCACCACAACATACGCCACTTGTGAGAAGTGCGTTGAACAAGGGTTTCACAGCGGAAATTGCTCCTACCAAACGCCTCCTACACCAACAAAAGACGCCAATTACACCTCCGATGATAGAGGAGGCAATAGGGGTGCTTACGGAAATCAAGCTTGGAGGAACTACCCCGGTTTTAAATACAGGAATAGTAGTAGAGCTCAACAGCATCCCCATCAGCCGCAACAGCAGTCATACCCTCAACAGTAGCAAGGTGGGCAAAGGCTGTTTGTCCCTTAGAGGCCACCCAGATATCAGCAGCGCTAGCAGCCACTACCCCCACCGTCGTCCCTTCAGCAGAAATCCTCTTCGGAGTCCACCTTGGAGAAGTTCATAGAGTAGCAGGCAAAGCTCTAACGTAACAATGCAGCTCACAACAAGGAACTTTCTACCATGGTGTAACAACTGAAGGAGTAGCCGAGCCAACTTTCAAGGGCTTAAGGCAAGCTTCCATCCTAGCCAAGAAGAATCCAAGAGAGAGTGCATGCACCATTACCACTCAAAGCGACTTATCGATGAAGGACCCAAAGCCTCTGATAATGATTCCAGTCACTTCAACACCAGAGGAGGTGATAGATGAGCAGCCAGCAGCTACTGATGGTGGTGACAATGAGGCTGAGCAGTAACTTGTGAATGTTAAGAAAGAGAGCCCTCTAGTGGGAAGGGAGTGAGCAAAGAGAAGACGATGTCAGCTGCGAAGGAAAAGGCTCACCCTGCTTCAGTACCATTTCCAAGTAGATTGGCAAGGGCCAAGATGGCAGAGAAGTGTGCCAAGTTCATTGAGCTGCTGAAGGGAGTTGAACTCAACATCCCATTCATGGATGCCCTGACCGAGATACCCTCATATGCCAAGTTTCTAAATGAACTAATTTCAGGGAAAAGGAAGGCTGAGCAAGTGATGTTGGCAGAGGAGCCATCGTGCTTAGAAGCAACAAATTACCGAAGACACTCCCGGATCTGGGGAGTTTCACCGTTCCATGCTCCATCGGCGGCGTCCCCATCAGAAGAGCACTAGTAGACCTGGGAGCTAGCATCAGCTTGATGCCATTATCCATCTTCAAGTGCCTCAACACCAGATAGAGCTAGAGCCGAAGGCGATGACGATCTAGCTGGTAGATAGATCAGTGACACGACCAGTTAGTGTGGCCAGGGATGTCATACTACAAATTCCCAGTGGGCTGAGCGTACCGGTGGATTTCTTCGTCATGGACATGTCGAAGGACGACAGATCCCAGATCATACTTGGTCGCCCATTTATAGCGACAGCTGGGGTGCTGATTGATATTAAAGAGGGCACTCTTTCCCTCACTGTAGGAAACATTGAGATGGAATTCCGGCTACCCAAGGCGATGAGGGATAGAGCACCTTCTACAGATGTCAGATATCTGGAGTTGATATAAGATGAGCTCGTTGAAGAGTTCACGATAGAGAAGATCTTTTCTGATCCCTTGCTGTAGAGCGAGGATCAAGGTGTGAACCCGTTGCATGACAAGGCAGTGGCGGCATACCTACAAGTGTTAGATGGGGGCCCAGACACTGGATTGATCATGCGTGAGCACGCCATACTCGCCTTAGATGATCACGACCCGGACGTCGTGAAGATAAAGAAATTGGTTGCTGCAGCGTCCTTAGGGTGTCACAAAGAGGATAAGGGGCCGAAGATGAGAGAGGACGAGAGGACTGATGAGGGTCCAACGGAGGCGTTCGACCAACTAGCTCCACATGGGTTGGTCGGAAAGAACGACGGTCGCATCTTGTATGCACCCAACATCAAGCCTCGCTAAGTATCAAGGGTTGAGCTAATGACCGTAAACACGTGCTTGGCGGGAGGCAACCCGAATATTTCCTCGTCATTTTGATTTTAGTTGAATATTTCATTCTTTTTAGAATAAAAATTTTAAAACCCAAATATATCTAATGTGTTTCGATTTCTGTAGGAACTCGACGGTTTGGACGTCAAGAAAGAAAGGGAATGCGTGGACGTGGATCTAGGTCCGATGATCGAGGAGAAATACAACAAAGGGAAGAGCAAGCTTCCTATAATAGATCGCTCAGTCGAGCAGCTACCCTGCTCGACAGAGCATGACTCCATGAGAAGCCGCTAGTCGAACCAAGGATTTGAACTTCGCTCGATCGAGCACTAGGTCGCACTCGACCAAGCGACCGACCCAAAGATTAGCCTGGATGTAACGTAGAGGGATCGAACTTGAGTTAAGTTCATCCAAGCAGTTAGGCACTCGACCGAGCGTCCAACCACCCAGGCGCCACTTTAAGTGAGCGATCCCCCTCCTCCCCTTTTCCGTCGAGCGAGCCCCCCAAAACCTCCTCTCCCCCTCTCGATCGAGCACCTCCCCAAACTCTTCCCAATCTCCACCATCCCTCCTCTCCCTCTCTCCTCTCCACCACTCCTCCCCGCCACCTCCACCTCCCCAATTCCCAAACCCTAAAAATTCATAGTTTTCCCCAATTTCGACCAAATTCAAAAACTTGAACCCCAATTTCAAATTACGGAGGGTAGGGAAGCTTGGCGGGAGATTATCGACAAGCTTGGGGGTCGTCACAGACTTGGGTGTGCAAATTTCACAGCTTGGGCATGTCAGAGCTCGTGGAGCTCTTCGCTCGTTGCCGATTGGGTATACTCCTTCCACTCTCGTTATTTTCATTTATACATCAATTTAATTGTGGTATATATCAGTTTGCTTGACTACGATAGCAATGACTCGTAGGGCACGCATCCACACACCTTCACCCACACCTCCACCACCTCCTCTACTGCCCCCTCCACCACAACATCCTAAGAGGAAGAAGAGTACCTTCCCTAGGGCACACACCACAATACGTGATCCCACACCATCACCACCCCCATCACCTACACACCCACTTGCCAAGAAGAAGTGCACGGCTTCTGGCTCCTCGTCTAGGTCACTTGTCCCCGCGAGTGAGCCCGCACCACCCCCACCACCACTACCACCCCCACAGCCTGAGGGCGATGCCCTAGAGACTTACGACATTACATTCATTGATTACACCCATCGGCATAAATTCGCCGAACTCTTTAGGTATCAGGTCATTTCGACCAAATTCGCCGACCTAGGAGCCCTAGAGCAGCTAAGTCTTTTGCTAGGAGTTAGGCAGCTGTATAGAAATATAGGCTGGGACCACTACTTAGGGTTGACAGTGAAGACATACACTCGCTTGACCCTAGAAGTCTTCAGTTCCTTACATTACACCAACATGGGATAGCGTTCAGATTACTAGACATAGAGATGGAGTTCAACTACGGTGGACTCTGTAGCCTTTTCCAGTGGCCTGTTGTCCCCGATGTTGAGACTGCCTACCATCATGACAAGGAGAACCCCTCTGCCATTTATTCCACACAATTATGGGAGAAGATCTCCATCATCCCTGTATTTAGCACTAGTTGCTCCATGGCGTCATCCATTATTCACACATGCCTACGACTTGCCCAAGGTCAGATAGCCACCACCATCCTTTACATGAACAAGCCTAGGAATTTGTCTACCATCCAGCTCTTCCTCTTGTGGGCCCTTACTCTCCTACTTGAGGCATGGCCGGATGGCACCAAGCATCCTACACATTCTATAGACCACACCCAGGTCTTCTGTGATTGTCTGAATTTTTCTGCTACCATGCAGAAGGGCCCCATTTGTTATGGTGACTTCTTCACCATCATTGATCTAGCCATCCTAAGGACATATTAGAGGCACTGGGCCCTACCACCCTATCACTGAGTGTGCTCTCTCACATGCACATCATCAGGGCCCATCGTGACTAACACTGGGTATATCTCCATAGGCATTTTAACGCCGATTTCACGGTTCTTCCTAACCCAGAGCAGACCTCTATTAGTCCCTAGCATGCAGATTGGATTATACCCATAGAACATCGGATTCCTTCTATTTATGAGCGGGAGCCCGATGATGAGCAGGTTGCTCAGCAGCCTGCTCAGTAACTGGGCACCGCCCCACCACACATTAAGGAGCCGCACTATCAGGTCTCGTCCCACTATCTGCACCCATCTCCACCACTGTGTCTGCCATTCTTACGGAGAGTATGGTTGTTTCTATCCATACTTCTGCTACCACCACATCTGCGGTGTCTGTAACTGATGTATATGTCCCCACCTGCACTGTCCTTGTCTCCACAGCCCCAGCTTCTACATAGCTTACACTCCCTCTGCACCATATTTTTCCCACATGGGTCCCACTTCTAGAGGTAAGTCCAGCAGCTCTCACATTCCCGATATCACTGGTAGATTATATGGAGTGGACCATGATGTGGTTGAGCTTCGCAGATCCGTGGACATGCTTGAGTGTCTTGAGCGGCAGAATAGTGAGAAGCTTGCTCGCATTCTTCAGCTTCTTCAGGCACCACCCCCACCAGTGACGGCTGCCTGATTATCAGTTCTCGCTGGTTTCCCTCGTCTCCGCCATTTATTTTGGTGCCCATCTGTCCTCATCGGGCCCAGTTTTGTCTAGCTTGGGGGGAGACACATTTTGTGGTGTCCATCATCACCATCATCACCATCACCATCATTTGCAAGTATTTACAGTATCTTCAACCCACATACACCACTAGTAGATATTCTAATATACCTAGACATCCCTAAAGTGGTATAGCTATCCACACATATATAAATACTATCATTCATACAACTTCATATATATTATGAATAACACTGAGTATGCGTATATAATGCAAGAGGCAATCATTAATATACTAAAGGGGAGCACACTCATACATGAGTGATACGCCGGGGTTCACACACACGGGTCCACACGCTCTACCTATATCCATGCACCACAACGACATCGCAATAAAACCAATGGGCTCACTACTAGACTAAGGTTGACATAGACAACAACATGCACTAGTAGGATGACTAAGCTATAGAAAGGAAACCAAGATCAAATAGCGTAACGAAACAAGATCGGAAAGAATGGGTTCAGATAGGGTGAGGATAAGGAGGCAGCTTGGTTAGATGAAAGAGTGATATAATTGTGAATGTTTAGGTGGGAAAAGAAAAATGCGATAATACTCTTATAGGATACAGGAAAATAGTGTGTAAATGACATAAGTTAAAATACGAAGAGTATAAAAACGATCATACGTCAAAAAGTTGGAGTTCTCTTTTGCATAGGAAAATATTTGGAGGTCGTTAAAATGTGTTGTTCGAAACAAGTTTGAGTCATACATATAAAATAAGAGGAAAAAATGGTTTATTGGATTATTGAAAAATCATTATAGGAAAGAAGTAGAACATTCACACGAGCATTAAAGATATAGGTTAGAAAGCATTATATTGTAGTAATTTAAAGATTTCGGCATAAGTTTCGAAATTCAAAGGATGAATTTAAATCAACTGAAGTGTAGGAAATTTAAGCTCAGACTAAATGTTTTCAGAGACTTTAAACTGGGAAGAAATTTAAAATAAATCATATTGAAAATACTTTTAGAGAATTAGGATTTGCAATGGGGAAGATTCGAAAAATTAAAGATAATCGTCATGAAGCAAGCATGTGAAACGAGGGCAAATAATATGCTCGCATGATGTATACGCCTAGGATATGATTCATGATAAGCTACGACGGAATTCTACGGTCGATAACAAAGAAGTGTAACGATTAGGAAGATGCTAGAAATCAGAGGTTCTAATTACCGGTCCGACTAAGGATCAGGAGGAACTTAGCACTAAGACTTTCTAATGAGCTACACTGTATTAGAAATCTCATGGAAGGGTCTTAAGAGAAACAAGATTACATTCTGCTGGGCCCGAAATTGATGGACTCAACGAACGACTAAAGGAAAAGCTCTAGAAATCTAATATGGTCAGGGCTGGGTGAGAGACTACTAAGGCAACCTAAGACGGGTACAACTAAATCTTGACGAAGGCACCTTACTATCAAACCTGGACGTCTATTTAAGTCTTCCTACCATCTAAGACAAGGAAAACCTTCAGGTTAGACTCAATTCATGACTTGAATGTTTCAAATATTTAAATAGATGTTGTTATCATTATTGTTGTTCTGTTATTTCGCAGATGCAAAGTGGACATGTATGGGCCACCACTAAAACCTGTCACGCCCCGCTTCCCAAGTATGGAAGGCGAGACGTGAGAAGGTCCACTGAGACTTGGAGCTGTGAAGCTGCAGTCTGATAAGCATCCGTGTATGATACAAATGGAAGGTCCTTGTATTGCGACGAAACAAAAACAATGATAAATAAAAGCAGACAAGAAACATCCACCAGATATCCAACAAATATTCCAAATATCGCAGAAAAGTCACAAAGTACAAAGTCTGAACAGAAGGCCTAAAGCATGGCCGAAACATAAAGCAAAGAGATAGGTGCCACGCACCGAAACCTAACAGCAACTAATGAAAACAACAACAACTAAAGGAGAATCCTAGTGAGTCTAGGACTGGTCACCAGCGTCCTCGAACTCAATCTCTGCAAGAACCTCGAACTCAACATCCACGAATTGCTCGTCCTCTGCAACTAACTCTGTCTCTAAACCTGACATGTGACACCCAAAAAGAAGAGGGCACATGTCAGCAAAAGTCTCCCAAAGGAAAGCGGAGGACTTTTGTGCAAGGATCAAATAAAAGCAAAGCGACTAGCAGTTCTAACATGATGATATGGCATGACATTTAAAGAATGCAACAATTTAAAATGACATGATGATAACAAGCATGCACGTCGTAGCCAAACTACGAATCCCTATTTCACGAATCACTAACTTTTCACATTATGCACAGGGTTTACTCCTTACAGCTGAAGTGGTTGTGCATGCACACTACTACGCTGCGTGCTAGCTTAACACTATCCCACCCACAAAGTTTACGCCTTACAGCTGAAGTGGCTGTACAGGCACACTTCTACGCTGCGTGATCGCTTAACCCTATCCCTCCACGTGTATATCTTCTCGATCATGAGCCAAAAAGTGTTTTGGCATAGGGTTGTGCCCGCAAAGCATGTGCCTTGCCTCAATAGTTAACAATTATTGTAGCGTGTGCTACGCAATCACGATGGACCAATTTAATGCATGAATGACATGGTTGTTGGATCCTGTGGATGGCAAACAACACTAGAAGGGGGGTTGAATAGCGTTGTATAGAGATAAACCTTTTTCGTTCTTTACAAATTAACACAAAACAAATCCTTCTAATGTTGCCTAAGAAACCAAGTAGAGTGATCTACGCTTGGTTCTTAATCAAGAAAGTAATCATCACAGAGTAATTTCACAGCAGGTAGTCGATTCCCTATGAACAGTAGTCGACTCCCAGAGAATTTATAAGCACGGTTAAGATAAGATTACGAGAAAAACAAATATTATATCTTTATTCACAGCGGATAAAAGAAAGTTAATATTTGCAATAGATGAACAAAAATTAGCAAATAAACTAAGAGCAGAGATAAACAAACTCAGATAAGCAATCACAGACACAAGGATTTTTATCCTGGTTTCCCACAACTTTTGGGTACATCCAGTCCCCGACCAATCCGGTACGAGATTTCCACTATCTGCCTTGGCAAATACAAATACCTAACTTCACTCGTTAGGATTTCCAACGACCTAGTCTTGACCAGGATTTCCAACGGCAACACCTAGACTTTTCTAGGGTTCCAACAACAATACCCTTACACCAAAGGGGTAATCACAAAAATAAAACCAAATTCCAATTCACCACAATAGATTGGTGGAGATCGGATTTACACCCAGATTTTATAGCCAAATAGTAATAGACAAAATTACGTGTAGTGGCTTGATAGAATAAGATTCTAGATCACACAAAGATACGAATGAAGTCTTTGTGATCTAGATCTAATGTTTTTCAAAAATCCTTTAAATAAAAAATCAAGAACAAATAATACGGATTTGAAAAACAGTTAGCCAAATAAAATGAGATTATGATCTTCAGAAAATAATAACAAAATTGCAAGATCAAGAGTAAAATAGATTTGGCTAAAGAGAGAATGAGAGCAAAGAACTTTAGAGCGTTTTGCACGAGAAAATTTGAATTCAATAGACGTTGTGTTTTTCTCAATGAAAATGATCCTCTATTTATATGAGAGATCTAAGAATTCAAAATTCAATTTCCTTTGACTTTTGTCCCGAAAATCATGGGAGAAAATCACTTAAAGATATTTCAAAAACCAAGTCAAAACGTCAAATTTCGACAGCTGGTAGTCGACTCCCTAGGAGTGGTAATCGACTCCCAGTGTGTTTCAGGAGAAATCGATTCTCAGCTGGTAGTCGACTCCCTACCTTTGGTAGTCGACTCCCAGAGGAGTTTCTGCTGAACCACAGCTAGTCAATCAAGTTGGTTACTCCTGGGTGTAGTGGAGTTTCACTACGGAAATATAAAACGACTAGAAAAAGCTCTCAATATCTTTTTGAAAATGATTTAAAAGATATTTAAAACGTTTTTTGAAATCATTTGTGTGTGTGATTGTCTATAAGATTTGGCTTTAACAATACCCGAAGAGAGACACAACACACTCATTATAGACTAGGACACGTCTTCGGAAGCTTGATCAACTGATGGAGTGGATGTGAGCTTCACTTGAGCTTCTTTGTTCTATTTAAGCTTTGAGCTTCATCATTGATCTTAGCAACGTTCGTCCTTGTCTTTGAGCGTAGATTGCGTTTCTTTGATTATGTATAAGGCTTTTCATTTGTCGCACATCCTGCATACTTAATTGTAGTGTAGTTAGTACACTAAGCTTCATTTGGTGTGCTCATCATCAAAATCACTTGGGGTGGAATTCAATTTCCATCACTCTCCCCCTTTTTGATGATGACACCCAAATGAAAAGTGAAGTAAGTTGAAATATGAAAATACATGAAAGTATACTTACTCCCCCTGCTTTGATGTGGTTCTCCCCCTGCATCGAAGCCGTTAGCAAAACAATACAAAATAATACATTCTTATGATATATTCATTTTTGCATTTCATATTTTTCTCCCCCTTGTCATCAACAAAAAAAATTAAGGACAAAGTATAATGACAGTCATATTAATCATAACATGACTTTTAGAGGGGAATTCAATGACTATTCCTGCAAAAAGAAATGGTAGCATAAGATCAACCAATATTTTGCATAATAGATAAGTTCATAGATATGAAGAGGTAGCAAGCATCACACAATATTAGAGTTATTACAAACCATAAGTTCGAAATCATAGTTTTAGGAACCATTGTTTGAAAGCAATTGCATGAAACATCAAGGATGACCGCCGTTCTTCTTCTATTCCTTGATCTCATCAAGGATCATGACAAGCGTTTCCTCCGTCATTTTGTTGCTTTTGACCATGAATTCTTTGAGGTCGTCCACCTTTTTGTTGAGGTCATCGAAGCCTTTCTCTTGTGATATCTTTAACTTCCCAATTTTCTTCAAAAGCATCTCTTGAAGTTCAAAGATATATGCCGGTGCTTCTTCTTCTTCTTCCTCGCTTCCTTTTTCTTCTTCTCCTTCTTCTTCCTCCTCTGAATCTAAAACAACAATTTTCTTACCTCTCCTGGAGGATGATGATCCTCCTTCAGCTGCAAGTTTCTCTTCGGGAATGTTCTCATCAAGGTCATGATGTAGGTTCATTCTTCCAAGAGCATGGACATCAAATATGCGTGCCGGTTCTAGAATTGTGGTTTCATTGTCTAAAGGCACATTGTAGCTAATAAACAAGATAGTGAGATAGCAGATATGCTAAAGTAGATGAGGGTCTATCTGAAGAAGCTGAAGCAAGAATAGAGTCCATAATGACTTTGGCCCAATTGACGTGGATGTTCCCTGACATAGCATAGATACATTTGACCTGCTTCTCAGACAATATAGAGTGACTACCAGATTTTTGGGTAATATTGTAAGATAGTATATTTGCAAGAATTCTACCCTGATAGCGAAGATCGCTACAAGGGAGTTTAGTTTGAAAGTACTTTCCTGGAAAATACCTTCTCTCCAAGATATTACTATCAGTCATCTCTATTTTATCAAGTAACATGCCAGTATATGGAATGCCTAGGGCTTCTCCAAGGGATTTGACGGTTATGGCAAGTTTTCTGTCAAGAACTTTGGTGACAAATCGGCTTTTGGCAAGATCGTAATCCATATTAGCATAAAATAGGTGCACAAGCTTGGGATAGCAGAGAGAAGTGTTTTCAGATGAAAATAGTTTGGCCAAGTTCTGAAATTCTAGTATGCTATCAATCCCATAGTTTACTACATCATCAAGTTTGACAAATCTTTAATAGAGGATGGGTTTCTTAGAGATTTTGACAAAGTGTTCATATGTGGTGCTCCTAAACAGATAGGCTAAGATTGTTTCTTTCTCAGATAAAGATTCAGTTGAAATTTTTCTCTTCTTGAGAGGCATCTAGATAGAGTAAAAACAAGAGTTTACACTACTAGATATGCAAAAAAATTATGAAGTAAAGATGGTGAGAAAAGATTTTACCTTGAGTAAGTTTGAGAGAGGGATGAAATCAAAGGTTGATAGAGCTCCAAATAACCCAAGCACCAAGAGAAATTTTCAAGAGAAGGGGGGAAATGGGGTAGTCGGCTACCCTAGGGTTTCTCTTTGGGGGTTATTAACAAGAGAGTGAAAGATGGTGAAGAATGAGGGCCATTGGATCAAGAATTGAATGGTTGGGATAGAGTTTTAGCTTATTGGGTATAAGTTGCCTTTAGGGTATGAACCCATTAAATCCATAGAACCCAATAGGAGTTAGTCAAAAAAACAAACCCAGAATTTCGCACAGCCACTGGTAGTCGACTCCTTCATATAGGTAGTCGATTCCCTACTGGGTTGAGTCGTTTTCTCATCCCGATGGGTTTTGATCCAAGTCTGAGTGCGTTTTCTGAACAAGCGATGCTTTAAAAGTATAACACAAACATTTATAATCATATAAAGAGAAAAAAATATTAACTCATATACACAAATTTAAGAATATATATAAAAAACTGATTAAGTCGCAAAAGATCGCTTTTGATGCTGATCCAGTTATCAAGCGTTGGATCTTGTTTTCTTCTCTTCGTTACGTTAAAGTACCTAAAAAATAAACGTTTATGGTACTCTTTGGCTTTTGAGTCCAGAGGGTTAGTTTTTAGGAAGCCAAACCCAGTGTTGTTTAGTTCCTTCATAAAAAGTATATTTATAGTTTTCGCTTAAGTGAACTTGTTGAACAAAATTTGTAGCGTACCTTTTCTTTTGTTGATCGGACAAATTCTTCGGTATCCAGATGCTCAAAATTTTTTGTAAGAATGATGCATTCTAGTATGCTTAACCCGTTTCTTGGTATGATGTGAATCATAACCGAGTCCGGTTTTGCTAGATGAGGCTTTTTGGTTATTTATTAAACTATCTAGCTTCCCTTTTCCTTTGTTGAAATTCTCAATAATTTTCATCGTAGCATCGTATTTATCTTTGATGGATACGAGAAGATTATTTAGATTCTCAACCTTTTCATTTACAGATAAAATATCTTTTTGCAAAGAATCATTCTTTTCTTTAAGGAGACTATTTTCTTTAATGATTTCTTCTTTTTCTTTAGCATCCCTTTTAATATTTCTAAGTGTTCTTCTATGTTCTTTTATGAGCTTTTCATGCATTTTGCATAGCTACTTATATGCTCCCCTATAGTCCATGTCTTCATCTTCACTTGATGACGAATCATTGTCACTAGACGAATCATGATGCAAACTTACCTTAGAGGATGTAGAAGCCATGAAGCACATGTGTGATGTTTCTCTTCTTTCATCATTATCTTCTACTGAGGATTCATCAGACGAGGAATCGTCGCTCTGGTCGAAGGCTGCGTAACCTTCTTTCTTTGGTCGTCGGAATTTGTTTCTTCCATTGTTTCTCATTTCATTAGTGTCTCTATTCTTCCCACGATCTCTGGAATCACGATTGTTTCTTTCCAATGGATACTCTCTCTTGACGTGCCCTGGTTTATTGCAACCAAAACAAATAATATCGTTAGTGGGTCTAAAACAACGTTTACCATACTTACTTGTGATGAACCCTTTAAAGTTCTTTGATATGAAGGCGATATGGTCTTCTTTGTCCGTGTAGTCGGAATCTTCTTCTTGGGCTTTAAACGCGAGAGTCTTCTTCTTTGGTTTTTCTTCGATCTTCTTATCTTCTTCAAGCTCAATCTCATATGCCATGAGATTTTCCATTAGTTCTTCGATGGTAAGGTCCTTTACGTTATGAGCTTCTCGAATGGCAGTTGTCTTTCCCTTTCACTCGGGACGGATGGATCTTAGTATCTTCATTACCTGTTTGTATTCGGAAAGTTTCTTTCCTAATCCTGCAAGCTCATTCGTAATATTAGTAAAACGAGTATTCACATCTGTGATACTCTCTCCTTCTTCCATTTTAAACGATTCGAATTTTGAATGTAAAACGTTTATGCGGGATTCCTTTATCTTTTCAGTTCCTTCGCGACTTACCTGAAGAGTGTGCCATATTTGGTGTGATGTCTCACATTGGGAGACTCGATTGAACTCATTTCCTGTTACGACGCAAAATAGTGCATTCATTGCCTTTGCATTGAGATTTGCTCTCTTCTTGTCGTCGGCTGACCATTTCCTAAATTCAATGTCGGTAGGTGCGATGTACGGGACTTTAGTAACTATCCAAGCTTCAATGTCGAATGACTCCAAGTGAGTCTTCATTTGGATCTTCTAGCTAGCATAGTTCGTTCCATTGAATAGTGGTGGTCGCATGGTATTTAGTCCTTCAGAATGGAAAGATGTTGACGCCATCACTTTTGTAGCCTCGCTCTGATACCAAGTGTTGGATCCTGTGGATGACAAAAAACACTAGAAGGAGGGGTTGAATAGTGTTGTATAGAGATAAACATTTTTCGTTCTTTACAAATTAACACAAAACAAATCCTTCTAATGTTGCCTAAGAAACCAAGTAGAGCGATCTACGCTTGGTTCTTAATCAAGAAAGTAATCTAATAATCACAGAGTAATTTAACAGCAGGTAGTCGACTCCCTATGAATAGTAGTCGACTCCCAGAGAATTTATAAGCACAGTTAAGATAAGATTACGAGAAAGACAAATATTATATCGTTATTCACAGCGGATAAAAGAAAGTTAATCTTTGCAATAGATGAACAACAATTAGCAAATAAAGTAAGAGCAAAGATAAACAAACAAAGAAAAGCAACCGCAGACACAAGGATTTTTATCCTGGTTCCCCACAACTTTTGGGTACGTCCAGTCCCCGACCAATCCGGTACGAGATTTCCACTATCTGCCTTGGCAAATACAAATACCTAACTTCACTCGTTAGGATTTCCAACGACCTACTCTTGACCAGGATTTCCAACGGCAACACCTAGACTTGTCTAGGGTTCCAACAACAATACCCTTACACCAAAGGGGTAATCACAAAAATAAAACCAATATCTAATTCACCACAATAGATTGGTGGAGATCGGATATACACCCAGATTCCATAGCCAAATAGTAATAGACAAAATTACGTTAGTGGCTTGATAGAATAAGATTCTAGATCACACAAAGATACGAATGAAGTCTTTGTGTCTAGATCTAATGTTTTTTCAAAAATCCTTTAAATAAAAAATCAAGAACAAATAATACGGATTTGAAAAACATTTAGCCAAATAAAATGAGATTATGATCTTCAGAAAATAATAACAAAATTGCAAGATCAAGAGTAAAACAGCTTTGTCTAAAGAGAGAATGAGAGCTAAGAACTTTAGAGTGTTTTGCACAAGAGAATTTGAATTCAATAGACGTTGTGTTTTTCTCAATGAAAATGATCCTCTATTTATAAGAGAAATCTGAGAATTCAAAATTCAAATTCCTTTGACTTTTGAAAATCATGGGAGAAAATCACTCAAAGATATTTCAAAAATCAAGTCAAAACGTCAAATTTCGACAGCTGGTAGTCGACTCCCTAGGAGTGGTAGTCGACTCCCAGTGTGTTTCAGGAGAAATCGATTCTCAGCTGGTAGTCGACTCCCTACCTTTGATAGTCGACTCCCAGAGGAGTTTCTGCTGAACCACAGCTAGTCAATCAAGTTGGTTACTCCTGGGTGTAGTGGAGTTTCACTACGGAAATATAAAACGACTAGAAAAAGCTCTCAATATCTTTTTGAAAATGATTTAAAAGATATTTAAAACGTTTTTTGAAATCATTTGTGTGTGTGTGTGTGTGATTGTCTATAAGATTTGGCTTTAATAATACCCTAAGATAGACACAACACACTCACTATAGACTAGGACACGTCTTCGGAAGCTTGATCAACTGATATAGTGGATGTGAGCTTCACTTGAGCTTCTTTGTTCTATTGAGCTTTGAGATTCATCATTGATCTTAGCAAAATTGGTCCTTGTCTTTGAGCGTAAATTGCGTTTCTTTGATTATGTATAAGGCTTTTCATTTGTCGCACACCTGCGTACTTAATTGTAGTGTAGTTAGTACACTAAGCTTCATTTGGTGTGCTCATCATCAAAATCACTTGGGGTGGAATTCAATTGCCATCAATGGCAAGATATAGATAGGAGTGCGCACAGTTAACTGAAAGTAAACATGACAGGCAGCATGAAATGATAGCATAACAATGGTGTCGGATCTAGCTTCATTGTCAAGCTAGATCTAGTAAGGGAGTCTAGGCAACTATCATTTCATCGCCTAGTCTCTTTTACGCTACTACATAAACTGGCCTAAAACATGGCCTAAACAGTTACTAGCAAGTATCACTTGTCTGTTTCTGGTGATATTGGTTGTCGTGGGTTCGAGTGTTACGTTACGATGGGTCCGGTTCGCTGTTTGGTTCAACATACAGCAGTGTTAGGTCTCTTTTGTTATCTTAAAACATTAAAATAACTTAAGACGTCTAGTATTTTGATTTTATTAGGTCTTCTAGTTTACGGTGTGGGTTATAGGTTATAGGTAGGGGTACTAACCGTTACGCAGCGAATGGAGGCAGCGACAACGATACGTACGACGTCTACGGTCTGAAACTCATCGTGGCAGCGAGGGAAATGAAGGACAGCGGCGTATAGAGGCTCTGCAGGTGGTTACGAGGGTTGCAGCGAGTTCTTGGGGCTGTTGGCGTCAGATATGAGGCTGGGCAACGTCGAAGCGCGGCCTGCTGGGAATTACGTGGCTGTTCTTGGGTTGTGCAAGAACCTAGGGGCTCCGGCGGTCAGCTGGGTGCTAGGAGGGGCTCCAGCGGTCAGCAAGCTGCTAGGGGGCTGCACGGCATGCTGTGTGTGAGCTGTCGATGCTTCGGACGAGGGGTAGGCTGCCTGGGCGCGTGGCATAGTGGTTGGGCACGGAGGAGAAGAGATAGTGCGAGGGGTAATGCCGTGCGGCGCTTAGGAGGAGCTGGGCGCTATCTGTAGTGGTGTGCAGTAGTCGAGGAGGGCAGTGCGAGGGGAGAGGCTGCGTGACAGTGCTGGGTCGCAGGTGTTTTGCTGCGTCGTGTAGGAAGAAGAGGAGGCCGCTGGCTATGCTTGGCATTGCGTGGACGAAGGAAAAGAAAGGTAGGGGCTAGGCGGCTGCTTGTGTTGTAGGGTGAAGCAAAAAAAGACCTAGGTTTATAAAGGATTAGTAGGGTGCTGTTGATGGTAACATGGTTTATATAAAAGAATTTGTAGGGTTGTACCGTAGGGAGCATGAGTAGGTTTTCGTTTTTTTAATGTGTATGGGTTTCTATTGTGTGGGGTTATAAAATGGTAGCATGTGAACTTAGGCTTAGGTTTTAGTGTTGTTTCCCTTTTTTGTTTAAAGGCTGTGTGCGTGAGTCTAGTGGGGTGCGGCCTAGGGTAGGTTCACAAGAGAAAGGGCTAGAGTTAAATTAGGAAGGGATCTGAAAATTATTAATAGGATTAGTAATCAATGGGTTTAATTAGGGGAATTAGGGCAATTCAATTTGGTTTAAAAGGGTCTAATAAGGAAAGCTTTTCAAACATTTAAAAAAAGTTTAAATTCGAATTTGAGTTGGAAATTTAAAACAAATTTTAAGAAAAGACATTTTACAATAATTTTTAGAAAGGATAATAATAATAATAAGTTGGAAAGTAGAAGTGGATACGGGTACGGGTACGGGGACAGAAACGTCGAACAACGGTTATGAAAGAAAAATACACGAGAGAAATACAGGTATAACGTAACGATAAAAACCGATCGTTACACTCTTCTTCCGTCATCGTCTTCTGAGGATTCATCGGATGAAGAAACGTCGCTCCGGTCGAAAGCTACGTAAGCTTCCTTCTTTGGTCGTCGGAATTTGTTTCTTCTATTGCTTCTCTTTTCAATGCTTTCTCGGTTCTTCCCATGATCTCTGGAATCACGGTTGTTTCTTTCCCACGGACAGTCTATTTTGACGTGCCCTGGTTTATTGCAGCCAAAACAAATAATACCGTTAGTGGGTTTAAAAGAGCGTTTACCATACTTACTTGTGCTGAACTCTTTAAAGTTCTTTGAGATGAAGCAATATGGTCTTCTTTGTCCGTGTAGTCAGAATCTTCCTCTTGAGCTTTGAAGGCAATATTCTTCTTCTTTGGTTTTTCTTCGATCTTCTTGTCTTCTTCAAGTTCAATCTCATTTGCCATGAGATTTCCCATTAGTTCTTCGATGGTAAGGTCTTTTACGTATGAGCTTCTCGAATGGCCGTTTTCTTTCCTGTCCATTCGGATCGAAGAGATCTAAGTATTTTCATCACCTGCTCGTATTCAGAAAGTTTCTTTCCTAATCCTACGAGCTCGTTTGTAATGTTAGTAAAACGAGTATTCACATCGGTGATACTCTCTCCTTATTCCATTTTAAAAGATTCGAATTTAGAATGTAAAACATTTATGCGGGATTCTTTTACCTTTTCAGTTTTCTCGTGACTTACCTGAAGGGTATGCCATATTTGATGTGCTGTCTCACACTAGGATACTCGATTGAATTCATTTCCTGTTACGACGCAAAATAGTGCATTCATTGCCTTTGCATTGAGATTTGCTCTCTTCTTGTCGTCGGCTGACCATTTTCCGAATTCAACTTCGGTGGGTGCGATGTATGGAACTTTAGTGACGGTCCATGCTTCGATGTCCAATGACTCCAAGTGAGTCTTCATTTGGATCATCCAGCTAGCATAGTTAATTCTGTTGAACAGCGGTGGTTGCATGGTGTTGAGTCATTCAGAGTGAAATGATGTTGACGACATCACCTTTATAGCCTCGCTTTGATACCAAGTGTTGGATCTTGTGGATGGCAAAAAACACTAGAAGATGGGTTGAATAGTGTTGTATAAAATAAACTTTTTCTTTCTAATTGATTAGCACAATTCAAAGCCTTTTAATGTTGCCTAAGAAACCAAGCAACCTACGCATAGGTCTTAATCAAATTAAGTAATCTTAGAAACAGATCAGAGATAGAACTCTTTTGGTAGTCGACTCCCTAAGAACAGTAGTCGAACTCCCAGAGGGTCAGCTCAGTGAAAGGAATACTTAATGAAGTTATAAAAGATTACACAGAAATATAAGAGAGAATCTTTTATACATCAAACACAAAAAATGATCTTGCAATGTATTATAAATGAGTTACAATATAATACTCAATGAATCAAGACAAATAGATAGAGATAAACAATCACAGAGAGTGCAAACGCAAACACAAGGATTTTTATCCTGGTTCCCCACAACCCTGGGTACGTCCAGTCTCCGACCAATCTGGTACGAGATTTCCACTATCTGCCTTGGCAAATACAAGCACCTAACTCCACTTGTTAGGATTTTCCCATACACCTAGCCTTGACCAGGATTTCTGATTGCAACACTACAATATCTCAACACCTAGACTTGTCTAGAGTTTCCAACACCCTTATAACAAAGGTCAAACACAAAATGAAAATCGATATCCAACTCACCACAATATTTGGTGGAGTTTGGATTTACACCCAAATTCTATAGCCAATAGTAAGAGAAAACATGTGTATTCTTGGCTTAATAGAATATGATTTTAGATCACACAAAGATACGAATTAAGCCTTTGTGATATAAATCAATGTTTTCAAAAATCCTTTCAAATAAAATAAGAGAATAGAGAGCATGGATTTTGAAAACAATAGCAAAATAAAAGTTGATCTCAGAAAATAAAATCTTTTTTAAAAAAGGAGATCAGAATTATAAAAACAGATTTGGCTTGAAAGAAATGAGAGCTGAAAAATTAGAGATCCTTTAGAATTTTGCACAAGAGAGAATTTTGATTTCACGTATTGTATTTTTTGATCTCTCAAAATAGTCCTCTATTTATAGGTAAAATGGGAGGATTCAAAATTCAAATTCGTTTGACTTTTGCCCCGAGAATCATGGGAGCAATAAGTTAGAGAGATAACAAAAGTCAGGTCAAACGTTGAATTTCGACAGCTGATAATCGACTCCCTAGGATTGGTAGTTGACTCCCGGTGTGTTTCAGGAGAAAACAATTCTCAGCTGGTAGTGACTCCCACTTCTTGGTAGTCGACTCCCAGAGGAGTTTCTTCTGAAACTATGCTAGTAAGACATGTAGTTAGCTCCAGGGTGTAATGGAGTTTAACTATCAAAATGAGAAGTGACTATCAAAGGCTCTTAATAGCTTTGAAAATGATTTTAAAAGTATTTAAAATATTTAACTTCGAAATCATTTGTGTGTGTGTTATCTATACTTTTGGCTTTAACATAACCCTAAGAAGGACACAACTCACACACTATAGACTTAGGACACGTCTTCAGAAGCTTAATCAGATGATGATGTAGATGTGAGCTTCTCTTGAGCTTTCATTCCTTTTGAGCTTATGCTTCATCATCGAGCTAGCAACATTCTGTAATGCCCTACAAGCTACTGCACAAGTACTAGAGGGGGGGTGAATAGTACTTTAAAAATAACGAGGAGTATAATTCCTAATTATCGTGCAAACAACTACCAAATCAATTTGCGGAAGCTTAAATTAATGACAACAACAAAATTAACAATGCTAACAATAGATATTACTGGGTTCCGATCCACCCAAGTCTCCACGACTTGTTCCCGGTGATCCTACGTCCCAACCACCCGGATCCCCTCCGGATACTTAGGTTAGAAACCCTAACCCAAGATTTCCACTATGAATATCTTGTGAAAAACCTTCACAAGATCAAATCATACATGCAATGGCAATAGTGAATCCCACAACCTGGGATCACAACCTTCTCTCACAACCAAGAGAATCAATAAGCAATATAAAAGAGTTTATAATGAAATAAACAATCTTACCACAAAATCCTATACCTTGAGTATTCTTACCAAATAGGTGCAAGGAGTGATTTGTCGAAGAGGAAGTCACACTACTAAAAAATTAACTTTTGCCAACGTTATTTTTAACATTTCCCGGCGTTTTTGAAACGCTGGCAAATGTTTTCCCGGCGTTTTACGAAACGCCGCAAAGACGTTGGGAAAAGGAGGTGTTGCCAAATGTTTTCTCGGCGTTTTGGTGAAACGCCGCAAAATGCCCACTTTTTCCGGCGTTTTGGTGAAACGTTGGGAATGCCCAAGACATTTCCCGGCGTTTTGGTGAAACGTTGAAAAATGCCCAAGACATTTCCCGGCGTTTTGGTGAAACGTTGAAAAATGCCCAAGACATTTCCCAGCGTTTTGGTGAAACGTTGGGAAATACCCAAGACATTTCCCAGCGTTTTCGTTGAAAAGTTGGGAAACACACAAGACATTTGACGGCGTTTTCGTGAATCGTTGGAAAATGCCCAAGACATTCCCGACGTTTTCTTGAAACGTGGGAAAATGACCAAGACATTTTCTGGCGTTTTCTTGAAACGTTGAGAAATGCCTATGATACAAATTAAATACAAATGTATTTTAATAAATTGTCACTATTGTGTTTCCTAAACGTGGAAATCAAAGAGTTAAGCGCTCACACATGCAACAACTTAGTTTCTTTATCTAATTCCATATGAATAGATGAAATAACAGGAAAACAAAATAAAAGTAATTTCACATTCTCATCACAAACACGTAAGAGTGTAACATTACAATTAAAAAGTACTTGACATTACAGTTAAATGCTATCTTGTACAAACTTGGCATTTAAAAAATTTAAATTCCTCTAAAAACATCAACAATTGCTAGACAATTATGTTGAGCAAACCACATTTGCTGCACAATCCTACAATTACAATGCAAAGCAAAGGTTTTTGAAAAGAAAGCAAAGGTTGCAACATTTGTCTTGGCTCAAAGTATTTGGTGCAAAGTCCTTACACATGTACTTCATTGCGAGCACATATGGTCTCAAAGTTACATAGGTTCTCCATTGTACTTAAAATGGTAGACTTGTATATCCACCTTGTAACCCTGCCTCATGTTCTCATCGTATGATCTTCTCTTCCTATTCCTGCAATCCAAACATTGAATATATCTATTAGTCAAAACTACGAAGAAATTTCAGTCATTTGTAAACTTTCTACAAGCTAATCAATCAGAAAAAAGTGGCAGCTTTACCAGCAAATTCCTGAAGTTAATAACGTAGAACTTGTAGTCTGGATTGAGACATTAAATGCAAGGAAATATCTACTGCTGAAAGAAGGAAAAGGAACAGACTGGTACTGATTTATGTCCAAAGCAGTCATAGTCTAATGGATGATCATTTTTTCCTAATTTCTATGTGTCATTTTGTGCAATTAGCCCTCTTCCTAGAATCAGAATTCATACCACCAATGCTACAGGATCTTCACATGGTAGGACTACATAGATGATGACAATGATGATATAGACTAACTGGACAAATAACACTTCCTTTCGGATGCTTGATGACAATATAAAATCCACCTCGATTTTTCAAGGAAATGTAAGGAAGGGGATAGACTAGTCTTCATGGTGTATTTACAGATGTGTGCTTTAATTAAGTTGCAGATACATGAAAGGTAGTACTTTAAAGTTTGAACACTCTAAGCATCTAGGGTGATAGCACATATAGTCCATGTATGTCCAAAGAAAGGTATGCTACACCATCCATATAAAAAGGACAATTTGTGTGCACACCTTATTTAAGTTTCATGATAATGAGCAGTTTAACCATTCCAAGCAACAGAATTCTTAATGAATCATAGAGTATGGCTAGACATCTCAGCAACTGCTACGAGCGTACTCCCCTTATACTGCCTGGTCTGTCATGAAAAAATTAATTTAAAAGATGTAATTTGTCTTTTCTTTGGTTATATATGAACATTGTTATTAAAAAAATTGCCAAATATACCGAATATGAGGTAACATTCTCCAAAAGCAATCTATTTGCATTTGAAACCTATCAGAGACAGAATAATATGTCACCGTATATTTTAGGACTAAACAAATTGCCCGTACTGAATACTGGTACATTTCAGAAACAAACCAATTCTCCTAACTACAGATACCATAACTTTCTATTCGACTTTGGAAACATTTAAATTGCACTCAATCCTAGACATTTCCTTCCTCATCATTGCAGATAAATGCTGAATATTCTAGACTAGATCCGTGCAGATGTATCTTAAATTATCAGTAGCTCATATGATTCAGTTCATCATTTCATACTCAATTAAGCCTGACAAGATGAATTTATCTAAATTCTATAAAATTCAGCTCATTAGATATCCCGTGGGACCATACAATGATAAAGTCAATTTTCAACTTGAATGATAATCAAAATACAACCATTCAGTCAAGTTCTATATAAATATCTTTAAAATGAACCAATAAAATTTAATTTTTAGATAACAATGAATAAAATATTCACCAAATAAAAATGTATATCGATCACTTGATTAACTAATATATGAATAAGAGTATGAACCTAGCATACAAGCATTACTGATAACATGATGATAAAAACAATACAAAGTTCAGCTAATTCTTGACGTTTAAGGATAAAAGAGTTGAGTCGGAAATTTGACCTCGGTGTCTATCTCATCCATTAGTGGGACTTGCCTGTCCATTTCCTGGATATTAAAATGTTAGCTTTCATTTTCTTTCTTAATCTCAAAAAGGGAAGAAATATATACAAGAATTGACCTTGTCCATGTCATGGGCCATTTTTTTCAGAGTATCCAATCCTTCAACAATAGCGTCTAGACCTTGATCCTGCAAACATAATTAAGTGGCATTTTAAGATGTTTGTTCTCAGCTTTTGAAAAATCAGTTTACAGAACATGTTGAGATTATGTAGGCCATCAACAGTATTTGTAGAACAATGGATAATGAGTTGCCTTTTTCATTTTGTGCATTTCAAATTCTTGCCTAAACTGGCTCGATTCTTCAGTTTGCTGAAAGTACTCGCCATCAAATTTCCCATCTGCAGCAAGTAGAAGAAGCACACATTTTCATAAAAAGAGAAGCCATTGACAGAACAAAAAAGTAAGAACTTTAAATGAGTGAAAGATTACATTGACACTAGAATAAGACCTTGACCATGCAATATTAGAATGGAAGGTTCCCATCACTGATGAGCCCTTTTACAAGAAATTAAAATCTGAATAACAAATATTCGAATGAAGTAACTCTGGAATTTTGAACCACCAATATTTTCATAGCCCATTAGAAAAGGTAGAAATAAAGCATTTCAATATCAAATTCAGTTCTCCACCCCATCTGCAACCCCTTCCTCTACTATTAAATCCAAGTCCCAGTAACTCAACTATTAAATCCTGGAAGAAAGGAATAAATCTTCACATGTTTTTGAGGCATACAAATACTTTCCGAGGTCTTGCAGTAATGCCTAGATAGGGAATCCTTCCTACATTACATGATTACTCCATATTGTGGGGTGCGATGAGTGGTCAATTTTGTTAGAGGTGGTGAAACACCCTTCTTGGATTTATTCTGTCGATGCAAGGTTGTCAGGAATTGTTGCTAAAATCAGTAAAAATTGGTTCTCTCAAAACATGGGAAGATGCCAAGTGTCTTCAATTTCCTGATTGTGTTTGTAATGAAATTTTCCTGGAGAATGGAGACATTGTGATAACATGATCAAATGATACTTTCCGTGTTGGGACATCACATATTGATTAATGTATCAAATTTACATCCCAATTGCCAATTTAGAGTTTGCAGTCAGGGAAATTACAAGCCTTATGGTTCTCGGGCTTCTCTGTTTTCTCTTATTTTTCTGGCTGCTCTGGCTCGGAATGAGGTTTATGCTTTTTGATAACTTGATACCGTTCGCTTTCCTGCTCCAATATCCTCGCATCAATGCGATGTATAAGTTGCGGAGTTTTGATTAATGTGAGGCCTGTTGGCTTCCTCCCATTAAATGTCTCATTCTGTATGAATGTAAAACAAATAAAATTGCAACTCTATTATTGCCAACTATATAGAGATATTGAATAAGTTTATTAATCTCTGCAAAGTTAGAAAGAATGTAGAAGCAGAGCTAACAAGAATGAAGTTGCAAATCAAACCTCACATACCAATTAGTCAATAAACCCAAAAAATGAAATCGGAAATGAAAACCATCTTTTGTTCAAAATAAAAAGGGGAAAAACATTAAATTTCATAGCGAACCCGTTTCCTCTTAGCATCTACCTCTTTAATGTCATCCCGAGGATGGACTGCAGCTGCGCTCGGTTGGACCAGTAAACGGTGGCGTTTCCCGGTAAAATATCTTAATATTGCATATATTCTGCAACAAAACATACCAATTTAGCTCAATCCCTCAGCATGCACTATCATTATACATAACATAGACTGATAACTAAAATAAGTAAGCTTGGTACAACAAGAAGAATGGCCATCTAGAAGAGAATGGATTTATTTCCATAAAAATATAAGAAAACAACATCATCCTGACATTTCGACCAATTCTCTGATAACAGGCAATTGTCCAGGAACAGGAATAAAACTGATGATAATGAATTCGTTGCAAAAACAATTCGAAGAAAAAATCAGCATCAAAATCTAAAATGGTACATCCAAAACTCAACTCTTTTCCAATTCAATGAGAAGAAATCGAGCTAAAATGATGGAGTAAAGCAAAATAAACAAACAAAGACACCCATGTCACAAAAAATCCAATTTTGTTGCCGAAAATGCTATAAAAATGGCAGCTTGAGGTTTCTAACTGACCTGATCACAGCACAGATGCCAGAACCTATACCAATTTCTCCAAGAACAAAATCGATATATTCAAGCTGCCTCCTTTCCTCGGTCAGAAGCTTTGCCAGATACGAATCTTCAAGAAATTTTTCAATGGGCCATTTCAATTTTTTTCCATAAAATTGAACATGAATCATTAGGCATTCCACCGATAAAACCAACCTAACCCAAGCACTAACAAAATCGATCAAAAATATTGAAGAAATTCGCTTAAAACCCTAATCAAAATCCAAATCGTAATATAAAATAGGACCTACTCTTTCTTCTCCTTTCCCAGATCATCGTCCACGTCACCAGCCGATGCGCTCACCAACCCCTTGGCCTAAGCTCAACGAAGTAGTAGGCGGTAGATCGAACAATGAGTGACTATTAAAATCTTCGATCCCGAGCAGCTCAATGAACCGAGAGAGGAGCTCCTCTATCTGACTCTATTTGACGGAGAATTGATTGAAGAAGAACAAGGTTGAGATCTGATTACCGAACGATGAAATCTCCGTCGCCATCTCGATGTTCTCCGTCTTCATTAATAGTTGTAGAGGGAAATGATCATTTATTAGGGTTTTGTTTTCAGTCAGCGGACTTTGAAAAATGTGGGGATGAGCGGTGGCAAAATGTTAGGGGGGATTTTTATTTGCCGAATTGCTGACTGCATTTATCAATTATTTTCAAGTTTTTTCGTAAAGCTACACGATCGGCTTATTTAGTAATTAAAATTTTACAACAGTGCCACTAGAATTTTTTCCTCTTTACTATAAACATTGGGTATTAGATTTTTCAACATTTTTAATGAAGCGTTGGGAATGGTCAATCATTTACCATCATTTTTAGTATAGCGCTAGGAAAGGTCAAGCTTTTGCCGACGTTTTTAGTAAAATGCTGGGAAAGGTTCGGCTTTTGCCTGCGTCTTTAAAAACGACTGGAATGGTCCCGCATTTACCAGCGTTTATAGAAACGCCGGGAAATGTCATGGCACCAATAGACATTTACCAACGTTTCTTTAAACCGTCGGTATAAAAACGTTGGTAAAGTCAAATTTTTAGTAGTGTCACCAAGACCTAGCACCACAGAAATGAGCAGCAATGGGTGCCTAGGAGTGATTTGGAGACTTGAATCAAGCTAGAGCTTGAAGGGCTCACCAAGAACAAACTTCTCTCAAGATGGATTCTAGATCTAGAATGTAAGAGAATGGATTTCTTGTGAGGAAGAGAGCTTTGGAAATGAGTGAGAATCTCTAACTCTTTCAATCTCAATGAATCTCTTAATAGCAGCTCTAACCTAGAAAGAAATGACCAAGCTTCGTATTTATAGGGTCCTATAAAAACGAGTTAGGTCAAATCCCAACGGATAGAAATCTGAAGCAGTTTAGTCGGTCAAAGAACAACCACTGACCGACTAGTTCATCAACTAGTCGGTCGGTCAAACAACATGGACCGACTAAGTGAAGAACAGTGAAGAGATTGAATTTCAGACCTAGAAATCTAGTCGGTCCAAGAAGACTGTCTGACCGACTAGTTTCATAACTAGTCGGTCGGTCAGTGAACGAGACCGACTAAGAGTCAAAAATAATTAGTCTGAATACAAATTGATTTAGTCGGTCCAAGAACAAATGTTGACCGACTAGATTATCAACTAGTCGGTCACCAAACGTTCTTAGACAGACTAACGATAAACAGTAGTTTAGGAGAAAATTGGCATGTACAGTAAAGCTCAACTAGTCGGTCAAAGAAGCATCACTGACCGATTAGTTCACAAACTATTCGGTCGGTGAGTCAACGTAGACCGACTAACTGTAAACAGTACTGAGCAAGAAAATACAAACTGAAACTAGTCGGTCCAAGAAGCTTTGCCGACCGACTATATCACCATTTAGTCGGTCAGTTCTTCTTCTTGAACCAACTAACAAGCACAATAAAGTCCGAATCGAAGCGCGATGCTTCGAGGAAGTTAGAATGGACTTCTACTAAGATCCTAGAGCTAAGATATGAGCGTTATGAAGATAGAAATGTTAGATATACTCAAGGCTTAACATTCTATAGATCGAAACTAAAAGACTATAAATAAAACCTTAAAGAATGGTCTTCGAGAGCTTCGATCAAATCTTCATGACTTCCAAAATGGTCCAAAAGCTTCAACGAAGCTTTAGGCATTGAATACGAGCTTTGAGAAGTCTTGAGATGTCTCTTTGAGTGTTCTCGTGAGTTTGGCGACGATCTCCATAACTGCGCTCACAAATTGTTAGTTCATGAATTATTTATGTTTGCTCATCATCCAAAACCAAATCCGGGGAGTCCAATACTCAACATTCTCCCCCTTTTTGGTGATGACAAACTAACATAAATAATAATCAAAAATAATGATTCAAATGTAAAATACTTACTCCCCCTGCATTGATGACACGTTAATTCCAAATTGAATATATATAAATTGCATCAATCAGACGAGTAAGATATATAATGAGAATCGAATTTTGAAATATCGGATTTGAAAATCCTTATATATATCTTAACTCCCCCTGAATCTAACATATCAAATTAGATTCTTGGAAATTGAGTTAAATTTTCATTTGCCCTAATCATTATCATTATCTCTCCCCCTTTGGCATTATCCCAAAAATGGGGGGCATACAACGACAACAACAAGGACAAAGAAAATCCAACGTCGGGAGTCGTAGACTATGACGATGGACAAAATTGACACCAAGGGAAAATAATCGAAAAACGAATCAAAGTGTGCCAAACTGTCTATTTTCGTAAAACGAAAATTGAAATCATCAAAGTACCAAATATAAATTCACTTATTGAATAAAGAAATGTACTCTTCAATACTCAATATTCTTGGTTAAATTTGTGCATGGAAAACAATTCTATGCAATCATAGAAATATAATCTATTTAACCAAGTTTATAAGCGTCGAGCGACGAAATCACATATCATAGACATTGAATGAATATTAAATGTGCACAACGAAGAAAAAGTGAACATCGATGTATATATATATAAATACTATGAGTACAAGCAAAAACACATCGACTACAACAAACAAAGTGCAACATCTATATCACCAACAAAAAGATACGACAACATCATCGACATATCATCATCAACATCCAAAATACATCAAATACACCGACATCCATAAAATCAAAATACATCAAATCACCACCCAAACTCCATCCTAACCCAAAACACTCTCAAAAAGATGCATCATCCAATGATCACAGGGGAGGCCTCGAAACAGACGATCACGAGGAAGTGGCAGGATCAGCAGTCTCCGTGGGTCCAGTCGAGGGAGTGGACTCAGGCTCTGCTGCAAGGAGTGGCGTGTGAACTGAAGGGATCGTCGGGGCAGGAGTGGAGACATCGACGACTGGCTCAACGGCAGGAGTATCAGCTGGAGCATCAGCAGGCACGACAGGGTCAGGGATATCAACAGGAGCAGCAGCATCATCAACAGGAGTCTGATCCACTGGTGCAGAAGACTCTGGAGCACCGGAAGAAGTGGTAGCACCAGCAGCAGATATGGTAGCAGCAGCAGCAGTGGCCTCAGCGCCACGAGCTAAAGAGGTGACAAGCTCATCAATCTCCTCGTCATCTATCTCCTCATCCTCAGAAACAGGAGGAGGAAGCTGAATACCCATCAGACTAGCCATACGGCACACAACCTCCTCGGTACGAGCCAACCGAGACTCGTGACGACGAAGTAACCGAACGACATCATCAAGTGTGGTGGTAGGAGGAGGGGCAGCAGCAGCTGAAGGTGTGGCCTGGGACGCAGAAGGAGTCGACCGCTGCACGTGACGGAGTGCCGCAAGAGATTTCTTTACGGCCGTCGCGTTCAGTGGAGGACCAAGGGGACGCTCATCGTCAGGAGGCAAAGGCACGCGAAAATGACGGAACACCAAAGTCAACAGACAAGGATATGGGATATGCGCCGATTTACTAGACTTGCGAACACACTTGAAAGAATCCATCTTGTCGAGTATGATGCGAGCCCAGTTAATCGAGCTACCCATAAAGAGAGCGTAAATCAACTTCAGAAAAGGCTGAGACGGAAGTGAGGAAGATCCATACTTGGGCAAAAGACATGATTTAAGGATAAGATTAATCACCCAAGCATTCGGCTTGAATGATTTAGATGGAACACCAATGAAAGCTGGAGGGATCACATGAAAGATATCAGCTAGAACAGACTGATCCAAAGAGGCGATATCATCAACAGATATGTCTGACGGGAGGAGACCAGACGACGAACAACCAATCAACTCCCCCAAGATTTCTACCGTGAGGACTATAGGAGTCCCCAAGTCAGTAGTCTCGATGGAGTGGCTCTCATCGTAGTGGCCCCGGACATGATTGGCATAGAAGAGCTTGACCAGGCGAGGATAGGGTCGAGGGTTCGCCTTAGGGTCAAATCTAAGATAGTCCAAAAGACCGCTGTAGGATAGAAGATCTGCAAGGCCAAGAAAGTCAGAGAACTGAACGTAATGCTCTAATAGTAGTGGGCAGTGCTCTATACGGTTGTAAGCCGCTAGACACAGAGGGTCGTCACGACACAACGATATATCCACACCGCCTACTGGCATTTGGGCTTTACCCTTAGCCTTACGGGTCTTAGGAGGAGGTGGAGGAGGGGGTTCCTGATGGGTAGGCTGCTCCTCAGGATGAAAATCAGCGTCAGAATCAGAGGTGGTGTCCTGAAAAGAGGAAGGTGAAGCGACAGTCTTTCTAGTTTTAGGCTTTGGTTGGGCTGTAGAAGCTTGGGCTTGGGAAGCTTGGATTTTGGCTTTGGGCTTGGAAGTCCTCTTCCTCTTCAACGGTGGTGAAGACGAAGAGGGGGCACTAGTGGTCTTGGCCCTACGCTTAGGTGGGGTCGATGCGGTCGCGGGTTCTACGTTCATGGGGGATGGCCCAGAGGAAGTAATAGGGATCCTCGTTCTTGCCATGATCGCGGCACAACGAGTACAATTAATCGATAGAAAAAGATCAAACAACCTAAGCACAAACCCTAGAACCGAAAAATAACAAGCCCTAGGATGTAAATCGAAACCCTAGAGATGAAAGCAAGCCCTAGAACAGAAAACGAGACCTAGGAGGAGGAGATATACCTAGGGGAGGGAGATCGACGGCGGCGGATGGACGTAAAAGACGCCGGAGATCGACGGGAAGACGAAAAGACTCGAGGAGGGATCAGGGGTTTTCGAGCTGGAGGGAAGAACAACCGACTAAATGAGAGATAAGTCGGTCTGATTAGGATTTAGTCGGTCGAAATCGCGAAATGACGAGACTACCCCTGATCACTTAGTCGGTCACAGTTCAATGGCTGACCGACTAGATGACGATCTAGTCGGTTGGTTAACGAGCTTGAACCGACTAAGTGGAAACAGAGACCAGTCGAAGATTTCCTGAACGAGAATTAGTCGGTCTACGCTTAAATACTGACCGACTAGATCTAAATCTAGTCGGTCGGTAAGTAAACTAGAACCGACTAAAGGAATTAAGCTGGAGAGGAAATCCTAATAGCTTGAATTAGTCGGTCTAAGTTCTTTTACTAACCGACTAGATACGAATCTAGTCGGTTGGTGATTGAACTGATACCGACTAAAGAAGTCCAAAAGTTGAGAGATAGAGCTAGTCGGTCTAAGTTCATTAGCTGACCGACTAGAAGTGAATCTAGTCGGTTGGTTGATGAACTGAGACCGAATAGATGAGTCCAAAAATTGATAAATAAGTTCTTTCCTCAATACACTTGGACGATACATCGTAATCCTCTCAAAAATCATCTAAAATACCCCATTAAACATCGAAATCTCAAATACGACATTCAAACATGAATTCGAGCAAAAGTTCAAAATATCACATAAAATCCCGAAAAATCCAATAAGTCTAGCATGAACGAAATATTGCGAAATATAATAGCATGCAAGATTATTGAATGAAACATGAATCCTATAACTCGGATTCACCCATAATCCCCAATTCTCGACGCAACCGCACAAAGGAGTCCTCCTTTAGGGGTTTCGTGAAAATATCGGCGATTTGCTTTTGGGTTTCAACGTACACTAAAATGATGTCCTTTTTAGCAACATGATCATCTAAAAAATGATGTCGGACATCTATGTGTTTCGAACAGGAATGGTGTACAGGGTTCTTGGAAAGACATATTGCACTTTGGTTGTCAACCATGATAGGGCAAGTATCACAGTTTATACCAAAGTCTTTAAGTGTGTGTCTCATCCAAAGAACTTGAGCACACGCGGCACCGGCGGTAATATATTCCGCCTCGGTGGTTGAAAGTGATACCGAATTTTGCTTCTTGAAAAACCAAGAGACAAGGGAATTTCCTATAAAATGGCAAGTGCCACTAGTACTCTTCTTGTCGGATTTGCATCCCGCATAATCAGCGTCACTATATGAGACTAACTCATATGTGCTAGATTTCGGATAAAGTAATCCAAAATCTAAAGTGTAACTTAGATAGCGAAAAATACGTTTTACCGCTACTAAGTGAGAATCCTTAGGTTGAGACTGATAACGAGCACAAATACACACGGAAAACATGATATCGGGCCTACTAGCGGTAAGATAAAGTAAACTACCTATCATACCTCGATATAGACGAATGTCTACATCTTTTCCGCCCGTATCCTTATCAAGATGCGTAGTCGTGCTCATAGGAGTCTTTTTCCCGGAGGCACTCTCCATTCCAAATCGCTTTAGCAACTCCACCGTATACTTCGTTTGGTAAATGAAGATTGCATCGTCCATTTGGCGAATTTGGAGACCTAAGAAATACTTGAGCTCACTCATGTGGCTCATCTCAAATTGTTCCTTCATAACATTAGAAAACTCTTCGCAAAGAGCAAAGTTAGTAGCACCGAAAATGATATCATCAACATAAATTTGAACTAAAATTATATCATTATTCGAATGCTTAACAAAAAGTGTAGAATCGGCTTCTCCCATTTTAAAATTCAAATCCAAAAGAAAATTCTTTAGGCGATCATACCAAGCTCGAGGAGCTTGTCTCAAACCGTAAAGTGCTTTCTTTAGTTTAAAAACATGATTTGGAAATTTTTCATTTATGAAGCCCGGAGGTTGAGAAACGTAAACTTCCTCAACAACATCTCCGTTTAAAAATGCACTTTTAACATCCATTTGAAATAATTTGAAATTTTTATGGCATGCAAAAGACAATAACAATCTAATTGATTCTAATCTAGCTACCAGAGCGAAGGATTCTTCGAAATCAATACCTTCCTCTTGTCGATAGCCTTGAGCTACTAACCGAGCTTTGTTCCAGACGACGACTTGGTTTTCGTCGATTTTGTTCTTGAAGATCCACTTTGTCCCTATGACGGTGTGGTTCTTCGATGGCAAAGGAACAAGCTCTCAAACTTCATTCCTCTCGAATTGAATGAGTTCCTCCTCCATGGCTAAGATCCAAGCGCTATCTTCACATGCTTCATTAACATTCTTTGGCTCTATCGAGGAGGCAAAGGCACAATGAGCGAAGTAGTTCACTTGCGATCTCGTCTTGACATTATCATGGATATTGCCAATGACTTGCTCATGAGGATGGTCACGAACGGTATAAAGCCGTTTGGGAATACCTTGGTCACTAGGAACATTCTCAACAACTTCATTAGACGGGTTAGTCTCAATAGAATCAATAGAATCATTAGAGTTAGAATTACCAATTGAATCACATAAGACATCCATAGAGTCATCATCATTAGTAATTCTAGTTGGAACAAATCCTTCATTAAATGACACATGAAGCGACTCCTCGATCGTTGAGGTTCGTTTGTTGAATATCCGGTAGGCTTTGCTACGCGAAGAATATCCAACAAAAATCCCCTCATCAGATCTTGGATCGAATTTGTCCAAACTACCATACGTGTTCTTAATAAAAAATTTCGAACCAAAAACACGAAAATGTTTAACTTGAGGCAACCTACCAAACAACAATTCATAACAAGTTTGTTTAGTGCCGGGCCTCAAAAGTATTCTATTAAACACATAGCAAGCGGTATGTACCGCTTCCGCCCAAAATTGATGGCCAAGTTGGCTATCATCAAGCATAGTGCGAGCACACTCCACTAGCGTCCTATTCTTTCTCTTAACTACACCATTTTGAGGAGGTGCACGAGGGAAAGAGAAGGTGTGTGTAATACCAACTTCATCACAAAATGTCTCAAAAGACTCATTCTCAAATTCCCCTCCATGATCACTACGAATAGTGACAATGGTGGTTCCAATGAGATTTTGTACTTTCTTAACAAAAATTATGAAGTTTTCAAAAGCTTCATATTTATTACACAATGAAAATACCCAAGTAAACCTAGAAAAGTCATCAACGATGACAAGTCCATATCTAGCATTACCTAATGAAGCAACTCTAGTTGGCCCAAATAAATCTAGATGTAATAGCTCTAGAGGCCGCTTAGAAGAAATGCTTTTCTTAGGTTTAAATGAAGATTTTGGAAGCATGCCTCGTTGACACGAGTCACAAAAGCTTTTCTTTTGAAAGACAAGCTTAGGGAAGCCTCTAATAGAATTTAACTTGGAAAGCTTAAAAAGTGTTCCAAAGTTCACATGACCAAAACGTCGATGCCATAAGTGTTGTTCACTTGTGTTGGCAATAAGACATTGTTCATGTGATCTTGGAAGATCTAGGATATATATATCCTTATGGCGTGTGCCGGAAAACAAAAATTCATTATTATCTTTTCTTAAAATATGGCACATTCCTTTCGCAAAGTTAACTTTGTAACCTTTGTCACAAAGTTGACTTATTGAAATAAGATTGTGGTTTAAACCTTTAACAAGGTAAACATCACATATAATGGGTTTAGAAGGATTGCCCACTTTACCAACACCTATGATGGTTCCGCTCTCGTTGCTTCCAAATATGACGCGGTTTCCATTTGCAATGGGAACCACTCCGGAGAGCAATTGAGCATAACCCGTCATGTGTTTTGAACACCCGCTATCGAGTATCCAATTTCTCTTGGAGCTAAATTTAAATTTGTTGCTCCGTTCCTTTTTCTTGAGTACCTATAGATATGGAATGTCGTATCATGGTACCCAAGGTCATTGGGTCCAAAAGATTAGACCTTTGGAAGCCAAGTCCAATTGGACTTAGACTTCCCCACATAATCACTACTATGCACAACATTCGAAAAATAAGCATTCATATAAACTTGTTTTTCATCCATGCTTGTGTCCTTTGGGTTCCAAATAGTGAAAATCTTGGGAGCCCTCATCCTATTGGGTGCATGCATGCGTTGTTGGTTTCTACGTGATGCATGTCGTGGATAGGCATAAGGAACATGATGGAATGGTGCATGCGGATAATTATTCATATGATGTTGTGGGTGAACATATGCATGTGAGGGAACACGTGCGTGAGGGTGTCTCACATGGTGTGCACGTGCCCGTGAATGTGTTGCATAAAAATCATCATATGTGTGAGCCGGTGGAGTAGGACGTGTGTTCCTATGTGGCATGGTATTTGTGTACATGTAGGCATGACCCTTCTTCGGAGGTCCACCCAAAGTGGGTTTCTTTCCAAAATAGGGTGTGTGCGAAGTGGAAGCACCATTGGTAGATGAACTACCAATAGAGTGTTTGCTCCCACTCGGTGAGGCATCGGAAGTAGGCCTAACAAAAGTAGTGGCCGATTTGGATGAACTCCCTATCTTATACCCCAAGCCAATGTGGTGATTGCCCGGAAGTAAATCATTTAGGATGTTATCCAAATGGTCTTTACCCTTATTGAATTTATTAATTCGGCCTATCGTGCACTCATATTTCTCGGTGAGAGAATGCATCGAAGCATCCAAAGTGGATATTTGCGATGTGAGCACATAAACACGAGACTTGAGATTTTCATTCTCAATACTCAAAGTTGAGTTTTGAGAAGTCAAATCCGCTATCCTATGTTCTTCCGAATCCTCAACACTAACATGTTCAAGTTTAGATTTGAGATTAACAATCTCATTTCTTAAATCTTCAACAACGGTGTCGTTGTTGGTGATGATAGTCTTAGGCGAGGTTTGAATGCTAGCTAGGTCATCTTTTACTTTAGTATACCTATTTACTAATTTAGTGTATTTAGACCATAATTGAGAATTAGCATTCCTAAGGTCATCCATAGTTACCTCATCGCCTTCGTCGTCACTATCATCGGATGAGGAGGATCCTTGATCATGCTCCTCTCTTTCCATGAAGCACATGTGCGCTTGCTCCACTTTCTCATCATCCGACTCTCCGCTTGAGGAATCCTCGGAGTCGGTGAATGTTGCTCCGACAAGTCCCTTTTTGTACCCCTTTTTGTACTTCTTGGACTTATCAAATTTCGGCGCCTTCTACTTCTCCTTTTGCTTATTTAGAGGACACTCCGCTTTCATGTGTCCTGGCTTATTGCACTTGAAACACAAAGGAGAGGAGGAGGCGTTAGAAGAACCAAATTTAGCTTTGTTCTTATAGTTACCTTTTCGGAAGAAACGGTTGAACTTCTTGGCCATGAGTGCCATGGACTCCAAGTCCAACTCGTTTTCCGAGTCTTCATCATCGGTTGATGTGGATGTGGATGGAGCGGCCTTGAAAGCAATAACCTTCTTCTTTGGCTCGTCTTGCTTTAGGTAGGACTTCATCTTTTCCTGCAACTTTAACTTGTTATCCTTGCGTACCTCGTATGACATTAAAGTACTCATTAGTTGAACTACGGTGTACTTATTCATATCATTACCTTCCTCGATGGCGAAGGTACGCTTTTCCCAAGAAGAAGGAAGTCCTTCGATAAGCTTCGAACACTTCTCCTTTTGAGTGTAGGTTTTGCCAAGAGCCTCCAATTCGTTTATGATGTCGACGAAACGAGCATAATACTCCTTCATCTTCTCACCCTGTTGCATATGAAACATTTCGTAATCTTTGTTAACAACTATGAGTTTAGAGTCTCTTACCCTACTCGTCCGTTCATGTAGTATGAGGAGGGAGTTCCAAATTTGATATGCACTCTTACATGTGCATATCTTATTGAAGTCCTCGGGCTCCAATGCGCATTGCAAGGCGTTCATTGCCTTGGCATTGCTTACCTCCACGGCGACCTCCGCGGTTGTCCATTTCTCAAAGTCTTCTTCGGCGGGCTCGACGTATTCCTTCATCGTGGTCCTCCATAGAGATGCACTCCGGAGGAAAGTTTCCATCCGGCATTTCCAGTACCCGTAGTTGGTACCGTTGAAGAATGGAGGCCTCGTTGAGGAATGTCCTTCCATCACCGAAGATGCTCCTTCACGGTTTCTGAAGGTGCCATAGTCAGAAGGTGGACACACGGTCTTGTTGTCGTTGGCAGACATAGCTAAGTATCTGGCTCTGATACCAAATGTAATGCCCTACAAGCTACTGCACAAGTACTAAGGGGGGGTGAATAGTACTTTAAAAATAACGAGGAGTATAATTCCTAATTATCGTGCAAACAACTACCAAATCAATTTGCGGAAGCTTAAATTGATGACAACAACAAAATTAACAATGCTAACAATAGATATTACTGGGTTCGGATCCACCCAAGTCTCCACGACTTGTTCCCGGTGGTCCTACGTCCCAACCACCCGGATCCCCTCCGGATACTTAGGTTAGAAACCCTAACCCAAGATTTCCACTATGAATATCTTGTGAAAAACCTTAGCAAAATCAAATCATACATGCAATGGCAACAGTGAATCCCACAACCTGGGATCACAACCTTCTCTCACAACCGAGAGAATCAATAAGCAATATAAAAGAGTTTATAATGAAATAAACAATCTTACCACAAAATCCTATACCTTGAGTATTCTTACCAAATAGGTGCAAGGAGTGATTTGTGGAATAGGAAGTCACCAAGACCTAGCACCACAGAAATGAGCAGCAATGGGTGCCTAGGAGTGATTTGGAGACTTGAATCAAGCTAGAGCTTGAAGGGCTCACCAAGAACAAACTTCTCTCAAGATGGATTCTAGATCTAGAATGTGAGAGAATGGATTTCTTGTGAGGAAGAGAGCTTTGGAAATGAGTGAGAATCTCTAACTCTTTCAATCTCAATGAATCTCTTAATAGCAGCTCTAACCTAGAAAGAAATGACCAAGCTTCGTATTTATAGGGTCCCATAAAAACGAGTTAGGTCAAATCCCAACGGATAGAAATCTGAAGCAGTTTAGTCGGTCAAAGAACAACCACTGACCGACTAGTTCATCAACTAGTCGGTCGGTCAAACAACATGGACAGACTAAGTGAAGAACAGTGAAGAGATTGAATTTCAGACCTAGAAATCTAGTCGGTCCAAGAAGACTATCTGACCGACTAGTTTCACAACTAGTCGGTCGGTCAGTGAACGTAGACCGACTAAGAGTCAAAAACAACTAGTCTGAATACAAATTGATTTATTCGGTCCAAGAACAAATGTTGACCGACTAGATTATCAACTAGTCGGTCACCAAACGTTCTTAGACCGACTAACGATAAACAGTAGCTTAGGAGAAAATTGGCATGTACAGTAAAGCTCAACTAGTCGGTCAAAGAAGCATCACTGACCGACTAGTTCACAAACTAGTCGGTCGGTGAGTCAACATAGACCGACTAACTGTAAACAGTACTGAGCAAGAAAATACAAACTGAAACTAGTCGGTCCAAGAAGCTTTGCCGACCGACTAGATCACCATCTAGTCGGTCAGTTCTTCTTCTTGAACCAACTAACATTCACAATAAAGTCCGAATCGAAGCGCGATGCTTCGAGGAAGTTAGAATGGACTTCTACTAAGATCCTAGAGCTAAGATATGAGCGTTATGAAGATAGAAATGTTAGATATACTCAAGGCTTAACATTCTATAGATCGAAACTAAAAGACTATAAATAAAACCTTAAAGAATGGTCTTCGAGAGCTTCGATCAAATCTTCATGACTTCTAAAATGGTCCAAAAGCTTCAACGAAGCTTTAGGCATTGAATACGAGCTTTGAGAAGTCTTCAGATGTCGCTTTGAGTGTTCTCGTGAGTTTGGCGACGATCTCCATAACTGCGCTCACAAATTGTTAGTTCATGAATTATTTATGTTTGCTCATCATCCAAAACCAAATCCGGGGAGTCCAATACTCAACACATTCGTCCTTGTCTTTGCTGAGTGAGTGTAGATTGCGCTTCTTTGGAGTATGTATAAAGCTGCGTAATCTGCACACTTTAATTGTAATGTAATTAGTACAGTAACTTCATTTGGTGTGCTCATCATCAAAACCACTTGGGGGTGGAATTCAATTTCCATCACAAGCTTCATGCATTGATTGCCTAATCTTGGAGTACTGCTTTGTTTTCTACTATCACTTCTATTTGCATGAAATTGTATGCTCAACTTTGATCGTATGTATGCCTTTTTGATATGATTAGATTAGTTTACTTTCTGAAATCAAACTAAGTAGATTACGTTACCCTACTGAAAGTTGTCGTGCACATACAAAAGAGTGAACCGAGCGTTATATTTCTTTCTCCACATACCTTGATCATCAATTCTATACTTATAGTCATTGGTGAATCTCCCCCTAGTGAATCATATACTTGCATCTTCTCCAAGCCAAAAAGAATAAGCTCCTCCCAAAAGAAAAAATATATATATGCATATCTTTCTATCTCTCTTTGATTTGGGATCGTTATTGTGTATATTGCAGATCTAAAAAAACAGAGAAAAAGAAAAAAGCAAAACAAAAAGGAATCATTTGTATATACACGATCTCATTTCTTTCTTTCTTTCTTTCTTCTTTTATTTTCATTGGAGCTTCAAAAAAATGGGAAAACGCAATATTGTTCTATTTGATGCCCCGCGCTTATAGATAAGTTTGGGGGAGTGGATCCAAAGACGTGTGAGAGAGTGACCACGTATATGTGCATGACGATTTATGCTAAGTAATTTTTGATACTTAGGGAGATTACTTAGAGTATAACGAAGTCTATGAATTGAAAATTTGGCATGCATTTCATGAATACCATCTCTTTCTATTCTTATTGCTTTATAATGTGTGATACCTCTTATACTCCAAGCAGAAAGCGATCAATTGAAAATTGTGCAATCTATGATTATGTATATCATTTTAAATGCCTTATACGATGCTAATTCTAGAATGATTTCATATTTTGTATCGTTTTGACGTTCTTGGTTTCTATATCGAATGCACCTATATATGATGTGATACCGAGTTAAAAAAATTTAGCATGTTTAATTCATCGCGCGCTATTTGAGTAAGCAACTCCATGTCCTGAGAGTATAATCTAGCACTTCCATCTTCATTTTCTTTTCTCTCTTTCTTTTTCATTTTCCTTATTTTTATCCACCAGCTTCGCCTTTTTACTCATCTTCCTCGAGGACGAGTAAGAGGCAAGCTTCGGGGATTTTGATCGTTCCATATTTTACACCTTTTTTCTGCATGTTTGCATACCATTTTGATCGCCCATATTGCGCTTTTCACGATTATTTGATGATATTGCGTTACTTTTCACTATTTCTTGTTTTTGTCGGATTTCAGGAAATATGGAGCAATCAGGAGCATAAATGAGATTAACAGATTTGCATGCATGCTGAAGCATCGCTCATGGCCTTATTGAGGAGCTAACAGCGCTGGTCGATGAGCGGGAGAAGAAGAAGATCGATAGAATCGACGAGGATGCGAGGAGGAGAATGAAGGATTACAGAAACAGGCCACTCGACCGAGTCACGCTAGTCACTCGCCCGAGTGAAGCAGCGTACTCGGTCGAGTACGACTGATACGAAGACATCTGCCTGACCTAGTGATGCAATGTACTCGCCCGAGTGGTTAATTCAACTTGGCCGAGTAGAGAACTTTACTCGCCCGAGTGAGGTCACACTTTCTGAAGAAAAACACGCCGAACTCTCTGGAATTCTGGGGAGCGCAGCAGAAGACCCACCCGACCGAGTAGGAAGTCCACTCGCCCGAGTGATGAACTCTACTCGGCCGAGTGACGCAAAGTGCCAGAGTACCCAAACCCTCCAATTTCTCTGTTTTTATTCGGATCTTGCACTAGGCCGAGTGTGATTTCCACTCGACCGAGTAGCGCCGCCAGCCTGGGTTAGAAACTAGAGTTTTGGGCTGCGCAGGGACAGTTCTGTCAGGTTTATTTGGACGTTTTGGGCATGTATTAAGCCCAGTTTTTATTCCAACTTGATAGACACACCTCAGAATAGTTTTTAGATTAATTCTAATTTGAATTCAGCTTTGTATTGAAGGAGATTGAAGAACTCAGATCTGGTTTGTCTTATCCTTTTGAATATTTGCACTTTTATGAACTGTTTCCTTCTAGATCTAAATTGCAATATGTTTTCTATCATTGATCTTGCTATTGTTTCGATGAATTGTGAGTAGATCCCGCGTTCTAGGGCAAAGGGATGAACCCTATGGATCTAATGTTAGATTTGTGATGAATGAATCGATATGTTGCTAGAATTGCTAGGAGGTTAGTTTGGGATTGATTTATTACAGATAGCTATGAATTTCCATTGATTTAGAGTTTGTAAGAGATTGGGCTCTGATCAATGGAAAGGTCTAGATATTCGATTTAGATTTATAATCGAGATTCACTAGGTTTGGTTTGCAAGAGATTGGACCAAAGCTAGCATTTTTATTATAAGTCTATACCCATATTCGTTTGCAAGAGATTGGACGAATACGAGCTATCACAGTCTAGATCATAACTCAAGTTTGCACGAGAGTGGGCTTGAGTTCTGATTGGATGATGATGTCGATCTTAATGCTAGTGGCTTAGATTAGGGTTTGCACGAGAGTGGGCTCTAATCTAGTTCGTTATAGACCTGCAATAGCGCGAGAGAGTGAGCTTGGTTCTCTATTTAGTTACGATTAGTTCACCTCAATCCAAGTCTAGTAACATTGAGATTCGCGATTCACAAGGATGCATGACAATCCGTAGTAGGGATTCACTAGCCCTAGACATTTTTATTATATTGAATCGATAATTGAACGATTGTGACACCAACATTCTTAAACCAACTTTCCACCAATAGCTTAGTAATCAAAGTAGAGTACTGTCATTAGTTCCTCCCCGTGTTCGATAACCCGCTTACCACTTAACCGTGCGCTTGCGGTAAAACTACAATTGTTTCCCGGTTGTATATCCGGGAGCGACCAGACATTCAAATACTTTTGAATGTGTGACCATGGGTCGCCTCTGTCATCATAGGCTGGTAGAGTTGGGAGCTTGAATTTGGGGAGAAAAGGAGCAGATAGGATATTCTCCTTTAGAGGAGTCTTCCGAATGGTGGATTAGACCAGCTCGGATCCTCCTACTCCGACTTGCAAGAAGTTGGCTCTGGGGGATCGATTCAGGATTTCCTCCCCTCTTGCGACTCCACCTACAGGGTTTAGCGGGTTATAACCTGGAGGAGCTCCGTATATTACCTGATCCAGGATGTTGCGGGTCGCCGGCCGGTAATTAGAGTGGGTGGGTTCCCGCTGAGGTACGAAAACTCGATTATCGACCACTGCTCCATTGTATTGGGGGGCCAGGGGGATCGAACCGACGAGGTTGATATCTGCCCATGGGTCCCCCAGATCCCAGAGGTATGCTGAGCCCCTTGTTGGCGTCAGGTACGGATTAGGGGGAGGCGGCAGTGCATTTACGGCGAATGGGCTCCCCAGGTTTGGGTGAACCAAAGCCGCCAATGCGCCTAAGCTCATATCAACCTGTCCATTGAATTGGTTGAATTCTCTCCAAGTTACTCCGGGCTCATTTGCCTCCCCCGTTGGTCGAGGCGGGGGGCGTGGTGGAGTCCGCGACGTCCTCAAACAAGACGTTGTTTGCTCTTGGCTTCTCATTCGGACCTTCGACCGGCACGAAATTGCTGGGTCCAGCTGCCTTAGCTTTTGGGGATGTCAAGCTGGTTAACGTTTCCCACAGACGGTGTCAAACTGTTAAGGCCAAAAAGACCAGAACAATTGTCAAGCTAACAGAGACTCGAAGCGCTGAGCTGGAGCCTAGTCAGCCTTTGGAGTGGGACCTTCGGTTGGAAGAACCGGGGTTGGTAGTTGGTAGTTGATGATGGTACGACCGTATCGACCTAAGAACGTCCGTCGGATTGGTCGTTCGAGGTTGAAGAGCTCGGTATCGACCTTAAGCGCTGGATGATGATCGTCGATCTGCACCACAGGGAGTCGTTAGGGGGTTGGATCTGGGTTCCGACCCAAAAACCCTCTGATGCTTAAGTTAATAGGGAACTTAAGGAAGAGATGGAGCTTGGTGTAGCTGAGATCGACCCACGGAGGTTCGTCTCTAGATTGACGACGCAAGCTCGATTATGGAATGGTGAAAGTAAGAAAATAGAGTTCTATGTATTAGATCGCGTACCTTGAAGATGTCCCCCTCTCCCTATTTATAGAGGTTCGGGGTACCTTTAGAGATGTTGGTAAAAATAACAGCATCCTATAATGGGGCCAAGATCTTCCACCATAAATGGGAGTAAACATTACCCACGTCCCCAAGATTTCCGAGCCCGCCTTCAATCCCACGCTCGTGTGAAGCGGGCCTAACGGTCGACTGGTCATTTGGGCTTTGACCGAGTAGATATTGGGTTGCTCTGGTGGGTCTGGTGGGCCTTGGCCATTTGTCGACCGAGTTTCCTCGATTGCCGGCACAATGACTTAACACCTCCTATATCGGAAGGGACGAATCACATCTTGACCATCACCTCCATTCACATGCTCTGGATTACACCCAAAGAGTACTTAATAATGATTGTGTTGTCGTTAGTCAGTAAAAGCTAAAGTATAGCTCTCTTACGTGAAAGGTTCTTTAATGCGTGTCAAGAATAAAGACTAATATGTATCAGTTATCACTTGAGAGCTTCTGTTGATGGTAAGAATATGCTATCATATAGAAGCTTCTTGACGAATCGTTGTGTAAACTTGTTCTCCACCAAGTACATACACAATGTCTCCATATCAAATGTTAATACGACCAATTATTACCATCTCAATGATAAATATCAGTATACGCTGGTCTATTAAGAATATTATTGTCTCGTCTTGAAATTCCTACTATTAGAAATATTTTGTAGTGTGCTTAAACGGATTGATATGGTCTCATAATCATAATCTTATTATGATCGTAATCGCCTCATACAATTTAATGACTTTAGGTCATATACTAATGTACACATATGCATATTTTATATCAAGAAATCATAGAGATAAAGAGTATCAAATAACATACTATTAATTTGAACGAGATACGACAATTAATAATTGTCTCAACGGCATACATATCCCAACAAGATTGTCATGATAAAATACGCAGAGCATGCATAAATTGGCTAAATGAATTGGCATTAATAAAGATGGGGGGAAATCTTCTCCACACAGAGATATAATCTTCCCTAATATTTGAAATAGCCGCAAGCTCTGAAGGGAGTTTATAGGGGTGCCAACAACATCTTCCATGTTAGCATTTATCCTGAAGACTAAATATGGATGATGTGATGAGTATAGATCGAAGAAGATGGCCACCGATAAAAAGAGATTTCGAGGATGAAGGTATCCATCCAACAACAACAACAGCAACCTCTATCTTTAGATTATCTTGTAGCTTTAGTCTAAAAAGTATTAAAGCTTAATTTCTCCGTTACAATTCATTGCCAGTGATGATGGAGCATTGCTCTTCTTGGAATTCCCGATTCTGTGATGGCAATGGCTAGTCCGAGCAAATCATATCGTCTGCGCAAGGCTGTTGCCCATTTTCGATTAATTGAATTATGTTCTCGTCAATTGCTTGACAGAAGGTCAAGTGCCGAAAGCCTTGAAGGATTGAATAGATACAAACAACATATTTGAACTTGACTTCGATGACCCAGTAGCGCCAACGGAACTAATCAACAAAAATGATCCTGGTTTTCTAACAAAAAATTTAGAGATCAAGGATATATAATCACATGCCATGAATGATTAATTGTGGGGTTGAAATGAAGTTCTTAAGATCAGGTACATATTCTTGATAGTTATCGAAACTCAAAACATATTTTTGTTGGATCGGCTACGATTTTCATTGATTCCTAACGAGCTTCACATATATACAGAAATTAACAAGTAATAACGGCCGCAGAGCCAGCTCACCTCCGCCGCCGCGCTTTGTTGGTTTTCATCGGCTTGTCGATTCGAGCGGTGGCCTCATACAAATCGCCGATCAGACGGTACCGGCGATCCTTTCGCCTTGGCCCCATCTCATCATCATCATCATCATCGTCCTTGTCATGCTCCGAAATCGATAACAACGGAGGCGGCCGTGACATGGGAGTAGTCGGTGCCGAGACGGAGGTTGACTCGTCGGTTGCCGACTCCGCGCTGCTCTCGCTCAGCTGAACCAGCTGCTCCGCTGCCCTTAGCTCGTCGGGCGTGAGCTGATCCAGCGGAGGTATTTGGGGTCGGGTTCGGGTTTCGGATCGGGGTCGGGCCGCCATCGGCTCTCCGTCCATGGGGGGAGGAGGAGGACTGCGTTTGCTTTTCTTCATTCGTATTGGTTGGTCTTCTTGGCTTCGAGGTGGCTTTTTATAGACGCATGCCTGTTTTCCACTGTCGAGATGGTTAACCGCCTTAGTTTACCCCCTCCGATATTTTTCTTTGCTTTTGCTTTTCCTCTTTCTTTCATAGGGGGCAACCAGGGAACTGGACTGGGCTGGAACCGGGTCTGATCCCACAAGATCCACCAGCGGCAAACCCATTATAAATCTATTGGTTCTTTATGCAGTTCCAAAGCCACTAACATAGTCAAGATCCATTTAGGAATCTAAGCCAAATGGTACGGTTGCTGAATGAGCGGAAAAACTGGAGACTCGAGACCGAGATCAGCATCGTAAAAACTCAAAGTGAGCCAGCCAAACTTTAAAAAAATATGTGCTCGCTAAATTAATAAACAAATTCTAGCATCACAATGCTTGTCCCGGCTGGGCTTCAGCTCAAGCTCGATACAATAAGGGTTTATATATGCTTAGAATGACTATAATTTAAATTTAGCTCGTCAAAGAACTTAGCTAGTCGAAATTGATATTATATTAAAGTCTTTTTAGATTGATCAATGTAATTCAATTATTGATATTTATACTAATATATCACCTCAGTCAAATATTAATATTGTTGTGAACGAGAAACAGATTTGGAGAAGGGTTGAGGCTAGGAAACCTCTAGCCTCCTTTATATAGTATTCATAATTGGTACTGATGTGGGTGGATACCCAATAGGCCCAATGTGTCATATTCATAACACTTCCCCTTATCCAACCAACGTGGTATACTCGACTTTATGAATACTGAATGATTCATTAGTACTACTGAGTATCTTAAAGGGTGGATACTTCTGGATCCAAGTTAAGGGTAACTGCCTCGTTAAAAACCCTTAGCTATGGAAAACCCTGTGGGAAAAAACCGATAGCGAAGGGAAAAGAGTACAGCACTCCATAACTTCTCCTGATTTGGGGATGTGTCGAAGGGTGGATACTTCTGGATCCAGAGTCAATGTGGTTGCCTCATTAAGACCTTGACTATGGAAAACCCTGTGGAAAAAACCTCTAGCCAAGGAAAAAGAGTACAACTTTACAGTTGACTCCCCCTAATCTGATCAAGCTTCACGCTTGCAGATCTCCTATATATCTATACATTTATCTCCTATGTGTCTATACATCCATCTCATCTGCAACATTCCGAAAGCAAAAGTAAAGTACAAGCATCACTCATCTATACAAGTTTCACTCATATAAGGCATTAGCTGAAACTAAAGGAGCGCTAGCAAACTTGGTAGACAGCTCCACGTCTCAAATGTCATTGTCTGCGAGGTATTTCAGGACCTGGCTTTGTATGTTCTTGAACTGCTCCTTGGGTGTTGAGCTTCTCCGGATGGTGGAAGGATGTAGACTTGGAAGGATTCTGTGTAGATCTTCAGGAGGTGGACGTCCCTTTTATGCCATTCATCGCGATGATTTGTAACCTGCATATGCAAATACATTTAACATAGAGGATTTTCCCTCGACCCTTGGAGATAGCGCAGAAGCTACATATCTCTGGTCCAGTGGCGCGCTGCAGGCGCTGCACTGTATCTGGCTAATAGTTATACTGCTAACGCTCAAAAGAGACGTATGCAGTTGGCCAGGTAAAAGAGTGTTTCAAAGACACTTAAGGTACTTCTGGATCATATATATTATTCCCCTCTTTCAGCTAACGGAAAGGGGTCTTTTAATGTATATCCATACAACCAAATAGGTGTATTTAGTGGAGAATGATATTAATGTTTTTTCATCCATCGTCATTGAATGAAGTTTTCATCTTCGGGATGAGTAATTAATGTCATCTTCGGGATGATAGTTCATTTCCCAGATAGTAGTTCATCTTCAGGATGATTAATGTCATCTTCAGGATGATAGGTCATCTTCGGGATGATAATTCATCTTCAGGATGATGGTTCATCTTCAGGATGATTGTATTCTGTAAGCCAAGAAATTATGCCTAGCTAGGGCTTTCATATCATGACATATCTGATAGATATGCTTTAACAGATATTTCGGTAATTTCTCTTCAGGAGATCCGATAATATTTTGAGTTATTTAAAATAATCTCAATTCTTTTAATTTGCTCTCTTAAGAACAATACTGTTTTTAAGAGGTGCAAACAACAACCTTTTAGTATGAGCCCTTTAAGGATCTGTGTCTAGGTTGTCTTTCCTTTAATCATATTATTAATGTGTGTCCCAAAAAGAAAGGAAAGTAAAGAAAAAATTTATATATATGCAGTTGAAGAAATTTTATATCTGTAATGTTGTCACATCCAATAGCAACATCAACCAAAAATTCCCTCTTTTTGCCATTCGTTGGGTTACGCCTTGGCATAAACCAGTCGATGCATCAGATTCATCTTGTAAGTGAGTTCAGCTCATCTTACTTGATTACTTCCTGGTTTGAGCGATTTATACCTCTAAAACAATAGCAAATTAAAATGCTTATAGCTAACGATTTTATTTTAATTCTCCTTCAATACTCAGTTATCCCACAGGATTTGATATCATTTTTTATACCAGGACTTCAGGTCCAACACCTCATATTTCATAAGTGAGTCCAGCTCACCTTATTATTGCCTCATTCCACATTATTATAATTTAGCCAAATCTCTATCTTTGCTTCAGGCAAAACAGAGTTGTGGAAACGATATTTTATATTTAACTGGCAAAATGAAATATGAGAGAATTTGTCGCTAAAATGTGTTCTTTCTTGTCCAAAACTCACCCCGTATGTACTGTAATCATTTGATTTCTCCCAGAGGTGTCTCCTTCACGACGTGTTTAAGAAATGAAGGTTCTGGGACGGGTAAAGAATATGGACAGATCCAGAATTGGTCCTTAGCAACCAAGTTGCAATAAGGTTCTGGATTTGAGCTCACTTTCCTGTGGTGGTATTGTTTTTTCGGTCTCCAGGAGTACATCTCTCTTTTTGGAGCCTAGTGGTATGTCCTCTCATCCATTGAGGATATCCACTTCTGCTACTGGTGGATTGCATCCAATATATTTGGTATGTCAATCCTAGCTGGATTTTTAGTAGCAGGGATGTGAAAGTTTTGACAATATATATATTGTCAGTAACTATGTCTGATAACTGTTTTAACAGTTTCATAAGTGTGGATCTTCAGGATCTCATCACAATTCATGATAACCAGACCATAGGTATTAATGATTTAAATGGTCATTTGAGCTTCAGGCTCATGGATGATTGTAGTATTTCTGTTGAAACTGATGCTGGGACAATAAAGTTGTGAGGGATCTTCAGGATCTCATCAAATCTTTAAAATAGGGTCATCAATGCACGTCTTAGGAGAAGTGAATTTAAATGCTTCCCCTGTTCAGAGTGCTCAGACTCTATTTATCTGGGATATTTACTTCCGATAAATAGTTCTGCATTTTGATGGTCTATAGTGGTGATATGGGGGTGTCTACTCATCATGGCACAATCTATAAGATGTGCTCTAAACGCTTCCCCCGTCAGGGGTTCTCGAAAACTGTTTATATGAGGTGATCAGACTCATATAAATAGGTTCTAAGGAGGCGTTTTGATGGTTTGCAATGTAATTGCATGTTCCCATGTGGTCACCTACAACTAGATTTTTGATGGATAAGAAATCCATTTAAATCATTTTAATGATTTATATTACCCATATTTGGGTGTGAACACAAGCTTCAGGGTGTTTGATATTTTTCCAGTTGCAAAAACATTTAAATTTCCCAGTGTTATCCAAAGTTACCACCATTTTATAAAAGAATGTGGTTGGATAATGACCATTTATTTAGAGGATATATTGATGAGTACACCAAGGGTACATCATCAGTCCTATTAAGGGAGTGGACGAAGCCTATTTATATCCCTTAAATACTCTCAAGAGACCTAAAGGTCTTCATTATCTTTAATGATGATGGTATATCATCTTAAATTCATTTGTGGAAGTGGGGAGAGTCAAGGTCCATGTGAATGGAGATGATCTCATTATCATTTTCCCCTTTTGAATAGGACAATGAAAGTTTCACCCTTTTTGAAGAATCTTCGGGTTCGTCTGGTTGATGATGTCTTGCATCATCACTCTAGGGTGATATCGATCCAAAGTAGGTCGATTCTGGACACTTCTGGTGTTCCAAAATAATTCCTCTTTTTGAATTTATGTGGGACTTTTGAAAAATCCATTAAAATGCTCAAGTAAATTTTGTCCGGTAATAGTTGAACTGTGTTCAAACTGTGAAGGATTACATCTTCACATTGACTATTGTGCGGATCATTATGGGACAAAAGCTTCATACTTTATTTATTTCTTGAGTCATTAGGGATTTCGATTTGACGAATATCCTTTGAAACTGTATAAGTTTCAGAGAGTATATGACATCCTCATTTTATTTTTTAGGGGTATTCAAGATAGCAAATCATTCGCAGTAAAATAAAAATGTATTAAAAACTACAAGAGAATAATACTGATGATTTTGTTAAGTCAACCAGTGACATAGTGTGATGTGTGCTCTTGAAAACATACAACAATAATTATGCTCATTTAGACTTATGTTATGACAACAGATTGTATTTGATTTCAAAATTTATTCGTCCTCAGGGAGTAGCTAAATATACATAAGGTCAATTAGACTTTCGTCGTTTTGACTAGATATGTATGTATTTTTATATGGCATAAGTTAATGCACATTCATGTTTGCAAAAACATTATGGCTCTTATCAGAACTTCTGGTCTGATTTTGGCTTGTCATTGCTTACTCTATGTCGAGGTATATCGTATCTGCCCTTTCCCATTTAATCCAAGACTTCCCCTGTTTTGAGTTTTCCTTATTTTTATTTCAGGTCATGTTTGATCCTGAACTTCCCCTGATTTCAATATTCCTTATTTATAAAGGACAATGAAAATTAGTCTTGCTAAGGAGACATAAGCAGGGGTTTGAGCAAATTATTTATACTTCCACTTTTCTAATTAATAAGAGACTTTTAAAAAGTCTATTTGAATGCTCGAGTATAGCTTCAGGCCTTTTACTTGAGTCGTTCAAATTTTATTTGGAAAGTTTACCATGCTCAGAGGGGAACAAATACGTGGGTGCGTAATATATTTCTCACTTATTTATTAAGCCACGACTTCAGGCGTATGCTTATATTCAAGGCTAGAAAAAATCTTTCCTTGTAAAAATAAAGGAGAGTACTCTTTTAAAGAGTTTAGCGGTATTATGGAAAACTTCTGGTGTCCATATTGGATTATATAGATCATAGATCTTATATATCTGTTTACCGCAAAGTGTGCATCTTTTATAAAGATAGCAATTATAATTTTCGCATAAACCATCGTATTTATTTTATTAGGGAGAGAGGGTGTTGACTTCTGATTTGATTTTGAACTTCAGGTTCATTTTGTCAAAGTGGATATGATATTAATCTTTTTGAAATCATTATTGCCGTATTGTCATAAAAATCGTCATATCATGAGCCCATCATACATATAATGTAACGCTTGTAAACTAATGATTATGTTCAATTAAACTGAATTGAAACAAGTATGATGTGTACACATGCTATTTATATGCTGCAGGCATTTAAATAATCTTATCGCAGATATATAGTCTAGCTATAGGCGTTAAACTATATCAAAGTGATTTTGGCATGCTTTTTGACAGTTTCATTGTAACATTAACATGGTATTAAAATAATTAACATCCACGCAATTAATGCATAAGCAATGAAAACGAAAATGACTTAGGACTATGGGGATCAGCCAGCCGACACCGAAATAAAAAGAAGTACAGTCCGAAGTTACATCAAAAATAGCATGAAAGAATAAAATACAACTCGGGAACTTCAGAGAGAAGCCCCTATCTTCATTGTGCGTACGTCTTCAGCTCCTTTTTGGTGTCCTTCGGTCTTCTTTTTACATTTATATCCTCACTTACAAATTTCTCTCAAAAAAAATTGCAGGAAATTAAAAGGTGTCGGAAACCTGGCTGATCCCTAAAAACATAGCCTAATTTGCACATCCACGCAGATAATATATTGGAAACATACAACCACGCAGATAATCATATCACAGGCATGTAAAGATTTAAATAATCTAAATTGTGCGTGACGTGCAAAAAATTATTTTGAAAACTTTTACCTTTTGATCCATATTTTAATGTTTTGTTTACCACCCACGCCAGTTGTGCGCCGTCGCCAGCCTTCGGGGAGCAGCAGCGCCATCACCTGAGGGAGCCCGCGCTTCCAGGAGCCCGCGCGCCTACATCCGCCATCCGACCTCCACCGTGCGCGCCGCCGCTGGGAGCCCGCCACCGATCGCTGTGAGTTCTCTTTCTCCCACTTAAGTGCGTGGGTTTACTTCTTGCTGCAAATCAATTGAATAAAAAAAGAAAAAGAAATGAAGAAGAGAGAAAGAACGGACAAAGAGATGAGAACAGAAAGATGAGAACAGAGAGAAAGCCTGTGCTATTTAATAAAGAGAGAATAAAGAAATGAGAGAGAGAGAGAGAGAGAATTAGTGTATGGGTATTAAGTAATGAAGGGGTAAGTTTTAACATGTTGGATGTTACTTTAACCCTTATTCAATGTTGGAAGTAGGTGGGGTAGGTGCACAATTAATTGAGATGTTAACCATGAAATTAACTTTACAATTAGTTTGTAATTAGGCTAGTGTTAATTTTAAATGATAACTTGTTAGTTCAACATGTTAGTTGTTAATTAGTGTTATTAAAATGTTAATACAAACTATATATTATATACTTATATTATTATATATATTGTCATGAGCAGTTAGATATAAGTTGTGTGCGTATGAACTGTGTGTGTATTATTTGGTGATGGGTTTAAATGATATTTAATTGGCGTAATAATGCGAATCCGTTAACGCAGATATGTCACATCACCTTTACCGTTGCTTGGACACCCAAAACCATCCCAGTCAGGCAAGTGCATTTTTTTATAATAGTTGTATTTAATTGTTTAAATTGAGACAGTCTGCTTCGCAAGTGCACGTTTTTACAGTTGCTTTTGATTATTTTTGAGATATTATGATATGCAAGTGCATTTTCATGACAATTGTTTTTAATTGTTTTGAACTAAGATATTCTGATATGCAAGTTATGTAGTGCCCTGGGAAGCTACTGCACATGTACTAGAGGGGGGGTGAATAGTACTTTTAAATAATAAGGAGTGTTATTCCTAATTATTGTGCAATTAACAAACAACGATGCGGAATAACTACAATCAAGAAATAATGCAAACGCAAACACAATGGTTTAATGGGTTCGGATCCACCCAAGTCTCCCCGACTTGTTCCCGGTGATCCTACGTCCCAACCACCCGGATCCCTTCCGGATACTTGAGTTAGAAACCCTAACTCAAGATTTCCAATATGAACACTTGCGAAAACCTCACAAGCGCAATCGACCTACAATCGATGACCGTGACTCCCACAACCCGGGATCACGCAAAACCTCTCACAACCGAGAGTATACAATTCAAATATAACTGAAATGAAATGCTTACCAACAAAATACCTATGCCTTGAGATTTCTTACCAAATTAGGGCAAAGAGGATTTTGATGGAGGAAGAGTCACCAAACCCTAGCTTCAAGAAGATGACCAGCAATGGAAGCCTAGGGATGAGATGGATGACCTAGAAACAAGCCCTTGGCTTGGAAGGCTCACAACCAATGAATCTCTTTAGAGGAATGAGAGTGAGGGAGAGATTCTTGATAATGGGAGAGCTTGAAGATGAGAGTTGAAAGCTTCTCTTTGAATCAATAGAACTCTGAAATAGCAGCCCTTGGATCCTATGAAATAACCCCTTCAGGTATTTAAAGGATCAAGAGAAAATAGAGAGAGAAACGTCGCTTTCAAAACTCCAACGGATCTAAATCTGAAGCAGACTAGTCGGTCAAAGAACATCCACTGACCGACTAGTTCATCAACTAGTCGGTCGGTGAGACAACATGAACCGACTAAGTGAGGAACTGAGAAGAGATAGGAATTCAGACCTAGAAATCTAGTCGGTCCAAGAAGACATTCTGACCGACTAGTTTCACAACTAGTCGGTCAGTCAGTGAACGTAGACCGACTAAGAGGCAAAGTGAAATAGTCTGAATACAAATTGACTTAGTCGGTCCAAGAACAAAAGTTGACCGACTAGATTGTCAACTAGTCGGTCACCAAACGTTCTTAGACCGACTAACGATAAACAGTAGCTTAGGAGAAATTTAGCATGAACAGTAAGTCACAACTAGTCGGTCAAAGAAGCATCACTGACTGACTAGTTCACAAACTAGTCGGTCGGTGAGTCAACGTAGACCGACTAACTGTAAACAGTAAAGTCCAAGAAATTAAGGAATCAAACTAGTCGGTCCAAGAAGAGTTGCTGACCGACTAGATCACCATCTAGTCGGTCAGTACTTCTTCTTGTACCAACTAACATGCACAAACAAGTCCGAATCGAAGCGCGATGCTTCGAGGAAGTTAGAATGAACTTGTACTAAGATCCTAGAGCTAAGATATGAGCGTTATGAAGATAGAAATGTAAGAATTATTCAAGGCTTAACATTATATAAATCGAAGCTAAAAGACTATGAAATAAACCTAAATGATCCGTCTTCAAAGCTTCGATCAAATCTTCATGATGTCCAAAAGGTCCAAAAGCTTCAACGAAGCTTTAGGCATTGAATACGAGCTTTGAGAAGTCTTAAGATGTCGCTTTGAGTGTTCTCGTGAATTTGGCGACGATCTCCATAACTGCACTCACAAAATGTTAGTTCATGATATATTTATGTTTGCTCATCATCCAAAACCAAATCCGGGGAGTCCAATACTCAACATTCTCCCCCTTTTTGGTGATGACAAACCAATATAAATAATAATCAAAAATAATGAACTAAATGAAATATACTTACTCCCCCTGCATTGATGACACATTAGTTCCATATGAAATAATAAGCACATACATCAAGCAGACGAGGAAAGTAAAAATGCAAATCCAATATTTGAGATTTAGGATTTGTAATCCATTTTTATATCTTAACTCCCCCTGAATCTAATATATCAAATTAGATTCATGGTAAATTATCATTTAGCACATGCCATTATTATGCCATTATTATATCTCTCCCCCTTTGGCATAATCCAAAAAGAGCGGGAGGAAGCCAATGACAATAAATCATGTCCAAATAATTCATTAAGCATGGGAGTCTAAGAATACGACCACGTTTCATATGACACCAAAATAAAATTCGAATAAAATCAAAGCGTGTCAATGAGACCATAGTCGAAAATCGAAAACTTAAATCATCAAAATATCAAATGTAAATTCACTTATTGATGAAATGAATTTACTCTCCAATATCAACATTTATAGCTATTTTAGTGCATGGAAAACAATTCTATGTTTTCATACAACTAAAGCTATTGAATCAAAATAAATCGTCGAGCGACGAAATCAATATCAGAGACATACATAAAATGTGCACAAAGGAATGAACCATCAGAAGAGTGGTGCACATCATAGAATATCAAATGACACAATATCGATCGAAAATGAGCATAAAGTAAAAGCACATCAAAACTAAGTAAAGTGTGCGATGAGAAGTGACAATGTGATAAAAGTAATACGAAAATCATCATCATAACTTTTAAAACATGTCATGCCAAAAATAGATATGAATTTCAAAGCATTTATGGCATTCACAATTCTATCATGCTAGGAGAAACAAAATGATACCAATGTAAAGAAATAGATTTTAACTAAGCATGCATTCAACCCTCATGGATACCAAATGTAATATCATACTTACACCATTAAGCTCCCCCTACATTGGTGCATTACCTAAGCACCATCAACTCCGTTTGAATGAAAGTCTTCGCAAATCGAGGAGTTGGTAGGGTTGGTATCCCACGGTGGATTGAACCTAGAAAACTTCATTTTGGTATCCAAAACCCCTTTTGGATCCAATGGGTTAGACAACAAATTTGAAATACAAAATTAAAATAATTGTAACCCATGAGTTAATGTAATCAAAATCAAATTTATAAACAAATGCCTTGGTACCCATAACATGATCATAAACCCATGGTACCAAGCATTGAAGAGTTAAAGAAACTAACCCTTCGGAAACCAAGTCCAAGAGGAACTTGACTTTCCAACATAATCATTATTCAAAATAACATCATTAATATAGGATTACACATAAATATTCATATCATGATTGCTAGTGTTCTTGGGACCCCAAATAGTGTAAATTTTGGGAATCCTCTTCCTAGTGGTTGCATGCACAAAAGGTTGATTTCTATGTGGTGCATGTGGCCTAGGAGCATGAGATCTAGCAATAGCATTATGATGAGCATGAGATCCATGATGTGGTGTAGCATACATACGTGGATAAGCATGAGGTGTGTATGCATGAGGATGATTATGAGAATAGGCATGCACATGTTGATGAGATGTTTGAACATAAGCATTAGGATGTGCATGAGCATGATTACGTGCACGTGGGTGTCCCATATGAGTGTTTGCACGTGCTCGTGGGTGCGGAGTATAAAAATCATCATTAATATTTGCATGCACCGGTGGAGTAGGATGTGTGTTCCTACGTGGCATAGCATGTGAGTACAAAAATGCATGACCCCTCTTTGGAGGTCTACCCAAAGTGGGTTTCTTTCCAATCGGGGGTGTGTACGAAGTGGAAGCACTATTGGTAGGAGAACTACCAATGGGGCGTTTGCTCCCACTCGTCGAGGCATCGGATGTCGGCCTAACAAAGGTGGTAGGCGATTTGGATGAGTCTCCCATCTTATACCCCAAGCCAATGTGGTGTTTGGCCGGAAATAAGTCATTTAGGATATTATCCAAATGGCCCTTACCTTTATTGAAATCATTGATACGGCCTAACGTGCACTCATACTTCTCTTTGAGAGAATGCAAAGAAGCATCCAAAGTGGATACTTGCGATGTGAGTGCATAAACACGTGATTTGAGATTCTTATTCTCAATACTCAAAGTTGAGTTTTGAGATGTCAAATCCGCTATCACACGTTCATCCGAATCCTCAACAAGAACATGCTCAAGTTGAGATTTGAGGGACTTCACCTCATTTCTCAACAAGCCATTATGAGTAAGCAAACTTGCTTTCTCATTGGCGAGAGTCTCAACAATGGTGTCATTGTTGGTGATGGTAGACTTAGGAGAGGTTTGGAGGCTAACAAGTTCATCTTTGGTCTTATTATATCTATCTACTAACTTAGTAAATTTAGACCAAATTTCTTGGTTTGCTAACCTCATTTCATCAATAGTAGGTTCTCCGCTTTCATTCTCGCTACCATCCTCGCTTTCATCCTCGCTTTCATCGAAGGAGGACTTTCGATCTTTTGCCTCATTCGCCATGAAGCAAAGTTTTGCTTTCTCCACTCTTCCATCATCCGACTCTCCACTTGAGGAATCCTCTTCGGAGTCGGTGAATGTGCCAACAAGTCCTTTCTTGTACTTTTTCGACTTGTCGTACTTTGATGCTTTCCCCTTCTCCTTGTGTTTGTAGAGAGGACAATCCGGTTTGATGTGTCCTGGCTTGTTGCATTTATAACACACGGGAGTAGAAGCATTAGTCGAACTAACTTTAGATTTATTCAAAGATATACCTTCTCGGAGGAATCGATCGAACTTCCTTGCCATACGGGCAATGGATTCCATGTCCAATTCGTCTTCCGATTCTTCATCATCGGTAGATGGAGCGGCCTTGAAGGCAATCCCCTTTTTCTTTGGCTCATCTTGCTTCAAGTACGCTTTCATCTTTTCCTTCATTCGGATCTTACTATCCTTGCGTACCTCGTAAGACAACAAGGTACCCATTAGTTGTACGACGGTATATTTATTCATGTCATTACCTTCCTCGATGGCGAAGGTACGCTTTTCCCAACATGATGGAAGACCGTCGATAATCTTTGCGACTTTCTCCTTTTGGGTATAGACCTTCCCAAGAGCTTCCAAGTCGTTTGATATATCCACGAAGCGAGCGTAATATTCCTTCATGGTTTCGCCCTGCTCCATATGAAACAACTCAAATTCTTTATTAGCAACGACGAGTTTAGAATCTTTTACCGTACTCGATCCTTCGTGCAATATGAGGAGTTGGTTCCATATTTGATATGCACTCTTACATGTGCATATCTTGTTGAAGTCCTCGGGCTCCAACGCACAATTCAAGGCATTCATTGCCTTGGCATTGGCTACTTCTGCGGCGACCTCCGCGGGAGTCCACTTCGCAAAATCTTCTTCGGAAGGCTCGACATACTCCGTCATGGTGGCTCTCCATAGTGAAGCGCTCCGGAGGAAAATTTGCATCCAGCATTTCCAGTACCCATAGTTGGTACCGTTGAAGTGTGGAGGCCTGACTGAGGATAGTCCTTCCATAACTGAAGAAGCTCCATCGCGGTTCTTGAAGACGTTGTAGTCGTTGTTCGTCATAGCTTTGAACTTTGGCTATATGTAGCTTTGAACTTGGCTTTGATACCAATTGTAGTGCCCTGGGAAGCTACTGCACATGTACTAGAGGGGGGTGAATAGTACTTTTAAATAATAAGGAGTGTTATTCCTAATTATCGTGCAATTAACAAACAACGATGCGGAATAACTACAATCAAGAAATAATGCAAACGCAAACACAATGGTTTAATGGGTTCGGATCCACCCAAGTCTCCCCGACTTGTTCCCGGTGATCCTACGTCCCAACCACCCGGATCCCTTCCGGATACTTGAGTTAGAAACCCTAACTCAAGATTTCCAATATGAACACTTGCGAAAACCTCACAAGCGCAATCGACCTACAATCGATGACCGTGACTCCCACAACCCGGGATCACGCAAAACCTCTCACAACCGAGAGTATACAATTCAAATATAACTGAAATGAAATGCTTACCAACAAAATACCTATGCCTTGAGATTTCTTACCAAATTAGGGCAAAGAGGATTTTGATGGAGGAAGAGTCACCAAACCCTAGCTTCAAGAAGATGACCAGCAATGGAAGCCTAGGGATGAGATGGATGACCTAGAAACAAGCCCTTGGCTTGGAAGGCTCACAACCAATGAATCTCTCTAGAGGAATGAGAGTGAGGGAGAGATTCTTGATAATGGGAGAGCTTGAAGATGAGAGTTGAAAGCTTCTCTTTGAATCAATAGAACTCTGAAATAGCAGCCCTTGGATCCTATGAAATAACCCCTTCAGGTATTTAAAGGATCAAGAGAAAATAGAGAGAGAAACGTCGCTTTCAAAACTCCAACGGATCTAAATCTGAAGCAGACCAGTCGATCAAAGAACAACCACTGACCGACTAGTTCATCAACTAGTCGGTCGGTGAGACAACATGAACCGACTAAGTGAGGAACTGAGAAGAGATAGGAATTCAGACCTAGAAATCTAGTCGGTCCAAGAAGACATTCTGACCGACTAGTTTCACAACTAGTCGGTCAGTCAGTGAACGTAGACCGACTAAGAGGCAAAGTGAAATAGTCTGAATACAAATTGACTTAGTCGGTCCAAGAACAAAAGTTGACCGACTAGATTGTCAACTAGTCGGTCACCAAACGTTCTTAGACCGACTAACGATAAACAGTAGCTTAGGAGAAATTTAGCATGAACAGTAAGTCACAACTAGTCGGTCAAAGAAGCATCACTGACCGACTAGTTCACAAACTAGTCGGTCGGTGAGTCAACGTAGACCGACTAACTGTAAACAGTAAAGTCCAAGAAATTAAGGAATCAAACTAGTCGGTCCAAGAAGAGTTGCTGACCGACTAGATCACCATCTAGTCGGTCAGTACTTCTTCTTGTACCAACTAACATGCACAAATAAGTCCGAATCGAAGCGCGACGCTTCGAGGAAGTTAGAATGAACTTGTACTAAGATCCTAGAGCTAAGATATGAGCGTTATGAAGATAGAAATGTAAGAATTACTCAAGGCTTAACATTCTATAAATCGAAGCTAAAAGACTATGAAATAAACCTAAACGATCCGTCTTCAAAGCTTCGATCAAATCTTCATGATGTCCAAAAAGGTCCAAAAGCTTCAACGAAGCTTTAGGCATTGAATACGAGCTTTGAGAAGTCTTAAGATGTCGCTTTGAGTGTTCTCGTGAATTTGGCGACGATCTCCATAACTGCACTCACAAAATGTTAGTTCATGATATATTTATGTTTGCTCATCATCCAAAACCAAATACGGGGAGTCCAATACTCAACAAGTTGTGCCTTTTCCACGTTTTAACTACCGCTTCCTCTGAAACTGCATATGTTTACTTCTGGTGCATTGTAAGATATAGACATATGTGTGTGTGTGTGTGTGTGTGGACATATTAATAGAAATTGATTAATGCCTTGTAAATTGCAAAAGACAAACCATAGACTTGCGGCCTGTTTGGCAAATCATAGCGGCCTGTTTGGCAAATCATAGCGGCATGTTTGGCAAATCATAGAACTTGCGGCCTGCTTGGTAAATCATAGAACAAAATGGCTTGTTTGGCTGCTCTGGCTTGTGCCAGCACTATAACTCCTGATGGCTCGGTTGGCTGTTTCTGGCTCGTGGTCCAGACAATAAAAGAACAAGTGGGTGGGGTTGGGTTCCTGGGCACTAGCCGGTAGTAAATGGGTCGCTTTCGGGGGCACTTGAAGGTGTATTCATTTACTATTCGTCTAACGGCGGGGGCCTTAGTCACGGACTTGCACACATTATCGAATTGATTGAAATGAATATATGGATGTGTTTAACATTTAAAACTGTTGTTATTTCTCTTTTAGTAGAAATGCCATGTTGTCATCTTTAATAGAATTGCCATGTCATTGCTATGCACACTACACATGCCATGTTGTTACTTTACGTACTACACTTGCCATGCTACTACTTTACACACTACACATGCCATGTTGTTACTTTACGTACTACACTTGCCATGCTACTACTTTACACACTACACATGCCATGTTGTTACTTTACGTACTACACTTGCCATGCTACTACTTTACACACTACACATGCCATGTTGTTACTTTACGTACTACACTTGCCATGCTACTACTTTACACACTACATATGCCATGTTATTACTTTACACCCTACACTTGTTATGCCATTGCTATGCACATTACACATGTCATGTTGTTACTGCGCACACTAACGTTGTCATGCTTTAATTATTGAAATCATATTGTGTCATTTTGAAAACCTTGCCGAAGGTCTTTTTCGACTAACGTTTAAAATCTTGCCGAGCGGCCGTCGCTGACGTATATTTCTTTGTCTTGTGAAATATACGTTAGGTATTAGACAGATTTACAGAGGAGCAAGCCTAGAGACTGAGCAAGTTGACCAGAGTGCCCATGGGGCTGTGACCCGCTGCTGGAGAACAACGAGCCTTCGCTTCGTCGCTAAAATTTAATATTTGTGTTAATTATATTTAGGTGTAAATCTGGTTGTGTTCCTGTTTCTAACGGCCATGCTAGGCCTTATTTGTGTAAATATAAATCTGGACATTGATGTAATAATGATGAAACTCTATATTGTTTTGAGTTTGCATGCAAGGATCTGCTTATGGTTTAATCACAGACGCTTATTGGGCTGGAGCTTCACCGCTTCAGTCCAAGCGGACCCGCTCACGTCCTCGCTCCCAAGTATAATGGGAAGCGGGGCGTGACACTCTTCGTCTATGCATCGTCGACTCAGGGCCTGTTCTTTTGTAGGAAAGTATAATGAGGAAAGTTGAGAAGTGTGGAATCTGATGAGAGAGAAATTGGTGTGTAGTGTGTTCTTTTGTTGGAAAGTGGGGTTGGATTGTGGAGTTGGAAAGTTAAGGTGGGTCCCACTCCGTGTAGTGTGTTCTTTTGGTTGAAGAAAGTTGGAGGTGGAAAGTGATGTGGGGTCCACCCAAATTTAATTTGTTTTATTTATATCTAAACTAAAAACTAAAAACTAAATTAATTAATTAATATATTAACTGTTATAAACGGGCTTTGGAGGTCCAACCCGTTAGTGGGTATCCACCCATTATGTAACCCTATTACTATAAATACAGGGCTACGGGGTTCCGTAGCCGCCATGGTTTACAACACGTTATCAGCACGCTCGAAGCTAAGCCGAACCCCTGCCGACGGACAAACGCGACGCGAACGGGCTTCCTTCACCGAACGTCGCTAGATCCGACGGGTAGGATCTAGAGGTAATCCTGAAACCCTAGATCTAAAATTTTATATGCGCATATGTCTAGATCCAAAATTCTTGGATCGATTGTTTAATGAAAATCAAGATTTTTATTGATTAAAAATCAACTTTTTACAATAAAAACGTTTTTTTGGAGATTAAAAATGGATTTTTTTCCACTAAAAATCAGATTTTTACCCTTTTTTCCTCCAAAAATCGCCAAAACCCTAAAAAGGGTTCACCCACGCCCCCCCCGTCGCCGGCAGCGGCGGGGCCTTCCCGCCGTCGCTGCGGGTGGCAGGAACCCCCCGCCGCTGCAGGCGCCCCCCCCGCCGCCTGCGACGGCGGGCAACCCCCGCCGCCGCAGGCGGGGGCTTCCCCGCCGCCTGCAGCGGCGGGCAACCCCCGCCGCCGCTGGCAACCCCCGCCGCGGCAGGCAGGGGGCTCCCCGTCGCCTGCAGCGACGGGCAACCCCGCCGCGGCAGGCGGGGGCAACCCCCGCCGCTGCGACGGCGGGGCTCCCCGTCGCCTGCAGCGGCGGCCCCCCCTCCCCGCCGCCTGCAGCGGCACCCCCCACCGCCGCCTGCTGCGGCGGACGGGCCCGCCCGCCAGTAGCGGCTACGAGCCCGGTGTGCGTACCCCAAAACCCTAACTAGGGTTTCTGACACAGAAAATTTTTCGAATTTTCAAAAAATTTTCAGATTTAATTGCGATTTCTTTTCGTTATAATCTGGACAAAATTACATGTGATTTTTAATCATCACAATTTTTTCTTGGATTAGTTGATTATTACAGTTTAATAATTAGGAAGATCCTGCGACCGCTCTGCCGTTAGTTAACTAACCTAACGGTGTATGACGTTGCCCAGTGATCCAATAATTATTAAACGAAAAATTTTCATTTCCATTATAAAATTTCTGTGATGATTAAATGTATGTGTAGAAATTTATATGCATGCCGCATATTTAATGATTCTGTGATGTACATTATTTTAGCATGCTAAAATCACTAATGACATAGTTTAATGCCTGTAGCAAAACTGTATGTCTGCGATGAGATTTTTTTTAAATGCCTGCAGCATATAAATAGCATGTGTATACATCATACTTATTCCAATTTTGGTTAATTGAGCACAATTTTTTAGCTTACTAGATTTATATTATATGTATGATGTGCTCATGACCTGACGATATTTTATGACAACAAACCAATAATGATTTCAAAAAGTTTAACATCATATCCTAGTTGACAAAATGAACCTGGAGTTCAAAACCAAAACGAATCTGAAGTTCAAAATCAAATCAAAAGTCAACACCCTTTCACACTAATAAATATTAACAAGTACGATGGATTATACGAAAAACATTTATGCGTTTTCTTTTAAAAATACGCATTTCACGGTAAATAGATCTCTCAAATCTACAGTTTGTATAAACCAATATCGACACCAGCAGTTGTCATAACACCGCCAAACTCTTTTGAGTAATCTCACTTTACAAGATATAATTCTTGAATCTAACCTTATTTTTTAAGCGTACGCCCGAAGTCGTGGCTTAATAGATAAGTGAGAAATTATAAAATTCGTACCCACGTAATTGTTTCCCCTAGAGTATGATTTTATATCCACACAATACTTGAATGACTCAATAAAAATGGCCTAAAGACCATACTTGAGTTTTCAAATAGACTTTTAAAAGTCTATCATAAACTAGAAAAGTGGAAATATAGAAACTAACTCATTTCCCTTGTATAAGTCTACTTTGTAAGACCAATAAACATTCTTCCATATAAACGACAATAAGGACGACTGAAAACAGGGGAAGTCTTGAATAAAAATGAGAAAAGGAAGATATGATGTACCTCGATATGGAGTATGCAATGGCAACCCAATATCAGACCAGAAGTTCTGACAAGACCCATAATGCTTTTTGCAAAATTAATGGGCATTAATGTATGCCATATAAAAATATATACATATCTAGTCTAAACGACGAAAGTCAAATTGACTGTATGTATAATTCGCTACTTCCCGAGGACAAATAAATTTTGAAAATAAATTTGACATGTTGTCATAATATGAGTCTAAAATGAGCACAATTGTGGACGTATATTTTATAGAACCCACATCATACTATGAAACTTGTTGCTCTAACATAATTATTAGTAGTATTCTCTTGAAGTATATATGTGCCTTTTACGCATTTTATTTTACTGTAAATAATTTGTCATCCTGAATACTCCTAAAATGAGGATGCCATATACTCTCTGAAACTTATAAAGTTTCAAAGGATATTCGTCAAAATGAAATCCCTAATGACTCAAGAAACCAATAAAGCCTGACGCTTTATCCAACTATGATCCGCATAATAGTCATTGTGAAGATGTAATCCTTCACAGTTTGAACCGAGTTCACTTATTACCGGACAAAATTAACTTGAGCATTTTAATGGACGTTCAAAAGTCCCACATAAATTCGAACAGAGGAATTAATTTGGAACACCAGAAGTGTCCAGAATCGACCAACTTTGGATCGATGTCACCCTGGATTGATGATGCAAGACATCATTAACCAGACGAACCCGAAGATTCTTCAAAAAAGGGTGAAACTCTCATTATCCCATTCAAAAGGGAAGAATGATTACGAGATCATCTCCATTCACGTGGACATTGACTCTCCTCACTTCCTCAAACGAATTTAAGATGATATATTATCATTAGAAGAATGAGACCTTTAGGCCTCTTGAGAGTATTTGAGGGATAAAAGTGGACTCACACACTCCCTACATATGGCTGATGATGTACCTTAGAGTACTCATCTATATATCCTCTTAAAATGGTCATAATCAAAACCTTATTATCCAACCGCAGTCCAGAATATTATTAATCACAACGGACATATTACATTACTAGGATATTGGTTGGGCTTTTACTTACCCTCATACCACCCTCAAAATGCCGCAGTGGAACTTATTCATCGGGACTAACCCTCCTAGATGAATATGTTCCGAGATCCCCAAACGGGGGAGTCTTTAGAGCACATCTTATAGATGGAGCCTTGACGGGTTCATATCCCTAGTTCTATGCTCAACTTCATTGAAGTCGAGCTTATTGCGGATTTTTGGGATAACACTGGGAAATCAATTTAACAACTGGAAGAAAATTGAACACCCTGAAGCTTTGTGTTCACACCCAGAAATGGGTTATATGTAAATCATTAAAATGATTTAAACGGATTACTTATCCACTAGAAATCCAGTTGTAGGTGACCATGTGGGAACATGCAAACCATCAGAACGCCTCCTTAGAAACTATTTATATGAGCCTGATCACCTTATATAAACAGTTTCCGAGAACCCCTAACGGGGGAAGCGTTTAGTGCACATCTTATCGATGGAGTCATGATGAGTTTACATTCCCATATCACCACTATGGACCATTTAAAACATTAATACCTATGATCTGATTATCATGAATAGTGATGAGATTCTGACGATCCACACTTATGAAACTGTTAAACAGTTATCAGACATAGCTATTGACAATATAAATATTGTCAAATTCACACATCCCTGCTACTAAAAATCCAGCTAGGATTGACATACCAACTATAATGGATGCAATCTACCAGTAGCAGAAGTGGATATCCTCAATGGATGAGAGGACATACCACGAGACCCTAAAACAATACCACCACAGGAAAGTGAGCTCATCTCCATATCCTCTCCCTTTCCAGAACCTCCGGAAGAGATAAATCTGGAATAAATTGAATAATGTACGTACACGGAGAGGTATTTGGATAAAACACGCTTGTCGACAATTACTCACATTTCATTTTGCCATTGATATCGTTCACAATCTCCGTTTCCTGAAGCAAACGCAGAAATTTGGCCAAATTATTTGGAACGAGGCAATAATAAGTTGAGCTGGACTCACTTATGAAATGTGAAGTGTTTGGACCTGAAGTCCTGATATCAAAAGATAGCAAACCTGTGGGCTACCGAGTATTGTATAAATAAATAAAATTGTATGCTATAAGCAAAACGCTATAGCCTTAGAGGTTTATTTCGCAGAAACCAGGAAGTAACCATGTAAGATGAGTTTAACTCACTTACAAAATTAATCAAACTGATGCATCAGGCTCCCTGGTCATGATTGTGAAACCCATGCGATTAGCAAAGATAATTTTAGGCTATGTTGCTATGGATGATGTGACAACATACCCTTATGAATAATCATCCTGAAGATGAATTATCATCTTGAAGATGAAACCTTCATCCTGAAGATGAAACCTTCATCCTGAAGATGAATTATCATCCCGAAGATGAAACCTTCATCCCGAAGATGAATAATCATCCCGAAGATGAAACCATCATCCCGAAGATGAATAATCATCCCGAAGATGAATTACCATCCAGAAGATGAAATTATCATCCAGTCGATGAAGAAACATGGAAAATTGCAATCCACCAATACACCTACTGGTTGTATGGATGCACATTAAGACCCCTTCCGTTCGCTGGAAGAGGGGAAGGATATCATAGGTCCTGAAGTGCCTTACTCAAATGTCTTTTGTACACTCCTTTATCTGGCAGTAAACACTTTAACCAGATACAGTGCAGCGCCTGCAGCGCACCACTGGACCAGAGATATGTAGCTTCTGCGCTACCTCCAAGGGTCAATGATCATACAACATGTTAAATGTATTTGCAGATACAGGCTACAGATCATCGCGATGACTGCAACCAAGAAGCGACCAACTCCTGGAGACCAGCAAAGCATACTTCCAAGGCAACATCAATCCCACCATCCCGAGAGGCTCATCAATCCAAGAAGCAAATCATAAGTACGCACAGCCAGGTCCTGCAGTACCTCGCAGACACAGTGAAGACTGGTCAGAGACGTGATGCTACCTACCGAGTCTGTAGACCACTCCTCCTCAGAAGAGATCCCTCAGATTCAGTAACTGCCATAGATGAGCGATACTTGTATAGATGAGCGATGTCTTGTATAGGTGAGCGATGCCTTGTACTTTGTATCGAAACACTGTAAGAGATTAATGTATAGTTGCCTAGGAGATCTGCAAGCCTGCAGCTTGTACAGATCAGGGGGAGTCAAATGTAGTGTTGTACTCTTTTCCCTTGGCTATTGGTTTTTCCCACTGGGTTTTCCATAGCTAAAGGTTTTAACGAGGCAAACTCATTGACTCTGGATCCAGAAGTATCCACCCCCTAAATACTTCCACAAATCAGGGGAAGTTACGGAAACTGTACTCTTTTTCCTTGGCTATTGGTTTTTCCCACTGTGTTTTCCAGAGCTAAAGGTTTTAACGAGGCAGTTATCCCTAACTTAGGATCCAGAAGTATCCACCTCTAATGATATCCATCGATCAGGGGAAGTTACAGAGACTTGTACTCTTTTCCCTTAGCCATTGGTTTTTCCCACTGTGTTTTCCTTGGCAAAGGTTTTAACGAGGCAAATACTCTTAAACTTGGGATCCAGAAGTATCCATAGACCCATGATCAGATAAGCTCTATGAACCCTGAAGCGTTCATCACGGCTTACAACAATGGATGGATAAGGGGAAGTGTTATAAACAGGCTTTGGAGGTCCAACCCGTTAGTGGGTATCCACCCATTATGTAACACTATTACTATAAATACAGGGCTACGTGGTTCCGTAGCCGTCATGGTTTACAACATTAACTAATTAATAATTAAAATCATTAAGTGGGTGCAAATCAAAGCAGGGGGCCCATTTGAATTCATACGGCAGCAAATCAAAAGCAAAAAAAAATACAAAACCAAGCCTGCGCTGTTTTGATTGGTGGGAGGTGAGAGAAGGGCCCCCCACCTGGCTTCGTTTTCTTGTGTAATCCGAGCAAATGTATCGGAAAACAATTCCCCCGCAAGAATCAACCTGACATGGGACACGTAGGCAAAAAACAACAAAAACATCAACGCACAAAAGAACGGGCCGGAAGAAAATCAGGTGAGATTCTTTGCAATAGTGCTTAAACAGTAACAAAATCGAGATTCCCTCTCAATAATCGAACAAAAGAACAGGCCCTCAGGTGATCGTTCATTCATTGCAATTTTTAAAGAAATGTGTGGTTTCGAGAAGCAGCAAGCAAGCAGTTTTGATTGATGGATCTGGATTTGGTGTGGCAGCGATCGGAGCTGGAGAGCGTAGAGAATGCGTCGGTTGAGTGACGAGGCCTTTAGACCGCCGCACAAGAGTGAGCTGATTCTGCTCAATTCAGTTTTCTAAAAAACGACCGGGACAAATTTATCTATTTTCAATGGTTTGTAATTTCTTGTAATATGATGGTGAATCAAGTATGCTGAGGATAAAGACATGGGGCAAGGGGATTGTTGATTCGCTCTTCCAGGCTCCCACGGGGGAGGGCACCCACGAGGCCATCCTCAGCTCCTACAAGTACCTCAGCCAAGGCCTGAAAGAGTGAGCACTTTGAAAATCCTCGGTTTATGATCTTTTCGATTGTGTAGTTTCTAACGTAGATGGTGGGATTGATTTTTTTTTAATAAGGTACGATATGGAAAACAAGATGGATGGATTTTACATTGCTCCTGCTTTCATGGACAAGCTCGTTGTTCATATCACCAAGAACTTCATGGACTTGCCAAACATTAAGGTATTGTTAACCTGGGAATTTTATTTTATTTTTGATTTTATTTTTGTTGTTAATTGAATGTGTGAATACATTTTGCGATATCTTTGACAGGTTCCTCTCATTTTGGGTGTTTGGGGAGGCAAAGGCCGAGGGAAATCGTTCCAGGGTGAACTTGTATTCCGTAAGATGGGCAGCAAGTGAGTTCTCTGTCCTGAATCAGTGCGCTGTATATTATTATGGTAGATCTTGGAGAAAATTAGATATAATCTCTGTGACCATGATAAGAACTATATGAATTGGCATATGGGAATGTTCTCAAATCTAGGATGTTATGCGTGAGATGTGTGACCGAAATCCGTATTATGGCCATGCTTGTATATTTCATGAATCTAGTTGTCATTATTTGCATATTATTAATGAGAATAACGAGTAGCATGTGACATACGAGATTAAGCCTTATATACATTTCTAAAACTTCGATCCACCGTTATTTGTTTGGAAGATCGGAATCATTCATTTTTGATCTGTATAATCTAAAACTCCAAAAACACTAAATGGTCGGTGAACTGCAGAGGTTTTGCTCGTTCACTCAATCGTTACAAATTCAACGGTTTTGCATAAATAAAGCTTTTACGACAAATGTACGAACGGCTAAAATTCATCAGGTTGAACCGATATTCTGTGTTTTAGGATTTTAGAATATGAAGATAAAAATGAGAAGATCTGATCCTAGAACAAAATAGCAAATGGTCATCCAAGATTACCTAACCGATGCAGAAGTTGGACGGGGATGTGGCTGGAATTTGCCCGGAGTGTTTTTGTTCTTCCGTGGCAGATACCATCCGTGCTTCAGCTATGTTTTTTTAGCCGGTAGGCTTCTCCAAATGTTTTCTCCCATTAGGTTTCCCCCCCTTTTGTTATGTTGTATTTTGGGCTGAACGCTGGTTGACGTTTTGTTCTATTTCAAGAATGATTTGTTCTTTTCTTCGGGGAAAAATGAGTGATAACTGGTTTTTTTGTGATTCTCTTTCTGACCGTGCTAGTTTGCTTCTATTCTATTAGTTTGAAAAGGCTGCTAATGAGAATGATAATATTATGTTGCTACCTTTGGGCTTCCACGAAGAAGAACGTCGTGGGATGGATACAGAAATGCTCTTTGCGCCTGATGTCTTCTAATTGTATGTGTTTTGTTTGGTGCATCTCTCACAACTGAACCGTGATTCATCAGGGGTTTCATAGCATAAACATCAAGAAATGCATACTTGGTGAATCAAGTATGCATAATCTGATTAGGGCTTAGTTCAGATTTGTTATCAGATGTTAGGCAAGCTAAGTGTTGATTTCAAGTGGCTGGAATAGTTACATCCCCATTCCATATGCTTAAGAAATTGAGTTAGACCTGGCTACTTCTGCGTGTATATTTCTCGCATGACATCCTTGATCATTTGCATATGAACTGCATGTACCCTTTTTATTTTGAGGCATGATTATCAGATGAGATGAGAAACGTTTTTTTTGTGTGACATAAACAAAGTTGCGGCCTGTGCTTTGTTTCTGTATGCTTTCAGGGCCATTGAAGTTCCATGGTTGTTGTATGATGTCCTAACTCTCGGTTGTCAGTATCCTTTCAGGGCTTTGTGATTTCAGGTTTGCAGGGAATTGATAGGATCACTAGTCCACCTGATGCAAATTACACTTACTCTGTCCTGGCTGGAGTCGGTGTTGGTATTGATATGGTGACTATCTTTTTCCTCCATGGCCAATAGCTCCCCATCTCTCAAACCATTGAAATCATAAAAAGCTTATGGCTGTGGCCTTACCTTAATATATGTAGTTAAAGGGATCAAGTTTTGGTCATAAACACAATGTTGTCTCACCTGAACTCTTATTGCTAGGGATGAGAATGGGCATACCGGCCCAATTGGGCTCCCAATTGGGCATGTCCCATTCCATTCTCTACAAATCATTCATTAAATTTTTTTCATACTCATTAATTAATGAAGGATTTGTAGAGATGTGAATATGGCATGCCCAATTGGACGTCCAATTGGGCTTTAGGCATGCCCCTTCTCATACATACTTTTTAAAAGATACATGGCACATCCATGAGCTGATTCTGCCTTAATCATATCTAAGTTTTGGTTTGCTAAGCTTATTAGAAATACTAGATAAAAACACATCCATGACATTATTTTTGTTATTAGTGAAGCGATTTATTAGGTATGCAAGGAAACTAACAAACTGCATTGTGTTTACTGTTTAGCAATTTGGCATCCTAAAGTTGTAAAATCAGTATAATACTTTAGAATACTTGATAACAAAACATGGCCAAAGTTGCTAGAAAATTGAGCCATCTTGGCTTATTATCAATATAAGAATTCGACCGGAACCACTAATGAATAAAGATTCACAAAGCTATAGTATAATCCTAACCTATAACTAGTTTGATTCCCTGACATATATCCATCAGCCATAGGATATAATCCTAACCTTTTAAAGTCAGAATCCAGCAACATCATTCCCTAGATCATAGATGATATGTATAATTGTCGGTCAGTATTGCAGAAGACATTAACACATTGCCCACAGCTTGGCTTGCATATTAGTTTTTAAAACTATTTCAGTAAACCGATACAAATTTATAAACTGAAAAAAGTTTAAAAATATGAAGGCGGCCTGCCTTAACCTCTTCTTACACATTTTAATTTTATTAGTTTCATTTATAAGTATTAAACTTTTTTTTCTTAATACACAAATATTCTTTATATGGTTATTGTTTAATCAGTAATCATGTCAAACTAAACGACACTTTCTGTATCATGCAATGTGGTTCATACATGCACATCCTATCCTACTACGCTACTCATATTTGTGAACATGAACACTTATTATTAGAGAACTAACTCAGTTTACTGTCAGAAATGTATCATCTATTTTCATATAATTTAAGACTATTTTACCTGCCTTTTGTTTGATGTGTCAATCAAAGCTGGATGTTCTTGTATGACAGAAAGAAGACAGTCGCTAATGCCCTATTTGACATGCTTTCAGTTGGACCGAACACTATGACATGCCAGTTGATGGTGGGATTCTTTGCATATGCAAAAACTCTTGAAATTAAAGTGGACAAGGTAGAACTGGGAGCTATTTTTTAGACCATTAACGCTCCAAGTTTCATTTCTGGATTGGTAGAATCATTGTTTGTATCATATCACTATTTTGCGTATCATTTACTTTTCTATTGGTGTTTCATTTTCAGGATCATGATAGACAATATAGTTAGTGTTACTGGGAGCTTATTGCTTCTCTAAACATGGGACCAATTTTGTACATATGAACATAAATCTATTATACATTTGACAGAGTTTTTTGAATTCTAGGGCTGACTAGGACAAGATAAAGAGTGGCTGAGATTTGATCTTGATAAATCAATGGTTGAGATTGGATTTTGTGAAATTTTTTGGGGAAAAATGCTTTGGGAACATAAACTTTGAAATTAGAAGTGTCTTGGAAAAGAATGTAGAAATTAAATTTGGGGGGAAAATTGCCTTGGAAACCTAAACTTTGAAATTAAAAGTGTCTTGGGAAAGATTGTGAAGAATCATAATCCATTAAATTAAACAAAATAAAAAATTTAGCATAAAACAATTTAGCAGAACAACAAATTAGCGTAAAAATACCCTGATGTTTGTTATTCCGGCGCCCGCGCTAAATATTTTTTACGCTAATTTGTTGTCCCGCGCCAAAGACGCGGGCACCAAATTTGTTGTTCGATGTCGAATTTGTTGTTCCGTGTCCAAGGCAACTGCGCCGAATTTGTTGTTCCGCACCGAAGGTGCCCGTGCCGCTAAATATTTTTACGCTAATTTATTGTTATGTTAAATTTGGCTGTAGAAATAATTTTTGAGGAACAAAGATTTCGTGGGGGAAATAACATGCGCCCGCGCCGAAGGCGCCCGTGCTGCGCTAAATTTTTTACAAAGATTTGTTGTTCTGCGTCGAAGGCGCGGACGCCAAATTTGTTGTTCCACGCCGAATTTGTTGTTCCACGCCGAAGACGCCTACGCCAAAGATGCCTGTTTCGCTAAATATTTTTACGCTAATATATTGTTCTGTTAAATTTTGGCTGTGTAAATAATGTTTCGGGGAACAAAGATTTCGCGGGGGAAATGTTAAATGAACCGTGCCCGCGGGCACAGGTTATGACTAGTACATTCATATATAGCTGCATTCCCATATCTAACTGCAAACTTTGAATGCTGGGCCCTTTAAGACACTCAGTACTTGCCACCCACGCCTCTCATCCTCGACATCTTGTGAAACATGAACCACCGAAGAAGAGATTTCCCCATGGGACGCGACGAAAGAGAAGGCAAGGTATTTAGTTCATGCATGCTTCAAATGTTTCCTAACCACTAGGTATGTATTACACATACTTTGAAGGCTGAGTACCTTACGGTCTAAGCTGGCAGCTAGATGTAAATGGCTAAAATTGCAATCGTTGAGTTCAAAGTGCTGGATGCATCAGGTATAAACTATCTAAGCTGGCAGCTGGATGTAAAGTTTCACTTGCGGGCTAAGTCCCTCATTGCTGCTGTAACACAAAAAGAAAATGTTAGCAATATAGAGAAGGCGCAAGCCATCATCTATATTCGCCGCCATGTGGATAAGACCTTAAAGGCTGAGTACCTTACGGTCGAAGATCCACTTGAGCTATGGACCGCCTTTGAGGATAGGTATAAACATCAGAGAGATGTTATACTCCCAAGGGCGAGATATGAGTGGGAGAACCTGAGACTGCATGAATTCAAGTCCATTGTTGAGTACAACTCAGCACTCTTTAACATCACCTCACGCCTGAAGTTGTGTGGTGAGAAGGTCTCAGAAGATCGCATGCTGGAAAAGACGTATACGTCTTTCCACGAAAAAGATGCGATACTCATGCAGCAATACCGTGAACGCAACTTCACCAAGTATTTTGAGCTGCTGTCATGTTTACTCATGGCCGATCAAAATAGAGAGCTTCTTCTCGCCACTCACAATATGCGCCCTCCCGGCACTGCCCCTACCAGAAGCTCACCATTCCTCTTCCTTCAAAAAGAAGAGAGATAATAAAAGAAAGAAAGACCACAGAAAGTGATACAACAGAAAAAAGCCAAGGGCCAAGCACAGCAGCAGTGAAAGAATGAAGGGAAGCGCAAGTTCACCTGGCGCATGAATGACAACAAGAAAAATGATGCACCCCCATCCAAGAGGGATTGGAAAGACCAGTGCCACAATTGTGGCATGAAGGCCACTTGTCCAGAGTGTGCAGGACACCAGTGTATCTCCAGGAGCTTTATAAACAAAGCAAGAAAAAGAATACTAAATCAAACCTGGTGGCTGCGAACAATGCAGTCAAGTTCACAGGAAAAGACTTCGAGTCAGATGATATGCTTGATTAGCCAGCTTCATTTATCTTAGCATTTCAGCATTTTATTTTAAGAACAATTTATCTTATGAGAGCTTGTTAATGTAATTTGATTTCTATTGAATAAAATTTAGTTTTTTGAATGCAAATGTTTACTCATTTTTTAGATGGGATGCTCTCATAACTGCTTGGTAGACAGTGCTTCGACACATACGATCCTTCAGCACAAATGCTATTTCCATAGAATTACTCCGTATAAGAGCCATGTAAGTACAATTTCTGGGTCATCGGACATAATTGAAGGTTCTGAGAATGCAACCTTGTTGCTCCCCAAAGGAACAGAAATAAATATTAAAGATGCACTTTACTCTTCGAATTCCAAGCGAAACTTACTAAGTTTCAAAGATATCCGTCTTAACGGATTCCACTTGGAAACATCAAATGTAAAAGAAAATAAATTACTGTATGTAACGTCTCAAGAAAATGGAGTTAAAACCATACTTGAACATTTTGAGATCCTTTCATCGGGCCTCTACCATACAAAAATTCGGAGAGAGGAAGCAAACCTGATGGAGCACCTGAAGTGCCCGTCATCAGCCAATTCTTACTTTGGCACGATAGACTTGGCCACCCTAGATCTGAGATGATGCATCACATGTTATCCCAATCCCACAGGCATAACCTGAAGAACCAGAAGATTCTTCAGAAGGGAGAATTCCCTTGTGTACCCTGCTTCAAGGGTAAATTGATAACAAGGCCATCACTACTTAAAGTGGATATCGAGTCTCCTAGCTTCCTAGAAAGAATACACGGAGATATATGTGGACCCATCCACCCCCTAGTGGGCCCTTTCGGTACTTTATGGTATTGATTGATGCATCTTAGAAATACTCGTATGTGTGTCTACTTTCAACCCGCAACTTAGCTTTTCCAAAGCTCTTGGCACAAATAATAAAGTTACGGGTGCATTTTCCAGACAATCAAATTAAGAAAATACGTCTGGATAATGCGGGGGAATTTACCTCTCAGTCATTTCAAGAATATTGCCAGGCAACGAGAATAGAAATTGAACATCCGGTGCGGCATGTTCACACCCAGAACAGGTTAGCTGAGTCGCTAATTAAAAGACTCCAATGGATTGCACGTCCATTGCTAATGAAATCCCTGTTGCCGGTGGATGCATATGGACATGCAATTCTGCATGCTGCATCATTAATTAGAATAAGACCCTCGGGAGGTCAGAGTCTATCTCCAATGCAACTTGCATATGGAATGCCGCCGAATATTTCTCACTTGAGAATCTTCGGCTGCGCAGTTTATATCCACATTGCACCACCCCAGAGGACCAAGATGGGCCCTCAATGTCGCCTAGGTATTTTTGTAGGGTTTGACTCACCCTCCATTATAAGATACCTAGAACCCCAAACGGGGGACGCTTTTAAGGAACGTCTTGAAGACTGTGACTTTGATGAGACTTATTTCCCCAAAATGGGCCTAGACATTGAAAAGTCTAGTGCGAAGCAAATGTTAACGTGGGATACAAAAAGTCTGACCCACTACGATCCGGTAACAAAACAATGTGATGATGAGATCCTGAAGATCTTACACATCCAGAACACAGTTCATAGATTACCGGATTAGTTTACTGACAACCAGAAGATTGTCATATCACACATCCCTGCTGTAAATACTCCAGCTAGGATTGACATCCCAAAGGATGGATGCAATCCACCAGCAGCAGAAGTGGCTGCACCTCAACAGAAAAGAGGCAGACCACTAGGCTCCAAGGATAAAAATTCAAGAAAAAGAAAAATATCCGGAGACCTAGGGACGATACCCCTACAGAGAAACGAGCTCGTGTCCATAACCTCTCCCCTCTTGGAATCCACTGCAGAGGAACTGCCGGGAGAAACTGAAATATCATTGAATTATGTACGTACAGGGGAGGTATTGGACAGAAAGAGTACAGTCGTCGACGATGACTTCGCGTTTCACATTGCCATTCACGTCGCCGGAAGCGACGATGATCATGATCCACATTCCGTTGCTGAATATAAACGTAGAAATGACTGGCCAAAGTGGAATCATGCAATACAAGCCGAGCTGGACTCGCTTCAGAAACACAAAGTCTTTGGGCAAATAGTCCAGACACCTACTGGTGTCAAACCTGTGGGATACAAATGGGTATTCGTAATAAAAAGAAATGAAAATAATGAGATCGCACGCTACAAAGCTAGACTTGTAGCACAAGGATTTTCCCAAAGACCGGGTATTGACTATGATGAAACATACTCCCTGGTCATGGATGCGATCACTTTCAGATTCCTGATAAGCTTAACAGCAAAGAAAGGCCTAGATATGCAGCTAATGGATGTTATGACTGCATATCTATACGGCAATCTCGACAAGGAGATATACATGAAACTTCCTGATGGCTTTTCTATGCCTGCTGAACTAAAAGATAGACCTCAGAACGTCTACTCTGTTAAGCTACAAAGATCATTGTATGGTCTCAAACAATCAGGAAAAATGTGGTATAACAGACTCGGTGAATTCCTTGTTCAACAAGGATTCACAAACAATGAAGTCTGCCCTTGTATCTTTATAAGAACAAAGGGAAAAGGATTCGTAATAATTGCTGTCTACGTAGACAATCTGAATCTCATAGGATCTCCTGAAGAGATCACTGAGATATCTGTAAGCCTAACAAAAGAATTTGAAATGAAAGACCTAGGCAAAACGAAATTCTGCCTTGGCTTACAGATTGAACATCTAAAAGATGGAATCCTATTACAACAAACCACATACACGAAAAAAATGTTGCAAAGATTTCACATGGACCACTGTCATCCACTAAGTACACCTATGGTGGTACGATCTCTGGATGCACATAAAGATCCCTGCCGACCGCTGGAAGAAGGGGAGGATATACTTGGTCCAGAAGTCCCTTATCTGAGTGCCATCGGAGCACTACTATATCTGGCAAACTGCACGCGTCCCGATATAGCGTTCGCAGTAAATTTGCTAGCCAGATATAGTGCAGTGCCCACACAGTGTCACTGGACCGGGTTTAAGCATCTTCTGCGCTACCTCCAAGGGTCTACAGATTTGGGTCTCTTCTACAAAAATGGAATATCCTCTACACTTGCTGGTTATGCTGATGCATGTTACTTGTCTGATCCCCACAAAGCGAAGTCACAGACTGTGTACGTGTTTACCTACGGAGGGACATCCATTTCCTGGAGATCCATCAAGCAAACCTTGACGGCAACATCATCCAATCACTCTGAGATCATTGCCATCCATGAAGAAAGTAGAGAATGTGTATGGCTACGCTCAGTTGTCCACCACATCCTGTTTACGACCGGACTGAAGACTGGAGATCTCGAGCCTACTACAATGTTCGAGGACAATCCTGCTTGCATAGCTCAGTTACGAGGTGGCTTCATCAAAGGCGACAGAACAAAGCACATTTCACCAATGTTCTTCTGGACGCACGAGCTACAGAGAGATGACAAGATCGACATCAGACAAGTGCAATCATGTGACAATTTGGCAGATTTGTTCACTCAAGCCCTTCCTACTGCCACTTTTAGGAAGCTTGTACATAGGATTGGAATGAGACGCCTAAGAGATCTGAAAGCTTGAGGGGTTGTACAGATCATGAGGAGTTTGGCAGAGTTTGTACTCTTTTTCCTTAATTATGGTTTTTCCCATTGAGTTTTCCATAGCTAAAGGTTTTAACGAGGCAAATCTCACCAACTCAGGATCTTGAAGTATCCATCCCATGTGAGACTCTCCTATGCTCAGAATCCTAAAGTATTCACGAGCAGAGTCCACACCTATAACTGGATAAGGGGGAGTGTTGTGAACGGTTATTTAACCGTGTTGGTTGAGATTTTGGGCTATCCTAGAGATAGACCCATATCTTGTAGCACATGTTTGTATTCTCCCCTATTGCCTATAAATAAAGAGCTGTGAGCTCCTCCACCAGTAGTTGATTCATAACAATAAAAGATTTATATTAATACCCTTGACATTTTTTCATATTTAGACAATAAAAACAAATTAAATCATATTAAATGAGCACAAAAAAAGAAACAATAATTTGTAGTGCCACATCAGCATAAAAATCCAGCAAAAAATCCAGCAAAAAATCCAAGCTTAGTAAATCCAACTGTAAAATTCAAAGCCAAAATTGGATTGAAATCCAAAAGATTTGGATTGTAGCCATCAATTTCATGTTAAATAACACCACAAGATTGGAGCAGACGGACGATGGAAACGGAAATAGTTCGGGAAAAATTAAGTTTGGCCCGTAAAAAGGACCGACATATTTAATTGTTATTATGCTTGATTTCTTATTGAATGCGGAGTATTAGGCTTGTCGCATGCACAACCGCAACACGAACTTCACTTACAGAAAACTATGCTATTTAATAGAGGGAATTGCAACAGAAATTGGGCGTTTTACTCGCGCACACAACTGAGATATCACTTATTTACAAGTTTGCCATTGAGAATTACTCACCGTGCACAACCGTTAAAAAATGTCGAAAATACCACCCGGTTGTGCACAGTGAGTAAACTGCACAACCACCAGAGGGCAGCGACGCTTCCACCTCCGCCAAGCTCCCCAGGCCAGCCCCCCTCTGTCGCCCCCTCCTCCGATCACCTTAGCCCCGCCCCAACCCCTCCGCTAACTACTCTGCCCCTCCCCCTCTGTCGACCTCCTTTGCCGACCCTCTTCATCTTCCCTAGCACTCTTCGCCGCCCCATCCCCCTCCGCCGACCCCCTCCGCAGGCCCCTCCTCTGACCTCCCCTGTCCCTTTAGCCCCATACTCCAACCTCCACTGCCCTCTCAGACCTCCCCCGCCCCCATCGCCAATATCAAATTAACCCTAAAAACTCGTCGACGGTAAGAGGGGTGACGAGTGTAAACGCGGTTTAAATTTTGAATGGCAAATTTCTAGATAGTGGTTGTGCACGATGAGCAAAACCGACCGTGAGCATAGCAAGCTTTAATAAATTACACACCAAACGCCACCATTTCCTTGGCCAGCTAAGCCCAATTTTTGTTCCATCCTTCCCATAAACGTTGACCTCATCGTATTCTCCCTCAAAACCAAACCAGGAACTTGGAATCACGCATTGGCCCCAAAGCTGCAAGCAATTAATGGCATCAATCTCACCTGGGCTCATCTCTTCTCTCCTCGCCACGCTCTCCCTCCTCCTCTCCAACTCAAGCTACGCCCAAGCGAAAGAATACACGGTGGGCGACGACGGCCGCTGGGACCAAGGAGTCAACTACCTCCGCTGGTCTCAGAAATACAACTTCACCGTCGGCGACGTTCTAGGCAAGATTCAACTTTTCCTCCGCCCTTCTCATTTGAGAATCCGCTTCAACTCCGTTTACATGCTTCTTTTTCTTTCCCCATCGTACATGCAGTATTCAACTACGTGGAGGGGCAGCACAACGTGTACCAGGTGACGGAGGACACCTACAGGTCCTGCGATTCGACATCAGGCGTGAACGCCATCTACGTCACCGGCCACGACCGGGTGCTGCTCACCGAGGCTGCCGCATATTGGTTCATTTGCAACACGAGAGGGCACTGCAAGGGCGGGATGCGATTCGGCATCAAAGTCCAGAATGCGGGCTCGGAGCGCGCCCCGCCGGCACCGCCGGCACCGCCGGTGGGCAGTGAAGCGGGCAGGTGGAGGCCAGGGTGGGTGTGGGGCGTTGTGTGTCTGATCTCGGCATTTATTTAAGATTATCATAATGAGGTTGTCTGTACGTCGTTATCATTGTGACTTCCCTTGTTTAAATTAATGATGATGGAATGTTATGGATCGATCATGAGCTTAATTACTAATCCAACTATGTTGCAACCAAACCTTCTCTCATCATAGATGTACATAATGATGAGAGCAGCTCCCGTCGTCATTCATCGAAAAGTATGCATCCAGCTAAGGTGGCACAAAACCATCAAGTTCTATTAACTTATTAAATACCCTAAATCATGTAACCATGATGTAAAAAATATACATGACAGCAACAAATACAACCGTTTGTAACCCACTTCAGCATCATGAAATGTCTTCTCCATTCATCAAGAAGGTGTAAAGCCGATGTCGACATGTGCTCATCAAGATCGCGGGTCCAGTCGGCATGTGTATATATTTAAAGCTGCAGGTTTGATCTATTGAAGCATATTTCGTAGGTAGTTGTTCCCACACGATTCATCATTACCATTATAACGGCATTTCAATGACTTTTAACTACATTCCAATGCAGATGACCTATGTTTGATCAATAACGACTTGGTGTCCGAAAGAAAATGCAAGATCTGATCTGGTGCATAACATAGCGTGCGTCAAGCAACCTATTGCACCCATACAAGGGTCGTACATCATCTCCGTTGGGGCTTGGAACATCATTGAAGGCTATGGTCATGGTTCTTTGCGACAGTATTGTCAACAAGTTTTGCATTATGTATACTGTTGGAATAGGGTACGGCCCATGACGGGTTTAACCCAAGGGGTAAATCGTAATTATGATATTAATTAAGGGGTTATATGTAAATTTAATTGGCCTTTGTGGATAATTGCAATTTACATAAGTTCAGGTTTCCTGGTGCAAATAGTTTTAATAACTACCCTACCTTTGAAATTTATACGTTATATTTCAACGTTAAGAAACTACTTAAATCCTATATAATCCCCTTAATTGATGAGAGAAAATCAATCAATTGGATTACACCGTTTATCCTCTCTCTTAACACACACAATAGAAGAAATAGAAGGTAATTTTGGTGGTGAAAATTTGGTCGGTTTCCTTCGGTGATTCCAACCACGATCCAAGGCGCCCTCCTCATCCATCCACTGCAATCCGGAAATCAAGTTGATGTGTTCACCTCTCAATTCCGACATTGGTATCAGAGCCTACAGGAAGGAATTCGTCAATTTTTTATTCTAATTTTTGTTCTTCTGTTTATATGTGATCGGCCACGAGGGCATATGCGAAGAAGAAGCCCGACGCCGCTAGAGCCCTAGGGGCTTCGCCCCACCATGGGTTTAACAGCTAGCTCCTGTCTTGGTGGCGTCGCTCACTGATCACCGGTGTCGGAACATCGCCTCCGTGGGGCTGCGACCCCACATGGAGTGTTCCTGCTGTCAATGGAAGTCGGGGGTCTGTCGACTTGCGATCAGCCCTATTGGGGCTTTGCTGCTGCCTGATATCCGCCGAGGGTCTTCACTGTTATCTGGGATCTGCCGAGGGGCTTCGCACCATTTCCTCTGATCAGTGCCTCTGCAGGTCTCAAGGGTCATCACCATTCGTCGGCCGTTGCCCGCCATGGGGTGCCGCCCCTATGCATGAGTCTGAAGGGTTTTGGCTGACCCCAGAGCTCAGATCTGTGCCCGCCCTAATCGGACGGAACATAGATGCAGAAAAGAGCAGCGAAAAAAAGCAAGCTAGCTAAACATTTAAGCTAGGCTATGAGAAAGCCAGAACCTAGCCCGATCTATGCGAACTTGGGGTGGTCTGACAATCCCAAGAGGGATCTATACTACTGCGAGGGAATTAAATTTACGTTAAAGTTACTTAGAGAACATACCCGGAATCTCAACCCTGGGACGGGCAAGATGCACCGTACCAGCTTCTTATGCTCCTCGTAGCCAAGCCACCTTGCCCGCATGACTCGATTCACCCGAGCCGCCTCGCGCCTTCGAACTAATCCACCCGTGCCGACACCTGCCTCCGAGCTGATCACTTGCGGTAGAAGGTTTCACTTGAGCAGACCCGCGCCTTAGACGTCTGGATCCGAATCCAAACCCCCTTCGTCGCCTTGCTAGGACCCGACGGGAGAATAGGAAGATGAGAGGAGAAAAGTTTAAGTCGTAGATCGAGTTTGCTCAATTATTTGGAGCTACTCGATCGAGGACTTGGTGCACTGTACAATGGAGAGGGGTACTCCTATTTGTATAGGGAGTCGGCCTTCCCTCGTTTTGCATGAGCAATGTGGGACTAAACATAATGAGAGTATTTTTAACTTAATTAATAATGTTTAGAAAGCCTTTCACAAAGGCCCAACTTTAACTAATTAGATCTCTCTCATCCTTGAACACTAGACACCAAACAAGCTATCATTTTGAAGAGCTTCGAATGGTGAACGCGTAGAAACAAACGGCGACGAATTCCAACTTCATTTGAACCCTCAAACAACTGTCCAAAGATGGGCAAGAAGTTGGTTTTCGTAGCCGTCATATAGGGTTTCAAAAAACCCTAACTTAAGTCAGATTCGATGGCGCGACCGCTCCCCTTGCGGGCGCACGCCAGCAAGGGGCGCTACAATTACCCCAGGCCCGTCGAAGCGGGCCGGGTCTGTGGGGCAGAGCAGGGCCACCCGCCCTCTCAGCGAGCAGGCGCCCCGCCCCTTAACGGGTGCAGCCCACATAGCGGGCCGCTCCGTTATGTGGAGCACGGCCCGCACAGAGGGCCACCGACTGCTAATACGGGCGCGGCCCGTAGAGCGGGCCAGCCTGATTAGAAAAGCAGCCATGCCAGCTTTGAGAGCAGGCGTGCCCGGCCCCTTTTCCCACTTGCCTTGGCTCCTTAGTGGGTCTGACCCACTTGGACTGTTTCTGACTTTCTGGGCTCGTTTGTGATCCGATTTTGACACGGTTTGAACATGTGTTTAGACAGAAATGATCCCATCAACCAGGTAACCTTTTCAATTCTTTTTTTCCTATAAATTTTATCGTAAACAATTTACGACACGTTCAATCTTGTTTGCATCAAATGCAACATTGTCCCTATCTACGACTTATTCTCACAACTGTCTTGTGGACTTAACCATTTCATCATATGAATTTCTCTTAACAATCTTCCTATTTCTAAGACACGAATGATACTCGGTGTGAGACCCTACAGCTTGACCTTACTACAGGTTGGGGCTCGAAACCCCTAGACGACGGTCACCATAAGCAGCAGTTGTCGTCCCTGTTTCAGAATCATCATAACCTCTTCGACCCATTGAGAAAAGTATCATTGGGTTCACTTTGACTATGTCAGTGGGGAATACCGTTAACTATAATCCCTTCGTCATGACTGTGTCTTTATTGGCATAGGGTACGGTTTACTGTCAACCCCATTAGACAACATTAATCAGTATACGGCGGTCTTTGTTGTATTCACGTTGTACATCTTACAACGTACTCCAGTCGAGGATTAATACCAAGACCGTAATGAGCCTGTGACACTAAGTTCCCTTTAACAGAAGAGACGAATCCCATCTTAGTCATCTACTCGCCTCGAGAGCTTCAAGTGTAACCCAACCTAAGATCTTTCAGCAGGCCTAGCCTCGAAGCCAGATCATATGTCTAAGCGACACTATTCACTCACAGGTTCGTATATATGACTTCAGGTCTAAAGGACCAGCTTACCTATCATCACCCTAGAGTTATTATAGACAGTATAGTTAAATTTAACCATTTCAATAACTCTAAGTTGGTCGTTCAGTGAACTCATTCTCCAATGAGCACATGTGTCTCGTCTCCGACTTCACCAAGTCGAATGACTATGATATCGTCATTACCATAAGGTAAGACAAAGACAAAAATTTGGTTTGGGTGTTGTTGTTGTAATACTAATAAAAAGGGACTAGGGTGTTAGGGATCACCACTAGGATCATTGAGGGTCGACGTTGGAATAGGATCCTTGCATTGCATTAGAGCTCGGGAATTAATCCCCCAATCCGTGCCACTCTCGTGGGTTAGGATTGCGGGGTATTTCTGTGGCTCTCGTTGACGCAATGACGGTAGCCGTCAACGTAGAAATATAGTTCGTCGATGGATCCCCTCAAGGCGCGAGCTGGGCATGGTCACGTGCCTTGGTTGGATACACCAATTTCCCTATTCAAATCCATAGATACCCCTTAAGCATATCAATTCCACATACCGTGGGCATGATCTCAGTACTGGTTATCTACGGATTCGGTAGGATCTACCGAAATACAACCATAAGTCCCCAATTCAACGTAAGGATCCAGATTTACATCTTCCCCTAGGATCCTAGGGCTAACCCATCAACCCTAGAATAATCTACTCACACATGGCGATAATAACAGATGAAATCATTAATCCCAAGGAAGAAGACATTATAACAATCGGAGAAATTTGAATAAAAGACTTACAACGAGGAATTGATAAAAATTGCAATTTTATAGATCCGTAAAATTCCAAGATTCCAATACGCAAGAGTAATCAAGAACAAACACAATGATCTCCAAGTATTTGATCCAAAATCCTATTACAAGAATTAATCTCCAGATCGGTACAAAAATCGCCTGAGCTCCCTACGAAAAACTATTCCCCAAAAAAAACTCTAATCCAAAAGTCTCCACAGTCGCTCTCACATCTCCCAGCTTCAGTGCCCAGAATCATGCGCATCGCGGCCTCAGAATTCTTTCCAAAAATGGCCCTGGGAATTCTTTCCAAAAATGGCCCTGGGATTGCCGACCAAGTTGGTGACTCGGTCGAGCAATGCGCTGCTCATTCAGTGGCTCGGCCCGAGCAGATGAGTTGCTCGACCGAGCACTAGAGGAAATGGGAAAGATTCAAAGTTGCCGCTCTGCCTACTCGGACCTAGTAAGCTCTGCTCGGTCCGAGTAGGGGTCGACTCGGTTAGATACTCGGGTCGTGTCGCTGGATTTCTTTGGCTGTGGAAATTGAGGCTGCTCGACCGAGCCAGCCCGTATCAGCTCTCTTCTCAATTTGAAGTTACTTGGTCGAGCAGTTGAGCTGCTCGGGCCGAGTATTTTCTGGGAAACTCTGCAGAGGGCTCCTGGGGCTGTCTCTCTCTCTCTGCTCTCTCTCTCTCTCTCTCTCTCTCTCTCTCTCTCTCTCTCTCTCTCCTCTAATTTCTCCAGAAGTGTGGCGAACTCCTCCAGAGCCTCGCCAATAGGCTTATGAGCACGTCAGATGTGTCCATACCCAAGTGGGGTCCCAAATCGATCCAAATCCCTGAGAACTCATAAAACACTACGAAACTCGAAGATATCGTCAGAAATGCAATATCGTAGTAAAATGAGGGATTTGGATGCGAAAATGGCATGAGATGCAATGAAATGATTGTAGTGACCATGTGCTATGAGGAATAAACACTAGAGAGGGGTAAATAGTGTTTTATAGAATTATAAGGAATTTACGCCAAATAAAACCGTAATTAACCAACAAATGCGGAATGAAAGAAGTGATCAACAACGCAAGGAAGAATGCAATGCAAACATGCAATCTATCCTGGTTCGATGCCACCCAAGTCTCACCGACTTGTTCCCGGTGCCCTTATCCAGCAACACACAGATCCCCTCCGGATACTCTAGTAAAAACCACTAGAGCTTCCTTTAGCCCACTTGCGGAAACCCCACAAGTGCAATCGACCTACAATCGATATCCGTGCATCCCACAACCCAGAAACACGCAAAACCTTAATCCCACAACCTGGAACAAAGCACACTCTCACAAACCGAGGGCAAAACCTAATCTTGACTCCCACAACTTGGGATCAAGCCAACCCTCTCAACAACCGAGAGTATACAACAATTTATATGTATAGAGAATGAAATGTAAAGCTCTTACCACAAAATCCTATGCCTTGAGAAATACTTACCAATTTCGGGCAAGAATGAATTTTGAGGAAGTAGTTAGCACCAAACCCTAGCTCCACCAAGATGGACAGCAATAGATGGCTAGGGTGAAGTCGGTGACTTTGATTCAAGCTCTTAACTTGAGTAGCTCACAAAGAATGAGAATCTCTCTTGAGGAATTAGGGCTCAAAGAGTAAGGGAGAGATTCTTGTGAGATGAGAGAGCTTAGAAATGGAGTTGAATGGCTCTTCTCTTGGATGTGAAAATGTCTATAATATCAGCCTTGGATCTCTGGTTTGAAGAAACTCAAACTTATATAGGAAGAGACAAAACGGTCATAAAAATCGTGGCAATAAATGCCCAACGGATCTATTTCTGAAGCTGCTTAATCGGTCTAAGAAGGATCACTGACCGATTAGTTTTGCAACTAGTCGGTCGGTGAACCTTCTTGGACCGACTAGAACGATGACAACAAAGATAATGAAATACTGAAGAAGAACTAGTCGGTCTAAGAATAAACATCAACCGACTAGTTTGACAACTAGTCGGTCGGTGAGCCTTCTTAGACCGACTAATTGGTCAATAAATAGGCTTGAATTTATTAGGATAATTAGTCGGTCTGAGAAGGATTTCTGACCGACTAGATCGTCATCTAGTCGATCGGTGAACCTTCTTGGACCGACTAGTTGATCAACAGTGAATGGGCTGAAACTAGCAAGGATGGCTTGTCGGTTCAAGAAGGATTTTCAACCGACTAGATCGTCATCTAGTCTATTGGTTCTTCTACTTGAACCAACTAAGATGCATATGAAGCCATGAAAAGAAGCGATAAGCTACGGGAAACTTTCTAATGGCTTCTAAGGCAATCCTAGAGATAAGATATGATAGTTATGAAGATTTCTAGGCAAGTACTACTCAAGGCTTAACATTCTATGAGATGAAGCTAGAAGACAATATAAATAACATGACGAACCGTCTTCAAAGCTTCAACATGGAGAATCCGAATCCCTTGACTTCATGAATAACTCCTTGAGCTTCAATGAAGCTCCAGGCACAACGATCACGTGTTCTGAGGAAGTCTTGGGACGTCGCTTGAGATGTACAAAGTAATTTGGTGACGATCTCCATAACTCTTTAGGTCCTTGAGTCTTTTAGTTGTATGTCTTGAATGTCTCCAAGCACAAAGTCTTTGATCCTCAAGGTGTTCTTTGAAGCTTTTGAATCATCCATTCCTATCTTCTCTTTAGATTGAATCTCCATTCATTTGTTGATGCCATTGGCTTGAGGTTTGAGGTAGCCTTTGAGTTCTTCAAGCCAATGCTTCACCTTTGTTGATCTACCAAGTCCTCCACTTGAATCACCACGTGTAGTCACTTTTGATCTTCTTGAATCAAATTGATGACTTTTTAGCTAAACGCAAACACATGAGTTAGTTACAATTATTTGTGTTTGATCATCATCAAAATCAAGGTGGAGAGTCTTTGCATTCCCAGCGCTCACAATCAGTACACTCGCTCCTCTACTTACTTTTTATACCGACATATCACATTGCCATCGCCACGATGGTTCGCACGCGAGGAGCCGCCACCCCTCCCATTCGTGGGAAGAGGCCCACTCCTGGCGCCTCCTCTTCCCGACCCCTCCTTTGTACCCGCCTCACCACCACTACCACCCCCCTCTACTACAACTCATATCACGACAATGCCATCCCCACCACCATCCTCACCACTACCACACCTATCACGGCCACCACTATCCCTACCACCTCTGCCCCTATCCCCACCACTGCACCCACCACCCCTCCATCATCACCCCCAACCCCGTCCCCACTAGGGATGCTTTACCAGCACGTCTACGGACCTACGACATCACTTTCAGAGACGATACACACCGCGATCTCTTCGTGAGGCTCTCGCAGCGTCGTCTTGTCTCCACACTCTTCATATACATGCCCACCCTCTGATTCCTGGGACTCCTTCCGGGGGTCCATCACCTGTATCGTGCGATTGGTTTCGATCGCTTCCTCGGTGTCCATGCCCCCACGTAGTCCCACATTGCCCTGGAGGCTTTTAGCACTGTCGCTCGCACCCCGGCGGGTGATGGCATCACTTTTCACCTCATGGATCAGGATTACATGATTACATACGTCATGATACGTGAATACTTTCACTTCCCAGCCATCCCCGAGCCCAGTACCACCTTTTCTCCACACTACAACGTTGACACATTCGATGCTCCAGCTTTTTGGCAGCGTATTTCAGGCCTAGATCACTACCGCCCTAGCCGGGCGAAGACATCATGCATCGTGCATCCATGCCTTCGTTACGCGCAGAGGCACTTAGCCACTACTATCTTTTGCAGGCCTAAGGTCGGGACCATGTCCCTACCAGAGCTTACTCGCCTTATGGGCATGACCCGTCCTATCTGCTTTCACCTAAACGGCTCCCTTCACCCCTTCATGCTATCTGACGCTACCCACTGGTTGTGTCATCGCCTTCTTCAGACTGTCACCACCTACTTCTTCACGGACATCTGCTGCGACGGATTCTTTACTATGTTTGTCCGGATGCTCGATATCCACATTCCCGATGACCTGGCGACCCCTGTTGGACCCACTCATTTGACTCTTGGTGTCCTAGAGCATATGCATATCATCATACCTTACGGGGATCGTCACTGGTCATATCTTGTCGGTGCCCACCACACTCCACACATGGTACTTCCCGCCCCATATCTCACCCACATTGCTCCCGTCCAGCTAAGCTGGATGATAGACAGGGCCGACCCACTCCCTCCCCTTCACATACTCGAGCCCCCTGGTGCTCCCGTCGAGGCTGACGCCGATGACCAGGTGCCCAGTTCCCCCGAGTACGAGTTGCATGACATAGCAGCCCTTGTCGTCGGCCTTCCAATACCACCCATACACCCACCACCCTCGGGAGCCATTTCTTCTACCACCTCTGTATCCACCGCTTCCACCACCATCAAGTCTTTGGGGACTGTCTCCACTTCTTGCCCCGCGACTCAGACCTCTGTCCCCACTATACTCGTGCCAGAAGGCACCTATATCCAGTCTACTCCCGATCTTCTATATCTTGACTTCCCTAGCACGACCCAACCCCCACACTTCCACCTTTCAGGGACCTCATAGCTTCACTTCATATCTCTTTAGGTCCCCACATTCCCCTATTCGGCACCACTTCGTTACCTTCAGCGGCCATCTTCACAGAGAGCGTCTCGATGTCTGTCCACACTTCTGTGTCGATGACCGCTCTTTGTTCAGCCGTTTCTGAGATCCCTTCGAGCTCACCCTCTCCAACTTTCCACCCTAGGCACCGTGCATCATCTGCACGCGACCGATTTACAAGAGTGGTGACTCACCATCATGTCCCCCGCCCTCCACCCGACTCTCTTTCCACAGACAGTCGTCTTGCAGCATTGGAGAAGTCGACTTCTCGCCTTCGACGAGATTTCGACCTCTTCATACACTCGACGACAATGCATCACTCTAGAGTCGAGGCGGACCTTGCCTCCATTATAGACCTCCTTAGGACACGTGGACCACCTCCAGTGATCCTAGCACACGCCCCACCACCCCATCTAGCCATTGTGACTACCCTTGCACCACTTAGTGCTACACATTCCAAGGCTACTGCAGAGTATACTTCTTCCACATCTGAGTCGGTCGTCATAGTAGATCCCATGTCTGCCCTAGTGCTATTTTCAGCTGAGCCTTCCACTACCACCACTGATCTCCCCACCGACCCAGCAGTTGAGCCCCAGCTAGATCCTACCATACTACATAGTCCACAACAGAGGGACCCATCACCATCCCCAGAGGGTGGTGCCTCTGCTTGATGTCGTCCCTACCCGATTTTGCCTCCCTCATTTTATATTGAGCACATCTGTCTGTTCAGGGCCCTGCACTTACATAGCTTGGGGGAGGACCCACGCATGCATCATTTTTCATTCATCATTGCATCATGTCATGTTTTGACTTTCTTTTTGCACAGTTTTTATTTTATATTCCCCCACCCTATTTATCATCATCTACCACCTACTAGTGTTTTCTTAGCAATGAGTACACTGCTAGGTTTAGCTTGGGGGATGAGAGCTACCGCTTTATTTTTCTTTTTTCTTTTACATTTTCTTTTTTATTTCAGTTTTTATTTTACTTTTTCACCACTTTTTCACTTCCTTATCTTTTTTCTCATTCTGCATCACGTTTTCTTTTTTTTACCATGCATGCATCTCTTTGTCTTCATTTTCTTATTTTCTCCGCCTTTTTCTCTTTTTATGCTAAGGATGTTTTGCATGATGAAACCTCTCGTAGCCTTAGTAGTTATTCACGATGCTTACTATCTGTTGACATGCTATTAGGATAGTTTCAGTTTTACTTTCTATATGTGTGCATATTCTTTTGCTGATCTATCTGATTTAATGCTTGAAATGAATTGAAAATCAAATGCATGAATTAGTATCTAGTATGCGCTATGTTGGGTAATGCACCTATGTTCACGCATCACTAGAACACTTGGAGCACCTGCTTTATATCTTATCCACTTCTGTTAGCATGCCTGATATCATTGTGCCTATTGCTACATGCCTGTTCAGTATTCATCTAGAGGAATGAAAATATACATGCTATTTAGGAGTTTAGTTAGAGTATTATTTTATCAAACCGTTGTGCACCTCTTATGAGTGAACCAAGAGATCTATTATTTTTCTTCTCCACATATCTATACAATTCTCTACATATCAGTTGGTTACACCCCCACAGCTATCCTTACCACATCTCACTTCCCAAACCCAAAAAGAAAAAGTATAGCTTTTAAAAAGAAAAAAGAAAAAGAAAAAGATGTGTGTGTATATATGTGAAAAAGAAAAGAAAAAAATAAAGGAAAAAAATCTTTTTGCATCCTTTCATTAGAAGCTATCACATTTACTGGGAAGAAGAAGAAGAAAAATTCAAATCATGTTCCTAAATGTTATGCCTCAAGCTAAGCTTGGAGGTGAACCAACCGATCACATGAGTGAGTGTGACATTAGAGTGGAGACGATGCGTAACAGGGAGATTTGATAATACTTAAACTTTACGAAACACTTTAGTCTTTGGAGATTTTTCATGAATCGAAATGAATAATTGAATAGCGTGATTCTTTCTATTCTCTATTGCATGCTGTGTGATTTCTATATGCTCCATGTGTATCTATGATTGAAAAGTGCATTGCCAACTCTTTTATACTAGACTCTATGGACTACATGACATTGATATGAGTTGATAGCATTATTTCAGTAGATCCCTGTCTTTTCTCTGTATTGCATGCTAGACATATGATTTGTAAAACATGAAAATACCATTAGCATGTGCTTTTACTATCCAGAGCATTGTGATATACTGCTTAGGCCTGAGATCTGACCGACATCCTTAGCATCCTCCTTCCACTTCCATTCTCTTCTCTTCTTATTTTTATTTCTTATTTCTTTTTGTTTACCTCCCGGCGTACCTAGTATTCGTCTTCCTCGAGGACGAGTAAGATGTAAGCTTGGGGATATTGATGTGTACATATTTTCTACCTTTTTCATATCATCATGACATCGCATTCCATGCCATTTTCGCATCCAAATCCCTTATTTTCCTATAATATCGCATTTCTGACGTTATATTCGAGTTTCGTAGTGTTTTATGAGTTTTCAGGGATTTTGGAGTGATTTGGTACCCGATCTGGGTATGGACACATCTGACACATCTATGAGCTCATTGTCGAAGATCTGCATGAGTTCGCTGTATTTTTAGTGCCATGGGAGGAGTGGAGGAGAGAGCAGGAGGAGAGGGAAGCTTCAGCAGCTTCAGGAAATAAATCCCCAGATGACTAGATCGAGTAGAGCAGCTGCTCGGTCGAGCAGATGCAAAGAAGAGCAAAGCCGCAGATACGCAGCCCGCTCGGACCAAGCACTCGTAGTGCTCGGTCGAGCATCCTCTCATTCAGAAGCCCAACTAACTCTTGCATGGCCCGAGCAACTTCTTTAGCGACCGAGTCAGCTCTCTGCTCAGACCGAGCAGAGCTGACTCGGCCCGTGCAGGCAGAGTAAAGATCTTGGAGGAGCAAAATTTCCTGTCGTGCTTGGTCGAACAGTATAGCTGCTCGGCCTGAGCAATTGACCGGGCAACGCACTGCTCGCCCGAGTAGCCCACTCGATCGACGATGCTGAGGACATTTTGGAAGGATTTTCTGAGGCGGTTGTTGTGCGATTTGGGGAGTGTGAAGGCTGGCAGCTGCGAAACATTCTGAGCGAATTCATTCTAGCTTTTTGATTAGTTTTTGGGGGCGAAAATGAGGAGAAAAACTTTATCAGATCTAGATTAATTTTGTTAAAGATTGTTGGATCGAAATTGATTGGAATTATTTTTGTCCTTCACGCGCTCTTGGAATCTCGGTTTTCTTTGGATCTATTAATCGCAATTTTTCTCTATCTCCTGCGGTAAGTTCTTAATCTTCATTTGCCAATTTGTTATGATGTTTTCATCTCCAAATATTGTGTTTTTATTCGTTTATATTTCTATGAGTAAGTAGTCTTTTCTAGGGTTGATGGGTTAGCCATAAGATCCTACGGGGAAGAAGTAGATCTGGATCCCTACGTTGAATTAGGGTTATAGGGGAGTATTTCGGTCGATCCTACCAAATCCCTAGATAAACTGTACTGAGATCATGCCCACGGTCTGTGAAATTGTTATGCTTAAGGGGTGTCCTTAGGATTCGAATAGGGAAATCGGTGGATCCAACCAAGGCTCGTGACCATGCACGGCTCGTGCCTTGAGGAGATCCCCGACGAACTATATCGCTACGTTGACGGCTACTGCTATTGCGTCAATGAGAGCTCCCGAAATACCTCACAATTCTAACCCACAAGAGTGGTACGAATTGGGAGATTAATCTCTTAACCCTAATGCAATGCAATGATTCTATTCCAATGTCGATCCCTGACGATCTTAATGGTGATCCCTAATGCCTGAACGCGTCTCAAGTATGCGATGCTTGAGCGCTACTCCCAAGTGTAGGAGGACGTCAAGTAATAAATTTATTTCCGGTGAGACCGGGTCGGATCACGAGGACAAGTCGTTTTGCAATCGCAAATTCAATTGATGTAGGAAGGGTAACGGCGGTTAAGAACCAACTATGCTAACGGGGTGGAAGTGTGTGAGTGAAAATGTGGTTGTTTGAGACCAACTACCAAATCAACATTCACGGGTAGAGGAATCGTGAAGACAAATAGGCAAGAAAGCTTGTGTGATGTGTGAGAGTATGGATGTTAAGCATATGGATTCAATCCGGGGATAACTCAATTGTCTTTCCGGCTAAGGAATGAGCAATCGGTGGATGTGGCATTTTATCAAACACTTGGTGTGCAATGAAAGTATGGTATGGAAAATTGAGATAATAAACAACTAAGCATACATGAGTGGTACCACTAGGCAAACTCCACGCTAGGGATACCCACTAGGATCCCTAACTCAAAGTATATCTCATCAATCCTACCACATAAACATTTAAACATGCAAGATTGAATAACCATAGCTCCACAAACACAAATCAACACACAACCACACAAGAAAAGGATCTAGCTCATTACAACAAGAAAAGATGGATTTTTACTTCTAAAAACATCATCCATTATCATTACAAATCACTAAATCAAAATATAAATGGAGAGAGAAAGAGTTCACCAAGATCTCCAAGGAAACCCCAACCAAAACCCAATTGCTCCTCCTTGCTTCTTTGTTGCTCCACCAAAACCCTAACCCTAAGATGAAGAATGAGGAAGAAGGAATGAGGGGGAAAGAGGGGAGGAAAGTCCAAGAAATAGACCCAGAATTTCGGGTCTGAAAACAGCCCAAACGGGTCGGATCCGCGCCCAAACCCGCAACTAATCCCAAATCTGCAGAAATTTTCAGCACCGTCACCCTGTCTTGCGAAAATTATAGAAAAATCATCCGACCTCGGAATGACGTGTTCCAGGCGGCGATGGAACCGTAACAAAGTGTACAACACCAGAAAAATATCACTAGGCCGGAAAATACACTGAAATGATAGCAGATTTCTTCACAAGAGTGGGCCAATCTGCAGAAATTTTCAGCACCGTCACCCTGTCTTGCGAAAATTCTAGAAAAATCATCCGACCTCGGAATGACGTGTTCCAGGCGGCGATGGAACCGTAAAAAAGTTTAGAATACCAGAAAAATATCATTATGTCGGAATATATGCTGCAATGATAGCAGAATTCTACACAAGAGCGGAAAAGCAGACTTTCTAGCCCAGAAATTTTCAGCACCGTCACATTGTCTTCCAAAAAATGCAGTAAATTGCTCCGACCTCCAAAAATTCTGGAAAAATATGCGTTGGAATCGGGACTTCACGAAATTCAACTGAAAAATAATAGAAGACCAAGATGAAGATGCTAATAAGCTGTAAAAATCACGTTTTAAGCATATAAAAACGGTAGGCTCCAATATTAAGTGATATCATCAAAATGCACGTATCGGAGCCAAAATGAATACAAATTATGCACGAAATGCCATCAAATGAGGGGTAAAATATACAATATTGAACCCTAATCACACCCCCAACTAGCTTTTTGCTAGTCCCTAGTAAAACAAGCGATATATTCGGATTCACAATATAGCAAACATCAAACTCCACAATATTCATGGCACATGAAATTTTTTCAATATAAACTCAATTCCAATATACCAACTCATAAAAGAGAGCAAATCCAAGACCAAAACTCCAATATGGCTCAAACCAACAAAGTACAAGCAAATTTTTCATTCATTGAGATTAAAACATAAGCGTGTCATAGTATCACAATCTTCAAGAACTTGGCCAAAAATAACACTTAGCTTTCTTAATTCATGGAAGTTTGATATGTGGATCATGTTTATTCATGTTTTTTTAATATGAAACTTAGAATGACCCATGTAACGAGGGTTCGGTCAATGACTCCCAAATCAGAAGATTTTGGGGCATTAGGCCAAAAAGGACCCCGCGGACCTAGTAACTCGAATCACCTAAGATTCACTTATTTTTCTCTCGTGCACTCCCCTAAATCATATCTTTCGACACGAATCCCCAATGTTTCATGAGGACCCGGCTACTTGACAAAACTAGAAGAACGATGCACTTATTCTTTTTTTTCTTTTTCTTTTTTCTTTTTCTTTTCTTTTATTTCTCTTTTATTTCTTTTTTTTGATCAAACACACCAATCAACCACTCCTCAAACATAAACCAAGCGTATATCCAAGGCCAAATTCCATCAAATTGAACACCAAATTACACTAATGACTTAATCCAACTCGTGCATCACAAAGTTTGCACAAAACTGATCCAAACCACATCGAAGACAAAATTCATCGAATTATGCACTATTTTATGAATGGCATATTAAAGTTGATCCCATGAAGAAAAAGTAATAAAATGCATGACAATCACTATTTAGGAGTTTGAACATAAGATTTGAATCCAAATGTATGCATGAATATGAAGCATATAAGGGACTAAGCACAAAGCTAGCAAATGAGCAAGGAGGGTCAATTATATGCTCGCAAGATATTGGTGATGTCAAAATGGATGTCGCCAACAAAAAAAAAATTTAAAACGAAAACAACTAACTAAACATCCTAAAACCACCTACTACTCTCCCCCCCACTAAAGACAAATATTGTCCTCAATGTTGAAAAAGTAGAGGTTTATTGAAATAAAACTATCCTAAAAAGCATAGAAAGTGCATTAAATTAAAATTTCTATACTACTAGAAGGAGATCACCGGGGTCAAAAGGAGGATCTTGGATGTATAACGGTGAGGAAAGTTGCTCAATTAGATCTTTACGCTCCTCCGCAAGCGTCTTCCCTCCACAAATCACTTTGGACCCTAGCAACACACCAACAAGTGCACCCTCCATAAAATTTCCAATCGTGCCCTGCGAGAGAGAGGGTGTGTCAATCCAAAGCCGACACCGTTGCCTTTCAACAAAAGTGATCCAAATATAGTCGTCAACATAAGATAAAGAATTTAAATCAAGTTGACGAAAACTCCCTAAAGTGATTGCGTCCATCTCCATATGATGCATGCCCACGGGGGAGAGGAATGATGGATTTTGGGACAAGATTGGGGGAGAGCATGGTTCAGACTCCACCAAAATGATCGATGAGCTCGTGGCCCTACTAGTCTCCTCCTCCACTCCATCCAAAATTTCACGCTCGTCCTCTACATCTTCACACAAATCTCCTACAAGAGAAGATGAATCCAAATCAGATAATAAAAGTTTTTGAGTGGTTTGATTACCTTCTCCCAAGCAAGAGGCAAGCAATGCGAGACTGGAAATGATCTCATGAATATACTGGCTTCGAGTCTCCATGCTCCGCAGAAAATATCGGGATTGAGTCTCCTGTGTCTGAATAAGCAATTGAAGTTCCTCGCCCAAGGGTTGCAAGGGTGCATCCACGATTTGCTCTCCTTGGTCAAGGGATGCTCCAATGCTATCGTGATCTGGCGCTAATGGATCACTCCCTGAAGTCCCATCCAATGGTCGTGCCATATCCTCCATGGACTCCAAGTACTCCCAAGCATCCACAGGTGACATGTCAAATAGAGCTCCATCGTCCAACATCGCCATGTAGTCCTGCATCTCCTCCCGCAGTCCCTCGTAGAAAAAATGGAAAAGATGGGCCATCGTGAATCCATGATGTGGACAACCGCTTAATAAATCCATGAACCTCCTCCAAGCTTGATAGAAGGATTCACCGTCAATTTGAGCAAATCCGGCAATTTTGAGCTTCAAAGAAGTGGTCCTGTGCAAAGAAAATGAAAGTGCATCATACAAAGAATTTATGTCGTTAAAGTCCATAGCTTTTTTTTGAATTTTTATAAAGGAAATTGAAAATAAAGATAACAAAGGACTCAAAAAGTGAAAAATAAATAAAGATGAAAGATAATAAATGGAAGATAAAGAATAAAAAAGACTCACACTAAATAGTAGGATGTATCACGTCAAAATTTCCTAAATCAATAAAAATGTAAATGCAAAAACCGTTGTCCCCGGCAACGGCGCCAATTGCTTGAACGCGTCTCAAGTATGCGATGCTTGAGCGCTACTCCCAAGTGTAGGAGGACGTCAAGTAATAAATTTATTTCCGGTGAGACCGGGTCGGATCACGAGGACAAGTCGTTTTGCAATCGCAAATTCAATTGATGTAGGAAGGGTAACGGCGGTTAAGAACCAACTATGCTAACGGGGTGGAAGTGTGTGAGTGAAAATGTGGTTGTTTGAGACCAACTACCAAATCAACATTCACGGGTAGAGGAATCGTGAAGACAAATAGGCAAGAAAGCTTGTGTGATGTGTGAGAGTATGGATGTTAAGCATATGGATTCAATCCGGGGATAACTCAATTGTCTTTCCGGCTAAGGAATGAGCAACCGGTGGATGTGGCATTTTATCAAACACTTGGTGTGCAATGAAAGTATGGTATGGAAAATTGAGATAATAAACAACTAAGCATACATGAGTGGTACCACTAGGCAAACTCCACTCTAGGGATACCCACTAGGATCCCTAACTCAAAGTATATCTCATCAATCCTACCACATAAACATTTAAACATGCAAGATTGAATAACCATAGCTCCACAAACACAAATCAACACACAACCACACAAGAAAAGGATCTAGCTCATTACAACAAGAAAAGATGGATTTTTACTTCTAAAAACATCATCCATTATCATTACAAATCACTAAATCAAAATATAAATGGAGAGAGAAAGAGTTCACCAAGATCTCCAAGGAAACCCCAACCAAAACCCAATTGCTCCTCCTTGCTTCTTTGTTGCTCCACCAAAACCCTAACCCTAAGATGAAGAATGAGGAAGAAGGAATGAGGGGGAAAGAGGGGAGGAAAGTCCAAGAAATAGACCCAGAATTTCGGGTCTGAAAACAGCCCAAATGGGTCGGATCCGCGCCCAAACCCGCAACTAATCCCAAATCTGCAGAAATTTTCAGCACCGTCACCCTGTCTTACGAAAATTATAGAAAAATCATCCGACCTCGGAATGACATGTTCCAGGCGGCGATAGAACCGTAACAAAGTGTACAACACCAGAAAAATATCACTAGGCCGGAAAATACACTGAAATGATAGCAGATTTCTTCACAAGAGGGGGCCAATCTGCAGAAATTTTCAGCACCGTCACCCTGTCTTGCGAAAATTCTAGAAAAATCATCCGACCTCGGAATGACGTGTTCCAGGCGGCGATGGAACCGTAACAAAGTGTATAATACCAGAAAAATATCATTATGTCGGAATATATGCTGCAATGATAGCAGAATTCTACACAAGAGCGGAAAAGCAGACTTTCTAGCCCAGAAATTTTCAGCACCGTCACATTGTCTTCCAAAAAATGCAGTAAATTGCTCCGACCTCCAAAAATTCTGGAAAAATATGCGTTGGAATCGGGACTTCACGAAATTCAACTGAAAAATAATAGAAGACCAAGATGAAGATGCTAATAAGCTGTAAAAATCACGTTTTAAGCATATAAAAACGGTAGGCTCCAATATTAAGTGATATCATCAAAATGCACGTATCGGAGCCAAAATGAATACAAATTATGCACGAAATGCCATCTAATGAGGGGTAAAATATACAATATTGAACCCTAATCAATGCCATAGTCCTTTTAATTATTAAAACAACATCAACTCAACAACCAATTCTCTCAACCTGATAGTTATCTCACTTCGAGATATAGAAGTAAACTGAGAGCCCAAATACACTATCACCATCCCTGTGGGATTCGATATCTTTTATATTACAACTTGACACCGCCAGCTTGCGGATAGAGCCCGAAATTGACACCTAGGGGCCATACCACGCTTGGCGATTATGACACCGCAGGGTGGAATCTAGGTGTAGGTTTCGGGTGTGTCACACATCCAACTATAGTTTGTCTTACGAAGGTTCATCCACCAAACTGGAAGGCTACACTGATGCTAACTATGTGGGAGATGTAGATGAGAGAAAATCTACATCGGGATATGTTTTCTTGCTCGGGGATGGTGCCATATCATGGTGCAGCAAGAAAAAAACTTGTATAGCTCTATCAACCATGGAAACAGAATTTGTTGCTGCTTCATTAGGAGTTCAGGAAGCTATTTGGTTACGACGGGATTACACCGTTTATCCTCTCTCCCAACACAAACAGTTGAAGAAATATAAGGTAATTTTGGTGGTGAAAATTTGGTCGGTTTCCTTCAGTGATTCCAACCACGATCCAAGGTGCGCTCCTCCTCCATCCGCTGCAATCTGGAAATTAAGGTGATGTGTTCATCTCTCAATTTCGACATATACTAAAGCGCTCCAAGATTCTACATATGTAGGGCTTTTGTGAGAGACTACTGAGTCTCTTAGGCTGGTCTTGAATGATCTTAATACCGAGAATGTAACTCGCATTGTCCATATCTTTCATCTCAAAATGAGATGTTACACAACCGTTGATTGTGTGAACCATCACCATGTCACTAGAACCCATTAGTATGTCATCAACCTATACTGTTAGAATTAGAATTTTACCAATTGTTCACTTAAGGTACATTTGATAGTCTTATTTGATCATCATAAACAAATATGTAAATACGACTCAATAGAATCTCATGTATCATTGCATAGATGACCGTTTCATTCTGTAGGTTAAACGTATGAGCTGATAGACCTTTTGCTTGGCATCTTCATACGCAAACCATTGGGCTGCTCCATGCATATATTTCTTCAACAAATTTCTACACAGAGAATTACATTCTTAACGTCCATTTGAAAAAGCTCAAAGTCTAAGCAAGCAACTACCATCCGAATCATGCAAATTGAGGTAAGCGTCAATACAAGGCAGAACATTTCTTTTCATAGATTTCACCCTCTTGATAGATGTAGCCCTTCATCGTGAGGCATATCTTAAACATATCTATCTATCCATCAGCCTTTAGTTTGATTTTTAAGGCCTATTTGCATCCAGTAGCCTTATATCTAGCTGCAGAATCTACCAAATTCCAAACCCATTTCATCTACTTTGACACCATCGTCATCTTTGAGTTTGAAGAGTCTTTAGTCTTGATCTGTTTCCCTAATGAGAGGGAATTCATCAACAAATTTTGCTTCTTGTGATCTTGACTATGCTTCCATAGGAATACATAACAATGAGACTTTTCCAAGTAACATTAAAATATGCATTTTTTGGTTCACAGCCCAACTACCATGTGGATGAGAAGTAAAAGCGCACATATGCTGTAGACCCCAATGGTTACAAATGACCCAAATTGGGTGCATCGCTAGTCCATAATTCATAAGACATGGATTTATTACTTTTAAAGGAACTCAGTTCGACAAATATAGTAGTTTGTAATGTCTGTCCTCAAAATGAAATATGGATGTATGCTTGTGTTATTATGAGTCGCACCATGTTTAGCAATGTCTTGTTCATTCTTTATATAAAACCATTCTGTTCTGGAGTGTACAAAATAATTAGTTATTTATATATTCTATTTACACTGCAAAGTTCCTTGAATTCATCTTTTAGATACTTGTGGCATCGTCAATTCTTAGTGTATTAATGTGTTTAGAAAAATGATTCACAATCCTTAACAAATACCATATGAAACACTCAAGTGCATCAGACTTGTAGGTGATGAAGAATACATAGTTGTTGTTGTTAAAGACAAAATTGACGTCAACAGTATTTGGGCTGACATGGACTCCTTTGCTGAAGTGGATCCTCGTCAGTGGTAGAAATGAGACCCTCGGTTGGTAGAACCAGGGTCGATGGTGATTGGTAGGTGGATGCAGTGCTGAAGCCCGTACGATCTTGTAGCAGAGTATTACGACCCTTCGACCTTTTGGTAATGTCAAACCTTGACAAGTAATTTGCGGGGGTGTAAGAGGATATATGCCCATAAGACGATTTATCCTAAGTAAACGTCTTATTAAGAGATATATATGGTAGCCATTATCCTAAGTATAGATTTGGATGAATTATATACTTAGATAATGTCTATATACTTATAGTTAGGTCCTTACGTATCCAGGTAAGATCTCGATTATGAGTAGTAAGTGACCGAATAGAAACTTAAGTCTTAAACGGTTCGTGGTCATAAATGTGTCGAGAACTGGATATCGGCACATCCGACAGACCACTGTGTCTTTGTCTTACCTTAGGGTAATGATGATCTCATAGTCATTCGATTTGGTGAAGTTGGAGACGAGACACAGGTGCTCATTAGATAATGAGTTCACTGAACGACCAATTTAGAGTTATTATATGGTTAACTTTTACTAAATTGTCTACAATAACTCTATGGTGATGATAGGTGATCGGTCCATATTTTACACATTTTTTCTTTCTGCATATTTGCATACCATTTTGATCGCCCATATCGTACTTTTCACGATTATTCGACGATATTGCGTTACTTTCCACTATTTCTTGTTTTTGTCGGATTTCAGGAAATATGGAGCGATCGGAAGAAAAAATGAGCTAAAGGGACTTGCACGCATGGCATAGTATCGTTCATGGCCTTATTGAGGAGCTAACTACGCTGGAAGATGAGCGGGAGATGAAAAAGATCGAAAAAAGCGAAGAGGAAGCGAAGAGGAGAAGAAAGGATTACAATTACAGCCTACTCGGCCGAGTAACACAGCCCACTCGGCCGAGTGAAGAAGCGTACTCGGTCTAGTATGACTGATACGAAGATGTCATGTGCCGTAATGCACTCGACCGAGTGGTTACATCCACTCGGCCGAGTAGAGATCGCCACTTGCCCGAGTGAGTCAGGACTTCTGAAAGAAATCAAAGACGACTCTCTAGAATTCTGGGGAGAACATTAGAAGACCCTACTCGACCGAGTAGAGAAGTTCACTCGACCAAGTGAAGAATCCCACTCGGCCGAGTGATGCCGATGACACGTGCACCCAGATTTTCAGACAGCCTCTAAGTCTTTTGAAATCTTATATCATTTCAGTGGTCAAAGTATTTTTCTCATATTTTTTATGGATAATAGACTTCATGACGGTTCCAACGCCACCAATAACGCACCAATCGAAGGTCGAATGAAATATGGAGAATTTTTGCAAGTTGATGCTGTAGTGCTGGAATTTGCATATCAGTGTCACTCGGCCGAGTGACACTTTCACTCGGCCGAGTGAGCTTTCCACTCGGCTGAGTGACCAGTTTTTGACAGTTTTTGACAGAGTGTTGTTTTCTGGAGTTTCTGCAGGAATTCTCACTCGGCCGAGTGAGCTTTCCACTCGGTCGAGTCGCTGCCAGCCCAGACCTTAAATTACACGCGGATTTGATTTTGGGCGCGGGTTTCGGAGGGGTTTTAGGGGTTATTTGCTAGGGTTTTGGGGGGCTATTTAAGAGGTTTGTAGCCATCATTAAAGGGGGGTTCCCATATGTTTTCTTAGAGACTTTTTCAGAGGTTAGGCCATGCCCTAGGCCCCCTCTTGGATCTAAAAGCTTGTATATAGATTGGAATACTTCGTCAAAGCTAAGTATCGTTGTTATTGTTATTTGAATCTTTGATTTGCTATCTTTTCATATGCAAGCAATGTCTCTTATTGATTTCTATATAGTTATTGCTATGCTTGGTTGATTGTTGTTCTAGGGCATAGGGATGAACCCTATGGATCTAATTTCAGATTTGTGATAGATGAATTTCTATGTTGCTAGAATTGTTAGAAGGTTAGGTTGTGATTGATTTATCACGGATAGCTAGGGATTTCCATCGATTCGGGGTTTGCAAGAGATTGGATTCCGATCGATGGGAAGGCCTAGATATTCGATTTAGATTTATAATCGAGATTCGCTAGACTTGGTTTGTAAGAGATTGGACTAAAGCTAGCATTTTTATTATAGATCTATACCCATATTCGTTTGCAAGAGATTGGACGAATACGAGCTATCACAACCTAGATCGTAACTTGAGTTTGCATGAGAGTAGTCTCGAGGGGAGATTGAACGATGATGTCGATCCTAATGCTAGTGGCTTATGTTAGGGTTTGCACGAGAGTGGGCCCGAACCTAGATTGCTATAGACCGGCAATAGCGCGAGAGCGAGAGCGTGAGCTTGGTTCTACATTCAGTTACGACTAGTTCACCTCAATTCAAGTCTTGTAACATTGAGATTCGCGATTCACAGAAATGCATGACGATCCGTAGTGGGGATTTCATAGCCCTAGACACTTTTATTATATTGAAGTTGAATCGATATTTTACCCAACTTCTTTATCGCCGACACTGACATCCATCACCATTGTCATTACATCATACCATATCCATCACCACCAATAAAACATTCGTAGTCGAGCCAACCTAGGATAGATTGGAACCAATGCCACCTCCTCGTGTTCGATACTCGCTCACCACATGACTGTGCGCTTGCGGTAAAACTACAATCGTTCTCCGGGTGTATATCCGGGGCCGATCAATAGGTAAGCTGGTCCTTAAGACCTGAAGTCATTTGTACGAACCTGTAAGTAAACATTGTCGCTTAGACATATGATCTAGCTTCGAGACTAGGCCTGCTGAAAGATCTTAGGTTGGGTTACACCTGAAGCTCTCGAGGCGAGTAGATGACTAAGATGGGATTCGTCTCTTCCGTTAAAGGGAAGTTAGTGTCACAGGCTCAGTACGGTCTTTGTGTTAATCCTCGATCAGGGTACGTTGTAAGATGAACAACATGAATACAACAAAGACCACAGTATACTGACCAATATTGTCTAATGGAGTTGACATTAAACCGTACCGTAGGCCAACAGGGACACAGTCTTGACAAAGGGACTATAGCTAACGGTATTCATTACTGACACAGCCAAAGTGAACCCAACGATACTTTTGTCAATGGGTCGATCATGTTATGATGATTCTAAAACAGGGACGACAACTGCTGCTCGTGGTGACCGTCGTCTAGGGGTTTCGAGCCCCAACCTATAGTAAGGTCAGGCTGTAAGGTCTCATACAGAGTAGTATTCTTTTCTTAGTAATAGGAAGATTAATAAGAGGAATTCATTCGATGAAATGTAATAGTTAAGTTCACAATCTAGTTGTGAGACTAAGTCGTAGATGGGGACAATGTTTCATTCGATGCAAACAAATATTACACGTATCATAAATTGGTTACGACAATATTCGTAGGAATAAAAGCATTGGAAAGGGTTACCTAGTTGACGGGATCGTCCCGGTCTAAACACATGTTCAAACCGCGTCCAAAACGGAGCTCAAACGAGCCCGACACCGCAAAAACAGTCCAAGGCATGAGTGGGTTAGACCCACTTGGGCTAGCGGGTCCACCCGCAAGGAGCCAGGGCACGGCCCGCTGTGTCCAGTGGGCCACGTGTCCGCTGAGTTCAACAGGCCATGCGCCCGCTGGGACAGCGGGAGTGGCCCGCTGGCAACATCGGGTGCGCCCGTTGCGCAGCGGGCCGCCCGCCCGCCCCAGGCGCGCCCAACTTGGGCGCGCCCATAGCCTTGGTCGGGCGCGCTCGCTAAGCCTAGCAGGCCCGCCCGCAACTTAAGTTAATTAGGGTTTTTTGAAACTCTTTTGACGGCTACGAAAATTGACTTTTTGCCTATTTTTGGGCAATTGTTTGAGGGGTCAAACAAAGTCGGAATTCGTCGCCGTTTATTCCTACACGTTCACCATTCGAAGCCCTTCGAAAAGATAGCTTGTTTGGTGTCTAAATTTTAATGGATAAAGAGAATTAATTCGTTGAAGTTAGCCTTTGTGAAAGGCTTACTAACTTCAATTAGCTAAATTAATTTCTCTTCTATTTTTTTGTCCCACATTGCTCGCAACGAAAAGAGAAGTGCCGACTCCCTATATAAATAGGGGTGCACTCTCTTCATTGAAAAATGCTCCAAGTCTTCGATCGAGTAGCTTCGGATTTTTGAGCAAGCTCGATCTACGACTTACACTATACTTTCTCTCTTCTTCCTATTCTCCCGACTAGTCCTAGCAAGACTACAAAGGGTGTTTGGATTCGGATCCAGACGTCTAAAACACGGGTCTGCTCAAGTGAAACCTTCTACCGCAAGTAGTCGGCTCGGAGGCGGGAGTCGGCTCGGGTGGATCAGTTCGAAGGTGCGAGGCGGCTCGGGTGAATCAAGTTAAGGCGGTTCGGCCACGAGAAGCGTTAGAAGCCGGTGCGGTACAGCTTGCCCGCCCCAAGATTGAGATTCCGGGTATGCTCTCTAAGCAATTTTTAGTGTAATTTAATTTCGTTGCAGTAGGATAGATCCCTCTTGGTGTGGTCAGATTCACCCCAAGTTGGCATAGATCGGGCTAGGTTCTGGCTCTCTCAGAGCCTAGCTAAATTGTTTAGCTAGTACGTTTCTTTTTTCCGATGTGCCTTATGCCTCTGTGGTCTGTCTGACTTAAGACAGGCACAGATCTGATCTCTGAGTGTTCACCAAAACCATTCACGGGGGTTGTCGTTTGACCCTCCTATTTGGTGGTATCACGGTCTTCCTGAACCACACAGGAACGTCAGGGGGGTCGGATCTGGTTTCTAACCCAAATCCCCTCTGATGCTTAAGTTAAAACGGGAACTTAAGGGGAGGCTTGGGGCTGTCGAGATCGACCACAGAGGTTCGTCTTGAATCAGTCACTGCAAGCTATTTGGAGGAAGAAATATAAAAGTGGTAGAGTAATTCAGAGTATTAGCTCTCTCGTGCCTTATTCAGAGTATTAGGTCTCTCGTACCTTGGGAATCTGAATCCTTCTCACGTTGTCTTTTCATCTATTTATAGTTGAGGGCGTCTATCAATAGTGCATAATGGCTCTTCTTTGATTGTGTCTATATTTTCTCTGGGATTTTTAATAACGACTGCCCGTTTACTCGATCTCCATTAACCACTCCCACGTAACGATCGAGGATTGAACAGTCCAATGAGCTGTCTCATTGACCGAGCAATAACTTCCCTTCACTGGTGGGCTCTTAAGTTATTGGGCTGAGGATCAAGTCCTTAATTAGGCCTCATCACCTTGCCCTTGCTTCGTGGGCCACACCCATGTATTAACAATGACCCACATCATTCGTGCTCAAGAAACAACATTGATTAAGACCGAGTAATGTGAAGTCACATTAAATGGGCACGACAGTCGAAGCGGACTTATTTGATTTACGCCGCTAAAACTCTTCACCTTCAATTTTGATCCGCGTTGTCTCCGGATATCAGACTTTGACACGTGCCGCTCATCGAATGGTCGCCTTGGGTTTTCCAGTATAAAAGGGTAAGAAGAAAGGCAAAAAGCCTTCCTGCTTCGTCTCCAAATTTTCTAAAGATTGACTTTCCTCTGCTTTCTTGGGTGTTCGTCTAATTTTGACAATGTAGCTTCCTTTTCTCATCTAGGCTCTTATTTAGCTCTGATGGCTATGTTGCAACCCGTGAGGATCCAGGAGCCGTCTTATGAGGAGATCATGTGGCGTCTTCGGCCCTCTCAATATGTCGTGGTTCCTAGAAAAGGGAAAGAACTCCATATGGAGCCTAGAACTCCTGTTCTTCGACGTGATCCAAATTCAACAGCTCCTCAAAAGATTCTAGAGAAGGTTCCAAAGCTCGCTTATAATTTGACTGCCAAGATCTTGTCAGATTGCCGATATCCCCTTATAGAGTTAGGTTTCCAGATTTCAATGAAACAATTTGTTTCCTTCGAAGGGATGAGATTGGAGTGTATCTGAAATCTTTCCTCTTTGGCCTTCGTTTTCATCTCAATCCCTTTATAATGGTGATTTTAAGTTCTCTGGAACTTTCCCTCTGTCAGCTGGTACTTCAGGCCATTTTCCATATGGTCTGCTTAACCATGCTTTGCGAGCTCTGTGGAGTTCGACCATCCATTCAGTTATTTAGACATTTCTTCCGAGTGGTGGTCGACCCTCGTAAAATGTGGTACCACATTGTGGCTCGTCCAAAAAGGAAGCTTATCTACGATCTTCATATCTTCGATCTAATTGGGAGGACACTTTTGTATTCATTTTCCTCCCAAACATGGGGCCGATCCTCCCTAGTTGGTGTACCCCTAGCCTTGGTATTTTCAAAGAATTTAGGCTATTACCTGGTGAGACCAAAGCGGCCAAACTTCTTTTGAGCCGACTGTGGCAAGCGAGTGAAACCTCATATTTATTAGACAACCATCAGATGAAGACCGTTTTGTAGAGTCAGTGTAATATGCATTGTTTCTGTGCTCTCATTACGACCACTTACGATAATTATATTCTTCATTTACAGATATTGCTGGAGGAGCTTACAGAAGTTTGAATCCCGAGCTGGGCCGGATCTGGATGGATCAACGAAAGAAGAAGAGGGGTACTTGGGGCTCAAGTTCTCAGTCCCCTCTTTCTCTCGGTCAAAGCTCCTCCTCTGAGGGAGGCAAAGTCAAGGGGTCCTCTGGGTCATCCTTCTGAGCTTCGTCGAGGGAGATTTCGAGTCGGGTTATTGCTCGGACAATCCTGCCTACTGCTCCAACTATCATCTCTGTTGCTCCTGTAGTAACATTTGGTGAACATGTCACGGTTCCGGCGCCTACCGAGCCCATAATCAAGAAGAGGAGTCTCCCCTCCCACGAAAGGGAGAACATCGAAAAGAAAGGGAGGGTCGTGGAGCTGACTCCTCCCATCTCGCCTATGGCAAAAGGTAGCGGCTTTTCGTACCAAGATTTTATGGATAAGATGGTGGCTCTCCCTAAACCTCAGGGAATAGTCGAGCCTCTCGCGAGTCATCCCCAGGACAAGTGGCCATGTGGCAATATCGACCCTCCGACTCCCTTGGCTGGTCCTATCCCTTCGGAGTTCGATCGAATTCTGATGTTGAATCGGCACTCGACTGCCTCTTCAGGGGATGTTTGAGGGGAGCCTCATCAGCCTTAATTTATTGTTGGGAAGGAAGAATTGGCCCTCTTGGATTTTGGGACGACGGCTCGAATTGTGGAAAATTCCATTCTCCCCCACGATCACGAGTTTCTTCAGGGGTTGGACGTTGAGAGGATGGCCAATTTCTTTGTGGGTTGCACCTATCAGGTTAGTCTTTCGCACCTTTACCCTTAAATTAAGCTATCGACCCAACTAATCGACATCTTTCACAGATGTCAATCAGGGGTGTGGGCCTACGACATCAAGTCATTGACATGGTCAACGAACATCATCTGGCGGAAATAGCTAACCGGAAAGTCTCTGAGCTCGAGGCCCAGATGAAGAAGATGGAGGAGAACTTATGAAGATTGCTTGCATCTAAAGCTAAAGTTGAGTGGGCAGCCGTGAAGACCAAGGAAAGCTTAGCCTCCATGTCTTTTGTCAGGCAAGCGGCCGAGGCATAGTGTGAGACGGAAAGATCCGAGCTCCAAGCTAACTTATGAGCCTCGAAGTAAGAGACAATCAAGCTTCTAGCCAAAGTCGCTGATTTGGATAGATCAACATCCTTAGCCGAGGCTTTCAAGACTGAGCTTTCGGCCAAATTCACTGCGATGATGCAAGCGATGCAGAACATTTTTATGCCAAGCAGTGGCTCTTCCTCTTAGAGTATTAGTCTTTTTGTTACTATTTTCTGTAAGACTGCTTCAAACAAGACAACATGTAACTTTTTGACTAATAAATGATTGAAAAAGATTTTTTGAGTTTCTTTTCCCCATTTGTGTACATTCATGCACATATATGGCCCCTCAACTGTTGGGAGATGGGTATGCCCTCGAGAAAATTTATCCATGTGTATGTGTACAAAAATCTTGTTCGAAATAACAGTAAGCTGTTTGGTAAGAATTTACCTAAGTTAATTACAATGTAGTCTTCATTAGAACTTAGGTAAAGTCATGAGACTTAATGCAAGGTCAAACATGTATTAAGATGTAGATCTCGATCATGACGAAGTATTTGACCGATTTCAGCATAGGTCTAAGACCGTTCGTGGTCGTAGATGTTTCAAGAATAGGATATCGATACATCAGATAGGTCATTTTGTCTTTTCTTCACCATGGAGTGGTGACGATGATCTCATAGTCGTTTGAATTGGCGAAGTCAAAGACGAGACACATGTGCTCATTAGAGAATGAGTTCACCAAACAACCCAACGAGAGTTATCAAATGGTTAACACTGACTAATCTGTTAATGATAACTCTCGGTGATGATAGGCAAGTTGGTCCTTTGACTTGAGGTCATTGTACGAACTTGTACGTGAACGGTGTCACTTTGACCACTGATCTAGCCTCGGGGCAAGCCATGTGGAGAGGCCCTTGGTTTGGTGATACTTGAAGCGTTCGAGGAGAGTAATGACGAAAAGAGGATTCGTCTCTCCCATTTATGGGGATTTAGTGTCGCACATGTTACTTTGGCATTTAGTAAAAATGCTGGCCAGAGTATATTTGAAGTAGTCTAACATTATTTGACTAAATATTAATAGAGACTAACCGGCTTCGCGATATTGGGGTTGAGAGTTGACCATACCCTAGGCTTGACTTAGCAGAATAGTTTAGATGAATGGACTAAAACTGCGGTATTCATCACGGACACAGTCAGGGTGGTCCCGACAATACTTATGTCGATGAGTTAACCACATAATTATGATACTGAAACAGGGACGTCCCCTTATGCTTGTGGTAACTACCGTCTGGGGTCTCTAACTCCGCCTGTAGTAAGATCAGGCTGTAGGTCTCACAAAGAGTGAGACCTTTGTCAAGTAATAGGTAGAAATTAGGGGGATTATACATCAGATGTATGTGCATTTATTATGTTGCAAATAGTTTACGATATAAGCTTTAGAATATTAAGGATGTGGAAAATTGCTTATGATGCAAAAGATTTTGAATATATCGTGAAATGTTTACGAGCATATTTTATATAGAATGAACACATGAGATGTGTACCTAGATGATGGGAATGTCTCGGGCTAAATCTAGGTTCAAATAACGTCCAAAATGGACTCCAAACGAGAAAAATAAGACCAAAACAAGTCGAATAGTGTATTTTAAAAGGGGCTAGTCCAGCCATATAGGCTAGGCACCCAATCCCGTTTTGGACCTGGGCACCCAGCCTAGCGGGTGGGGCCTGCCCGCCCGCAAGGGTGGGCGCCTGACCCGCCCCAGCGGGCTGGGGCCCGCTCGCATGAACGAGCCGGCGCCCAGCCCGTAGCGCCCGTGCCCGTAAAATTTGTGGGCCCCACGGTGGGGCCCACGGGTAAGTTAACCCTAGGGTTTTCTAATGGCGGCTGGGTCGGTGCGTAAAGCAGTTTTTGGCTAACTTTAGAGCTTCATTTGTGGGGTCAAAAAAATCGGAATGGAGTGCCGTTTTTTCTTACGCATTCACCATTCAACACTCTTCGCAACGATGTATGGTATTGCTCTTGGATATCAATGATTGGAGGGATTTAATTGACCAAACATAGCCTTTGTGGAATGCATGTTTTGGGATAAGAAAATTCTCCAAATTGTTTAGCCCCATATCCGACGTTATGAAAAGGGGATAGGTCAGCTGCTTATATAAATAGGGGACATCCCCTCTCCTTTAAACTTGCACTACTTCTTTAAATTCGAGAAGCTCCAAAAAGTTTTGAGCACGCTCGGATTAAGACTTAAATTAATATACACTCTTTCTCCATAATTCTGCATTGCCCCTGATCGGGCTTTAGCAAAGCTACGAATGAGTTCGGATCGGACCCGAAGTCTTAACGGAGGATCCACTCCAGGTGAAACTTTTCTGGAGCGCATGGTTGGTTCGAGATAAGGGTGTTGCTCGCCTTGAGACGTGGTTTGGTTCGGGACGCGGTTCGACTCGGGAGAAGCGGCTCAACCCCAATACGGGGCATCGATTCAGTGGTCAACCAACGGTTACTGAAAACGACGCTTCTTACTCTACAGAAATGAAGTTCCTGGTATGTAGTTTAATGTACACGTGCTTATAATTGCAATAGTTTGATAGATCTATCCTTAGGGTTTGGCCGGACCCAACCCCGCGATAGTAAGGATTCTGACTAGGGTTTATTCGTTAGGGCTTCTCTTAAAACTGTTTTAACATATGTTTTCTGCTGCTTTTATGCTTTCATCGTCCGCCCGACCTATGAAGGACGTCGATTTTATAGCCCTCTACAACAAAAAAGGTCATTGACAACTTCTAAAAAAAGTTGTAATAGGTGTCAGACAACTTTTTAACAACCGTTGTAATATGCGTAGTTGTAATAGGGTCAGATTCTTCGACCACTTTTTCTGCATGTTGTAAGCGAACGTTGTAATAGATAAGTATTACACCTTTTTTGGTTCGTTGTGTAAACTTCTATTACAACGTTTAGAAAAAATTGTGTATAAAGTTATTACAACTTTTAATAAACGTTGTGTACACTTCTATTACAACTTTTGATAAACGTTGTATAAACTTTTACTACATCGTTTATAAAAGGTTGTGTAAAGCAATATTACAACTTTTTTTAAAAGTTGTGTAAACTATTATTATTACAACTTTTATAACAGGTTTTGTAAAGAGATTACAACTTTTAATAAACATTGTGGAAACTATTATTACAATGTTTATAAAAAGGTTGTATAAAACAATAGTACAACTTTCTTTAAAAGTTGTGTAAACAGATATTATAACTTTTATAAAATCTTGTGAAAACTTCTATTACAACTGGTTTAAATAGTTGTTTAAAACTCTACTACAACTTTTATAAAACATTGCGAAAAAAATACAGAATTAAAAAAATAAATATATACGCAGTTTCAGACTGTAACTGTTCCAAATCTCCCTGCTCCAAACCCCCCTGTAGTAGATGTACACATCATGATACACACACAATACTTTTCATTCAAACCACATTCATTAATCTAGTGACTCAACTTTCTTCTTTTAAAACATAGACAATGTGTTATAACATAGACAATGTGTTATGTAATCAAGCAATCATACTGCCGCATGGGGAGGAAGGGCAGGGGGAAGCATTAAAAAACATCATCTGAGTGTCCTGGAGGTTATAACATCGGAATTCTTCCAGCTGAGATACAGCCTCCTGATGGAACTCCATGAATCCTGTCAGGCATCCCCAGGAGCCTGATATGTGTCCAATGACCTCAGCTGCTTGCAGTCTGTTAGTATCCGACGCAGGGGGTCCCATGACACAAATACAGAGCCCTTCAAATCCAACATCCTTAAACGTGACAGAGCGCATATGGACTCAACATTCGTATCATCCGCCCATAGATTTCTCACTTTAAGACTGGTGAATTTCATGCAATGAGAGCCAAAGTGTCGGAGCACGCTTCCATTCACAAGGCTAGCGTTGGTGTCTATTCCCTTCCTGCCAATGAAATAACCATCAACATCCATTCCTTCAAGTTCTAGCAAGTTTTTGATTGCATCATAGACTTTATTTTCTCGCCGAACATCCATCCAGCCATTCAGACTCAGCGAGAAATATTGCAGATTTGGGTACCTACAATGGTGCAGTAATCAGATATCGGGAGCATTAACCTTCTGCATTGCATTGGCTATCATATGAAGTAAAACTAATTACAGGCTCTAATTCAATCTTACAAGTAAATAAATTATGCATATGGATTCTACATAAATACTTGATAATATTGCACAAAAATGAGCATATAAAAAATCAGGAATAGGCCGTCATGAATTCAATATATTTATGTGCATATTATTGATATGCAAGCACTCAATGGTGTAGTAATTGGATATCAAAAGCACTAACCTTATGCATTGCACCAAATCACATGTGAGCTAACTAAGCACTGGCGTCTAAGTCAATTTTATGAACCTATAAGTAAATTAGGTGAGAAATTTATATTTCTGTGGCTCTTCAAACATACTAATTGTAGCATAAAACATATTTATATATACATATAAGTATGAGCATTCTAGTTAAAAATTATTCTAGTTATCATAACTACATATATAGTTACTAAAACCTCTTGATAGGAGTTATATAAAAAGGAGTAGTTCTTGCCACCATATGTGAATGATTAAGTATTAATTATCTTTTGTGAATGATTTAGTATTAATTATCTTTTGTGAATGATTAAGTATTAATTATCTTGAATTAATACCTTTTTTAGATTGATTATTCCTCTCATCAACAAAGTCATAAATGAGGAATAGACTGCACTCTCCTTCTTTTATTGTCATGAATTGACTGCATTTATCTACAGATTTTCAATACGCAGGCATGCAATGGTCGATTTACTGAAACAATAACGATTTGTTCACTTCAGCCACATTTACTCTAAGTTTAATTTCTGTATGTAAAAAAGGGAATATGCACATCAACAAGCATTGCATCATTTTCAAATTAATTACATCAACTTGGTTCTGCAAGGACTGAACATAGTTGATGATCTCATCTAGGACAAATGCCTTTCCAATAACCTGTGAAAAAAATTAATTACTGTTAACTTAACACATGAAGTCTCCTTTGCAGGTTAAATTAGCAATTGAAGCCAACTCATGTTCTCACACCCAGGGACTTGGCCTTGCAATTTCTTCATCCTCTCACTTATCCTCTCCCTTCTCACCTAAAATCAAGACATGATCACATTAACAACCAATATGATTAAATAATGTTAATGTTATTTTTTCAATATTTTAAGTTATATTATGAAGAAAATAGAGTACCCTCTCAGCTAAGCTGTGGCTATCAGTTGTTTGGCCTCTCCTAGCCCTCACATGAATATAACCTGCAGGTGGCTCCACATTTTTAGCATTTTTAGCCTTCAATAACTTTTCTTTCTCATTAATCAATGCACCGCTGGGCTTCTTTCTTCTATTTTTACTCTCCTTCACACCTTTGAATAAATAAACAAAACCATACTTAAATATATATATACAGAAGAAAAAATTGGTGGAAGAAAAGAGAGATAATGGTCCTTGAGCTTAATCATGTTATACCTTTGATTGGCCAGTAAGATGATTTATGCTTAAATATATAGAAAAATGATCATGTAAGCTGATTTTTTACTCAACTGAATTAATGAAAAAAAATTGAAGCTCACCAGACAGACAATACGGACAATACGGATGTTTCAAGCTCCGGGTTGGGAAGAAGACTGGAAAGCAGCACAATCAACTCAAATGCCCAGATTTCCAAGCTAATCCAAGAATATAATAGTAGCTAAATTAGACATATGCATGGAACAACTCTGAAAATTCAAGCACTGTTTACAAATATTTGCATACCAAACCATTGAGGAGGGAATATCCTTAAATGGCTAGTTCACTTCAAAATTTAGGGCAGTTCACTTCAATCAACTAATAGAAACATATAATCAAGCAGTAACGAAGAGATCAAAACAAAACAATTTCTTAATAATAGAGAAAATTGAACAATTGAAATACAAGGACACACTATGAAAAGGAGGGGATAAATTGAAGCATCGAAGAAACAAATACCTTGTATTTGGCAACCTCTTCCCTGACTTCCTTGAGGTCTCCTTTGATAAGGGTTAAACCCACATTGCCCTGTATTATTAATAATTATAAAATCACAAAGAATAATTAATTAACTAATGCGGTTTAAACCCAAAATAATAACACAATAAATTAAATAATTAGTGAATTAAAGAAGCCGTACAACAATATCTGTGAACATATATTATTGTCAATATTCAGAATTGCTGCAAATGTGGAAATATATGTGAACATTCAAAAGCTGACATATCACCATTGAGGCAAATGAACAAACACATGAGCTGCAATCGTGTGAAGAAGCGCCCCAAGTCCCCCTTCCGAGCACCTCTTTCATCAAATGAGCCGCAGACTTCTCATTTGCCTACCAAAAGCAGAAGAAAATTTTAAACGCTAATGGAAATGTAAATTCAGATAATCAACCATCCCCGCTCACTCATCGGAATCTACCAGGAACATGGCATTAAGAGAAGAAAATCAAAAGCTTTAAGATATAGAGAAAAAATAGACCTGTCGACGACTTGAGCGAGTGTGTTGATGTTGGAATCGATGATCTCGTCGCGAGTGAGCTGAGGCTCAGGTGGCTCCATGACGACGAGCCAGTGCTCAAAGTCGGAGCCATCGAGGAGGATCGTCTCCTTCGGCGGCCGATTGCTCCAATTAGGCGACAGATCGTTGAGGAAAGAGGTTGTCAAGCGAGACAATAACGATCGGAGGCCCCCGTCGCTGACGGAGGCGGACACGGACCAACGAAGGACGCCTTCTCAGGCGGAGACGATGGGGCGGAGGCGGAGGATGGAGGGGGATCGAGAGGCGGCGTGGAAAGGAGAGAGCTTGGAGACTAGGGTTCGAGCCGACATGGTCGAAGGGAATGAGTGCTGATGTAGAGTTGGATTTGAATAAAATGGACGGGTGATATTGTGTATATGACTAGCACGCAGATCGATCCTTCATTGACGCTTTTTATTTATAAAACTGCAACACAGAACTTTGCCTTTTGCCTGAAGTCCATCTTTGATGCGGATAATTTTATGGTTCCCAACTGTTACTCTTTTGAAAGCTAAACTTTAAAGGACCCACTTTAATTCTTAAGCACAAATTATTTTTCACAGAGAGATAGTCCGAACATTGCAAGCTAGCTTGGCCATGGTCTAGCTTGCATGTGCAAATCACTGAGGTGCTAAGCATAAAACACCCAACTCTTCTCTATATTGAGCTCAAGCAATTGAAATGGACTAGAGTGATCCCGTTCACTCTCAACTAAGGTCTGAAGGCCACCAATTAAACCTATTACAAATAAATGAGTAATTAACCAAATAAAATACCTAGTTTAATCTCCATAGTAATAATAATATTTGATTTATGCTTCCTTGACTTTCATTAGTATTTCAAATTGAACTAACCTTACCTTTAACTAAGAAAACGTCTCAAAAAGTTGTAAATATTAGGTCAAAATTAACATTTACAACTATTCACAAAAAAGTTGTAATAACTATTTTTTACAACTATCTACTAAAAAAGTTGTAATAAACATTTTTTACAACTTTCAGAGAGAGAGAAGTTGTGGTGTCAAAATTAACTTTTACAACTACTCAGAAAAAAGTTGTAATAACCATTTTTTACAATTATCCACGAAAAAAGTTGTAATAAACAATTTTTACAACGTTCAGGGACAAAAAAGTTGTGGTGCCAAAATTAACATTTACAACTATTTAGGAAAAAAAGTTGTAATATCCATTTTTTACAACCATCCACGAAAAAAGTTGCAATAAACATTTATTACAACTTTCAGAGAGAAAAAAGTTGTGGCAAACATTTATTACAACTACTAAAATAGAAATGTTGTCCCATGAAAGTTGTAAATGACTAGTTTTGTTGTAGTGAACCCACATAACCTTACAGTGGTATCGGAGCTTGTTTACGTGATCTATGTTATTTACAATTATAAAGTGCATAGGATGCAACATGTTTGTCTATGAGATGAAGGTTTTTTATTACGATATAGTCATTACCCATGTGATGGTTTTATTTTCGAAAAACAGGTTTTTTAAAATTAGAACTATTTTAAAATCATGTGATATTTTGAAATTAGATCTCAAATTATTATATGATGATAATTTATTTTTTATGTAACTTAAATTTATGAGATAATTTTTAAGTTGCTTGTTTAGCAAAAATTTTATGAGATAAAATTTTTAGCTGGTAGTTTTAATGGTTATATTATTTCTTGTTCATTATGTGATAATAAAAGAAAAACTATTAGGTTAGCCATTAAAAGCTTTCTGAAAATTATAAGAAAATTTTGGTGGACATGACATGATTTAAAAATTGTTGCAACAAATTAAACTCCTAATACATGAATAGGGTAGCCCTCTCCAATAATTATTATTTTAATTTTTCTAATAATAATTTTGAAAAAGGCTATGATTTAAATTGTTACAACTTGAAGTTTAAATCTGTAATACGTGATTAGAATATCACCCTAAAAATCCTTATAGTTGATAAGGACTTTATTAAAAGTTATTAATCAATCCTAATAATTTCGAATTTTAGGATTCAACTTGTTGATATGATTAACTAATTTTTATGAAGCCATTCCAAATGATATTACACATATAAATAATTCGTACCTTAAATGATCATGATCCAGTATAGCATTTTTTGACTAGTGTTATGCATCACCCTAGCTCGACTGGGGATAGTGATCCTGGACTAGCCAAATACATGACAGTGTTTCACTAGACCACTAGGATGCAAAGTATGATTATGTGAAACCATCGATTAAATCTAGTCAAATACGTTAAAAATCTTCTTCAAGATTAGTCATAGCCCTCCTTATTTTTGGATTACGGTACTAAAAGACACCTGTCATGGTTGTTGAGTCTCCTCAAGCTATGACATGGTCTCTTTTAGAAACCGACTCCATCATACGTATGATGTTGTCTGGTATTAATCCAAACCAGTGCATCGGGTCTCCTTGAGTATCGACGTAAGTTAATATTAGACATGAAAACATGGGTTCGACTAGACTAGTCATTATGGTTTGTTGAGTCTCCTCAAGATCATAAGTGACTAGGGGTAAAAACCAATAGGGAGTCACATGTGATGTGATTGATAAAGAGTTTATCTACCAACTATAGAGTCGATCAGCTTGTTAAGCCTCCGCAAGGTTATGAAGCTCAGGGTGGTTGGGTCCCTCTCCCATTAAATGTCTTAATTCGTTCATTGATGTGTCACAATATTCCACATTATTTATATTCTTTTGCACGTCAAAATGATTTCTTGATACGCATTATATTCCAATATTTCATTCATTTCCCGAACCATTTGAATTTCGATGCCTTTATCGTATTTTCAGGGAAAATCGAGCAATTTGGAGCTATGGACGTGATTGGCAAAGTTGGAGCCCCATCCGCGTCACACACTACGAGTTGGAAGCAAGCTCAAGCATTAAAAAAACTCAAATGAAGAGTGGATGCAAGCATACAAATTGATAAGAGAGCAAGAAAAATGGAAGCTTCCAAGATATTAGCATTTACAGGTTGACTCGATGATCACTCCATATTTTACACCTTTTTTCCGCATGATTGCATGCCATTTAAATTGCTCAAATCACGTTTTTCACGATTTATCGACAACATTGCGATACTTTTCACGATTTGTTGTTTTTGTCGTATTTCAGGAGATTTGGAGCGATTTGGAGTGATTCCGAGATACACCCACTCCGGAGTGTCACCGACGACTTCCCTGAGGAGTATTTTGAGATTGGAGAGGAGCGGATGAAGAAAGAACGTCGTAGGAGCGACGAGGAGGCAAAAATAAGCAATTTGGGCATCTTCAGTATCTCACTCGGCCGAGTGAAGGAGTCACTCGGCCGACCAACGAGACCCCGCTCGGCCGGCCAGATCGGACACGTTCCAAGCAGTATATCAGCGTGCACTCGGCCGAGCATCAGAAGCTGACTCGGCCGAGTGACGTATCCTGTCTGCCTGAGTGGCACCCAGACGACGGCCATCAAAAAGAGCCAACTTACTGTAATCCGTCAGTCTGAGCAGCAGAAGCCCGACTCGGCCGAGTGGCAATTGCCGTCTGCCCGAGTGAAGATAAGCCCATCGGCCGAGTGACGACAACTCACTCGGCCGAGTGACGCCCAATGTGACGACCCCCAAGACCCCAGAGTTACTGGAATCTGTCAGGGTCCCTCACTCGGCCGAGTGACATTTGTCACTCGGCCGAGTGAGTAGCGCTGCCTGTAGCGGAAATCACGATTTTGGAGCTGCGCTGGGGCAGTTTGGTCACGAATTTTTGGGCAGTTTTGGGGGGTATTTAACCCCAGATTCTAACCTAGTTTGGAGAGCTTTTTCTATTGCTTTTGGCAGCCTTTTTAGATTAGATTTTTTAGAGTTTAATTCTTGTGATTGGAGAGGAGAGAAAAGTGTTATTTTGTTGGATGGTTGGAAAGCTACATTGGTTTGTCTCCCTCTCTATTAAAAATCCTATTTTTATTGCTATTTTAAATATTGCTATGAATTCCATTGCTGTTTCTATTGATTATTCTTCCATTAGCAATATGATTTGTGAGTAGTTTTAACGTCTTAGGGCGCGGGGATGAACCCTACGAGCCCAATTTCCGATTTGTGACGATTTGGTAGAACTATTGCTAGGATTGATTAGGGTTAGTTTGGGATTGATATAATACAGATAGCTAGGTGTTCATATCGATTGGGATTTGCAAGAGATTGGATCCCAATTCGATAGGAAACCCTAGAAATCCGAATTGGGTTGAAATTGAGTTTCCTTAGTATCGGTTTGTAAGAGATTGGACTGATACTAGGATTCTCGGTTGCAATCCTATACCGATACCCGTTTGCAAGAGATTGGACGGGTAGGAACTATCCCAACCTAGGTCGTAGCCCGAGTTTGCACGAGAGTGGGCTCGGGATGCGATTGAACGATGACGTTGATCCTAATGCTAGCTTGCCTAGGCTAGGGTTTGCAAGAGATTGGACCCGAGCCTAGGTTTTCTATAGACCGACAACAGTGCGAGAGCGTGAGCTAGGTTTTACATTTAGTTGCAACTAGTTCACCTGACATTCTACCCTAGCAATTGTGAAACCGATGAATCACAATGACAAGATACGGTGAGTAGTGGGGATTCCCTATTCCCTAGGCGTCTTTATTTGATTTTATATCTCTTTTTACATTGTTTGACGATTGTGACAACATCGCTGAAAGGCAATTTCCTACTTTCCTGTCCCCATAGCCAGGTTGTTCGGAGATGGCACTATCATACGTCCTCCCTGTGTTCGATACCCGCTCACCGCTACACCGTGCGCTTGCGGTAAGACTACACGGTCGCTCTTTAGGGTGTACGCCCGGGCGCGATCAAGTTTTTGGCGCCGTTGCCGGGGAGGCGATTGTGTTTAACCTTACCACCCTAGCTATTTCTTTCTTTTTGTTATATTTCTTCATTTCTTTATCTAACCCTTCCATTGTGCTAATCACTTCTTTGAAACTTTGTTTTCCCGTGCATGTACACGGGATCCACAGCGGACCCCGTAGATATATTGTTTGATCCTGAGATCGAGCGTACATTGCGGAGAATCAGATCGGAGAGGAGACCCGATACGGAAGGGAGGTTTATGAACGTTCGGGAGACGCCTGAAGAGTTAGCGGCAAGAATGGCGAGGATTATTTCCATTCGAGATAGGCTCCGGCCTAAGACTTCCTCCACTACCTCGTCCATAGCTATGCCGCAGTTGGCGGCCGATAAAAACTTCGAGTTGAAGACCGGATTAGTGGTCCTTATGCAGCAGGATCCTTTTCATGGGAATCCCCATGAAAATCCCTACTACCACATCCACCTCTTCCTATCAAAGTGTGCCACCTTCCAGATGCCGGGCGTCACCCTAGATGCCATCAGACTGTGCCTCTTCCCCTTCACACTAAAGGATAAAGCTATTTATTGGTTGAGGACGCAAGCTGAAGGAGTCTTCACCACATGGGATGAGTTGGCGAGCGCGTTTATCGACAAGTTCTATCCGCCCTCCAAGACGGTGAAGATTAGGAGTGCTCTCATGTCCTTCAAGCAAGGACCTCAAGAGACACTCTACGAGGCATGGGAGTGCTTCAAAGACCTGCAGCATCAGTGCCCCCACCATAGCATTAAAGATTGGGAGCTCGTCCATAGCTTCTACAATGGTCTCCAACTGGGGACAAAGCAGATTATTGATGCCACGGCAAATGTGGCCATCTTATCGAAGACTCCCGACGAAGCTACGGCCTTACTTGAGGAGATGGCCTCGAACAATCAACAGTGGGGTGACGAGCGAGGACACTCTTTGTCCTCCTTGAAGCCATCTAGAATCTATGAGGCCAAGGCCGTGGCGGAGCTTGCCAACAAGTTTGATTCTCTCCACAAGGTAGTGGAGAGACTGGAGAAATATATTACGGAGCCCCAAGGATCCCCTTCCACATCCACACCAAGTCAAATGTGCGATTGGCAAGACCAATCCCAAGCTATGTATTTGGGAGGAGAACAAGGAGAGGGATCTTTGGAGCAAGTTCAATACGTCGCGGGGAACCAAGGATATTGGGCCAATCCGGCCACTAGAAACCATCCCGGTTTCTCCTATGCCAACAATGATGGAGCATTGAACCCCCCACAACAACTACCTCATCAAGCTCGACCACAACAACAACAACAACAACATTATCCACCATGGGGGCCACCGCAACAAAATCTCCCACCAAGGCAACAAGTGGGACCCTATAGGCCGCCCGGATACAATCAAGGGTGGAGAAATGCAAACCCTTCACATGCTCAACAACGATCTGAATTTGAAGCTAAGGTGGAGGAGTTTATGGTCGAGCAGAAGAAGATCAATGCTTCCTTGAAGGCGGGCCAAGACTCTCTTACAACTGTCGTTGGACAAATTACAGAGCAACTTGCGTTGCTCAAAAGAAACAATCAACAGTTGCCGGCTCAACCCGAGCAAAATCCACGGGGCAACACCTACCATATCAACGCCGTGGTTGCAGTTACTACGAGAGGCGGGAAGAATACCACTCCCGTCATGATTCCTACCGAGGAACCCGTGGTGGAGATTGTAGAGCCAAGCGAGCCGGTCATTGAAGTTGTGAGAGAGAAAGAGCCGCAGGGGGAAGAAAAGTCCAGAGCAGAGCAGCAGATTGAGGAGCGCCGTTTTATGCCACAGATCCCATTCCCTCAGAGGCTAGCTAGAGCAAAGATGGAGAAACGGCTAGCCAAGTTTCTCGAGTATTTGAGAGGGGTAAGCCTTAATATCCCCTTCCTCGATGCTATCGTGGAGATCCCGACATACGCCAAGTTCTTAAAGGATTTGATTATGGGAAGAAAGGGGAAGGAGAAAATCATGCTCGCTGAGGAGGGGACTTGGTTCACAAGGAAAGAGAAGGAGCCCGCCAAATTCAAAGATCCGGGGAGTTTCCGAATTCCTTGCACCTTAGGCGGCGTCCCTCTACAAAAGGCGTTAGTAGACTTAGGGGCTAGTGTTAGCCTCATGCCTCTCTCTATGTTCCGAAGACTGAACACCGGCACAGATTTGAAGCCTACCGACATGCGGATACAACTAGCAGATGGTCGGATCACAAGGATGGTAGGGATCGTAGAGGACATCCCGTTACAAGTCCCGGGAGGCATATGTTTGCCATGCGACTTTGTGGTCATGGATGTCAAGGAGGAGGGCGATACGTCGCTAATACTTGGACGCCCATTCCTCGCCACCGCCGGTGTCATTGTCGACGTACGTGAAGGGACTCTAACATTGAGCGTCGGCAACATCGAAGTGGAGCTTCATATACCCAAGGCAATGAAACACATGCCTTATCATGAGGAGCTCGACTATATGGACCTCCTTGACGAGGTCATTGAAGAGGCGATCCCCCATTCCATCGGCGCAATATTCGAGGATGACTTCGAAGAAGGCCCAGATTTGGGCCAAGAAGAAAAGATGAAGCACTCCCCCGATCTCTCCATGGAAGTTGACGAAGGCGACGCTGATGTCGCAAGAATACGAGAGCTCTGCAAGCTCTCAAAGATGAGGACTCCGAAGAAAGCTCCACCGATACGGAAATCGGTGTCTCCGGTGAAGCCAAGGCCCGGAGCAAGCACTAGCTTGGGGGAGCCACCCCCCAACACTACCCGAGACGAAGGAGCACTGAGGAAGAACACACCGCCACAACATCCAAATCCGAGCGTTCTTCCCGGTAAATTCGACGGGTGCATCTCATATGCACCTAATATCCCGCATTAAATTGAAAATCCAAGGCGGTCGAGCTCAAGACCTTAAACGAGCGCTTGTCGGTAGGCAACCCGACGGTTATCGCTTTATTTTTACTTTGTTCTTTATTTTTGTTTTAGAAATTATTAGTGTTTTGAGTCGTTTGCCTGAAAATTCGTGATAACGGGTCCTATTTTTCTTTGACAGGAGAGGAGAAAGGGATATCTATCATTAGGAGGATGAACAAGACGACAAAGAGCGCTCCAGGAATGCGCTCGATGATTAGGAGGAGGAAGAAATCAACTGGAGGAAGAAAAACAGAGATTAGAGCCCAAACGGAGCCAAACAGCAGAAAACAGGGGTCACTCGGCCGAGTAGAATATCCACTCGGCCGAGTACATAAGTTCTTCCGCCCGAGCGACGCACAAACGAGGGAAGTTTGTTGTACCCAGCTCTCTGTTTCTTTTCTTGATTTCAGTATAATTGCCACTCGGTCAAGTATATATCTTCACTCAGCCGAGTGAAACTGATACGCTCCTAGGGCGAGAACTGCCGAGTAGCTTGTGCCACTCGGCCGAATGGACTTTTTCCACTCGGCCGAGGGTGGCAAAGCCACTCGGCCGAGTCGTAAGCGGGGAGGAATTTTCAAAAATATTTCCGTTACGATCCCTCGGCCGAGTGACACTTTCACTCGGCCGAGTAGTAACTTTTCCTTTATAAGAGGCGCGGGCTCGGCGCGGAATTCGAAGCGTCACAATCCTCGTTCGCCCGAACCCGCGCCCTTTCACTCCCAACCAATGCGACCCCCACTCGCCCGAACCACCTCGCCGTTGCTGCGCTCGGCCGACCACCGCCGGCCGACGCCGCCGCCCCTCCGCCCGAGTCGCCGGCGACGATCTCACCGCCGGCCGAGCTCCGGTAGCCCCATTTCGCCCTATTTTCTCCTTTTTCTTGTATTTTTCGACGATCCATGTGCTAATCGAACCCCTAAATCAAATTAACTTCAATATTTATCTATTATATCCATAACCCCCGATACATTTTGAATGTTACACGCTGATATCTTCGTTTGATGTGCAGGCTATATTTGGGAGCTTAGGGGAGCTTAGGGGAGCTTCCGGGGAGTGTTTTTGGCTTTGTGGAGGCGGCTTCTTCGCACACATCCACTATTTTGCTCTCGTGGCGTGTTCCGGTATATTCGTTCCACTTATTTTCGCACGCCGCACTTTTTCTGTTTTTGGTGAGCACTCGGGGCACTTATGCCGCCCCGGACACGACCACGGTCTAGGAGAGCTTCCGCCAAGCGGAAGCGATCGGATGAGCCCGGCCCCTCCCACGAGATGGAGGACTCTCCTCCGCCTACACCACCTCATCCCGCACAGCCACAGCCTGCAGACCCCGTTCACCCCGTACAGCCACAACCTGCAGACCCTGTTCACCCCGCACAGCCACAACCTGCAGACCCCGTTCACCCCGCACAGCCACTCCCAGTCAACCCACTGCCACCACCGGCTCCTATCGTCGGGCCGCTGGGTATTACGTTCCGAGAAGACGCACATCGTGTCGCTTTTGAGCGTATCACCGAGCGCTCGATAGTGCCCTCCAGGTTCGCACACCTTGCTGACCTAGACCGCCTGGGGGTACTTGAGGGGATGCTCACGTTGTACGACAACGTGGGTTGGCGGGACTTTCTTTCCGTGTCGGCGGACACCTACGTCCGTCCGACACTCGAGGTCCTCAGCTCGATCGCCCAGACCGCTGAGGGATGCTCCTTCTGACTCATGGATCGAGAGTGTCAGATCACTCTCGATATGCTTAGGGCATTCTTTCAGTGGCCCGCTGTCCCCACACCCGACCGAGCCTACGCCCGGATGAAGATGCTTCGTCCGCACGGTCAGCGGCACTGGGTTTGGTTGCACGGTCCATACGGTGCTAACTACATGATCCTTCCGAGCCCCGCTCAGACACACTTAGGACCAGCACACGACGACTGGCTTTCGACGATGGATCTCCTGATCCCTACCGCCTACGTGCTAGAGGCCGAGGGAGCTGAGCCTGCACCACCTGCACACCCTGCGCCGCCAGCTGACCCTGTGTTCCCTCAGCCTGTGCCTGCACTTTCTGCCGATCCCGACACTTCTGTCCCCACTTCTGCCAGTGTCGGGAGTACACTTGCTGAGCCTACGCCCACCACGTCTACCACTGCCACCACCACTGATGTGCCCTTTTCAGTTGAGCCACTCACTTCTCTGCTACCCGAGGGCCCACCTACTTTTGTTGAGAGCGGAGAGCCTTCTTTCGCTGCTATCATGGAAACCATGGCCAGTATGATCTCCGCTGGGATTTCACCTGTTGGACCCCACACTTCTGTCTCCACCGTAGCCGTTCTATCTGAGAGCGTCGTGACGTCTGTCCCCACTTCTGTGTCACTGACCTCTCTTACCGCCTCGTCACCGATTTTGTCTTCCACTCCCACTGCTGCTGATTCCACCTCACACCAGCCTACGTCCCAGCCTCGCACTGAGGCTGGGCATCCACTAGTGAGCACATCAACCGTACCACCCATGCCTGCTGTCCCGATCACCTACACCGCCCGTATTAGACAGCCCCGACCAGCCAGCCTAGACCTGTCCGTCCCTCCGCTCCACCACCCCCTGACGCCTTAGTTCAGAGCGTTCGCGCTCTTGATGGGGGGTTGAGTGGACTCCGGGGCGATTTTAGGGCTTTGTCTTCCACAGTCACCGCCATGCAGCACCGCCTCGACCTACTTCCCAGCATTCACTATTGCTTGACCCAGATCCTCGAGCGACTGCCACGGCCACCACCCACCCAGCAGACTGTACCACGTCCACCACCACCACCACCCCCACCTCCGCCTCAGGACGGAGATGGCGCAGCACCACCAGCTTAGGCACACCCTTGATGCCCCCGATTTTTTGTCGATATGCTGCCCATTCTCTGCTTGGTCCTGTTGATTTTTGACCACCCCCCTCCCTTCACTACTTTTGTCCACTTTTTGATCATATGATTCTATATCCTTTTTCCAGGAGTGAGGGGGAGTATTTTTGGTGACACACACATATATGGATCACTCTTGTCCTTGCATGCATCACATTCACATCATATTTTTCATTTTGTTCTTTTTACTTCTTTTTATCATGCATGCATACACACCTCCCCTCCCATTACACGTCTCTCGGTGTGCCACACGTCGCACATTGAGGACACTGTGCACTTTAGCTCGGGGGAGTGAGTTCTCACGCTTTTTGCTTTTGTCACCCTTTATTTTTAGTTTCCCCACGTTTTTCCACTTTATCACTCACTTTTTCATCACTTTTTCATTTTTTTACCATGCATCACGTTTTTCTTATTTTTCTTGTGTGCCGCATTGTAAATAGTTTTTATTTTCGTTTATCCTTATTTCTTTCATCTTTTGCTAGAGATGACTTTTCTATGATGATGATGACGTGGAGTTAGCTTTCTCTATATGCATGCTATATTCGTCATGTCTTAGATTTTATTTCTGATATCATATGCTATGATCTGCCTTGCATTTAGAGATAGTAACCCACACTTTTTCCATATGAAAATGGATGAAATTCTATTATTAGCTGAGTCTGAATATTCATATGTATGCTATCGTAGAAAACACACCAAGATTCACGCATTGAATGCTTATATCTGGAGTACCGTTTTCTTTTCCTATATCACTTCTATTTGCATGACTTGTACACTTCACTTCAGGATGATTGAATGATGTTAGCTGTGATCAATCTGGATTAGTTTGCTTTTTTGAGATCGAAGCCGAGTAGATTAGATTACCATGCTGAAGTTGTCATGCACGTCTTATAGAGTGAACTGAGAGACATATTTATTTCTTTCTCCACATATCTTGAACATTAATTCTCTATTTTAAAATCATTGGTGAATCTCCCCTTAGCGATTCTAGTATTTGGCATTTCCCCCGTTACTAAATTCCTAGCTCCAAATTCCCTGAAATCCAAAGAAAAAAATATAATACTTGTATATCCTTCTCTTTGATTTGGGATCATTGAGTATATATGCTATTGAAAAAAAAAGAGAAAAAGAAAAAGAAAAAGATTTGAGAATAAGAAAAGAAAAGAGAAAGGAAGCTCAAAACGATCCCATCTCATACATCTTCTCTCTTTCTTCCCTCTTATTGTTTTTATTTTTATTTTCTTTTACTTTTGGAGCATCAATAGAGATGTGGAGTGTAAGTATAGTTTTGTATATGCCACCACGCTTATAGATAAGCTTGGGGGAGAGAATCCAATGATGTGTGAGAGAGTGACTACCTGACGGTGCATGACAACCTAGGCTAAGTAATATTCTATACTCGGTGAGATTGTTTTAGCTTCACGAAATCCAGAAATCTACGCCTAGCATTCACTTCATGAAATCCACGCTTTTCTATTCTTCCTACTCTATTGTGTGATATCCTCTATACTCCTCATAGAAAGCATTCAATTGAAAAGTGTGTGATCTGCGATATTGTATACCGCTTTAAATGATTCAGACGATGTTAATCTTAGAATTATTCCATTTTTTCATGCTATATCGATATTCTTGGGGTTTCTATCTCTATTTGCACCATTATACTATGATATCGAAATAAAAATCTTTGACATGTGTTTTGCATTCGATGCATGCTATTTGAGTAAGCAAAACCCACGTCCTGAGAAAAATGATCTAGCAGCTTCCCTCTTCGATTTCTTCTTTCTTTTTTTTTCGTTTTCCGTTTTTCCATCGTTTTCATTTTCTAAATCCACCGGGTTCGCCTTTTACTTATCTTCCTCGAGGACGAGTAAGAGGTAAGCTTGGGGGATTTTGACCACTCCATATTTTACACCTTTTCTCCGCATGATTGCATGCCATTTGAATCGCTCAAATCACGTTTTTCACGATTTATCGTCAACATTACGATACTTTTCACGATTTGTTGTTTTTGTCGTATTTCGGAGATTTGGAGCGATTTGGAGTGATTCCGAGATACACCCACTCCGGAGTGTCACCGACGACTTCCCTGAGGGGTATTTTGAGATTGTAGAGGAGCGGAAGAAGAAAGAACGTCGTAGGAGCGACGAGGAGGCAAAAATACGCAATTTGGGCATCTTCAGTATCTCACTCGGCCGAGTGAAGGAGTCACTCGGCCGACCAACGAGATCCCGCTCGGCCGGCCAGATCGGACACGCTCCAAGCAGTATATCAGTGTGTACTCGACCGAGCATCAGAAGCTGACTCGGCCGAGTGACGTATCCCGTCCGCCCGAGTGGCACCCAGACGACGGCCATCAAAAAGAGCCAACTTACTGTAATCCGTCTGTCTGAGCAGCAGAAGCCCGACTCGGCCGAGTGGCAATTGCCGTCCGCCCGAGTGAAGATAAGCCCATCGGCCAAGTGACGACAACTCACTCGACCGAGTGATGCCCGATGTGACGACCCCCAAGACCCCAGAGTTACTGGAATCCGTCAGGGTCCCTCACTCGGCCGAGTGACATTTGTCACTCGGCCGAGTGAGTAGCGCTGCCTGTAGCGGAAATCACGATTTTGGAGCTGCGCTGGGGCAGTTTGGTCACGAATTTTTGGGCAGTTTTGGGGGGTATTTAACCCCAGATTCTAACCTAGTTTGGAGAGCTTTTTCTATTGCTTTTTGCAGCCTTTTTAGATTAGATTTTTTAGAGTTTAATTCTTGTGATTGGAGAGGAGAGAAAAGTGTTATTTTGTTGGATGCTTGGAAAGCTACATTGGTTTGTCTCCCTCTCTATTAAAAATCCTATTTTTATTGCTATTTTGAATATTGCTATGAATTCCATTGCTGTTTCTATTGATTATTCTTCCATTAGCAATATGATTTGTGAGTAGTTTTAACGTCTTAGGGCGCGGGGATGAACCCTACGAGCCCAATTTCCGATTTGTGACGATTTGGTAGAACTATTGCTAGGATTGATTAGGGTTAGTTTGGGATTGATATAATACGGATAGCTAGGTGTTCATATCGATTGGGATTTGCAAGAGATTGGATCCCAATTCGATAGGAACCCCTAGAATTCCGAATTGGGTTGAAATTGAGTTCCCTTAGTATCGGTTTGCAAGAGATTGGACCGATACTAGGATTCTCGGTTGCAATCCTATACCGATACCCGTTTGCAAGAGATTGGACGGGTAGGAACTATCCCAACCTAGGTCGTAGCCCGAGTTTGCACGAGAGTGGGCTCGGGATGCGATTGAACGATGACGTTGATCCTAATGCTAGCTTTCCTAGGCTAGGGTTTGCAAGAGATTGGACCCGAGCCTAGGTTTGCTATAGACCGGCAATAGCGCGAGAGCGTGAGCTAGGTTTTACATTCAGTTGCAACTAGTTCACCTGACATTCTACCCTAGCAATTGTGAAACCGATGAATCACAATGACGAGATACGGTGAGTAGTGGGGATTCCCTATTCCCTAGGCATCTTTATTTGATTTTATATCTCTTTTTACATTGTTTGACGATTGTGACAACATCACCGAAAGGAAATTTCCTACTTTCATGTCCCCATAGCCAGGTTGTTCGGAGAAGGCACTATCATACGTCATCCCTGTGTTCGATACCTGCTCGCCGCTACACCGTGCGCTTGCGGTAAGACTACACGGTCGCTATTTAGGGTGTACACCCGGGCACGATCACTCGACCGAGTGCATGAGCCCACTCGGTCCGAGTAGGTATGGCCAAAGAATTGAGGAGCTGAACACTTAACATCTTAAAGCACAAAAATGTTGGAAACTCACAACACCTTGTAAGGTTTTAATGATATGATACTAACATTTATATGTGTATACTAACTTTGTTTATGCAGATTTTATAGACCCACTCATATCAGATAATCATCTGAGTACACTTTGCAAGAAGCATCTAGTTCAAGTTGAAGTTTATCAAAAAAAATTTATTACTTATGATACATGATGTACTCTTCATTTTCTTTCTTGCAAATACTTAGAATGTGAAAGCCTTGATGACGGTCTATCTTGGTTGTTTAGGGGCCGTCCTCAAAAAATGAGTCAAAACCCAAATTGGTCGACGAATACACCCTTCTGGTCGACCAATCACAAATTCCAGAAATTCAAAAAATTTCCAAATTTTCCGAAAATTTTTCTTAAGTCATTATGATCATTTTCCGAGAATTTGCCATAATTGGAATTTTCAAATCTTTTGTGGACCAGTTAGGTTGATTGGCAGTCAGTTTTCAAAATAATTATACTATTCTGATTTGTGATTAATTTTCAATTAAATAATCAGTTTTTATAATTGATTATATTAGTTTCTCAACCACCCCAAATGGCCATATTGTTGCCCGTTTATGTCAGTTAATGGCAGTTTGGCTGTTGGTTTTTGTCTTTTTCCGAAACAGTGCTTCAACAGTCAAACCTAAAATTGGCAAAAATATTGGCCGACCAATGACCAATATTGGTTGACCAATTTGGACAAAAACTGTTCATAATTTTTTGAAAATTTAGGCAGTTGTACAATATTCAAAAATTACCCTTTTGGCTTATGAATAGACCCCAAGTCCTCTGCATAAACATACGAAATAGTTCTGTCTCTCCCTATTCTTAAGTGTTCCTTCTCTCACTAGAAAGAGAGTAAATTTCAGATTTCTCTGGAGAACCTCTGTAGAAATTCTACCGCATAAGAAGTAATTCTCCAAGTTTGTTCTACAATCAATTCTCACCCAGAACCTTGGAGAATCCATTAACAGCCTTGCGTAATAATTCCTACCTACATTATCAAGGCTATATGTGATATTGTTTCATACTCTTTCTTTATTTTATTTGGTGAATCACTTGATGAAGAGATTGTACAATTTTGCAACACGAGGAGTATTGGTATCTTTGTATGTCGATTGCTTATGTGGAGCAAGTGTTATAGTGGATTGAAATCTCTATGTGGTAGAGGACTGGACGTAGAATCACATGGGTCCAAATCAGGATAAATCTCTGTGTTTGCACTTGCTATTTTCTGTATTGTTTTCATTTATTTCCACACTCTTATTACAATTTTTTAGTTACTTTTAATTTTGCAATTTCGTCGAGATATACACTATTAACCCCCCTCTAGTGTATTTAGTGTGCCAGGAGATCCAACATTTGGTATCGGAGCATGGTTAAGATAGCCTATACCTATCCGACGAACAATTTTACTTCTTCGTCATAATTTCCATAAGGACACTCTACCACAAGGCCTCCACTATTAAATGGTTCCAACTACTCCTATTGGAAGACAAGGATTGATGATCTATCTTCAAAGCATCGACTACGAGCTTTGGAACATGTTGGAAACTCAATACGTGAAGCGTACAACTCCATATGACCAATGGATCCCTAATGACAAATCCGATGCAACTCACATCTCAAAAGTGATGAATGCACTATTATGTGCCATGGACAAGAATGAGTTCAATAGTGTCTCCCAGGCCAAATCAGCATATGATATCTGTCATACACTTGAGGTAACACACGAAAGAACTAGTAAAGTTAAGGAAACTAAAATTTCTGTTCTTATTCATAGGTTTGAACTATTTAGAATAAATGACAACGAGACAATTGGAGAGATGGTTACTAGATTGACTGATATCACAAACTCTCTAATTGCTCTTGGTAAGTGATCGCTCCTTATTTTACACCTTTTTGTATGTTTGCATGTCATTTCGATCGCCCATATTACGGTTTTCATGATTATTCGATGATATCGCGTTGCTTTTCACTATTTCTTGTTTTTGTCGGATTTCAGGAAATATGGAGCGATCTGGAGCACAAATGAGATCAAGGGACTTTCGCGCACGCTGGAGCACCGCCAGTGACCCCATCGAGGAGCTAGCAGCGCTAGATGATGAACGAACGAAGAAGAAGTTCGATAGAATCGATGAGGAGGCGAGGATGTGAAGATAGGACTCCAGAAACAGCCCACTTGGCCGAGCAGACAGCCCACTCGGCCGAGTGAAGGATTGTACTCAGTCGAATACGACGGATACAGGAGCACATGGAGTCAAAGTCCACTCGGGCACGTGAAATATCTCACTCGGCCGAGTGAAGAAGTCGACTCGCCCGAGTATGACATGGCCTTCCAAGAGGAATCTCGACTGACTTTTTGAAGTTTGGAGAGGATCAGTAGAAGACTCACTCGGCCAAGTGATAAAGCCCACTCGACCGAGTAAAGAACTCCACTCGACCGAGTGGAATAGAGCGACAGACCCCCAAATACCCCAATATCTCTGTTTTTCTTTGGGTCCGTCACCCGGCTGAGTGACCTATTCTACTCGACCGAGTGGCGCAGTCTACCTGTATCGCAAATTAGGGTTCTGGGCTGTGCCAGGGGCAAATCTGTCAGGATTTTTTGGCCGACTTTGGCTTGTAATTAAGCTAGGTTTCTTCTTAGTTTTAGGGGGGACCTGAAAATAGTTTTTGAGCATTATTCTAATTAAAATCCTCAGCTGGAGATTGAAGATTGGAGATTTGGTTTGTTCTTTCTATCAAAATTTCTAGTTTTTGTGAATTGTTTTCTCTCAACTATGAATTGCTCTATGTTTTTATTCCTTATTTCTGTGATTGCCATGATTAATCGCGAGCAGTTCCGCCGTTCTAGGGCATGGGGATGAACCCTATGGTTCTCTTTTAGAATTTTGATGAATGAATTAGCTTGTTGATAGGATTGATAGATGGTTGGGGTATGATTGACTTACTACGAGTAGCTAGAAATTTCCATCGATTAGGGTTTGCAAGAGATTGGATTTCATTTGCAAGAGATTGGACGAATACGAACTATCATAACCTAGATCGTAACTCGAGTTTGCACGAGAGTGGGCTCGAGGAGTGATTGGACGATGATGTCGATCTTCATGCTAGCGGCTTAGGTTAGGGTTTGCACGAGAGTGGGCCATAATCTAGGTTGCTATAGACCGGCAATAGCGCGAGAGCATGAGCTAGGTTCTATATTCAGTTACGACTAGTTCATCTCAATTCAAGCCTTGCAACATTGAGATTTATGATTCACGAAGATAAATAACGATCTGTAGTGAGGATTCCCTAGCCCTAGAGGCTTTAATTATTTAGAATCCAAATTGTTAATTAAACGACCATGACATTATTCTCCAAACCATTCATTTCTACCACCAATAGCTAGGTGATTAAAACAGAGTACTGTCATTTGTCCTCCATGTGTTCGATACCCGCTTGCCACTACACCGTGTGCTTGCGATAAGACTACAATCGTTTTTCGGGTGTATATCCGAGCGCGATCAAGTTTTTGGCGCTATTACCCGGGAGGCGACGGTATTTTATTTTCTTTGCTTAGTTATTTCTTTTTTTATTTTATTATCTTCACTCTTTTATTCCTCTATTGTGCTAACAATTTTATCTAGATTCTCTTTTTCTGTTCATGTTCACGAGATCGAAGGTGCCCCAAGAAGAAATATTATTCGACCCTGAGATCGAGTGTATGGCAAGGAGGCTTAGAGCTGAGAGGAGATTTGCTATAGAGGAAAATCAAATGGCCGCGCTGGAAACACCAGAGGAGCTAGCAGTGCATCTGGCTAGGCTTATCTCCATCCGAGATAGGCTACGTCCCAAGACCACGTCTACCACCTCTTCTATAGTCATGCCGGAGTTGGAGGCCGATAAGAACTTTGAGCTGAAGACAGGACTCGTAGTGTTGATGCAACAAGACCCATTCCATGGGAACTCACAAGAAAACCCGCACTACCATTTGCAATCATTACTGGCTAAATGCGCCACCTTCCAGATGCCTGGCGTGCCGGTTGACGCTATTCGACTGTGCCTCTTCCCGTTTACTCTTCAAGATAAGGCATTGTATTGGTTGAGGACACAAGCCGAGGGGATCTTCACCACTTGGGATGAGCTGGCAAGTGCATTTGTCAACAAGTTCTATCCGCCATCCAAGACTATTAAGATATGAAGCGCACTAATGTCCTTCAAGCAAGGCCCTCAAGAAACTTTATATGAGGCGTGGGAGGGTTTCAAGGATCTCCAACACCAATGCACCATAGCATTGAGCCATGGGAGCTTGTGTATAGCTTTTATAACGGATTGCAACCAAGCACAAAGCAAATTATTGATGCAACCGCCAATGGAGCTATCTTGTAAAAGACACCGGATGACGCTACGGCCTTACTTGAAGTGATGACCTCGAATAATCAGCAGTGTGCCGACAAAAGGGGACATTATTTGTCATCCTTGAAGCCGACAAGTATATATGAAGCTAAGGCAGTGGCAGAGCTATCTACAAAATGTGATTCTCTTTACAAAGTCCTAGAGAGATGGGAAAAGTTGGTTAGTGAACCGCATGGAGCTCCCACTGTTTCTACACAGGGAGGAAGCATGAGCGACTGGCAAGATCAAGCGCATGTTATGTTTGTTGGAGGGGAGAAAGGAGACGGAGCTATGGAGCAAGCTCAATATGTTGCGGGTAGTACCGGTTATTGGGTGAACCCGGCTACAAGGGGTCACCCCGTATTTTCATATGCCAACAATGATGGAGCCTTGAATCCACCGCTGCAACAATCATAAGCCCGGCCTCCACACCAACCATAGTATCAACAAAGAGCCCCCAACAACAAAACTACCCACCGAGGTAACAAGCGGGGCCCTATAGACGCTCGAGATATAATCAAGGATGGAGGGCACCCAATCCACCGCAAGCACCGCCAAGGTCGGACCACAAAGCAAGGGTTGAAGAGTTCATGGCCGAACAAAAGAAGTTTAATGCAAAATTGACGGCCCAACAAGATTCCCTCAACACCGTAGTGGTACAGTTATCGGAGCAACTCGAATTGCTCAATAAGACCAATCAACAATTGCCGGCTCAACCGAAACAAAACCCACGAGGCAACACCGGTCACATCAATGCGGTTATGGCGGTGACTACAAGAGGCAGGACGGACACTACTCCCGACATGGTTCAAGCTAAGGAGCAGAGGGAAGAAATTTCGGTTGATGAGGAACCGGGCAATGCAGAGGAGGACCCAAAGGTGCCGAGCGAAAGTGAAAAATCTGAAGTAGAGATGCCACGAGAGGAGTGAACTTATATGCCATCGGTACCATACCCACAATGGTTGGCAAAGGCAAGGATTGAGAAAAGGCTCGTCAAATTTCTGGAGTATTTGTAAGGTGTGAGCTTGAACATCCCATTCTTGGATGCAATCATAGAAATCTTGTCCTATGCAAAGTTTCTAAAAGATTTGATCACAGGAAAGAAGCAAAAAGAAAGGATCATGCTCGCCGAGCAAAGTACGTGGTTCACTAGAAAGGAGAAAGCGCCGATCAAGTTCAAAGATCCCGGCTGTTTCCGAATTCCTTGTACGGTTGGAGGAGTCCCACTTCAGAAAGCTTTAGAAGATTTGGGAGCAAGCGTAAGCCTCATGCCCCTCACGATATTTAAGAAATTGACTACAGGAACCGACCTCAATGCCACAGACATGAAGATACAACTCGCCGATGGGAGAATCACTAGGCCGGTGGGGATTGTCGAAAACATACCACTACAAGTATCGGGAGGACTTTACTTGCCATGTGACTTCATGGTTATGGATATTAAGGAGGAAGGTGATACGTCGCTACTTCTTGGACACACTTTCTTGGCCACCGCCGGAGTGATTGTAGATGTGAGGGAAGGATCATTGTCCTTGAACGTCGGCAATATTGAAGTTGAGCTCCATATTCTGACGGTAATGAAGCATAAGCCTTGGCCAGAGGACGTGGACTATGTGGACCTCCTCAACGAGATAATTGACGACACCATGCCATTTGCCATCGGGGCCAGGCACGATGACTGCCTCGAAGAGGGCCAACTTACCAAAGATGTCGAGATGATGGGAGACCCGTCGGACCCTCTTACGGATGAAGAGACGGACGACGCTGATGTCGTCAAGATTAGAGAGTTATGCAAGCTCTCCACGGCGATGCACATGAAGAAAGCTGCACCGGACAACAAATATTCGCCGCCGGCCAAAAAGAAGGATGTCAAAAGCTCAAGCTTAGGGGACTCACCCCCCACTACTACCCATGATGAAGGGGAGCCGAGGAACGTCGAAGAAATTCAACAACTAAACCCAAGCGACCTTCCCAGCAAGTTTGACGCACGCATCTCACATGCGCCAAACATCGAGCTTTAATAGCGTATCTTCAGGGGTCGAGCTCAAGACCTTAAACAAGCGCTAGAGGGGAGGCAACCCGATGGTTCTATCTCATTTTTACTAGAATTTTTCTTTTTATTTAGAGTCAAATGTCGAAAAACCTGACAACTGGGAGCATTTTTCATTTCAGGAGAAGGAGAATAGGAATCATATGAATGGAGGACGACCATGGCGTTGGAGAGCGTTCCAGGGATGCGCTCAAATGTCAAAAGAGGGAAGAAACTGACGGGGGAAAGAAAATCAGAAAGTGGAGCAAAAATAGAGAGTTGGAGCTTAGAACAGCAGCCCACTCGGCCGAGTGACATTCTCACTTGACCGATTGAAGACCCTACTCGATCGAGTAGGGTACTGATCAAGGAAGATTCAAAAACCCCTCTCTGTTAATTACATACCACTCAGCCAAGTGACTTTGTCACTCGACCGAGTGAATCAGACACTTTCAGCACTTAAAAAGCTCTGCGTGGCCTAGCCACTCGGCCGAGCGACTTTTGTCTACTCGGTCGAGTGATAAGGGCTACTCGACCGAGTCAGAACTGACACGAAAAATTTAAAATTTTTTTATAAATTGAGCCACTCTGTCGAGTGGTCATGCCACTCGGCTGAGTGACTAACCCTATATAGTCAATAGCTCACGGCCCCAAATCAAAAAATTCCCAAATCCCAAATTCGACAGCCCGAGCTATTCCAACAGCCCGAGCTTTCCGAATCCTCGCCCGAGTAACCCCCACCCGTGCTCGAGTGGCGCGACCCCACGCCGCCCAGTCGCTGCCATCGTCGCCTCCCTCACCGCCGATCATCCCCCTTTTAGCCCTAATATTCACCTTTTCTCCAAATCTCCATTTCGCAAGCCCTATTCCGCCCTAAATTGAAATTAAACTATATACACACCTATTTCTCCTGATTTTTCCCTAAATTTATTGATATACATTGCTAATCAATCAATTTTGTGTTTCAGGATAGCTTGGGGAAGAATAAGGGGCAGATTCGGAGCTTCTCAGAGGTGGTGTCTCTTCACTCTTACTACTCGCTTGGAGTCACGTCGGGCTTGGGTATACTCCTTCCTTTTTATTAGCACTTCGCATTGATTGGCACATCTCACGACATTTCCATGCCTCCACGCACTAGGTCACATTCGCGGGTGCCCGCCTCCAAGCGGAGGAGGACTAGCGAGCCTGGCTCTTCCTCTGCTAGAGCAGACTCCCTGCCTCCTAGCCCACCACCACCCACACTTCCACCTCCTACCACACCCATTCCACCCCCACCGGCACAGCCCATCCCTGCTTTTGATACGCTGGGGATCACTTTCTGAGACGACGCACATCGCGTCAGATTTGAGAGGATCTTTCATAGGTCGATTGTCCACTCTAGGTTTGCACACATTACAGATTTATAGCGCCTAGGGGTGTTCAAGAGCCTTCTCTAGTTGTATGACAACGTGAGGTGGTGTGATTTTTTGTCGATGTCGGCAGACACCTACGTCCGACCGACACTTGAGGTTATGAGTTCTATCCGAAGGACTCCAAGGGGTTGCACGTTTTTTCTGATGGATCATGAGTGCGAGATCACTCTCGATATGCTCCGAGCCTTTTTCCAGTGGCCCCCTGTCCTAAAACCCAACCGCGCTTTTAGTCCCACGCACATCGCCCACCGTCATTCGATACACATGCTTTCTGGACGTTGATCATGGGTTCCCCACTTGATTTTGACCCCAGCTGGGCCAAGACCTCCTCTATCGTGCACCCATGCCTCTGCATTGCTCAGCACCTTATGGCGACCACATTTCTAGCGAGGTATAAGCCTGGGACGTTGTCTACACATGAGCTTTATATGCTCTACACGATGACTAGAGCGAGAGTCTTTGAGGATGACACGGACGTCATAGTCCACACCGTTCAGATCGATATAGCTAGCTGGTACCTTGACCGCATTGTTTCTTCTGCCACCGCCAGGACGATTATCTGTTGCGGCGGTCTGATTACCTTGCTAGCTCCTTTATGCGGGGTTGACCTCCTAGCTGGTTTGCTTCGACCCACGGGCCCCACCTCCCTTTCCATAGATATCATGGCCCGTTTGAGGATGTTGTGTACCCATGGTCAGCACCACTGGGTTTGGCTGCACGGTCTGTTTAGCACAGATTATACGGTGCTTCTGAGCCCCGCTCGGACCTACATTGGACCCGTAGGTGGGGTGTGGAGACCAGAGATGGACCTCCTCATCCCAGCTGCGTACGTGCTAGAGCCCGAGGGCGATGAGTAGGAGCCCCTCCTACCCCCTCTGGTCCCGGAGATCCCTATTCCTCAGCCTATACCAAATTTGAGCACTACTCCCTTCACCTCTGTCCACACTTCTGTCAGTGTTGGCAGCACCTTAGCTGAGTCCACCACCACCACCACCTCCTCCTCTGTTCCGTTGACCTCCGATCCCATTTCATATGTGAGTTTTGAGACCGCCGCCACCACTGTTTCTAAGAGAGGCGAGCCTTCCTCTATTTTGCCAGCCGAGACCCTGTCGTCACCAGATTTCTCGACCCCTGGAACGTCATTTTCTATTGATCTCATGACCTCCCCAGTCGTCGACACTTCTGTCTCTGATTGCCACTATCTTCACTAAGAGCGTCGTGATGTTTGTCCCCATCTCTGTGTCAGCGACCTCTCTACCCTTCTCGCCCACTTTCACCACTTCAGATTCTGCCGCTGCTCACACTTCTGTGAGCATCCCTGCGTCTCAGCCTCCCACAGAGGCCGAGCATCTTTTAGTGAGCACATCACCATACCCCCAACCAGTAGTGGTCCTACTTCTCTACGGTGGCCGTGTGCGGCAGCCCCGACCCCCACCTGTTCGACCCACTCCTCCCGCCCCCGACACCTTCGTTCAGTACCTGCGTGCTTTAGAGGGGCAGTAGTGGGCTCAGAGGAGATTTTCAGGCTCTCGTCGCCACGTTAGCTCTGTGCAGTCTCGCGTCGCTCTACTCCCTGGTATTCAGGTTACCCTGAATCAGATTCTTACGCGCCTACCACAGCCTCCACCTGCCGCTATCCGTCCTATTTCATAGCAGTCTCTGCCGCCACCACCTCCCCCACCACAGGACGGTGTTGGTGATCTACCACCTGCTTAGGCACACACAAGATGCCTCTCATATTTTTGCTACTGCTGTGATTTATATCATCTTTTCTGTCGATTTTGTGCCCCTCCTCCCCACACATTTTGGTCACTTTTTGTTAAGATTTGTCTATATCATCCTTGGAGAGAGGAGGTATTTTTGGGACCGTTATATTGCACCACCTTGATCTCTGCGTTCATCACTTGCATTTCCATCCCATTTTATTTTATTTTTCATCCTTTATCATGCATGCATCCTCACCCACCCCACTCTAATCATTTCTCCTTGTGCCACACTTAACACATTGAGGACACTGTGCAGTTTAGCTTGGGGGAGTGAGTGTCTCGCGCACTTTTCGTTTTCTTCATTTTTATTTTCATCTTTTTCACCTTTCTTTATTTTTCACTTATTTTCACCCACTTTTTCATATATTTTCTCATGCATCACGTTTTCTTATTTTTTTGTGCTGCATATGTATAGTAGTTCTTATTTTCCCTTTTTCCTTATTTCTTTTATCCTTTTTTTGCTAGAGATGAATTTTCTGTGATGACAATGACTTGGAGTTAGCTTACTTTTATATACATATTCTCGTGCCATGCCATCGTTTTTATTTCAGATATTATATGCTATACTTTGCCATGCATTCGAGAATAGTAACCAGCATCTTTATTATATGAATGTGAATGAAATTCTACCATTAGCCGAGTCTGAAGATTTATGTTGTATACTTTTCATCGAAAACACACCAAGCTTCACGCATTGATTGCCTATATTTGGAGTACCGCTTTGTTGTCTGATATCACTTCTATTTGCATGAAAGTATACACTCACCTTCCCGGTTGATTGAATGTATGCCTTTTTGATATAACAGGATTAGTTTACTTTATGGATTCAAACTGAGTAGATTATATTAGCCTGCTGAAAGTTGTCGTGCACATTCAAAAGAGTGAACTGAGCGTTGCATATTTTTCTTTCTCCACATATCTTGAACATCATTTCTATACTTAAAGTCATTGGTGAATCTCCCTTTAGAAAATCTTATATTGGCATCTTCCCCTTGCTATAAAGTCCAAGCTCCAATACCCCAAAATCAAAAGAAAAAAGAATACATGCATATCTCTCTATCTTTGATTCGGGATTGTTATTGTGTATATGAGTTTCAAAAAAAAGAAAAAAAGGAGAAAAAGAAAAAAAAGACGTTTATCTGTATATACACGATCCCATTTTTTTCTTTCTTTCTTCCCTCTTTTATTTTTCTTGGAGCTTCAAAAAATGGGGAGAAGTCATATTGTTCTATTTGATGCCACCACGCTTATAGATAAGCTTGGGGGAGGGGATCCAATGATGTGAGAGAGTGTGACCACTTGTCTGTGCATGACGACCTAAGCTAGGTAATTTTCTATACTCGGGGAGATTACTGGAGTATTACGAAGTCCACAAATTGAAATTTGGCATGCATTTCATGAAACCCATTTCTTTCTATTCTTATTTCTCCATAATGTGTGATGCCTCTTATACTCCAAATAAAAAGCGATCAATTGAAAAGTGTGCAATCTATGATTATGTATAGTACTTTAGATGCCACAGACGATGCTAATTCTAGAATGATTTCATGTTTCATATCATTTTGATATTCTTGGTTTCTATATCGAATGCATTTATATATGATCATGATATCGAGATAAAAATCTTTGGCATGTTTTTATTCATCGTGCGCTATTTGAGTAAGTAGCTCCACGTCTTGAGAAAATGATCTAGTACCTCCCTCTTCGTTTCTATTCTATCTTCTCTTTTCTTTTTCCTTATTTTTACCCATCGGGTTCGCCTTTTTACTCATCTTCCTCGAGGACGAGTAAGAGGTAAGCTTGGGGGATTTTGATCGCTCCTTATTTTACACCTTTTTCTGCATGTTTGCATATCATTTCGATCGCCCATATTGCATTTTTCACGATTATTCGATGATATCACATTTCTTTTCACTATTTCTTGTTTTCGTCGGATTTCAGGAAATATGGAGCGATCTGGATCACAAATGAGATCAAGGGACTTTTGCGCATGCTGGAGCACCGCCTGTGACCCCATCGAGGAGCTAGCAGCGCTAGATGATGAGCGGAAGAAGAATATGTTCGATAGAATCAACGAGGAGGCGAGGATGAGAAGATAGGACTCCAGAAACAGCCCACTCAGCCGAGCAGACAGCCCACTTGGCCAAGTGAAGGATGGTACTCGGCAGAGTATGACGGATACATGAGCACATGGAGTCAAAGTCCACTCGGCGAGTGAAATATCTCACTCGGCAGAGTGAAGAAGTCCACACGCCCGAGTACGACATGGTCTTCCAAGAGGAATCTTGGCCGACTTTCTGAAGTTTGGAGAGGATCAGCAGAAGACTCACTCGGCTGAGTGAGAAAGCCCACTCGTCTGAGTAAAGAATTCCACGCGGCCGAGTGGAACAGAGCGACAGACCACCAAAACCCCCAATATCTCTGTTTTTCTTTGGGACCGTCACTCGGCCGAGTGACCTGTTCTACTCGGTCGAGTGGCGCAGTCTTCCTGTATCGCGAATTAGGGTTCAGGGCTGCACCAGGGGCAAATCTGTCAGTATTTTCTAGCTGACTTTTGCTTGTATTAAAGCTAGTTTTCTTCCTAGTTTTAGGGGGACCTGAAAATAGTTTTTGAGCATTATTCTAATTAAAATCCTCAGCTGGAGATTGAAGATTGGAGATTTGGTTTGTTCTTTCTATCAAAATTTCTAGTTTTTGTGAATCGTTTTCTCTTAACTATGAATTCCTCTATATTTTTATTCGTTATTTATGTGATTGCTGCAATGGCCGCTTTCCGACCGTTCGTATTTTGCGCGTACTTTATCTCTTTTGTACGCATAATTTTTTCTTCGTCATTTCTTCTATCTGGTATACGCGATGTTATATGTCGTTGTGACCATATGGAAGAGTAGTTATTTGTGAATTTTTTAGTGAACGTCATTTCACGGGTCATTCTTCCACAAATCAGCTTTGTTTGGAGGGACGTCGTGACTTTAGACATTGACGCCAGACCATGTTATTTTTAGTTCGTTTTCTGTGCACCTAGCATGCGATCGATCACTGTACCCTTGATCCTCTCGTTGTCACGGTCGTTCCGATATTTTTTTCATAATTTTTGGACACCATTAGCCCAACCTGACCCACTAATTAAAATCAAAGCCCGTTTAGCCCTAATCAAATTTTGAAATTCAAATGTTAATCAAATCTTTTGGATCTTCATACGTATCACATGAGATTTCATGTGAATATCCTCACCTAACTTTTTCCCTCTTTGCACACCCCCTCTCTCACACCCTCTCTCCTAGTCACCCCAAACTACACCCCATTTTATACACATTTTAGCACTTTCTCATTCTTAAAACAAACTCACCCGCAATACCCTAGGGCACCAAACAACCGAATGCAGCCGCCACTTCCGTGCGTTTCTTCCTCTCCCTCGCCGCCGACAAAGCCTCCGGCACCCCCCACCTAACTCCAGCAACTCCCTCCTCTCTTCCCCCTCTCTTCCCTCTCTCCATCACCGCTCTTTCTCTCCCTAAAGCCGCACAAGCCCAGGTCTGCCCAGGCCACCAGAAAAGCCACGCCCGTCGCCTGTCCGGCCACTACCGGCAGTCACCCGCTTCCATCAGCTTCCCCTTGACCCCCTCTACCTACTGCAAGGGTCCTTTGCTCCCTCAGGCCACCACATCTCCGCGTCGATCCAAAACAGCGACCCGACAAGCCAAAACTGTCCATTTTGCCTCACGGCCGGCCGCCGCTGTGCGTAGCCGTCGTTAGCCACCCACCAGGCCGAGCAACCCCCCTTCAACCTCCACTAATCCCTGGCAGCCCCCTTGCTCCTAGGAATCCATGCACATCGCAGATCTCGCGTGTTTTCCTCGACGTCGTAGCCTCCACCGTGTAGATTCGTTGCGCTACCGCAACCGAAGAGATCTCGACGCTTACTCGCTGTTCTCACCTTCACCTCGCTGTTCTTTCTGGTCTCACTGCACTTCCCACAGTCGAGACATCGTTGATGATGCAGATCTATCACCTATTAGACCCGACGTCCGATTTACGTTCAAACGCCGAAAAGGTTGGTCCCCTAACTCGTAGTAAGAACCCAAATCGTATGGAACCAAACCTTAATCTAAAAATCGCCAACTTTAACTAAAGTTTACTTTACGCACTTTAAAATGATGTTCAACTCTAGAAATCGACGAATGGACTTGATTATCTGTGCACATAGGATAGTCGTCGATTATGTGTAACGAATCAAAAATCGTGACTTTGAACTATTAGGGTAGTCCCGTTGAACTTAGAAACTCACCATAATAAGATTGATTAAAAACACATTCTGACACTGATTCGGTTTCAATATTACATATTTAACCCCCCATTTAGCCCTTTTTTGTGCTCATGTAATGCTATATTGTTCTCTAATACATACGTATTTTATACACAATCATTTATTAGAGAGAACACTCTATTTGAGCACAAAACAACAATTAATGGAGTATTTCTGCACTTGTTATATTTTTCCTAGCTTGGTCTCGATCTCACGATTCCAACGACTATTTATTTGTATTTTTCTGAGATCTGTGCTAATTACTATGAATTTTGGAATGCAGAATACCATTTGATGGCGGAGATCGGACGGCGGAGAAATGTGCCGGTAGAATACCATTTGGTGTATTGGAGGCTCTAGGAGCCGTATTTCTCCTCTGAAAAATTCTGTAAAATTCCAGAGGCTGTTCTTCATTTTTCCAGAGAGTTTTGAGGCTTATATTGGAGATTTGGTGATGAATTCTTAAACTTATACCCCGTATTTGAAGCTTTTCTATTGTATTTGGCTATTAGAATGAAGTATTTTGCTATGAACTTTGATTTTTCTTGCATTATGAGTAGCTAAATCTTATTTGTGCATGGTATGGAGTAGTTAGGGGATGTGAATCGTATTCGTTTGGTTGAATATCATTGTGCTTAATCGATAACGTCGCTAAAGTTGTGAACTTCGTTATTAAATCCTCCTTTTCATCTTCCAAAAGAAGTGATTGAGTTGATGATCGCCCCAAAAGGGTGAGTTTTGATCTCTCCAAAAGAGAGTTTCATACCGTATTTGTAAGATTATAACTTTAGCAACGATTTTATTCATATTGTGCTTTAACCCCCAAAAGGGTATTTTCCGATGAGTTGCTCCCAAAAGGAGAATTCGTTGAGTTATATTGGGTATTTTCCGGTGAATTGCTCTCAAAAAGAGAATTCATTGTGTTATATTCGTCAACCAAGTTAATACAAATTATTGATCCTAACGAACCCATACTATGTGCATACTTTTCGTCGATACTTTCATACACTTTTCTTCATTCGCATTGTTCACCACGATCAACTCCATTCACATAACCATCATTATTGAAGTGGTTAGTTTCTCTTTGTTGGATTTCTATTCGATTTGAGCTGTGGTTGCAACAGATTTCCTCCCGAGGATTCGACATCTGGACTCCCAGATTATATTACTTGTACGGACTCTTGCGCTTGAGAGAAGCACTATTTTGGGCCTACCAAGTTTTTGGCGCCGTTGCCGGGGAGGAATGGTTTGTTACCACAGTTTATTTCATTTAGAGGACCTTCAGTGAGATCTTTCCACTTTACTGTATATAAATTTTTGTTTAAATTTATTGTACATAAACTTTTGTTTATTTATTTTTTTAAAAAATGGAGTATATGAATTTCTATTGCACAAACAATCTGTATGATGCAAAGTACGCTAATGCACACAAACATAGGATGGAGAAGCTCAAGATCGTTAATTTTAATCAAACTGACTGTGAAACTTTCTTTCAGGCCTGGAGGAGGTTCACAGACATAATATCGAGCTATCCGCAGCATGGTTACACAAATGAAGAGCTTATGACGTCCTTTCTAGATGGACTACGACCACAGCTGCAGGAATTATTGGGAGGCATGACGCCGACAGAGGCGTGGGAATACATGGAGTCTCTGCAAGAAAATGAAGAAACCAGGGAAGAGACTTCAGAGTGCGATTCAACGGAGCCTTCGTGCCTCGATCAAGGGGAGCAAAGCATAGACGTACCTTTGCAATCCTTGAAAGAGGAAGTTTACTTGCTTATTCAGACACAGGAGGCTACATCCCATCAATTCCAAGAGAATTTCCTTGCTCGGAGTCGGCAGATTCAGAAATCCTTTGAAAATCTTACTCTGATTGCCACTTTCGTAGAAGAAAATAATTTTTTTGAAATTCAACTTCAAGAATCTAATACGAGTTTATCTTCTATTGCAGGAAAATCGAGCACGCCATGTCACGTTGAGGACACGAATACAAATATCTACATGGCAGGAAGTGTGTGCAAAAGAGAGGGCGAGCTAGCAATTTTGGATGAACAGGAGGAGGACACAACTAGGGAAAAGGGTTTTGAGATTATCGCCATGGAGCCAAAACCATTCCATCCTCCAGTTTTATCCCAAAATCATTTATCCCTCTCCCCAATGACTGAGCATCATACCGAGAGTAGTGCATATCTTTCAGGGAGTAGTCGTCAACTCGCTTTAATTTATTTCACTTATTTTGATGACTACATTTGGAATACTTTTTTTGAGAAAAATCTTAGACTGAAATGGATTGACGTGACTCATCTCTTGCAGGTTACAGGTGAACATCTTATAGAGATGCTGGGAGTTATTTTGCTGGGATCCAGTTTAGTCATTGGAGGAAGATTACTCGCCGAGGAGCGCAAGGAGCAAATTGAACAACTTCCTCCACCATCAAAGATTCGTGATCCGCCATTTGATCACGGTGTGTTCTTTCCAGTAGTGTAGTTTTCAAATGCTTTCTAGGATGCTTGCTTGAATAAACTCGTACCCCTTTCGACATTAAGAACAATGTCCATCTTTAGTTGGGGTGTGTGTATGAGACCTTTTTTTGAGAAGAATAAATCACCAAATCTCATCATTTAAAACTCCTTCATATGCCACAAATACCGATGATTACGCATTAAATGAGTTCTAAAAATTGTTTATGGCTTGATTAAATTATTTTTCCTTCATGGAATTACCGTTAATATGCTATTCATGAAAACTTTCAATTTCCATGATTAATATCTCGAAATAGATTGAATTTATTTCATGCATGCTAATGTGATGAAAAACCTTAAGTATACACGATTTATTAGAAAAGTCTTCAAGTTGAAGAGGAATTTGGCCTTTGTTATTAATGTTTTGTTCGAAGAATGGGCGTTGAGTTGCTTACAAAAAAAACAGAAAAGAAGAAAAATGAATGAAAAATGAATGAAGAAAAATGAATGAATAAGTATGTCACTAATAAATAACTTAGTTGGCTCGAGTAGTACAATCCGAGGGGTCTTTTTTGGCCTAATGCCCTATTATCGTCTGATTTGGGAGCCATTGACCGGAAACTCACTCATTTGATGGAGCGATCCAAGTTATACACTTTTTCTGCGAATGTTGCTTGATGCACGTTACGCAGAACTAATAAAAGAAAAGAAGTAGCGAATAAGCTAAGAAACCTCAATGCCCATGACTTGAACGGTTTTTTTGAGATGCCAATTCCTTGGAAACAAGAAAGCTAGAATATAACTATGTGTTATACTTTCGCTTGCGCAAAACGATGCTTGCATGCTATTTATTAAAATTAAATTAGAGAAAATATCGTGTTATTGATCTTAGTCATGGATTGTGCATATTGATAGTCAAGATCATGTTGGAATGCGTATTATCGAGCCATGCCACGAGCAATTGATAGAACTCATTGTTTTATTAATCATCCGAATTAATCGCTCTTTTTGCTAGAAACTAGCAAATCGCTAGTTGGGGGGGTGTGATTCGGGTTCAATATTACATATTTAACCCCCCATTTAGCCCTATTTTGTGCTCATGTAATGCTATATTGTTCTCTAATACATACGTATTTTGTACACAATCATTTATTAGAGAGAACACTCTATTTGAGCATAAAACAGCAATTAATGGAGTATTTCTGCACTTTTTATATTGTTCCTAGCTTGGTCTCGATCTCACAATTCCAACAACTATTTATTTGTATTTTTCTGAGATCTGTGCTAATTACTATGAATTTTGGAATGCAGAATACCATTTAAATGGAGAAATACGCTCGAAAATACAAACATACGGTCGGCGCACGAATCTTGGCGGCCACGGGGCAGCATCCGAGTGATTCCCGCTCAGATCTGACGGGCGGAAGAAGCGGGCGACACGGCATTTTATTGAGCGTTCGATTTCGATCGAATGACACACATCCACCCGCTCGAACGCAGATTCAATTCTTATCGGGATATGTGGCGTACATCTGAGCGAAGCCTGCTTCATCCGACGTACGCGAGTCGAGAGACGCGACGTCATCCAAGCCGTTGGGACAAAATCGTACAGCGGAGAACAAATGCGAAGCGGATTCGGAGGTTAGCGAGCGAAGCGGGCGCGCGCGAGCGTGGATCCGAACCCGCTGCCACGTGGCGATCCTTGGACAAATGCCGCGAGATCGGACGGCGGAGAAATGTGCCGGCTCTTTTAAAGCGGGTTTAGGCGTAAAATGGTGTGGGTTTCAACCCGTTAAGCATAGTAAACCCGCAATGCTATTATTTAAGCGTATTCTAGGGTTTTTGAGCGTATGCTGGCGTATTCTTGGCATATTAGAGGCTCTAGAAGCCGTATTTCTCCTCTGAAAAATTCTGTAAAATTCCAGAGGCTGTTCTTCATTTTTCCAGAGAGTTTTGAGGCTTATGTTGGAGATTTGGTGATGAATTCTTAAACTTATACCCCGTATTTGAAGCTTTTCTATTGTATTTGGCTATTAGAATGAAGTATTTTCTATGAACTTTGATTTTTCTTGCATTATGAGTAGATAAATCTTATTTGTGCATGGTATGGAGTAGTTAGGGGATGTGAATCGTATTTGTTTGGTTGAATATCATTGTGCTTAATCGATAACGTCACTAAAGTTGTGAACTACGTTATTAAATCCTCCTTTTCATCTTCTAAAAGAAGTGATTGAGTTGATGATCGCCCCAAAAGGGTGAGTTTTGATCTCTCCAAAAGAGAGTTTCATATCGTATTTGTAAGATTATAACTTTAGCAACGATTTTATTCATATTGTGCTTTAACCCCCAAAAGGGTATTTTCCGATGAGTTGCTCCCAAAAGGAGAATTCGTTGAGTTATATTGGATATTTTCCGGTGAATTGCTCTCAAAAAGAGAATTCATTGTGTTATATTCGTCAACCAAGTTAATACGAATTATTGATCCTAACGAACCCATACCATGTGCATACTTTTCGTCGATACTTTCATACACTTTTCTTCGTTCGCATTGTTCACCACGATCAACTCCATTCACATCACCATCATTATTGAAGTGGTTAGTTTCTCTTTGTTGGATTTCTATTCAATTTGAGATGTGGTTGCAATAGATTTCCTCCCGAGGATTCGACATCTGGACTCCCAGATTATATTACTTGTACGGGCTCTTGCGCTTAAGAGAAGCACTATTTTGGGCCTACCAGACACCGCCTTTGGCTCGTTTCAGACGAACCATCACTGATGCACCGCTTCGACGAGACGATCCAGACCGACGACTCACTCGCCTCCGCTGGCAAGTGTGTTCACTTGCGCAGTTTCGGCCACGTTTAGGCCATTGTCTTCTTTAAACTGTAATAATAATAACAAGAGAACCAGACGTGAAATGATAGTATTTGGGACACCCCACGACAGCCTGGACTTGACGATGAAGTCCGGGCACAACAACAACTGACACACTAGGTTCTATCTATGTATGCGTGCATGTGGACCCCCTAGAATGAACAACTCCTTACCACATGTCATGTCATGCAATGTTTTACAAAAAGCCTACGGGAGTTTCAGATGCTCTCCAAGCGAGAGTGAGCTCTATGTTACAAAAAGCCTACGAGCGTTTTAGATGCTCTCCAAGTGAGAGTGATCTCTGTGTTACAAAAAGCCTACGGCATTTCAGATGCTCTCCAAGCGAGAGTGATCTCTGTGTTACAAAAAGCCTTCTGGTGTTTCAGATGCTCTCCAAGCTAGAGAGAGTGATCTCTGTTACAGTTTCACCTACGGAACGTTCTTCGCTCACCAAGGGAGTGAGAGATACGCTACAGACCGTGGGGATAGAGGCACTCGTCTAGCTAGAGTGAGTGGTCCTATATTGTCTTGTCTTGAGCACTCGGGTTTGGGGTAGGGTTGAGCGGTCGCACGGAGAGAGGGTCTGGCCGCCCTCAAACCGTAAGGCGTGAACCCTTTGTAACACACATGGTACTTTTTGTCTTGTCTTGTCTAGTCTAGTCTTGTAGCTAGTAGCACACATTGTGGCTATTGCATGTCACGTTTACTTTTCAGCGTTGTTTTTACTTTCTTGCACCTGTACATATCTTTCATGCTGCTGTATCATCTTCATGTAAACAACCATTAAAATGTCAACCTTAAATTGTTTTACACCTAGCAGTGGAGTCTTCTCACATCTATTTGCAGACTTCGCCTGACGTACAACCACTTTCTCTTGGTGTTTGTATGTCAGGTACCGAGACAGGGTTAGTAGACCAGGAGCCAGTACCGGAGGGCTTGGTGCAGGAGTACGTTACTGATCAGGAGTACGACCCGAGTGAGGACCAGTCTTAGGGGTTCCTCAGTTGATGACCTTGGATTTTCCGTTGTTCGTGGTTTGAGTGCGTAGCACTCTTTACTTTCTGTTTTAGGTTGGGTGCGTAGCACCATTAGTTTCCTCTTCTGCAGTTGTAGCCGTACTGTGCTTCTTTTTAGACTCTTGTACTTCTGGATATCATTGTTGAATAAAATGAATGCATCTTTCTTTCTGTACTTTCTGTTGTTCCGAAGTTTATATATGCAAGGACTTGTTTCTATTTTTGGCGTTCCTTACAGACGCTTATTAGGTCCGAGCCTCACAGCTCTGGCCCATGCGGACCTTAGTCACGTTTTTCTTCTGTCGTTTTGGGAAGCGAGGCGTGACAGGTTTTAGTGATGGTCCATGCAGGTCATGCATATATATATATATATATATATATATATATATATATATATATATATATATATATATATATATATATATATATATATATATATATATATATATAGAGGAAAAAGAGGATCTAAGGTGCCTCCTTAGATGAAAATCTAAGGAGGCGCCCCCATTTCCCCCCATCTCATACAATTTTTTGGAAATTTTTTTCATGGGGTTGTTGTTCACATCATGGATGATCAACATACCAAATTTCAAGGGATTCCAATACTTTTTGAGCCATCATCTACCCCTTGCAATTTCAACGGTCTAAAAACGTGCTGAAACCCCCACGAAGTTGCAAGGGGTAGATGGTGGCTCAAAAAGTATTGGAATCCCTTGAAATTTGGTATGTTGATCATCCATGAGGTGAACAATAAACCCATGAAAAAAAATTTCAAAAAAAATGTGTGAGATGGGGGGAAATGGGGGCGCCTCCTTAGATTGAATCTAAGGAGGCACCCTAGGATCCCTTTGCCCATATATATATATATATATATATGGAAAAAGGGGATCTAAGGTGCCTCCTTAGATGAAAATCTAAGGAGGCGCCCCCCATTTCCCCCATCTACTACAATTTTTTTTGCAAATTTTTTTCATGGGGTTGTTGTTCACATCATGGATGATCAACATACCAAATTTCAAGGGATTCAAATACTTTTTGAACCACCATCTACCCCTTACAATTTCAACGGTCTAAAAACGTGCTGAAAAGCCCACGAAGTTGCAAGGGGTAGATGGGGGCTCAAAAAGTTTTGGAATCCCTTGAAATTTGGTATGTTGATCATCCATAAGGTGAACAATAAACCCATGAAAAAAAATTTCAAAAAAAATGTGTGAGATGGAGGGAAATGGGGGCGCCTCCTTAGATTGAATCTAAGGAGGCACCTTAGGATCCCTTTACCCTATATATATATATATATATATATATATATATATATATATATATATATATATATATATATATATATATATATACTAGTCATAACCCGTGCCCGCGGGCACGGTTCATTTAAGATTTTCCCCAACGAAATCTTTGTTCCCCAAAAAATTCTTTCTACAGCCAAAATTGCGTGGAACAAATTAGCGTAAAAATATTTAGCGACACGGGTGCATCGGTGCGGGCGCCTTCGGCACAGAACAACAAATTCGGCGTGGGCGCCTTCGGCGTGGAACAACAAATTCGACGCGAGCACCTTTGACGTGGAAAAACAAATTATCGTAAAAAAATTTAGCAAGCGGACGCCTTCGTCGTGAACCACTGCACTCGGGCACAGTTCATTTAAGATATCCCCTCAAAATCTTTGTTCTCCTCAAAAATTATTTCCCCTCTAAAATTAAATGGACAAAAATATAGATTCGGAACGGGCGCCTTCGACGCGGAACCGTGCCCTCGGGCACGGTTCATTTAAGATATCCCATTAAAATCTTTGTTCTCAACAAAAATTATTTCCCTTCCAAAATTTAAACGAATAAAAATTTAGCGGGCGCCTTCAACGTGGAAATAACCCGTGCACACGTGCACATGGACAGGAAAAAGCGGTCCGAAAAGGAGGAAGAAGAAAAAGTGTGGGTGTGGGTGTGTGGAGGGTCCAGGGGCAAAAATGCAAATACCCTGGTTGTATGTGCAAAAATCACCTCTCTTATCCCTCAAAATATCATCTATTGTCCAATTTCTGTTGTCCAAATTCTTTTATCCAATTTCTCTTGATAACATCCCTCATTTGTAATATAGATGTACGTATATGTATGTATGTATATGTACATATGTATATGTATATATGCATGTATATATATGTATATATGTACTCTTGTCAAAATTCTCTTGTCCAATTTCTCTTATCCAATTTCTCTTATCCAATTTCTCTTGATAATATCTCTATTTTTTAGAATAGATATGTATGTATACACTTTGTCCAGATTCTCTTATCCAATTTCTCTTGTCCAATTTCTCTTATCCACCTTTTCTTGATAACATCCCTATTTTATAGAATAGATGTATATACTCTTGACCAATTTCTCTTGACCAATTTCTCTTGATAAGATCCCTATTTTAAAGAATAGATGTATGTATATGTATGTATGTATGTAGGTATGTATATGTAAGTACTAGTCATAACCCGTGCCCGAGGGCACGGTTCATTTAAGATTTTTCCCCGCGAAATCTTTGTTCCCCAAGAAATTATTTCCACGGCCAAAATTGCGTGCAACAACAAATTAGCGTAAAAATATTTAGTGGCACGGACACCTTCGGTGCGGAACAATAAATTCGACGCGGGCGCCTTCGACACGGAACAACAAATTATCATAAAAAATCGGCGCAGAACAACAAATTAGCGTAAAAAATTTCATTCGGCTCGAGAAATTATTCTCATCTTTGCCCTATAGATCGAAGAGACGGTGGGCCCCGCGTTGACAGAGAGATCATTCGATCTGCAGCAGATATGTTGTTCCACCGCGAAATCTTTGTTCCCCAAAAAATTATTTCCACGGCCAAAATTTAAAAGAACAACAAATGAGCGTAAAATATTTAGCAACATGTGCACCTACGTCGTGGACGCCTTCGACGTGGAACAATTCGGCGTGGAAAAACATATTCGGTGCAGGCGCCTTTGGCGCAGAACAACGCCGGAGCACCTTCAGCGCAGAACAACAAATTCGGCGTGGAACAATGAGCGGCGCATTCGGCGCAGAACAACAAATTCGACGTTGGCGCCTTTGGCGAGGAACAACAAATTAGCGTAAAAAAATTAGCGGCACGGGCAACTTCGGCGTGGGCGCCTTTGGCGCGGAACAAAAAATATGGTGTGGGCGCCTTCGGCGTGGAACAACAACTTTTGCGCAGGAAACAACAAATTCGACACATGCGCCGTCAGTGCAGAACAACACGTGAGCGTATTCGGCGCAGAACAACAAATTCGGCGTGATCGCCTTCGACGCGAAACAACAAATTCGGCGCGGGCACCTTCGGCGCAGAACAACACATGAGCGCATTCGACACAGAACTACAAATTTGGCACGGGCCCCTTCAGTGCGGGCGTCGGTTGTTGGCGCGGAACAACGTACGAAAGCATTTGGTGCGAAACAACAAATTAGCGTAAAAAACTTTAGCGGGAACCTCCAGCGAGGAACAACAAACCTCAAGGTATTTTTCAGTGACTGTATTAACTTAAATTTTTTTTACGCAAATTTTTTACTTTGTTTGATTTAATGGATCATATTTCTCCACAATCTTTCCCAATACACTTTTAATTTCAAAGTTTTGGTTCCCAATACACTTTTCCCACCCAAATTTAACCTCCACAATTTTCCCAATACACTTTTAATTTTAAAGATTTGGTTCCCAAGACGCTTTTCCGACCACAATTTAAGTTTTCCCACTAAAATTTTCACTAAATCCAATCTCAACGATTGATTTACCAAGATCAAATCCAAGCTGCTCTTTATCTTGTTATAGTCAGCCCTAGAATTCAAAAAAGGATGTCAAAGGTATAATAGATCCCCTTCAAAATCTTGGATCCCCTAATTTTACACGATCAGCAATAATTAAAAGCAAAAAATTTTATTTCTTCACCAACAAATTGTAAAAAAATTAAACACAGGAATGAAGCCATTGATGGATGTTTTGTTTTCCACTCTAACTCATCAATTGTTATATCAGAAATAGTAAGTTCACCTATTGTTATATCAGAAAGTGCATGAACAAAAATTGGAGCACATTACTTCTTAGATAAGGGTAACCTCAAATCTCCTTTCCATATGATCAGCAGACTAAAGATGTAAAATTACTCCCCAAATAGGTAATTAGTTAATCCATTTCCAGCATTATCTCCAATCTAACTCATATTCTCTATGTTAGTCTGAGCCAACTTCATTGTCAATCACTATATTGTTAAACCTTAATTCCGATGTTATGAAGTATTCTGTAACCAAATATAGCTAGTGATACTGATTCAAAAGTGACTCTTACATGCATGGCAATGTTCTAGCTGGTGAAAGAATCCAGTACAACCACTGAATTTGTTTCTATGTAATGTTGGAGTCCATGTGTATTATTTCATTAATTACAACAAAAGAGTAAACAACCACATATTTAGCATCATTCGAAGTAGTCTAGTACAGACTGTAATTTTCCCATATCAAGTTTCACCACACACATAATGATGATGAGCCATTCAGGCTATGAACCATGAAGACTAATAAACACAGAATCTCAATAACATAGTTAACTCAAATGCAATTTAAGTATGTCATTAAGCAAGAAGGAAATTAAGGTGATGAAAAGTTTGTATATCATTTAGCTAATAATGCACAATGTTCACAATTACATTCTTCAGCTATTCATGCATGTTCATTCAGAATAGGCACATAACAATTGTTTGCATGTTCAGAAGTATCACAGCAAAATCACAAAACTTGTTAGGGATGTTCTGTCTAAATTCGAATGGCATACCAAAATTTTAGGACTTCCAAAATCACAAAGCTTGACTTGGTGAGTAAGAGGATCGACATAGAGAATGCAAATTAACAACAGAAGGTCAAAAGAAATAAAACACATTTCTTGATACACGATCGTGAAATACAAAACTTCCACAAGCCAAAACATTTTGTGGCTTCACATCCCTATGAAAAACTCATGGAACAGCATGAATATAAGCCAGTGCTCTAAAAATCTGCAAAATCACTGAAGAAACCAAATGATACATGATAAGTGTATAACTTCATAAATATAAGTGGCATCCTCTGGTTTATACCACTATAATGCTTCAGAACCCGGTACAAAGATATCGTCACGTACTCCAAAACCAGATTGAGGAAAAGCTCGTCTCTGCTCGAGGTCAAAAATAAGTAGTGCTTCAAACAAACCACATTGGGATGATCCATCGTGCGCATCAATTTAAGCCACATGTTCTTGTATCTCTTATCATGCAACACCTTTAAGGCAACCGTCTCCCAGGTTTCCAGGCATTTTGCCTACAACAAAATACCCACCATATTAAGCCAAAAATCAGATTTTCTTCATCATTACAAACCAAATTAATGATGAAATTTCAATACCTGAAAGACAATTCCAAACGACCCAGTGCCCCCGATTCGAAGCATGCTTAGTATACATGTATGTTATTTTCAGGATGAAAGGGTACATGCTAGATATGATATGAAATGTTACATGCTTCATATCAGTATGCATGTAGCATATCCGTATGCATCTATCATTTCATCCCAAAATAATTCGAAGCATGTAATTTTCAGAGCAGTCTAGTGATTCCATCAACATTCGAAGCATGTATTTTTCAGAATTAACAAAAATAAACATGGTCTGCAAACAACAAAGCATTAAAATTTTTATTCTTAGGCACATTTCTCGTTCATTAGAAATTACATGCTTATAAAAAATTTCAATTTCTTTCTCATTACATGCTCATAGATATTACGTGCTTCATATCAGTAGATTACATGCTCATATAAATAACATGCTCATAGAAATTACATGCTTGATATGATATGAAATGTTACATGCTTCATATCAGTAAATTACATGCTCATAGAAATTACATGCATCAAGCACTTATCAGGAGGTAACATTTCTAGCATATCGGAATGCTCTTGAAAATTACATGCTCAGTATACATGCATGTAATTTTCAGGATGAAAATGTTACATGCTTGATATGATATAAAACATTACATCCCAAAATAATTCAAAGCATGTAATTTTCAGAATAGTCAAGTGATTCCATCAACATTCGAAGCATGTAATTTTTGGAGTTAACAAAAATAAATGGTCTGAAAACAACAAAGAAGCATAAAAAAATTTATTCATAGGTACATTCTCAATCATTAGAAATTACATGCTCATAATTTTTTTCAGTTTCTTTCTCATTCCCCCAGAACAAGAACATAAAGAAGAATCATGTCAAACAACAAAGAACATCATGTATTTAACTCACATAATGCATATTGGACCATCATACCATGTAATTTCTTCAGATGAGTTTGATGTTCAGGGGTTGTAAATTTATTCAGATGAAGTTGATGTTCAGTAGGCACATATGGGGCCATCATAACATGTAATTTAATTACAGCCCCTGAACTTGTTAATTATATGAGAACACCAAGTGAATACATACAGTATGGGGAAACAAAGAAACATAAAACACCAAAGAAAAAAACCTAGTTTTGATGTTCATGGCTGAAAAAATCAACAATGAAACAAACCTAGTTAACATGCACCGATTTTTTAACAGGCACATTTTCAAGAACAAACATTAGGGGGAAACAACGAATAACATGATGACAGAATAACATGAACTATACAACTATGAACTATACAACTATCAAAGCTCTGCTTGAGCATTCAACAAAATAATGTAGCAGACAGGAGTGTTTTTTTACATGCATGAACCAATTACATAACAACATCAAACATATCTTGGAACATGAACCAATTACAAAAAAATATCGAACGATTCAACGATGTCAGGTTATGTTTTTTTATACTTGAAAAAACTTGGGCTAATGAGAACAACCTGGCATTTTCCAGGATAATCGTTGGATTCTTTCATGTGTAATTAGACTAATGGTTGGAATAGAACTGATTTAATTTTGCAACTGCATGTGAAATATTTGAGTTATCACTGCATGTAAAAATCATTGATTTGCTTTTTCATATATTTTAGTTATCATTGTTAACATGATATTCCATCACTGTTAAATTTGATTGAAATATAGCTCACTCTATTTACATCAATGAATAGAACTATATTTTGATATTCCCTCACCCTATTTCAATCAGAACTATATTTTTCATTTATTTTGTGTTATGATACCATAGCTGAGAATAACGAAGAGAAATCATATCATCCAAAATGAGATCACAACATACTTCTGAAACAAATAATATTGTAAAATTTACATAATGTGTAATAAAATCTACTTGACAAACAAAATGATGAATCCAAAATCCTAAATTTACACCAAACAACCCATAAAATAGTTCAGCCTTTTATAGATCATTATAAAATTTGACGTTAATTGAAACCCAAGATCATAACAAATTCAAGAAATTGATTACCGAATTTGCCAAAGTTCCCTCCACCTTTATTCCACCTGTAAGTAGTATTCAAAATTTAGTCTCTAGTATGTTATCTTTGACAGTTGCACCGACCTAACAGTTGAATCCAGTTAGACACCAAAATATACCTTTTGCAACTTCTATTGCTACAACAACATCTTTGTTTGACTCCAAATATTTCTCCTGTGACTTCTCCCAGCAACAACACTTTTTGCTAATCTGCCATTGCCTCTATCGATATCTAGTCATGATCTGCTACTTGCAAGCTCTAAAAGTGTTCCTTCTACTGTCAGCAGCAAGATGATGAAAATTCCTGCTCTAGCCTGTGTTTATCAGACAGTATCATAGGCCGTGTCCTCAGTTTTCAGTTTGTCCATCTCTAATCTAGTTGAATCAGCCATGTCTTTTGTAACCCCTAATCAATTGTTGCACGCTACTCCCTTTGCATTTCTTGCATCTCAGCAATTGTAATCAAGCCCCAATGATGTTGAGTTTAAACCACACGAAGCAAAGAAAAAGACATTTCTATTAAATTGCACCATCAAAGTTCAAAGAGCCAATACTGCCCCTATTTTGTTTAGAATGGGTTAAGACCATATTTTGATCAACAAAAAACCATTGCCCTCAGTTACACCAATTTATATTGCCGTACTCAATTTTTTTACAAAAAAATAATAAAACATAATAAAAATCAAAATTTTCACACTTAAAGGTCTTCTTCACCTGACCATATTTTGATCAGCATCGGCCATGAGGCTATTTACATCAAAACACCATTGCCCTCAGTTACACTTCCAATATCTATTGCAGTACTCAATTTTTTACAGAAAAACATACCAAAATGATAATTATTGCAATACTACTGACACATTAGAGCCAAATGGTTGATAATCATTGCTTTTTTATAGAGAACACTACAGTCCATTTCAATTTTAGTCATTTTCTTTGCAGAAATTCTTATTGTTACTGAAAATAATATTGAAAGATAAAAGTGCAAAGGTGCCTTTGATATACATATACATGAGCACATAAACATAGACATTTGTTTAGTTCATATAAGAATATGCATATTACTCTTTAAGCAATGAGGCTTCATTTGATCCAGGATCGCGAAATTCTTGCAAAATCAAAATTCTTGCAAAATCAAAATTCAAGCAAAACTGAACTCTTTAAGCAATGAAATTTTATTCTAGATTTTCTGAAATTTCTTAGCCAATTCTTGTCCTTGAACAGTGTACTTGTACATGTTTTAATATTATCTTCGATTTTATCAATTGAATTGATTCAATGTTTTCATCTTAGTTGCTTGAATCCTATTATTGTTCAGGATTTGTCATTTGTAGATAGAGATGCATTCACACAGTCAAACAGAATTAGCCATGATTATGTTCATAAGTGTGATATTTCACATACATTTCCATTCACTTTAACTTGCATGTGACATAAACACTTACTGTAAACAATGACACCATGTGTTTATTTGTAGGATGTAATCACCCAAAAAAATGTAAGCTCAAACTATCATGGTGAAGCTCAGATCCAGCAGAAACGATGGAACCTTGACGTTCAACTTGCCCTGAATGTTAGTCAAGCTTGGTCCTTCGCAATACAACAAAACTCTGTCCTCGTTCAACACGCTGTTCAGATTCATCTGGCTCTTTGTCGATTTAAAAAATGCTTTGATCTAGCATCCATCAAATGAACAAATTTAGCACATTATAACATATCCAATAACAAATTATATTAGCAAACTTTGAAGTTGATTTCTTGCATAAAAATACTAAACATGTATGTACAAAACCTGTATGTACATACTTGCCATACAATCTTGAATGGCAAACTTTTGCAAAACCCCACTATAAATCTTGAATGGCTAAACATGTATGTACAAACCTGTATGAATCTTGAATGCTAATAAAAGTATGCACATGTTTAGCCTTAAAATCGATAAAGTTCCAGAAAAGAAATGCAGAAAAATAAAATTGACCTTAAAGAAACATTTATGAAATGTAGCAAGGATCTGTTATAAGATTCAGATGTCCCTCACTGAAAAAATGGAAGAAAATGACAGGCACAAACATCTTTTGTTTACTATATAATTAACAAATTTTCTGTGACAAAAACAAATGAAATTATATAAATGGACATTAGTAAACAGGAATTAGTAAATTGGATTTCCTTCCTAAAGTATAGGAACACAATTTGGCATGGACATTAGTAAACAGAAATTAGTAAACAAATGAAATTATATAACAACATGGACATTAGTAAACAAAAATCATTTGGTATGGGAGAGTAACACAATTATTCAGTTTCTCCCTGCCAATGTTGATTAAAATTTTTCCAGAAACAGAAACTGAGATTTAAAATTGTCCTATTCACAAATTTGATGTGTCTCATCCATAAAAATGCAATCATAATGCCTCATTAATGGTAAGCAAATGCCTGATTTTCTTTCATCCGATTCTTAGCTTACATTAAGGTAAGCAAATGCCTCATTAATGGACTACCGAAAGATACTAAAAAGAGAGAACGAAAATAGTTCTGTGTGTATGGCAGAGTGTGTATAATATGGCAGGATAACTTAATCAAATATACACAAAAATCAGATCATATACATAAAGGATAGCACATATAATTAAATATCATGTTTAAAGAATTCCTTTAGGCCCCCAGAAAACCTATCTAATTGTACTAATTCTTAGCAGATACAATTAATTTGGCGCAGATTGTTTGGGTTTAGGGTTCATATATGTTTTTTTACCCAAGAAAATCAGATGACATAGATTTTTGTCAGCAAAATAAATAATGAATGGTAACATGTTTATCCATCAAATACTTTCAGCAATTGAGGACAAAATTCAAAAATTCAAAATGCTTAATTGACCAAATTTCAGCAAAATACATAATTTCAGAATGCAATTAATTTACAACATTTACACCCCCTATACTCCATGTAATTAATTGACAGGTTTATGAGCATTTACACCCTGCTTGCTTATTTCTCTCCTTACTTTTTACAGTACTCCATGCTTGCTTATTTTTCTCATTGCTTATTCTTCTCCTTATAATTAATTCTGCTTGCTTAATTTAGGGGGTGTAAATGTGGTAACTTCTCATATACATGGATTATTTTTCTACTTGCTTCATAAACCCGTCAATATAATAGGGGGCGTAAAAACAAATAATTTACAACATTTAGGTTATAATTTTTATAGCAATTTAGCTTACAATTAATCAACTAAAGAAAGCTCCAACAATCGAACTAAGAAATGACTTATAATTTAGACTGAACATGTATATATGCAATATAATCATCAAATAGGGAAAAACCCAAATTGACATGTTTATGAGAACTAAGGATTATTTTTCTTTTTGTTTACAATTAATTTACAACATTTACGTCCCATATACTCCATGTAATTAATTAACAGGTTTATGAGCATTTATACCCGGCTTGATTATTTTTATCCTTGCTTGATTATTTTTCTCCTTGCTTATTTTTCTCCTTACAATTAATTCTTCTTGCTTAATTTAGGCATCCAACATATATGGATTTATCCAGCATATATGGTATCCAACATATACGGATTTATCCAGTAATTATGGGCTCTCATTCCCATTCTAATTATACAAACTTCTATTCAGTAGAATTGGCAAGCTCGTTACTACAATTGACATGAAAAATTAAATCATTAGGAAAATTTGGTTCCAAAAGGAAAGAGATATTGTATTATTTACAGCATTTTTTTCCAATAATCAAAACTATAATTCTTTTTTAACTCCAAATACCAAAGAAGAATCACGTTTAATATAATTACATCTATGATCAAAAATCTTTTAGAAGTGTCAGAACGATTGTTATCTTACCAATAACTTGGACTTGCTTTTTGCAACCTCCAAATTCATTGAGATCCCCAAATCCTTATTCAACAAAGAAAATACACAATTAATGTAATCTAAAAGTAAGAACAACTAAAATAATTATGGTTAAACCTTTAGTGTGTGTGTGCGCGTAATATCATACTGAGAGAAAAATACACGGGAAGCTAAATTTATGTATACACTTATCAGCATCAACATATATCAAATTTTAGAGTATTGGTGGTATATTACCTTAACGGCAGGAAGCCGGCCCTTTGCCATGGCATTTTTCATAACATTATATGCATATGAAACATAGCGCATATTGCACGAACCATTTAGTATACTGGTATATGTCCAGGTACCTGGGCTGCAGCATTTCTCAATTATCTCATTCATAAAATCCAAAGCATGCAATATGAGGCCTTGTCAGGAGAGCTCCTTGATAAGTGAACTGTAGATAAGAGGATATGGCTAAAATCCTGAGCTAAACCCACATTAAACAGATTTATATCACCATCCTTAGATAACCCATTAATCAAGGAGCAGTATATGTTCAAAGGCAAATAGAGACAAAAATGACGGGATAACGATCAAATTACAAACAGAGACAGAAAACTCAATCTGAATCCATTCCAATCAAATGAACAAAGAGGAATGCCATTGCATTACAAATTACTAAAACAACAAACTATTAGTTCAAAGGCAATAACAGCTGTTACGCCTATTTGACCGAGACCCCAAAAGACACGAGCCCAGGAGCCCGACTACTGGTCGAAGGCCCACCTGCAACCTCAAGCCCATTCAACAAAGGCCCTGTAAGGGATCTTCTCGAATGTTGATCCGACCCGGCCCCGATAACCCGCTGGACACTCACCCACTCCTGCGAAAACCGTTCCCCAGAACGCGCGACCACTAAATGGCGGTAATGGGGAGGTGCTGGAATGGCGAAGAGAGCGGCGGCGAGGGGGCGGATTGATGGGGCACGATCGAGGGCGGGTGTGGGACGTGGGCCAGAGGCAATCACGCAGGGAGCTCTACAAAAGGGCTCGGAGGACGACGAAGAAGCGGACCGCATCTCAGGTAACAAAACCTAAGGTACTCCATCAACGACCTCGTTCCCCCAATTCATCTCCTTCCTCCCCCGCTCGCGCCGAGAGACGCCATTACGATCTCCTCACGAGTCGAACCGTCTCCGCCGGGCCTCCTTTCTCAGATCACTATCTGACTTAGGCATCAGAGGGGATTTGGCCGGAACCAAGGTCCGGCCCCCTGACGAGCGTTCTCGTCTACGCAGGTGGACAGCTGATCAACGGGCCGAGGCTACCCCTCGCCCCTCTCCGACCACTCGACCGACTGGATAGTGAGGCTTCCCATCACCGTCAACCTGCCGAGGCCGAGCACGCCCTACCGAGGCCGAGCGTCTTAGTCAGGTCCGAGATTCCCCCTCGCCTCCCGTCGGCCGTGCATCTACCCGGGCGACTGAGGCTACCCCTCGTCCCCCTTTCAGCCGAGGCCGAGCACGTCTATCCGAGGCCGAGCGTCTCAACCAGGGCCGAGGCTTCCCCTCGCCCCTTCTGCACCAATTTGAAGCCCCCCAAGGGACCCAAAGCGGGCCCCTTGACCACGTTGACCGGGTTCTCCACGGTCAACGCTTTGTAGTGAGAAAACACTCTGAAACATCTGGCGCCGTCTGTGGGAACGACTAACCGTCCCACGAAGAAGCAAACCACACCAACAATGGCACGAGCCAGCAATGGAAGGAAGCGCATGCCCCCCATCCCGGAGGAGGGGAATGGCACATCAAACGGCAATCCCGAGGACACGCCCGTCAGTGGCCACCCCGCCCTCTCCACCGAAGAAATCGGCGGCTCAGAACTGGCCACGTAGGGACAGCTCCGCGCCCTGGCTCAGGAGACCAACGCGAGCCTCCAGACGTTGGTCGCGACGGTGCAGCAGCTCGTCGGCCCTGCGCCACCCAACGGAGGCACGTTGGACGACAGCCATCGATGGGCGGGGGGTCCCCCACACTTGCGGTCCGCCGTGGTCGACGACCACGGGACCCGGAAACCGAACACGGAGCGTCGGTTCACGCTGTCCAGCTCTCGTCAGGCGAGGTCACGCGCCTCCTCACCCTATCGTGAAAGGAGCCGAAGAGAGACCGAAGGGACGGACGGCGAATCGAGGACGGCATCGTCTCGTCGATCGCGGTCGTCCCGCCGCAGGAGAAGCGAACGACACCACTCGAGAGACCGATCGCGGCGGAGCAGGAGCTCCCGCAGGAGGAGTCGGGAACGTCGGGACAGCCCGGCCCCCAGCGTGGCGAAGGCTGCGGAGCCAGCCCCGCTGGCGCCGGTGTTACCTCCACCCCCGGTCAATCCAGAGGCAGGCGAGTACCGCATCCCCGGAGGCATCCACGGAGACCGGTGTCCCTTGTCACGGAGAATAACCGACGCACGGGTCCCCTCCCGATTCCGGATCCCGGTGCTGGGAAAGTACGATGGAATAGGAGACCCGGCACACCACGTGATGGACTACGAGGGGGACATGGCCTTCCAGGGAGCTGACGATGACCGGCTTTGCCAGGGCTTCTATTCTACTCTCAGGGGAGCGGCGAGGATCTGGTACCACAGCCTGCCCAGCCGCTCCATCGACAGTTTCGAACAACTCGCCCAGTTGTTCTGCAAACAGTTCATGGCGGGGAGGCTGATCAAACCTGGTGCTGAACATCTGTTCAACATAGTGCAAGGACCGGCTGAGCCACTCCGACAGTTCATGCGCCGCTTTAATGCGGAAAGGCTGAACGTGAACAACCCACCCGACTTGGTGGTCCAGACGGCCCTTAAGAAAGGACTTCGCCACAGGGGCCTCAAGAAGTCCCTACACAACGACCCCCCGAAGGACCTCCCCGGGATCATGGCAAGGGCCAAACGCTTCATGCTGACCGAGGAGGCCTTGGCCAAGGATGCAGGAAAAGCCGCTCGAGGGACCAAGCGCGGCGACGGTGGACGAGTTAGCCCCGAAGGGTACCGGACCGAGAAGAGGCAGAGGAACAGGCAGCGGGGAGAAAGCGCGAGGGACATCACCCCGGACGCCATTCTCGCCCAAGTACAGAAGGAAGAGCGAGCTGATCGCCCCCCACCGAAGGCTAAAAGAGGCGGGAAGAACAGGGAGAAGTACTGCAAGTACCACAAGGACGATGGTCATGACACAGAAGATTGCTGGCATTTGAAAAAGGACATTGAGAAGTTGATGAGCCGAGGGCACGCCAGGAATCAGGCCGACGAGCCGGCCCACGGAGAAGGGACCTCCACACAGCCAGACAAGGGGAAGAAGATCAACACCATCCAAGGCCCCCTCCGCATCATAGAGTGAGCGGGCGACGTCTCTCCCCCCGGAAGCGGCCTAGTATGAGGGAGTTATCTAAGTTTACATCCCTCTGTCTAGCTTCATTTCTTTTTTTTCCCATTTCCTCCAAATGTACCGGTCCGGCAGGACTCTTGAGAGTACAAATGCATCCCTTTTTGTTATCTTCATTTAAAACCCCGATGGAGTTGACATGACACCAATAGCATGAAAGGTTGGGGACCGCCGCCTCACTGTAGGAGGAAGAGGAGCTTTGCCCTCGCCGACCGACTCCAGCGCCCCTAAGTCTGGGGGCAATTCCCCCAGCAGGCACGGACGCCGACCGGTCCTAAGCCGAGGAGCTTAGCCCTCGCCGACCGACACCAGCGCTCATAAGTCTGGGGGCAATTCCCCCAGCAGACACGGACGCCGACCGGTCCTAAGCCGAGGAGCTTTGCCCTCGCTGACCGACTCCTGCGCCCCTAAGTCTGGGGAGAATCCCCCCAAGACCGGTCCTAAGCCGAGGAGCTTAGCCCTCGCCAACCGACACCAACGCTCATAAGTCTGGGGGCAAATCCCCCAGCAGACACGGACGCCGACCGGTCCTAAGCCGAGGAGCTTTGCCCTCGCTGACCGACTCCTGCGCCCCTAAGTCTGGGGAGAATCCCCCCAAGACCGGTCCTAAACCGAGGAGCTTAGCCCTCGCCGACCGACACCAGCGCTCATAAGTCTGGGGGCAATTCCCCCAGCAGACACGGACGCCGACCGGTCCTAAGCCGAGGAGCTTTGCCCTCGCTGACCGACTCCTGCGCCCCTAAGTCTGGGGAGAATCCCCCCAGCCAACGCCAGCTTCGTCCATTCCTAAGCCAAGAACAAGGCGACAACGCAAAGTACACAAGAAGTCCAAGTAAGTCGATTTCGTTTATAATAGCTAACCAGAATACAAAAATGCGTCTTATTTACAGGGGAGCAAGGCGAAGGAAACACCCTACAAACAATCTACTCGCGACGAATGACAGAGTTCTTCGCCTACATAAGCTAGATCGACACCGACAGAGCAAAATTGGTTGACAAAAGACCCGAAGTAGGTAGCCCAAGCTAGCAGCCATGCAACCAGCAATTATCGGCCATGGAGCCGATAACGAAGCCGAAGGAGATAGCGGGGGCCAGGGATCCATTTCAAGTAGACTGGCCCAAAGCGAAGCGAATGCTTAAAATTTTGAGGATAAGGTCGGGAGGGACGGCTTAGGGAGATCGAGCTCGGGAGGACACATCCTCGGGCACTTCGCCCTGCTCGGAGCGAGGGGGATCGACCGGCGGTGGGGCTTGCCGAACACTCTCCGCACATTCCCGGAAAGAAGACTGGACGACTTCGACGATCCGAGGGGCGATGAGGTCTTCATACTTACCGATAGCCCCCCTGAGAACCTCGAAGATCCTCTTCCCCAGGGTCTTGACGACGCCCTTCTCCACCTCCTCTGCAAGCCGCACCACCTAGCGCCGATCTGACAGTTCCCTCTGAAGCTCCTCCCTCTCCAGGCGGAACGACTCCGCCGCTTCCTCAGCCGACTGATGAGCATCCTCCAGCTTTCCCTGGAGGTCACCCACTCGTCCCTCCAACTCGGCCACGCGGAGGTTGAGACGCCGAGACTCCATCCGGGCCTCCGTCATAGCCACCTCAGCCGCCCCGGCCCGCTCCTGAGCCCTCATAGAGGACTCCTCCAGCTCCCTCAAGCGGACGGCTCGACACTGCAACTCCACAGCGAGCGCTGAACCCTGAAAAGACGAGACATGGGCTAAGAAGAGAATAAAGAGAAAGAGAGGATAGCAAGATAACCGAACCTGTTGAAGGATCCAGACCAAGGAATCCGACATCTTGTCGGCCGGGATCTTCTTGAGGAGGCTGCGGTCCCGGGGAGGGACGGAGACCTCGGCAACCTGCTGGGCCAGGGCTCAGTCAACAAACATCGAACTCCCAGGGACGACGATCGAAGCCAAGTCGCTCGCCAACAAGGCCCCGACCCCTGGTGATACGGGTGAAGACGCTGCGAGGGGGGTGGCTGGCAAAGCTATCGAAGGATCCCCGGCGGACGCCACGGGAAGCGCGGAACCTGTCGGACCGGAGGGATCCACGTCCTCCTTCCTCTTCTTTCCACCGTGGGGCTCCGAAGGCGCCGGAGGGGAACGCTTCCGCCTCGCACCATCCTCACCCCCCGGAAGGGGATCGCCAGAAGAAGAGGCGAGAGGCGCGGCCACCACCTTACCCACGGAAGGCTCAGCTCGGCGCACTTCCTCCTCAACGGTCCTCCGAGGCGCCCTTCCAGAGGTACTACCTCGGCTCCGAGCGGCTCCACGACGGATCAGCTCATCGACGTCACGGACGAATTCGCGGCCAGCCATCCCTGCAAAGGAGACCGAAATCAGGATGAGTCATAGGGCGATCCGGGGATGAAAAAGCGACCTACCCGGAGACCACAAGACGGCCTTCAGGAGTAGGTCGTCCAACAAAGACCAGATGGACTTCGTTTCCAAAGGAAGAGCCAACAGAAGCGCATCGGCTGCCCGGTCGGCGTCTGAGAGAACTAACGACGGGCGAGGATGGACAGAACTGCCCCAGCTTGTTAGAATCTGGGCCTCACCCAAGAAGACCACAAAAACATAATCCGAGTTCTAATCCCCTGACCAGCGGGGTAACCCGATCAGGCATTCCCTCCTCGAACGAGCTCGGAGTAGCAGCCATGACCCTGGACCGACCGTCTGGACCTGGTAAAAGTGGAAGAGAAGGGGGAGAGTCGGCTCCAGACCACGGGAACAGCAGAGCGTTACGAAGCCCGTCAGTACCGCGATCGAACACGGGGTGAACTGACACAGGGACACTGTGAAATGTTCCATGACCTGGATGAAGAAGGGATGGAGCGGGAAGCGAAGACCCAGGCGGAACATCTCGACGTAGACGCCGACCTCATTGCTCCTCGAAAGGCAAATCCGCTCGTCGACAAATGGAACCCGAACCTCGTATGGGAAGCAGAGATATCTCTCCCGGATCTCCGTGGCCACTGAAGGAGGGGTCCTCGACGGCGTACAGAGGACAACCGAGGGCACATTAAGCCGTACGGCAGCCGACGCCACGTCATCACGGGCGTAGTCTGGAAAAAGTTTCTCCTTCCCCTTATCCTGAAGAGAACGACTCCCGGCGGGGGAACCTGATCCCCCTAGCCGGGGCTCACCCCGCCTAGACTCCGAAGGATCCCTTGCCCTTTGACCAGAACCGCCTATCCTAAGGGCAGCCATGAGATGAAAGCGAGAGAGGAATTACCTTTTTTCGACTGGTCTGGAGAAGGCAAGGAAGCGAAGGCGACGGGAAACTCCGAGTTGTGGAAAGCTTTGAATACCGGGAGAAGCAAAAGAGAAGTGGAGATCAACGCGGCTGAGGATTTTATATACCGGGCGCAGGGGTGAATTCGAAGCGGCTGACAAGAACGCGCGGCAGGCTTCGAAGAACTGGCGGCGTTTCGAAACCGGCGCCAGGGGAAGTCCAATCGATCCGCCTCATCATGACCTACATTTATGACCACGCCTCGGTTGAAGCGCCACTCGGAACCCCAGGAGGCGAAGCGGTTATACCAAGCTAGCCGAGGCCGATCGATCCCACCGATGGCGGCACCCGAACCCCTAAGCTTCTCAACTGAAGACGGCCCCGCGAACGGAGGGGGTAAGTTTGCAGCCACACGTGGCGGCATCAGAGGACCGACGGCGCTTCGGAGCCCGCGCCTTAAAAATATCGAACGGGCCCACCCATGATGACGACTAATAAATGAGTCGGCATCGACTGACGAGCTTGTCAAAATCGGCAGAGGTCACATCGGCCGAGCCGAACAGGCCGAAGCCAATCAACTTGACCGATGGGGGCAATTGTTACGCCTATTTGACCGAGACCCCAAAAGACACGAGCCCAGGAGCCCGACTACTGGTCGAAGGCCCACCTGCAACCTCAAGCCCATTCAACAAAGGCCCTGTAAGGGATCTTCTCGAATGTTGATCCGACCCGGCCCCGATAACCCGCTGGACACTCACCCACTCCTGCGAAAACCGTTCCCCGGAACGCGCGACCACTAAATGGCGGTAATGGGGAGGTGCTGGAATGGCGAAGAGAGCGGCGGCGAGGGGGCGGATTGATGGGGCACGATCGAGGGCGGGTGTGGGACGTGGGCCAGAGGCAATCACGCAGGGAGCTCTACAAAAGGGCTCGGAGGACGACGAAGAAGCGGACCGCATCTCAGGTAACAAAACCTAAGGTACTCCATCAACGACCTCGTTCCCCCAATTCATCTCCTTCCTCCCCCGCTCGCGCCGAGAGACGCCGTTACGATCTCCTCACGAGTCGAACTGTCTCCGCCGGGCCTCCTTTCTCAGATCACTATCTGACTTAGGCATCGGAGGGGATTTGGCCGGAACCAAGGTCCGGCCCCCTGACGAGCGTTCTCGTCTACGCAGGTGGACAGCTGATCAACGGGCCGAGGCTACCCCTCGCCCCTCTCCGACCACTCGACCGACTGGATAGTGAGGCTTCCCATCACCGTCAACCTGCCGAGGCTGAGCACGCCCTACCGAGGCCGAGCGTCTTAGTCAGGTCCGAGATTCCCCCTCGCCTCCCGTCGGCCGTGCATCTACCCGGGCGACTGAGGCTACCCCTCGTCCCCCTTTCAGCCGAGGCTGAGCACGTCTATCCGAGGCCGAGCGTCTCAACCAGGGCCGAGGCTTCCCCTCGCCCCTTCTGCACCAATTCGAAGCCCCCCAAGGGACCCAAAGCGGGCCCCTTGACCACGTTGACCGGGTTCTCCACGGTCAACGCTTTGTAGTGAGAAAACACTCTGAAACAACAGCAAAACCCATTATGAGGACTGGGGAGAACCTTTTACAGTTGAATAATCAAGATCCAAATCGTTGTTTATGGAAAAGAACTGAACTTCATGATTCCAAATGCATAAAATTCGTGTCTTCGCATGGAAATTAAAGCATCGTATCTGAAAAATTCAATATAATTCCACAATCTCTTAGCTTCGATATGGCCTAAAGTTCAGATGTAAGCTAAAGTTCAGGTGTATAAGCTAAATGTCTACAAAATGAAAGCTAAATATGTAAGCTAAGTAAAAATAAAAAACAAACACCTAAAGTTCAGATGTAAGCTAAATTTGTACTAACCTTCGATGTGGTCTCACCCGACCCGTCACCGTCCTGTGGAATTAGACGAATCATTAACAAAAAAATACTAAAGAAGAGATGCCCAACAAAGATCTAAAACATGCACTTAAAATGGTTACCTCAACACAGAGATTATGATTTATCAAGTCCTACTATTGAACATCAATCGAACAGAATATATGGAAAGAATTTAAACGCAATGAACCTGATGCATTATTTTTTAATTAGTCAGGAAAAACGGCCTTGCATGTATCATCAACATTGAAAGATGGCACTAACAAAGTCAATGACCTTTTTGGGGTTGGGGAAAGATGGCACTAACAGAGGCAATGCTTTTGGCTTTATAGTCGTTTAATTTAGTAAATTATAAATTCAATGTGCTATCAAATTCAAATGAGAGCACTCCCAAAGAATTGTCAAATGGGATTCAAATCATTTCCCTCCAAATACCATTCAAACCATTCCCTCCAAATTACACATAATGTCTCCCTAATTTTCCAACACAAATATTCATCATAACACTTGTCATTTTCAGATTTTGTCATAGTCATCTTTATCCTAGTAGGACAAATGCAAAAACATCCCACATTTGTATAATGGCAGTATTTTTGTATATGTGAGGAATTTGTATATGATATGATTTTGTATATGACAGGAATTTTGAATATGGCATATTCAGTGTATATGACATGATGTACACAAATAGTGACACACAAATTATATATCCCGCCATTTACACACACAAACACCAGATATGGAACATGCCTGAAAAAATCATGAGAGGATTTTGATGTTAAAAATGCAACTGTTAATGAGAAATGTGCATGTTAACTACAGAAAAAAATCATGATAGAATTTGTTTGTGTGTAAATGTCAGGGCTGAATTAGTGATGTGTGTGTAAATGGCAGGATTCGTGTGTGTGTGTGTGTGTGTGTGTGTGTGTGTGTGTGTGTGTGTGTGTGTGTAAATGACAGGATTTGTGTAAATGGCACCATTTTACACACACACATTTTACACACACACACACACACAATCCTGGCTGAAAAAATCATGTTAAAAATGTGCATAATAATGAGAAAACCATGGCAGGATTTATGTGTATGTAAATGGCAGGGCTGAATTAGTGACACACACAAATGGCAGGAATTTTCATACTAAAAAGGTATATGTGATCATCTACCTATTTTTGCTGATTATTTGATAAAGGATTTGCTGATTTAGTAACCGTAGTTGGATAAATAGGTGTGGGTGTTGTTTTAGTTGTTTCATCCTCTTTTGTTCATCTCAAGAGTTTTTCCATTCATATAATACTTGGACTGAAATTACAGAAAGGGAAGCAATTTTCATAAAATTATCAAGGTTGCACAATGGTACACATTTATACTATTTAATTGTTTTACCCCTGGTTCTGAGAATCTCATGCAAACATCTTAAACTCATATCGAGATTTTCTTGGCTTTATTGTGGAAAATAGGATTACTACAATACAATAGAGATTAGGAAAGAATTCTTTCAATCAGAAGTTCCATTGTCTTACCTTGATCTCATTTGCATTATCCCAAAGGTGCTGAAGCGACTACCAAAGTGGCGAACCCCTCCTCGCTTTGGTCGAGCCTTAACTGAATATCAGAAGGAAAGGATTTGATGTCAGATATGTCCCTACTTTTTCTTTTGTCTTTTTTTCTGGTGATCATACTGAGGTGAGTTGTGCTTACTCTACTTTTTAGGCCAGAGCAACTCACATATGTGGATTTATTTACAAACTACAGAAACCTTTCGATGAACAGGCAAGCATAACTGCTTCCCTTTGTACCAACAAATGCAATATTTCTCATTACATGTGTGCATATTTTTGCAGCCAGATACATATGCTTGTTCACAATGCCCAGCACCAAAGAAGAGATTTGTATGATATGATATAAGCACAGGGAAAGCTATCGGTGGTGGCTTGCCAGGCTACTCCATGTATAAATTCTATGGAGGTTGGTGTCCAATATCAGTTGAAACATGCAGATGATAATACATAGATATGTGGTTATGCCAGTAACTAAGGTGATGCTTGCAAGTAAGACTTTTGTTCAACTCATGAAGAAGTAAATGGTGGAAAAATGCGTCACAGAAAGCAGAAACATGCACTACAAAATGGACTGTATAATATCAACCCAATCCCAACTTGACCATTAAGATAGAGCCCTTTATAATATCATTGCAATCAACCTCCCGACTATTTAATTGCAATACAATACCTAGGATCATTAAACCCCATAAATCATGGATGTAGGTTCATATACATTAACAGATAAGCCCGTCCCAAAAAACAAATCCTATAACTTAACCACTGAAAAACATAAGTATAAGCAACAATCCAACCCCAATGAGAGAAGCCTTAAAACCATTTTCCCCTAAAAAGGATGATTTCATGATGAATAATCGAAAATAAACCACTAAAACCTGAACTTTAAGCAATGATTCCCCAAATAAATCTGCATGTATATCTGTACAAATCCGGTTCTATACAACAAATCCGGTTCCTTTTAAGGGAGCGTAAACAACACGATGCTAGAAAGAATGGACCGATACAAACTTTTAGCTCTCATAACCTTAGTTCAAGTTAATTAACAGCCTTTGCATATGAGAACATGAAACCATATGTAAACTTGTAATTTGTATATGTAACTATAGGTGAACTTGTAATTAACAGCCTTAGTTAATTTATTATATCCTACTGAATTTGAAATTGCAAATTAGTGATGAAACTCCAAATCTTCGATTATCCATATAAATTATTTTCGTAAGTTAACCCAAAAGTTGAAAATTTGCACATTGGATAAGCAATCACATCCTTTCTAGAGGATCAATTCTAGAGAACCTTGAGATCTTCGAGTGAATCAATTCTTTTCAGGGACCAAAAGCAAGTGCCGACCAGCGAGACACGGTGTAAATGACGATGGATTCCTTCGAATAAGCTTCAACCCGTGCCTCCCCAGCTCAATCTTCCTTAACAATTAATTAAAATAATGATCATAAATTAATATAAATTAAAAAAAATTATTGCATTAGAGAAGAGAAGAAGAGGTGGAGATTTTTGTACTAAATGTGAACTGTGCGATCAAACTCCAAATCTTTCATTAATATGAAATTGTAAATTAGTGATCAAACTCCATATATTTCATGATCCATATAAATTATTTTCTTAATTTAACCCTAAAGTTGAAAATTTGTACATTGGATAAGCAATTGCAAGTAAACTTTGCACCTTTTTAGAGAACATTGAGATCTCCAAGTGATTCAATTCTTTATCGAGGCCCAAAAGCAAGTTTCGGCCATCAAGACACAAAGTTGCTTGTGTTACATAATCTGATTACACATGGCAAGTTTCATAATAAGTTACCTTGCAAACAAATGGCAATACACGCTCATGTGGGAGAAATTTTAGCCATATGTCTCTAGCCTCATTATCTGGAGCAAGTCCAGCCTTCTCATCTCCACCAAAATAGGTGGCATAGATCCTGTCTGCAGGTAGTTTATACACCTGTAAAAAGTTGAGCACCGCTAAGATCATCAGGACGTGTTAATCGATCAATAGACAATATATTGGAATAAACACTTCCGAAAATTGAAAAAAAAATGAGCACAGAAAAGATCAACAAAAACAGTAAATCAATCAGTTAAAAATAGTAGTTGAAACATTTTCATAAAAAGTAGTCAAATTTCACCTCTATAAATACAACCCATATTTTTAATCAAACTTCGATTTCACCTCAATTTCATCACAAGAAACACAATTTTTCAACTTGAAATGCATCTAAACAACAAAAAATTACAACCAAAAAAATCTTTTAGATCTGCAAAAATTTACATTATCTAGAACTTGATGTCGAGATGCCACTTTGCAAACGAATGAGATATCCAATCCCAGAAATGCATTATAAAACTTCCAAAAACGCAAATTGCATTTGAATATTGAAAAAATGGGATTAACCAGAAACAAAGAAGACCACATAAGGTCAAAAGTTTATCAACCAACCCAAGAACTAACAACAACAACAACAACAACAACAATAACCACTTACCACAGTGAGCAACAGTTTCCCAGCATCTCAATTTAGGAAAAAATAAAACTTCAATGCTAATTAACACTGATAATTTGAAAAATTAAGAGAACTTTGCATACCTCATTCCATCAGCAAGAACTCAAAAGATCCCACCCCGACCAAAAGTGCTGCACTCATTTGCAAATCATGTTCTAGAAAAAGGCTGGAAGTAAATCTATGGGTTAGTTTTGGTTATTACCCAAAAAGCACAATACAGAAGAAAGCATCATCCAGCAATACCTTTGGATGGCATCCGATCAAGATCCGGCTTTGAATAGCCTCTCTGATCATGGATCACCCTTCAGATGTCCTTGTCGAGCCAGGATTCGGGATCATCCATCATGCTAGGGCTCAGTCTCTCTGACCATAGCCTCTGCCTTGCTAATCACTCCCATCCCGAGCACCCCGGCGTTCCTCCTCAGGCTCTCCACCGTGATCTTCCCCCTCTCTTTGAATGGTCGTAAGGATGAAGGCAGAGAAATGAGTCCCCCCCCCCCAATTTCGAGCTCCCCCCGTAAGGATGAAGGCAGAGAAATGAGTTCCCCCCCAATTTTCGAGCTCCCCCCAATTTTACCGAGCTTTGTGCGTTCTCTGCTCCCGCCCAATGCGTCTGGGAAAGCGTGCGCAGTTCAAAATTTTTCTCTCACTGTTGATGACTGGGATAAACAAACTTATGACTGGACTGATGACTGGGACAAAATTCAAAAAAGTCCTCTTTTATAGAATATATATATATATATATATATATATATATATATATATGATACCATATTTTACATGTATCCTTCTTTCACCTATTTAATTATTTAGAGCAATATTTTTGTCCCACCCAACCAGCTATCTCCTTATCCTCGCCTTATCCGAAATCGTTCTTTCCGATCTTGTTTCGTTACGCTTTTGGTTTCGGTTTCCTTTTTTTTGTTTAGACATTAGAGCTTGTCGTTGCCAGTGTCAACTCTAGTTTAGTAGTGGGCCCAATAGTTTTGTGATGTCGTCGTGGTGCATGTATATAGGCAGAGTGTGTGGACCTGTATGAGTGTGCTACCCTTAGGATGTTAAGGATCGTCTCTTGTGACATGTATGTATATTCGGTGTTAGTCGTGATATATGTATGAAGTTGTATGAATGATGGTATTTATTATATGCGTGGATAGCTATACCACTTTAGGGATATCTGCGTATATTAAGATTTAGTGTTGGAATATCTACTAGTGAAGTATGTGGTTTGAAGATACTTGTAAATGCTTGAAATAATATACTAGTAAGTCATGTGCATGTTAAGTGTAATGATAACGGGTGTGCTTATAGTTAAGTGTGTAGGCCTATTATATGATCTATATGTTAGTACGTATGAGCGTGTGCTCGTACGTACATATGTATGTGCTTAGCCTTGAGTAGATATGTGCTTACTATATGAATATGTGTGATATACGTACAGTAATAGGGTTATAATTTTGTTTGGTATTGCTTGCCTTACGGGATGTTGTGCGTGTGCATGTATACCATGAGGTATATACGATTCTTATATGTCTTAACTATGTATGGATAAGTATATGTATTAGTATACTAATTATATGTAAATTGCTACATTGTGTAAATATATTATAGGCATGTGGCTATACGATGCATGCATATAAGGAATAGTGTATTTGAATATATACATGTGCTGATGTTTGTAATATTACTATGGTATGTATGTGGTTACGTTGGTATATGTATATATATATTGGAGTGGTGTTGGTATATGTAGAAATATCGTGTTATGTATATAGAGCATTCTGATATGGGTTTTATGTCTCACTCAAGCTTGAGTTGGTAAACTCTAAGTACATTGTTATGGTTTGCGTGTTGGACTATGAATATAGTAATGGATGATGTATGTATATTGATAGGATTAGTTGTGCCTAGTTGTTCTATGCACATGATTGTGGGTGGCTATACCATTACATAGTTATAGGTGTTGGTCCTGTAGTATAGTTATTTACTAAGATTTTACAGGTTGAATGTATATCTGTTAGCTAAACTAGGTGTGTAGAATGTGCTAAGTATATAGTGGTATGAGTGGTATGTATGAATGGTATATTAGCGTGTGTAGGTGTGCACCATGCACTGGTAAGTATGTGCTTAACTATCGGTGCTTGCGAGTATGGTATGTGTGTCACGTCTTGAATATAGTTATAGGATTGTATGTGATGTGTATATAAGATGAAGTATCTGCGTGTATTTGAATACCTATATATTGGCGTATTATAGTAGTGAGAGATGTATATTAGATATAGCTTACATGATTTAATATTGTATGGTGTGACCACATGCGTTGATATGTTGGTATTAAATGTACACTAGGAGATATTAGGGAGTAGTATATCCGTGTTGTTTTGTGCATAGTTAATTATCTATATGTGAAGAATTACGATCGTGTTTGCTAGTATGAAACTATTTTTATATAAGTATGTGTAACTTGGTTATGAGATATTGAGTGAGAGTTATAAAAGGGTGTACGTGACTATATGAATGATTGAAGTACGTGTATGAATTTGACTGTCTATGATAGATATAAGTATAGAATGTGTATATATATGTATACATGTTGTAGTGCTAATGTTTGACTATCTAGTGCATATATAAGCACTTATAGTAACTATACCTGGTTTGAATTATAGCGTGATGTGATTGGGGTGGTTACTAGAGTGGCTAGTTATATTTATAGTTAGAAAGTCCGAGGAAGGACTTTATTCTAAGGTGGGTAGAATGTAACGGCCGCTTTCCGACCGTTCGTATTTTGCGCGTACTTTTCCTCTTTTATACGCGTATTTTTTTCTTCGTCCTTTCTTCTATCCGGTATACGCGATATTATATGTCGTTGTGACTGTATGGAAGAATAGTTATTTTTGGGATTTTTCAGTAAACGTCATTTCACGGGTCGTTCTCCCACAAATCAGCTTTAATTGAAGGGACGTTATGACTTTAGAATTTGACGCCGGACCTTTTTATTTTTATTTCGTTTTTTGTGAACCTAGCATACGATCGATCACCGTACCCTCGAGCCTCTCGTTGTCACGGTCGTCCTGATATTGTTTTCATAATTTTCGGACACCATTAACCCAGCCTAACCCACTAATTAAAATCAAAGCCCGTTTAGCCCTAATCAAATTTTGAAATTCAAATGTTAATCAAATCTTTTGGATCCTCATACGTATCACATGAGATTTCATATGACTATCCTCACCTAACTTTTCCCCTCTTTGCACACCCCCTCTCTCACACCCTCTCTCCTAGTCACCCCAAACTACACCCCATTTTATACACATTTTAGCACTTTCTCATTCATAAAACAAACCCACCCGCAATACCCTAGGGCACGCAAACAACCCAACGCATCCACCTCTTCCGTACATTTCTTCCTCTCCCTCGCTACCGGCAAAGCCTCCGGCCACCCCCACCTAACTCCGGCAACTCCCTCCCTCTTCCCTCTCTTCCCTCTCTCCATCTCCTCTCTTTCTCTCCCTAAAGTTGCACAAGCCCAGATCTACCCAGGCCGCCAGAAAAGCCATGCCCACTGCCTGTCCGGCCACCGCCGGTGGTCACCCGCTGCCACCAACTTCCCCTCGACCTCCCTACCTACTGCAAGGGTCCTTTGCTCCCTCAGGCCGCCACATCTCCGTGGCGATCCAAAACAGCGACCCGACAAGCCAAAATTGTCCATTTCACCTTCTCACGGCCGGCAGCCGCTGCGCGTAGCCACCGGCAGCCACCCACCAGGCCGGGCAACCCCCTTTGACCACCACTAATCCCCAGCAGCCCCCTTGCTCCCAGGAATCCACGCACATCGCAGATCTCGCGTGTTTATCCCGACGTCGTAGCCTCCACCGTATATATTCGTTGCACAATCTGCAACCAGAGAGATCTCGATGCTTACTCATCGTTCTCGCCTTCACCTCGCTATGCTACCTACGGTTGAGACATCGTTAACAACGCAGATCTATCGCCGACCAGACCTGACGTCTGATCTATGTTCAAACGCCGAAAAGGTTAGTCCCCTAACTCGTAGTAAGAACCCAAATCGTAGCGAACCAAACCTTAATCTAAAAATCGCCAACTTAACTAAAGTTTACTTTACACACTTTAAAACGATGTTCAACTCTAGAAATCAACGAATGGACTTGATTATCTGTGCACATAGGATAGTCGTCGATTAGGCGTAACGAATCAAAAATCATGACTTCGAACTATTAGGGTAGCCCCGTTGAACTTAGAAACTTACCATAATAGGATTGATGAAAAACACATTCTGACACTGCCGTTGGCTTGTTTCAGACGAACCATCGCTGACGCACCGCTTCGACGAGACAATCCAGACTGACGACTCACTCGTCACCGCAGGCAAGTGTGTTCACTTGTGCAGTTTTGGCCACGTTTAGGCCATTGTCTTCTTTAAACTGTAATAAGTAATAACAAGAGAACCAGATGTGAAATGATAGTGTTTGGGACACCCCATGATAGCCTGGACTTGACGACGAAGTCCAGGCACAACAACAACTGACACTCTAGGTTCTATCTGTGTGTGCGTGCTTGTGGACCCCCCTAGAATGAAAAACTCCTTACAACTTGTCATGTCATGAAATGTTTTACAAAAAGCCTACGGGCGTTTCAGATGCTCTCCAAGCGAGAGTGATATCTGTGTTACAAAAAGCCTACGGGCGTTTCAGATGCTCTCCAAGCGAGAGTGATCTCTGTGTTACAAAAATCCTACGGGCATTTCAGATACTCTCCAAGCGAGAGTGATCTCTGTGTTACAAAAAGCCTTCGGGCGTTTCAGATGCTCTCCAAGCTAGAGAGTGATCTCTGTTATAGTTTCACCTACAGAATGTTCGTCGCTCACCAAGGGAGTGAGAGATACGCTACAAACCGTGGGGATAGAGGCACTCGTCTAGCTAGAGTGAGTGGTCCTATATTGTCTTGTCTTGAGCACTCGGTTTGGGGTAGGGTTGAGCGGTCGCACAGGGAGAGGGTCTGGCCGCCCTCAAACCGTAAGGCGTGAACCCTTTGTGACACACACGGTACTTCTTGTCTTGTCTTGTCTTGTCTAGTCTTATAGCTAGTAGCATACGCTACGGCTATTGCCTGTCACGTTTACTTTTTAGCTTTGTCTTTACTTTCTTACACATATACATATCTTTCATGCTGCTGTATCATCTTCATGTAAACAACCATTAAAATGTCTATCTTAAATTGTTATACACCTTGTAGTAGAGTCTTCTCGCATTTACTTGCAGACTTCGCCTGATGTACAACCACTTTCTCTTGGTGTTTGAACGTCAGGTACCGAGACAGGGTTAGTAGACCAGGAGCCAGTACCGGAGGGCTTGGTGCATGAGTACGTTACTGATCAGGAGTACGACCCGAGTAAGGACCAGTCTTAGGGGTTCCTCAGTTGATGACCTTGGAGTTTTCGTTGTTCGTGGTTTGAGTGTGTAGCACTCTTTACTTTCTGTTTTAGGTTGGGTGCATAGCACCATTAGTTTCCTCTTCTGCAGTTGTAGCCGTGTTGGGCTTCTTTTTAGACTCTTGTACTTCTGGATATCTTTGTGGAATAAAATGAATGCATCATTCTTTCTGTACTTTCTGTTGTTTCGAAGTTTATATATGCAAGGACCTGTTTCTATTTATGGTGTTCCTCACAGACGCTTATTGGGTCCGAGCCTCACAGCTCCGGCCCATGCAGACCTTAGTCACGTTTCGCTTCGACCATTTTGGGAAGCGATGCATGACAATTGCCATGATTAATCGCTAGTAGTTCAGCCGTTCTAGGGAATGTGGATGAACCCTATGGATCTGCTTTTACAATTGTGATGAATGAATTAACTTGTTGCTAGGATTGATATATGGTTGGGGTGTGATTGATTTACTACGAGTTGATAAGAATTTCCATCAATTGGGTTTGCAAGAGATTGGATTTCAATAGATGGGAAGGCCTAGATATTCGATTTAGTCTTATAATCGAGATTCTCTAGACTTGGTTTACAAGAGATTGGACCAAAGCTAGGATTTTTACTATAAATCTATACGCATATTCGTTTGCAAGAGATTGGACAAATACGAAATATCATAACCTTGATCGTAACTCGATTTTGCACAAGAGTGGGCTCGAGGAGCGATTGGACGATGATGTCGATCTTCATGCTAGCGGCTTAGGTTAGGGTTTGCACGAGAGTGGACCCTAATCTAGGTTGCTATAGACCGGCAATAGCGAGAGAGCGTGAGCTTGGTTCTATATTCAGTTACGACTAGTTCACCCTAATTCTAGCCTTGCAACATTGAGATTTACGATTCACGAAGATAAATAACGATCCGTAGTGGGGATTCCCTGGCCCTAGACGGTTTTATTATCTAGAATCCAAATTGTTAATTAAATGACTATGACATTACTCTCCAAACCATTTATTTCTACCACCAATAGCAAGGTGATTAAAACAGAGTACCGTCATTTGTCCTCCATGTGTTCGATACCCGCTCGCCACTACTCCGTGCGCTTGCGGTAAGACTACAGTCGTTTTCCGGGTGTATATCCGGGCGCAATCAGTAAGACATATACTCAAACAGAACAAGTCGGGAAGATTCTTCGTGCCTTGACGTCAGAATGGGAGAAGAAGACTACAGCCATAGAGGAAGCCAATGACTTATTAACTCTCACTGTCGAAAGTCTCATTGGTAACTTGATGGCCTATGAAGTTCAACTTCAAGATCGCAAGGAACAATCTAACTCAAAGAAGAAAGTGCTTGCCTATAACTCATCATCAGACATCGATGATTCAGACATGGATGATGAAGATGTTGCATTAATTACTAGAAACTTCAAAAAGTTTCTACATAGAAGTAAGTTTAATAATTTGAAATCTAAGAATACTTATACTTCTCTATGTTTTCAGTGTAATAGGCCTGGACATATGAAAAAGGATTGTCCACTTCTTAAACAAAATGAGAAAACATCTAATAATTCCAGAAAGGATAAGAAATTTGATAAGAAGAAGAAGACACTTGCAGCCACTTGGGATTCTTCTTCTTTTGAAGAAGAAGAAGAAACCAACGAATATACAAATGAAGAAAATTCGCACATGTGCTTTATGGCACAAAATGACAATGAGGTAAGTAGTTTAGATAATGAAGAACTACTAGAATCATTTAATGACTTGTATGTTAGATTTAAGAAGTTAAATTCTCAACATAAGGCTTAGTTCTTTCACATCAAGAACTAACTTCTTCATCATTATTATTAGATAATATCATAAGGGAGAAGGAATCTCTATCTTTTCAAAATGATAAATTACTTCATGAAAATGAGATTCTTAGATATGAGAATCGCACTATGATGTCTCGTATTTCTATGTTAGATAAAGATATTTCTTCATTAAAATTGAAATATGATGTCTTCTAATATTAATAAGTCCAATTAAGCAAAGAATAATCTTGATAAAATAATTAAAGTACAATATCATGCTAATCATCGAAAAGGATTAGGATGTAAGAATTCTTCCAAATCCAAAAGTTTTGGTAATAATATTAATTTGGAAAAGAAGAAGCTTGTATTCGTTAATTCAATGAAAATTGACTCTTCCATTATTTTGAAAACGAAAGTTATTCCAATTTCAAAGAAGACTAATTTTACTACATCTTTTAAGAGATCCATTATGCATACTATTTGGGTTTCTAAAGATGTTTGCTTACATGATAAGGATTTATATGTTTCTAACTTTTTGAAAAATGTTATTCTTTCTTCAAATTATTTGAAGAAACCAAACTCTACTTGGGTTTGGTTTCCTAAAGACTAATCCAAAGGACCCATATAAAAGGGTACCAATATTTATTATTTATCTTTCAGGTACCCATAAAAGAAAGATGTATACTAGATAATGGATGTTCCAAACACATAACTAGGAACATCAAACTTCCATCAACCGTTAAATTCAAAGATGGGCACTGTTACTTTTGGTGATAACAACAAAAGTAAAGTAATTGGTATTGTAACCGTTGGTGATCCAACTAAGACAATCATCAAAAACATGCTCCTCGTTGACAGTTTGAAACATAATCTCTTATCTATCTCTTAACTTTGTGATAAATATTTTAAAATTGTTTTTGAAAAGAATTCATGCATTATATATGATATTAATATCTCTAATATATTATTTCAAGGTAATCGTAAGAATAATATGTAATATTATGCATGAAAATAGTTTTAAATAATCATTGTTTATTAGCATCTACTGAAAATACACTTTTGTGGCACAAACGTTTTGGACACACTAACTATACACATTTGTCACGCATTTCTAAACACAAGTTAGTTTCAGGAATGACTAATATATCTTTTAGTCATACACAATTTTGTGATGAATGTCAATAAGGTAAGATGCATAAATCTTCTTTTAAATCAAAAGATGTTATTTCTACAAAAAGACCACTTGAACTTTTACATTTAGATTTGTTTGTTCCTTCTAGAATAGCCTCTTTAAATGAAAGTAGATATGCATTTATAATTGTGGATGATTATTCAAAATATACTTGGGTATTATTTTTGAAACATAAAAATGATGCATTTAAAGAATTTACAATATTTTGTAAAAGAATTTAAAAGTTAAAATCTTCTTCCATTATTACTAATCGTAGTGATCATGATGGAGAATTTGAAAATGAATTATTTACAAAATTTTGTGATAAACATGGCATAACACATAACTTTTCTTTTACTAGAGCCGCACCACAAAATGGTGTAGTTGAAAGGAAAAATAGAACATTACAAGAATATGCTAGAACAATGTTATGTGATTGTCTTTTAACAAAAATTTTTGGGCAGAAGTTGTTGCTACTACATGTTATGTGTTAAATAGGATTTTGATAAGACCACAACTTAATAAAACATGTTTTGAATTATTTTATGATCGCATACCGCATGCAACGTATTTTAAAGTATTTGGTTATAAATGTTTATTCTAAATACTAAGAATACATTAGAAAGCTTGATTCTAAATCTGATGAAGGTATATTTGTAAGTTATTCTACACGTAGTAAAGCCTAAAGGATTTATAATAAGAGAACTTTATGTATTGAAGAATCTCTTCATATAAGTTTTGATGAAAATTATACTCCTATCACATCTATTGATGAAGATGATTCAATACCCATCATTAGTTCTTTTAAAAACACTAAGTTAAACAACAGTGATGATAATAATGATTCTACTAATTCCATTCCTGAAACAATTTCTGAAAATACAGATCTTCCTAAAGCATTTGTTGAAGTTCCTAACCATCCACATGATTTAGTTATTGGAAATATATCTGATAGAGTTAAAACTAGATCACAAATTGAACAAATGACTAATTGTTCATTTATATCCTCCATCGAACCAAAGAATATTAATGAAGCATGTAAAGATAGTTCATGGATTATAACAATACAGGAAGAACTTAATCAATTCAAAAGGAATGATGTATGTGAACTAGTACCAAGACCTTCTGATCATCCTGTTATAGGAAATAAGTGTGTATTTAAGAATAAGTTAGATGAATTTTGTCAAGTAGTTAGAAATAAGGCTAAATTAGTTGTCCAAGGATATAATTAAGAAGAAGGAATAGATTATGATGAGACATATGCTCCAGTTGCAAGATTAGAATCTATTAAAATGTTGCTATCATATGCATGTTTTAAGGATTTTAAGTTATATCAAATGGATGTTAAGAGCACAGTTTTAAATGGTATAATAAAGGAAGAATTCTGTGTAGAACAACCACCTGGATTTCAACATGAAAGTTTAGAAAATCAGGTTTTCAAATTAAAGAAAGCATTATATGGATTAAAACAAGAACCACGTGCTTGGTATGAAAGATGAAAGAACTTTCTATTGAAATCAGGATATTCTATTGGAAAGATAGATTCTACTTTATTTACGAAGCATATAGATTCTAATGTATTAATTATTCAAATATATATGGATGATATAATTTTTGGTTCTACTAATGGTTCTCTTTGTCAAGAATTTTCTAAGGAAATACAGAATGAATTTGAGATGAGTCACATGGGTGAATTGACCTACTTCCTTGGACTCCAAATCAAACAAATAAAGGAAGATATATTTATACATCAAAGTAAATATACAAAGGAACTCATCAAAAGATTTGAATTAGAGAATTCTGCAGAGAAACGTACTCCAATGGGTATGTCATTACCTCTTGACAAGGATTTAAATGGTAAGAGTAATGATCAAAGACTATATCGAGGTATGATCGGATCTTTACTATATCTTACTGCAAGTAGACCAGATATTATGTTTTCTATTTGTATATGCGCTAGATATCAATCTGATCCTAAGATATCACATTTGATTGCTGTCAAAACATAATTAGGAATATCAAACATACATCTGATTTTGGTTTATTTTATCTAAAATTAAATTCATTTTATTTAATTTCATATAGTGATACAGATTTTGCTGGTTGCAAATCTGATCGAAAAATTACAAGTGGAACTTGTCACTTTCTATGTCAATCTTTAGTTTATTAGTTTAGTAAGAAACAAAATTCTGTTTCTTTATCAACTACTGAAGCAGAATATATAGCCGCAGGTTTAGCATGTGTACGGATTTTATGGATGAAACAAACTATTTTAGACTATGGCATCAAATGTAACATATGTCCAATCATGTGTGATAATATTAGTGCTATTAATCTGTCCAAAAATCTTTTACACCATGGACGTACTAAACACATATATATTTGTCTTCAATTCTAGGATGAACATGTCCAAAAAGGTGATATTATATTAAAATATATAAACACTAGAAATCAGATCGCTCATATTCTTACAAAGCCTCTTAAGGAAGAGACGTTTCTAAAACTTAAGAGAGAGTTAGGTATTTTAAGTGAATTGAATTTTAATACTATATTATATCTTCATAATATAGTACTTTTTTCATATAATTTTTCTGAATTTTTCTAAATAATTTTTATTTATTTTGGTCAACCAGTTCACCCAATTGGCCGGCCAATCCGAAACAGAAAATTTTATGTCTAGTTTTTCATTATATAATATTTTTATTTACCAAAAGTATTGTTAAAATTTCAGTTTTTTGTCTTCACTTTATTTTCAAACATATGAAGACAGAATTTTTCAAAAACTTCCTTCCTTTATTTAAACTTCTATGCTTTGGAAAGGACCATATTCACTTATAACAAAGTACAAAGGACTTTGGAAATGACCAAGACCCTCTTACGCCAAGTACAAACCTTTTAGAGAGTGGTCAACTTCTCTTACACAAGAGTACAACAAACTGACCGGTCAAAATAAAGTCAAAAACACTATTCATCTTTCTCTACCCGCAGGAAATAGCATCCAATCAAAATTGGCCGACCAATTGGCTAGATTGGTCGATCAATCTACGACGGTTTCCAGATTTTTAAGTTTTTCAAAGTTTTTGATCGTTCTAATCCTTGATTTCTCTCCATGATTCGTTTTCCAACTGATTAAGAGAGTTAATATACGTTATTAATTGGTTTTTAAATCGGTTTTGACGATTTGAATTTCAAAATTCACTCTCAAAATTCCTATTTAAACCATGGGGGTTTCACTCTTTCTTCACCATGCGAAACCCACTTTGCCAATACTCCCAAAAATCTTCAATCAACAGAGAAAGAATTCGCAGACATCCCTCCATGACATCATCCTCCTTCCCTTGTGCACGGCAATCTCTAGCGGATCGTCGTCAAAATGTGGTGGCCATGGCAAATACTCCTTTTCATGCCGAGCGCTTCCTCGACTTCATCGATGATGTAATTCAAACATATCCAATCATACCTCTCCTTGAAGATCTTAATCTTCTCCATTTTTGGGGAGATGCTACTCCCTATTTCCCTATTCTTGTCAAAGAATTTTATGCCAATATGATTGTCACACGTGATGATGATCTTATCACTATCGATACAGTCGTAAAAGGTGTTGATATACACCTAACTTACGAATCTCTTTCCCAAAGCCTAGGAATTCCAAGAGCCAACAATTCTGGCCTAATAGTCTCCCTTACCGATTCACGACTTCTTGCTCACCTTGGTCCAAATTTCCGTATAGGGATGAGGGCCGTTGAACTCAATTCTATCCCACGCTTACTTTTAAATTTGATCATCTACAACCTCATTCCCAAAGCCGGATCCTTCAATTATGTGAATGAAGATCATTCTCGTGCCCTGTATGCCATCATGGGTGGCAGTAAGGTCAATTGGTCCTTCCCAATCATTAAAATCTTAGTAAAGCCCATCTCTAACCACATTTACCTCACTAGTACAATCACTAGGATTCTCAAACATTTTTGAGTCCCACTTGAGCGTGAAGTTTCTTTCTACAACCCACAATGCATTGATCATTCCGTTATTCAACATATAAAACTTCCATATTTTTGCCTGTTTATGTCAGTTTATGGAATTTTGGCTGTCAGTTTTTGTATTTTTCTGAAACAGTGCTGCAACAGTCAAAACCTAAAATTGGCAAAAATAGTAGTCGACTAATGACCAATATTGGTCGACCAATTTGGACAAAACGGTTCAGAATTTTATGAAAATTTAGGCAATTTTCCAACGTTCAAAAACTACCCTTTTGGCTTATAAATAGATCCCAAGACCTCTGCCTAAACACACGAAATAATTCTCTCTCTTCTATTCTTAAGTGTTCATTCTCTCACTAGAAAGAGAGTAAATTTCAGATTTCTTTGGGGAACCTCTGCAGGAATTATTCCTCAATAAGAAGTCCATTCTCCAAGTTTGTTCTGCCATCAATTCTCATCCAGAACTTTGGAGAATCCATCACCAACCTTGTGCAATAATTCGTACATTATCAAGGCTATATGTGATATTGTTTCATAATATTTCTTTACTTTATTTGGTGAATCTATTGTTCAAGAGATTGTACAATTTTGCAACACGGAGAGTGTTGGTAGCTTTGTATGTTGATTGCTTGCGGGAGGAAGTGTTATAGTAGATTGAAATCACTACGGGGTAGAGGACTGGACGTAGGATCACAATGATCTAAACCCGGATAAACCTCTGTGTTTGCGCTTGCTATTTTCTAGATTGTGTTCATTTTTTCCGCACTCTTATTGCAATTTTTAGGTACTTTTAATTTTGCAATTTTGTCGTGATATACACTATTCACCCCCTTCTGGTGTTTTTGGTGTGCCAGGAGATTCACCAAAAAAGTCACTCGAGCTGAGTAGCATTGCTACTCGGACGAGCAAAAAATGAAGGCAGAACACTATTTCGAGCCATTCTTCAAGCCCATGAACTCGACCATGTGGATCCGCCACTCAGTCTGAGCGACTAATTCATCATATCGAGGACAAGGGAATGCTGTATCTACTCAATCGAGCGTGAATGCCACTCGAAACAAGTGCAACCGCACTCGGTTGAGTGTGGTAAAGCGCCTAGATTTCATGACAGTCTCTCGCTCTTTGAATATCTGCTATAATTTTAGTTGATAAAGTATTTTCCTCATATTTATCATGGATAACAGACTTCATGAAGGTTCCAAAGCCACCAAGAACACACAAAACAAAGGTCAGATGAGTCATAGGGAATTTATGCAAGTTGACAGTGTAGTTCTGAATTTCTACAGCAACTCTCTGCCAGTGTTGACTCGGTCGAGTCAACTTGATTTTCAGCCCATTGACCCATTAGCATGGTTAGGGTTTTGGGATCCTATTTAAAGGGGTTTTGTAGCCGTCTTTTGGGAAACAATTTTCTAGGTCTTTTGTGGAGACTTCAGAGGTTAGGCTATGCATTGGCCATCTCTTATTGGATTGAAAGCTTATATTGAATGGCTACGCAAGTTCTTCATGGATTATATTGCAAAGATAAGTTCTTTCTATCTTTTCTTGTGAATTGAAGTTATTAAATATCTTTCTTATGCATGCAATGGTTGTTCTTGATTATTATTTCTTATTTTCTATGCTTGAGTAGATTTGCATGCTAAGGCTAGGTTGAATCATATTGCCTAGGGCTTTATCTTTGCTAGAGAAGGCGATCCAAGATATTGGCGTCGAATATATATTTAGTGACGGTGATCCAAGAGATTGGCACCAGTTTTAGATTATAGCGTGGTTATCCAAGATATTGTCACCGCTACTACGTAGCTAGAAATTGATAAGTCATTAGAGTTATGTTGTGGTCTATAACCCATTGGGGTGTTGGAAATTCGATGAACACGGTGATCCACGATAGTGATAATAGTCCTGAGAAGTCCCCACATATCTGAATAGAGTTGTAACGTTGTCCTATATGTGCGGTGATCAACGATAGTGGCACCAACCTTAGTCTTCGTTACACCTTTAAATTGCTTACGTGGTGATCCACGAGGGTGGCACCAGTAAAGAGCCCACACAACATATGATCGACTCGTTAGATGAATCAATGTCTAGGTATGTATGATCTTATTTCTTAGTCCAAAGCAGTAGTGGGATACCGACACCCTAGTACTTGTCTCTCATTTGTTATTTTTGTTTTATTTCTTTCTTTGTGGAGTAGATAATTGTGATAACAAAGTGACAGACTTTCACATCCATTGTCATTACGACCCTCCATAATCCATCTCCACTAATAAAACCTGCAGTCAAACCAGCATAGGAATCGACCGGTACTTAGAAACCACCTCCCTTTGTTCGATACCTGCTTGCCACTATACCATGCGCTTGCGGTAAAACGACATTATCTGGAGTTTAATTCCAGGCCGATCATTCATCTATATGTCTTAAGATGATCGCTAAACTAGTGGGAGGATATAGTTGAATAAAAACCATTGTAACTATATTTAAAAATCATGAACATATGTTAAACTAGGAAAATTCTATGTTTTACCGGGTGGAATCCAAATGATAATATCTTAAAAGAACAAAACAACTGGTCAAAAGATTGGTTAAAGAATATTTGATAAACCAAACTATTCTCACTGACCATTCCCATGAAGTGTCCTTCTAAGCACTGAGTTAAGGACAATGATTTCCTTAAGCTCTAAGGTTGAACATACTTAACACTCGCCTCTATGAGCAGGGGTAGCTTAAAATACTGATGTTCAAAGCAGGTTTCTCCATACAACTTGTTGAGTCTCCTCAAGGTTGTATGGAAAACCGTTTCAATCTGCAAGGTTTGAAACTTCGATCAAACTGTTTGACTCGAAGATGAGTGTAAGACCATGTTTCCAAATTAGATCTTGAGACGAACAACTTGTTGAGTCTCCTTAAGTTTGTAAAGCTCAAGTGTTTGGATGCATGTGATGCATGCACATCTAATATTTGTGTGACATGAAATGATTAAATATGATTTAGAAAGGAGAAGGAACTAAGGATAATTCATTGAGAAAGAATGTTTGGTGTATCATGAGAAAAGGCATAGTCGGAGGAACTGAAAATGAGACATGTTTGATGTCTAAAGTTTCAGAATAATTGTTATACAATGAATAGATTTTTTTGCATATTGGCTAATGAGCAAGAGTTGTCTTTGGGCCATATGGGACGTATTTCACACTTGGCGAATGTTTTCACTTTACTTCTGAAGAAATGTTTAAGTGTGAGTATTTTGTTTAACAACATTGTATTAAGAGTTAATACATGAATGCGCAAGTTAGTAGCAAAGTATATCCATGGAAAATATTGAATAGGGCGTATGTTCGTCTTTGGATTTACACCCGGAGGCACAACTAACTCCGGATTTACAACCAGAGGCGCGACTCACTGTAAGTGTACGTTGTGTAGTATAGATAAGAATGTCGAACTCTAGGGAGACAGTTGTTTAGTGTTTAGTTTGTGTGAAGCAGGAGAATATGTGGTCGGGGTTGTCATGATTGAATGATTGTCACAATTGATTGGTTTCTCAGAATATTAATAAGTCTAGGGCAATCGGGAATCCCCGCTAGGTCTTTCGGGCTTAGACACTAGGTTAAGAATCCTTTCTATGAATTATATGTTAGGGTGAGAATGTCAAATCCGAGAATAAGAGCGAGTAGGCATCTTTCGTTGTCCTACTCATCTAACGTATCTTTATGCGTAGCCCCACTCTCGTAATAGGCCTCACATAAGGATACGTGCATTACGCTTGACACGATTCTTATATCAAAATCCTCAGCCATTCTAATGGACTAAGGTTGGAATACTACATTATGATTGGTTCTAGTAGTCGGACTACTCTCGTAGGCACTGACTAGTGAATTAGGGATTAGATAATGACCCCAAGTGCACGTGTCACTCTCGTGATCACGAACCCTAGAAAGCGACTACTAAACCATAATCAGATTCGTGGGATTTTCCCCAGATTAGGAATCGTTCTCACATTACTCCAATTCCAGAGCTAATCCCCCAAAATCTGTGTTCAAATAACCATATTGTAACCCTAGGTTCATTCAATTAAGGATAACCTAATGTCCAATCCCTAGGATCCTAGGGTTCATCCCTAACACTAGAAACACACTACTCAGACATGGCAATAGAAACAATGGTCAAAACGATAAAGAGATTAATCGAAAACATTGCATGCATAATAAAATTCATACCCAAGGGTAGAGAATCAAAAGATACGCAGAAATATATTAAAAACAATGAAATTCTAACCGTTCACAATGGATCGAATCGTAGAAAAGATTTAAAAAGACTCCGTTCTTCAAAGTGACGGCTCATAAAAGTTTCAGAAAATAAAGCCTTCTTCAAACCTAATTAATTGTTCACTTGTTTACAAATCCGCTAAAATTTGTAGAACCCAAGAAAACATCCAAAAACCCAATAAAAGCACATTAACTAAAGTCTGGCAACATGGCGCTCGGTCGAGCGTGCCCTAGCGCTCGGCTGAGAGCCATCTGGGAGCTTCAATTCGAGAATCTAGCAAAGGAAGCAGCTTGGCCGAGCGCTTGGGCCGCTCGATCGAGCTAAATCGATAGAGAATTTGGCTCTTCCTCAGTTGTTGCAGTAGGTGGGTCACTCGGTCGAGCGAGATGGCTGTTCGGCCGTACGAAATTGACAGAGAATTCCAAGGTAAATTTAAGCTCGTCAGTAGGAGGGTCGCTCGGTCGAGCAGGGTGGCTGCTCGGCCGAGCCAATTTGACAGAGACCTTCAAGGCATATTTCAAAGGGGGTCGCTCGATCGAGCACATGGGTCGCTCTACCATGCGACCTCCTGCCAGTAAGCCTCTTTACCTTCTCTTTTCGTCCTCCTCTTTGTGACATCATCGTGGCCGAGCATGATAGCCGCTCAGTCGAGCAACTTGGAAACTCAGGTCAGCTCTTCTTCTTTCTTTATTTCTCTCCTTTCTTTCTTTCTTTCTCCTCTCGTTTCTCTCCAGCAGTTTCAACTTTTCAAACAAGACATCATTGATGCTCCGGTGTCGATAATCGTGTCCATCGTCCATTATAACTCCAAATCGCGCCAAAGTTCTTGGAAATCCACAAAACACTACGAGAATCAAATATATCGTGAAATACGTGATTAAGTATAGAAAAGTGAACTTTATGGGATTAAAATAGGATGAAAACATGCAGTAAAAATATGGAAAATATTGACACATCAAAGTCCCCCAAGCTTACCTCTTACTCGTCCTCGAGGAAGACGAATAGGAAGTTCACCGAGCAGTAAAAGTAATAAACGAAAAAGAAAGAGAAGTAGAGGGGGCGCTAAGTTATTCTCTCAGATCTCATGTCAATCATCACATATCATAATGACTTAGAAATTTAATCACACGCTATCACATAGATTTCATATACGTAAATAAAAATGAAGTACATAAGATTTAGAGATGAATAATAGAGATCTCTCTAGTGTTCATGCAATTCACATATATCCACTTTCTATACTTCGTAGCATCACAACATGCATGACAATGGTTACCCACTTTTCAATTACTAATACATACTGGAGCACAGAGTAGCTTGCAACACAATCAACAGAGAATGGAAAGTATCAAGGCAAACGTTCACCCACGTCAACTCCTAGAGATCACGCCACACCTCAATCGATTTCTAAGCGGTGGAATTTTTCTACCTTTCGCCATTAGTGCACAAATTCCACTCTAATTGCATACTCACTCAGTTTGGTCACACGAGTTTTCCCCCCAAGCTTAGCTTGGTGTATCCCATCCAAGAAATGGAAAGAATTTGGAAATTTTGGTTCTGGGTTTTCATTTTCCCAAAAGATATGTAATTGGCTCCAAGAATTGAAATTTTTTATTTTTCTTTGAATTTTTGAAATTTTGTTTCATGGGATTTTTGTAGGAGCAAAGATTTGGAATATTGATTATTGGGCTCCTTTTTGGAACATTGGCTCATTTTTGAATATTTGGAATTTGGAGCTAAAAATTTTCATTTGATGGGAAAGTTTGGAAATTGGATGCGACATAAGTAGTTGGGGAGGAAAATCAAGCGACATGTATAGATTTTAAGATATTTGTGGAGAGGGAAATAATAAACCTCTCGCTTCACTCAGATTTTCCAGTTTGTGCATAACGGCTTCCTACCTAGATTTCTTATAAGGATGTGTTATCTAGTTATATCAATGAGTGTGGTGGCATATCTACACAGTTTCAAGCATAGACATGCAAAAAACTAATATGAATAGAGATGACAATGCATTTTGTTTCAGTTAGACTAGTAATGTGTGAATCTTGGTGTGTTTCCATTGAAAACATACTACGCACTAATCCGTACAGCCAGGTTCAATAAGTTTCAAGCACTCACACTATAGAGATATCAAAAGAATTTTACTTAAGTACTTATAACAGAATAAGAATAATGAGTTTTCTAAAGCTGCGTGATATGGGGTAAGTGTTGTGACGACAGTGAAAGAATAAGACATATCATCACAGCGTATTCACCTAGCAAAAGAAAGAAACGAAAATAAAGAGATAAAAATAAGAACAAAATGCGAGCACACAAAGATAAGAAAAACATGATGATTCTAAAAAATAAAAATGGGTGGAAAATGGGAAGAAATGGAAATAACAAGTAAAATAAAGTAAACTATAAATTGATAGCGCTCATTCCCCAAGCTAAACACATCAGTATCCTCACTGGTGATAACATGCGTATAGAGTTGGAGAATGATGCTAAGGGTGGGTGGGTGGGAGAGAATGAAATAAACGAAAATCCTAGAAATAAGAAAAAGAATGCAAATGCATGATCCTAATGTGACTAAATGCAAGGCATGCAAATGTTGATGATGATGATGAGACTATGGACACATCAAAATGGGTCTCCCCCAAGTTATCTGAAGATAGGCCGCGTGAGGACATATGAGCATCAAAAATAATATGGGGAGAACAGATACAAAGAGACGAGAAATCAGGCAGCACTACCACCTGGTATGGGGTGGTGGTGGCTGCAGAAGTCCCAAAATGGTTGCAGCGTCTCACTGTTCCATCGGGCGAGCTGTTGGACAGTTTGGATATTCTGACACAACTCGGCTATAGCGTGCTCCACTGCATACAAACATGCAGCAAAATATGGAGCATAACAACCGCTAGACTCACCTCTCAAAGAGGTCCATGTGTAGGAAACACATGGTGCAAAGAGGGTATAGGCTGGGCAGAGGCAGGAGATGTGGAGGCAGGTGCAGACACGGCAGAGGTGGTGGCAGCAGATGTGTGGACAGAAACCACCACGCTCTCCATCAGAATAGAAGATTCGGTAGCTGATACAGAAGTGGATAATGGGGTAGAAACATATGCACTCTCGGTGGGTGGTGATGTGGGGACAGAAATGTCAATGCTCACAGCGGCATCAGAAATAGCAGTGGATATAGAAGTTCTCTCGACAGAAGTAGGGACATGATGGATTGCAGGGGGCTCAGACAAAGGCTCGTATGGGCGTGGCTCCTCAATATATGGTGGTGCAATGGCACCCGGCTGCTGAGCAGGCTGCTCATCATCGGGCTCCAGCTGGTAAATGGGTGGTATATGTAACTCCATGGGGAGTGTCCACTTGGTGTGATGTGGGCCAATGAAAGTCTGAACAGGGTTCAGAATCACCATAAAATTAGCATCAAATCGACCATGGAGATATACCAAGTGGCAGTAACAGTGGGCCTTGATGATGTGCATGCAAGAAAGTCCATCAAATGTCAGAGTGGTAGGGCCCAGTGCCTTTGCCATATCATCATGAATATCTAGTTGGGCATACTGGGCAACGAGGGTGAAGAAGCCAAAGCAACAGATAGGTCCCTTCTATGAGGAAGCGGCAAAGAGTAGACGATCACATATAATCTGAGTTGGTTCCATAGAAAATGTGGGATGGGTGGTGTCATCGATCTCCTCCTCAAGGGGGAGTGTAAGAGCCCCCAAGAGGACAAGCTCAATGGTGGACATGGTCCTGATCTCAGGCTTGCATAGGATGGTGGTGCCTAGGTGGCGCAGAGCAAAGCATAGTCAAGGATGGATAATGGAGGACGACTTGGAGTAGCTGGTGCTAAACACAGAAAGGCCAGAGATCCTCTTCCAAAAGGGAGTGGAATGAATGGCGAGGAGTATACTTGCCAGAGGGAATAGGCAGACTCGACATGGTGGACAGCGGGCCACCGAAAATGTTTACGGAAAGCTCCGTAAGTGAAATCTAACTCATCATCCAGAAGACTAATTGTTATCCCTCTGTTGGTTCTTTGGATAGAACTGAGGGCTACCAAGGTGAGGCAAGTGTAGGTCGTCACCGTCAAACCTAAGAAGTACTCCCAGGCTATGTTGCGATAAAGCTGCTGGACCCCTGGCAATAACCCTAACTACTCTAGAGCTCCTAAGTTTGCAAATTTGGTGGCTATTATCGGGCGCTAGAGAGTTCTTCAAACTTATGACGATGTGCATCGTCATGAAATACGACGTCGAACGTCTCAATGGGAGCACCTTCAGGCTGTGGGGTTTGGGGGGTGGTGAAAGTGGTGGAGGTGGAGGCTCTGGTGTGGGGACACATGCCCTAGTCGAGGAAGTAGAAGCTCTTGCTTCTTCTTAGGAGGTGGTCATGAAGGTGTTGGAGATGGTAAGGGGTGCGGATACATGCCCTAGTGCCCTTGTGGGGTGGAATGGTGAAAAACGCTCAAGAGACTAAATAATACTACCACACAAGTAATAATGATATGAAAATAAAAGTGTAAGGCATAGAAGAGTATACCCAAGAAAGCAGCGAACCAAATCTGAAAGCGATGAACTCTACGCGTCCAAATCCATGAAATCCCCCAAGCTAGCCAAGGAGAGCTCCTCAATCTCCTCTGAGCAATCCAAGCAAACCCTAATCAAAGATGAAATTCGAAATTGATTTGAATATTTGTCGAATTGGGTAGGGTTTGGGGAATGTGGGAAGAAGAAAAGTGGGATGATGATAAGGGGTGGGGAAGAGTAGTAAGGGTGATGAGTGGGGAGTAGGCCGTTGAAAATGAAGAGGGAGTAATAGCTTATAGGGGTGCTCGATCGAAGGGATGAAAATGAGGGGGGTGCTCAATCGGGACTCTATGAAGAGCTCGATCGAGCCCCGTAGGCTTTATAATATAAGGGTTGTGGTGGTTGAGCCCTTGGGCAAGCGTGTTAAGAGCTCGGGCGAGTGTTTTAAAAATGCTCCCCTTGAGTGCAGAATGGCCCTTTACTGGGCATTTCGCTCGGCCGAGCGCATAGTCGCTCGGTCGAGCGGTTGTTTCTAGCAGCCTGATGCTTCTTTTCTGCTCCACTTCAATCCTCGAGACCTCGAGTAACTTTCATGCTTCTCCTCCATCCCTTTTAAGACGTCTTAATCGTCGAGTACCTGTAAAAAATTAAGCTCATCAGATATGTTTTATAAGTTATAATCTTTTCTAAAAGAAAAGAAAACGATTATAAAATTCAAATAGAAACAAAAGAGTATGAAAACAGATCGGTTTGCCTCCCTCTAAGTGATTGTTTACGGTCATAAGCTCGACTCCTGGTACTCAATGGGGTTGAATATTGGGTGCACACGAGAAATGCCCATCTTTTTTTGCCGATCAACCCTTACGGAGCTAGTTGGTCGATCGCCTCAGTCAGAGCATAAGTGGTCCTCTCTTCTCTTCTCCTCCCTTTGTGGTGTCATGAAGATGCCGCATCAATAATTTCCTTGATCTTCACGACATCCGGGTCGTGATCCTCCAAAGCGAGCATGGATGCTTATGCGTAATCAAACTATCAGTTGGGGCCTCCTATAGTACCTGTAACTAGACCGCCACTACTCCATCATGCAGTGGATTTATACCACCGTCTTTGCTCTACTACATGGGGTCAGAAATAATCTCTTCAGCTGTGAACTCTTCAATGAGCTTGTCTTCCACCGGTTCTAAATAATTGATGTTCTCCATGGGTGCTCTCTCCTTCATCGGCTTAGAAAGCCGAAATTATATCTCAATGTTTCCCACATTGAGGGATAGAGTGCCCTCTCGGATGTCTATTAATACTCCAACTGTCATAATGAATGGGCGACCAAGTATGATCTGAGATCCGACATTTTCCGACATGTCCAAGATGACGAAGTCTACTGGCATGCTCACTCCGCCAGGAACCTGTAATATGGCGTCCCTAGCCTGTCACGCCCCGCTTCCCATTATACTTGAGAGCGAGGACGCGAGCGGGCCCGCTTGGGCTGGAGCGGTGAAGCCCCAACCCAATAAGCGTCTGTGTATGACTACTTGGCAGGTTCTTGCTTGCGAACAATCGGAACAACAGAATGATGTCATCATTATACTTAACTCCCAGATTACATGTACACAAAGAATTAAGGCCCCGCATGGCCATTACAACAGTTACACCAAATAAAATTACACCTGAAAGAATACAACAACAATTATTAAAATTTTAGCAAGCTGCAATGTGTCTGCCGTCTTCAGCAGTGGATCTCGTGCTCCTGGTTCTCTTGGTCCTCCTGATCAATCTCCAACAGAACTCTTCGGTGAACTCTGCTCAAAACCTAACGTATATTTCACAGACAAGGAAATATACATCAGCGAGGGTCGCTCGGCAAGATTTAAAACGGTAGTAATAAAATGACCCTCCGCTAGATAATAATATGGTTTACAAAATATGATGCCGACAAGATGGTACGAAGCAGCATAAGGAAACATGTGAGCATAACGACGTGTAGTGTGTAAAGGAGTGAGCATGAGTAGTGTAGTGTGCAAAGTAACGAGCATGAGTATTGTGTACATCAATGAGTATAGCAAGTGTGGTGTATACAGCAATAACCATTGCAAGTGTAGTGTGTACAGCAATAATCGTGGCAAGTGTAGTGTGTACTGTTGGAAGCAATGATCTAGGACTTATGGTTTGATGATGACAAACAGATGTGAACGATCTGATGTGTGTATTAAGTATTTGCAGGATTGGCGAGAACGTAAATTAATGTGTTGGACAAATTGCTAGGCACAAAGCAATGAGACTTGGTCAAAAGAGCTATACGCAAAGCTAATTGGACTTGGTCCAATACGGGATGAGATGGAGGCCAATTTGAGTTCAAAATGTGTTTGATCAAATCACTTATCTAGAATTGGAAATATTTGATTCTATATTTGTTTCCACACATTCCTATTCAAACTCCTAATCAAATCCCATATTGATTAGGTCAAATCCACAAGCGGTTGGCACAACACTATTACCCTTGTTCTATAAATACCCATCTTTTAGGGTTGAAGGCACGCGCGCAATAATTAAAAAGATTTTGAGAGGAGAAAATCCCCAGGCCGAATTGTCTTTTGGTCTTTCAAAGTATTTTATATAGAAAGAGTACCTTCGGTTATTTTTTGGCATGATCATCAAGAGATTTTTTTAGGGTTAAAAAATATACCAAGGCCACATTAATTTTCACTGCCGCACAAAAAAAAAATTTTTTTTTACAGAGGCACACAAAAAAATTATCAGCAGCCGCCTGCCGATTTTTTACAAGTCCAAGAGCATGAACCCTAATTTTGAATGTGTTTTTTTGCTTGCAGCCGCACTTCATCAAAATAAAAAGAGCAGGTGGCCGATTTTTGGTGCTCTAGCCCGTGGAGATCTCAAAGCACAGAGGCGCCGTCACTTTTACTCCCAAGAGCCAAATTATTGTGGAAGCAAAGTCTTTTTGGTGCTAGATTCTTTTTGTGTTGAGATTTGTGTTCGATTTTTTTGTGCAGGTCTCTCTAGGGGAACGAACATTGGAGAAAGCAGCCGTGGGTTATTTTTTTTTGCAATGCCGGATCTTCTTCACCCAAGAGCCGGCCATATATTTTAAGGGATAATATCTTTTGTCTTTTGATTCTTTGAAACGTCCAAGCACATGGCTGCTTATTTCAAAAACGCAAAGGGATTTAATCACAAGTCTCTCTCCATTAAATATCAAAGAAACCAAGCAAGAATCATTCATGCATTAAAAAGCCAGTAGCATCTTGAATCAAAGCTCTGTAGCTAAACTATTCTGTTGAGAATTTAAAGCTTAGTGTATTGGAATTTTACTTGCTTTGAGAATTGTGATTCCAAGTTACAGGTGTTCTTTATTTTCCTCTTGCAGGCCGAAACCTTTTTTTTGTTTGTAAAATTTGAAGAAGTAGAGGCCGCAGTGTATTGTTCTTTGCCAGTCTCAAAAATTGAACAGGCCGCAAGGAATCAGTGTTTTCAAGTTGAGGCGCCGCAAATTCAATCTTTGGTGGAGTGCGCAAGTTTCATCGAGAAGGGAGCCGAACTATTGAGGGGACATCAGAGACTACATCTACGTCAGACGAGATCTGACCCGTGCTGATTGACGAGGACATCACCGCTACACAAACTGAGATTCCTAAACTCTATTTATCATTTTTTGTGTAGTTGTTGTGTTAGATCCTCGTAGGGGAAACTTTACCTTTTGTGTTACCTTTGGGGACCTGACGACTTGGGAGTCGTCACGGAGGGAGAGCATCTGACTAGATTGATAGTGTAGAGCACGTGGTGTGCGTACGAGCTAGGTGAGAGTAGATTTGGGATCTTGACTCATTGTAGCTGTATTTGATTACATATCTATCTAGTAGTTGCTTTCGGGGGCTGGAGTAGGTCGTGGGGACGACCGAACCAGGGTATATCTGTGCGTATTCTGTGATTGCTATTTTATTGCCCTGTCTGTGCCTATAACTGCGTGGGATTGTTCGTGGGTTGCACGAATATTTTTATTAGCCTATTCACCCCCCCCCCCCCCCCCCTCTAGGCTACGATCCAGATCCAACAAGTGGTATCAGAGCAGGGTTAGAGGATCTAGTCTAGATTTTTTTATGACCATGAATATATCTGATTGTGCTTTTGCTGAGGGTCAGTCTATAGCCCGTCCACCTAAGTTTAATGGTGTAGACTTTGCATATTGGAAGGCGAGGATGAAAATCTATCTAGTGTCTGTAGATTATGATGTGTGGGATATTGTTGAAAATGGTTATAGTCTACCCACTATTAAAATTGAAGACACTGTTATGAATAAGCCTAAAGACAAGTGGGATTTAGCTGATAAGAAACTTTATACTCTTAATGGTAAAGCTATGAATACGCTTATATGTTCTCTTGATAAATCTGAGTTTAATCGTATCTCACATTGTCTAACTGCGCAGGAAATCTGGCATACTCTGGAGGTGACACACGAGGGAACATCGCAAGTAAAGGAATCCAGACTTGCGTTGCTGAGCACAGAATATGAGAGCCTCCGCATGCTACCAACAGAATCAGTTAAAGACATGTTTGCGAGGTTCACAGACATCGTCTACAAATCCAGTTCCCTCGGTAAGCCATACTCTAGCCATGAACAGGTACGAAAGATCTTAAGGGCGCTACCAAGCTCGTTCAGGCCTAAAGTCACCGCTATTCAAGAAGCTAAGGACTTATCAATAATGAAAGTGGAGGACTTGATAGGCAACCTAATGTCACACGAACTTGAGTTACAGAGTATAGAAGCCAGAGAGAAGCCTGAAGAGAAGACCAAAGCTTCCACACCATTAGCTCTTCAAGCTAACGACGACGATCTTGATGAGGAGCAAGCTTTAATGGTCAGAAATTTCAGGAGATACATTCAGACTGATCAAGGAAAAACCGAGATGGGGAAAAGGTTCATTCGTTCTAGTAATGCTAATTTTGGTAGAAATTCCTATGATCAGAAAGCTATTAATAGAAGTGAATGTTTTAAATGCAGGAAGAAAGGGCACCACATAAAAGATTGCCCACAACAACACACAGCTCAAGTTGCAAAAGGAAAAACGAAAGTGCTGACGTGGGACATGGATAGTGAAGCTGAGGAGGAGGATGAGGAACATGAAGCCCACTCCTGCATGGCATTGATGGCCAAACACAATGAGGTAGAATCTTCCACTAAAGCTGAACTTTTAGAAATTTGTAAAGGAATGCAACATAGAATTGATGAGCTAGAAGATGATGTGGAATGTTATAGAAATGATAATTTTGATATGCAACAAACTGAGTATGACATGTCCATAGAAATGAAAAATCTTAAACAAGAGCTTGTTGCATGCAAATCTACCATTGCCATGTTAGAAAAAGAGAAAGCTAGCTTGCCTGAAAAAATTGATTGTCTTTCATGTCCCTCTTTATTAAATGATATTAGCATGTATAAGCTAGATAAGATAAAGCTTGAAGTTGAAAATGAATTGCTTTCTAAAAAGATTAACATGCTAAATCTTGAACTTAAAGAAAAAATGAGGGATTTTGAAAAGAAAGAAGCGGAAAACAAGCAAGCTTTCATTAGTAAATGCACTTTGCTCGTGAACGAAAATGCTCATTTGAAATCTGTTAACAGGACTAGTTTGGCTAGGCCCGGAGGAGCTAAGTCAACTACGACTGGTCAACCAGACTGCTACGACCTTGGGGCCTCGGCCCAAGGATCTCACGGGCGGGCCGCGCTTCTCCACCCATGACGAAGGCCCACTTCCACAGTGGAGGAAATCGGGGCCCAAGTCAAGGAAACCTTCGCCAAATATGGCAGCCGCCCCGTGCCATCATGATCCGCCGGACATGGCAACCATCTTCATGGCCATAACTAGCCAATGATGGTCCGACTTAAATGTCCATCTAGCCATCAAGGCTCGACTTCATGGCCAGACTTAAATGGCCATCACTCCCCCTCCTTCATGGCCCGCCAATTATGGCAATCACTCATGGCCATGACTCCACCTTCATGGCGCCATCAAGTGGGCGCAATTAGAGGGGGTCAACACTTCCCCATTTGCACGACCCCCTGAATGGCGGCCATGATGTCACGTCATGGCGCATTATGAGCAGGGTTCGCCTATATCAGGAAGAGGCGGGCGTCACTTGAAGGGGGCCCAGATCTTGACCACCTACAACGGAGGTATCACCAACTCCATCTCACACCTTCTTCCGCCTTTACATATTTCTCCTCCATAGCTCGGCTCGAGGATGGGGGCTCGGTCTCTCCGTGAACCGAGCCCGATCCCACCGAGCATCCCTCAGACAAGATCTGACTTTGGCATCGGAGGGGATTTGGTCGGAACCAAGGTCCGACCCCCCCTGACGAGCTCTTTCGTCCATTCAGGTCCAGGAGATCCCGCGGCGCCGAGGCTACCCCTCAGCGTCATCACAGCCGGAGTCGAGTGCCCTCGTCCCCGAGCCCGTTCGTCTCCACCACCAGAAGATAGTCGCTCTGTCGAGGCCACCCCTCGACGCCAGGAGAGACCGAGGCTTCCCCTCAGCTCCACGCCGGCCGCGCATCAAGCGAGACGACCGAGGCTACCCCTCGTCGTCTGACCGTCCGAGGCCGAGCACCTCTCACTGGGCCGAGGCTTCCCCTCCGCCCCCCAGAGGCCGAGGATCCAGATTCGGCCCAGCCGATGCGCTCCACGTCACCCGCAACTCCGATTCGCGCCGCGTCTGCACTGACTCGACGCACCCGAGGGACCCAAGTCGGCCCCTTGACCACGTTGACCGGGTAGTCCACGGTCAACGCTTTTGTAGTGAGAAAACACTCTGAAACATCTGGCGCCGTCTGTGGGAACGAGTCAATATCCGCGTCATCAACCACACCGACAAACGACTCGTTCAATTAACCAATATCCTCTTATCTCTCGTCGTGGGCTTCTTCGTTTGGATCTGATCACTTGAAACCTTGGCCAACTTAAGGCATCTCGGCCCTGATCAATCGAGATCGAGATGTCTGGGCATCGAAATCAAGGATGCTGTGCTGACTTACGACCGAGAACGGTGCCTGCACGTCCCACCTTCAAGGAAGATTGAGACGGCACCGCTTCGATCGACCAAAAGCGAGAGGACCACGCTTCCCCAAAGCTTTGTCAATAATGGAAGTACATTTTTTGATAATCAAGAATTTTCTTAATAATGATTTGATAACAACTGTTATTTCATCTATTTGTGACGAGGTGGTATCTTTTCTTGCAAAGCTCATCCACTGGGACTTTCATCGCTCTTACCGCGGTCAACAATTGGGGGATCAAACTCACCTTCGTAAACAAAAACGAAGCCGAAGCCGGGAGGCCTTCGACGAGGCAGGAGCTCTGATACACGAACTTCCGTGGGCAACCAAGATGCCAGAGTCTCCCAGATCTTGTCCGACGCCTTCGTTGAGTTCACCGACGCAACACCTTCATCCTGAAGGGAGGATCAACGCTCGACCAAAACTCAGGGCTTCTTTGAGGCTCGGGTAGAGGCTTCGACCCAACGTCTCCATCCTAAGGGGCAGATCGGTGTTCGACCCAAGTTCCCTTCTCCGTCGAGTCTCGATCGAAGCGCTCGACCCTCCTCCGACCGACCTCAGGATCGACGACCCAATTGCTCCGACCTCCCTCCAGGTTGATGATGAGCGCTTCGATCCTTCTCTGGGTCGACGGCGATGGCTCATCTTCTCATGCAAAGGGCAGAGCCACCCCTGCCTCGACCACACCAAATCGGGGCCTCCGGCATCAGATTCGAGAACTCACAGCCGCCAAGCTATTGGGCTGGGCACCCCCAACCCCGATAGATCCCCAACGATCGAAGAGCTCGCCTAAAGCACTTGGGTTGCTGCAACCAAGAGGGGTCATCAAGTTCCGACTTGGAGGCGACAACAACCTGCCACCGATGATCTGACCCAAGGGAGCGTCACCGAGCCCCCATCGATCGACAACCTCGATCTGGGTTGATCGGTAGTTGGGGTTTTCATTTCGACGAAGTCACCCCCAAGATCAAGCGGCTACACTCAGAGGTCAGGTCTCTTGCGACTCTCCTGTGAGTCGATGCCGAGCTCCGACCCGCCTTAGGGTTGACGGGTAACCTTTGAGCGCCTTCAACTTGATGGTGTCGACAACCTCCAGCCCGGGTGACTGAGCATCTGCAAGATCGAGGGCGATTTCTCCGACCCTCCACAGGGTCGCCAAACACGGCTCCGACCCACCATGGGACTGCGACAACTCAGTCGACCGTCCCAAGGGTCGGCGGCGGGTCCGACGGTTCATTCAACCCTCCTCAGGGTCGAGGGCAAGGCCGCCTCCCAACACTCCCAAGGGTCGACGACGTGTCCGACGGGTCATCCGACCCCTCCTCCAGTCGGCGATATTTCCTCCGACTTCCTTGCGGCTAGAGAGAAAGAGAGAGCTCGGCTCCTCCCCTAATCAGAGTTCAGTCGATCACTCCTCCCCCAATGAGCTTCTTGGCTCGCGAACATTTCGCCTGCAGAACTTACATCCTCCGCTTTGTCAACGGCTGCTAGGTTCTTCCAACAGAGCTTCTTGTAAACTTCTGGTGGGAGCTCGGTGCGCCGTCGCCAAGTAGAGCCTCAGAACTTGGACCAGTACAGGCTGAGGCCGACCCCTGAGGAGGCCGACAGCCCAGGCCGAGGCCGACCCCAGAGGAGGCCGGCCAGTCCAGGCCGAGGCCGACCCCTGAGGAGGCCACCCAGTCCAGGCCGAGGGCGACCTCAGAGGAAGCCGACCAGTCCAGGCCGAGGCCGAGGCTGACCCATGCAGGCTGAGGCCGAGGCCGACCCCTGAGGAGGCCGACCAGTTCAGGCCGAAGCCGACCTCAGAGGAGGCCGACCAGCCCAGGCCGAGGCCGAGACTGACCAGTGCAGGCTGAGGCCGAGGACAACCCCTGAGGAGGCCGACCCAGCAAAAAGGTCAAACTTTCCTCTTCCCCCTTGCTAATTAATTGTGTGCTTTCAGACAACTACAAGAGCTTCCCTAACAATTCTCCTCTCTTAAACTTCTTGCGAGATGGTGATAAAAAGCCACATCCTCCGGTTTCAACAAATGTCTCACAAAAAGCTTGTAGATAAGGCTGCCATGGTCACGACAACGCCGGAGCACACGGCGACCGGCATTGCGGCCTCGGCCAACTTGAGGGAGAGGCGCAAGGAGTGCGTCTGGATCCGGGGACGCAGGGCTACGAGTGGCCTGGCAAGGTCGCCAAGGAGAATGAGATCTCGATCGAGTTCAGACAAGGGACAACACCGACGACCCTCGCGGGCGTCGGGCTTAGCCCCGACTCGGCCTTCATCGATGGCCCTACCACCATCTCTGGCCATTGTCTCGACGTCCGCCATACCAACACCGTGCTGCCATCGCCAAACATATGGGCTGAGCTCCCATCACTGTGCCGCCCTTGCTGAGCTACCTTGGTCGTACCGCCAAACAGACAAAAGCGGGAGCCGGAGCGAGAGCAGGAGCTGGAGCAGAAGCTAGGATCCAGACAAAGCTGGAGCCGGAGCAGGAGATGCGGTCCAGACAAAAGCAATAGCTGGAGCTGGAACTGGAGCAGGAGCTAGGATCCAGACAAAAGCTGGAGCCGGAGCCAGAGCAGGAGCCGGAGCTGGAGCTGGAGATACGATCCAGACAAAAGCTGGAGCTGAAGTTGGAAATGGAACTGGAACTGTGTCTAGATGAGGCCGACCCATCCAAGAGGAGGCCGACCACACCAGTTTAACCAACCCAGGAGGAGGCCGAACAGACGAGCCCAATCTCAGTGCTGGGGGCAACTCCTTCCGCTGAACGAATCTCCTTCGTCGGCCGTAAGCCGATGGGCAACTCCCCTCGCCACCGAACGAAACTCCTTCGTAAGCCGAGGGGCAACTCCCCTCGCCACCGAACGAATCTCCTTCGTCGGCCGTAAGCCGAGGGGCAACTCCCCTCGCCACCGAACGAATCTCCTTCGTCGGCCGTAAGCCGAGGGGCAACTCCCCTCGCCACCGAACGAATCTCCTTCGTCGGCCGTAAGCCGAGGGGCAACTCCCCTCGCCACCGAACGAACCTCCTTCGTCGGCCGTAAGCCAAGGGGCAACTCCCCTCGCCACCGAACGAATCTCCTTCGTCGGCCGTAAGCCGAGGGGCAACTCCCCTCGCCACCGAACGAATCTCCTTCGTCGACCGTAAGCCGAGGGGCAACTCCCCTCGTCACCGAACGAATCTCCTTCGAAAAGAAAAAAGAAAGAGCATCTTCTCCCCATTATACTACATCTCCCGACCTCCACCTCAACAATGGTAGAGCTCAGAAGATGGGGGCATGTTAACGGGACTAGTTTGGCTGGGCCCGGAGGAGCTAAGTCAACTACGACTGGTCAACCAGACTGCTACGACCTTGGGGCCTCGGCCCAAGGATCTCACGGGCGGGCCGCGCTTCTCCACCCATGACGAAGGCCCACTTCCACAGTGGAGGAAATCGGGGCCCAAGTCAAGGAAACCTTCGCCAAATATGGCAGCCGCCCCGTGCCATCATGATCCGCCGGACATGGCAACCATCTTCATGGCCATAACTAGCCAATGATGGTCCGACTTAAATGGCCATCTAGCCATCAAGGCTCGACTTCATGGCCAGACTTAAATGGCCATCACTCCCCCTCCTTCATGGCCCGCCAATTATGGCAATCACTCATGGCCATGACTCCACCTTCATGGCGCCATCAAGTGGGCGCAATTAGAGGGGGTCAACACTTCCCCATTTGCACGACCCCCTGAATGGCGGCCATGATGTCACGTCATGGCGCATTATGAGCAGGGTTCGCCTATATGAGGAAGAGGCGGGCGTCACTTGAAGGGGGCCCAGATCTTGACCACCTACAACGGAGGTATCACCAACTCCATCTCACACCTTCTTCCGCCTTTACATATTTCTCCTCCATAGCTCGGCTCGAGGATGGGGGCTCGGTCTCTCCGTGAACCGAGCCCGATCCCACCGAGCATCCCTCAGACAAGATCTGACTTTGGCATCGGAGGGGATTTGGTCGGAACCAAGGTCCGACCCCCCTGACGAGCTCTTTCGTCCATTCAGGTCCAGGAGATCCCGCGGCGTCGAGGCTACCCCTCAGCGTCATCACAGCCGGAGCCGAGCGCCCTCGTCCCCGAGCCCGTTCGTCTCCACCACCAGAAGATAGTCGCTCTGTCGAGGCCACCCCTCGACGCCAGGAGAGACCGAGGCTTCCCCTCAGCTCCACGCCGGCCGCGCATCAAGCGAGACGACCGAGGCTACCCCTCGTCGTCCGACCGTCCGAGGCCGAGCACCTCTCACTGGGCCGAGGCTTCCCCTCCGCCCCCCAGAGGCCGAGGATCCAGATTCGGCCCAGCCGATGCGCTCCACGTCATCCGCAACTCCGATTCGCGCCGCGTCTGCACTGACTCGACGCACCCGAGGGACCCAAGTCGGCCCCTTGACCACGTTGACCGGGTAGTCCACGGTCAACGCTTTTGTAGTGAGAAAACACTCGGAAACAAAATCCAAAGTCGCTAGTCTAGAATTGTCATTAAAGAAATTTTCTATTGGAAAACAAAACTTGGACGTTATTCTTGGAAATCAACTTTATGGCAATAATAAGCGAGGACTAGGATATGGTCTTAAAAATGTTGAAAAATCAAAATATAGAAAAGTTCACATTGAAACAACAAAGGTTGGAAATTTTCATGCTAAGTGCTTTACATGTGGATGTGTTGGTCATACTTCATATCATTGCAAATATAGGAACAAAAACATTAAGTTCAAACAAATATGGGTTCCTAAATCTTTGATGACTAACGTGAGTGGACCTTGTTGGATTCCAAGGTCACACACAACACCTCTTTTGTAGGTGAGACGGAAATTTGGCGAGGAGCAATAAATTGAGAATCTCATTATTTTAGCTCCTTAGTCAAATAACGACGCGAAGGTATATCTCATTCTTTGACCTTAATGCATACCTTCATAGCATTTTTTTTCCTTAACATTTTTGTGTGCTTGGATTTCCTTTGTTTTTTTTGTTATTTTTGCTTGATTGTTTTTAGTGTGTTTCTTAGTTCATTATAAAAACAAAAAAATGAATGAAAAAAAAACAAAAGCAAAAAAAATGAGCTTATTGCATATCTTCCTCTTTGCATTATTCTAGTGATATAAATGAATGATGATCATATCCTTGTAGAAATTGTAGTATTATTATTCATGGCTACATGCGTATGTTTTATTTCTTAATAGCCATGTCAAGTTCAATGCTTTAATAATATGATTTCTACACCTACTTTCACTTCCACGAATGTTAAACTATGTCGTACTTTTGGAGATATTATTTATAAATATTGGAAAGTGAATGACGGATGATTATTAACTGAAAAATCTAAGGGATATGATGTGATTTGCCAGGAATAAAAATTGAGCACAAAACAAAGGAAATGAATGTGAATATAAAAAAATTTGCTCCGTATGAAAAATGGATACAATTCATGGCAAATACACTATCCACGAGTATCCAACATAAGCTCTACGGGTAATCTTTAGCGTTGGTATTTTTACTCGTCAAGCAATGTCACCCCCACATCTAAGAGTCCTTATAGGCTATGTTTTTGGGGTATGATATCTTGAACTCATCTTTGATGAGGTGGGAAAAATCAATCCTAGGTGATACAAAGTTATTTGGAAAATGTTGGATTGATTTGGTTGAATTTGTAAAAGTATCTCCCTTTGTACGCCTATGTTTAATAATTGCACTTACACGATGGTGTAGATTTCTAATTATTATTATCGTTGGATTTGAAGTGCTAATTATAGAATGACGACATGCAAATACTAGTTATAATTAATAATGCTCTCTTTTTGCATGTGCTATGTTTTAATCTTCATGAATACTCTTTTGATGATGACAAAGGGGGAGAAAAGTGTTGAAAGATTTGATTTGTGGTATCACTGTTGGTTCAAAATACGGTATTATTGATTGAAGGGGGAGCAATGAAAATTCATGAGAATGGGGAGCATGGAAAAAGGGGGAGCATGCTAATTATATTGTTATATTGTGCATGCTAGTATTGTTTGATATCATCTCATTCTCATGTATCATATTGCATTACATCTCATTCATCACACGTCACACACGTACACTTATTTGTGCAAATCATTAAAGGGTTTGTCATCATCAAAAGGGGGAGATTGTTGGAAGCAACGATCTAGGAATTATGGTTTGATGATGACAAACAGATGTGAACAATCTGATGTGTGTATTAAGTATTTGTAGGATTGGCGAGAACGTAAATTAATGTGTTGGACAAATTGCTAGGCACAAAGCAATGAGACTTGGTCAAAAGAGTTATACGCAAAGCTAATTGGACTTGGTCCAATACGGGATGAGATGGAGGCCAATTTGAGTTCAAAATGGGTTTGATCAAATCACTTATCTAGAATTGGAAATATTTGATTCTATATTTGTTTCCACACATTCCTATTCAAACTCCTAATCAAATCCCATATTGGTTAGGTCAAATCCACAAGCGGTTGGCACAACACTATTACCCTTGTCCTATAAATACCCATCTTCTAGGGTTGAAGGCACGCGCGCAATAATTAAAAAGATTTTGAGAGGAGAAAATCCCCAGGCCGAATTGTCTTTTGGTCTTTCAAAGTATTTTATATAGAAAGAGTACCTTCGGTTATTTTTTGGCATGATCATCAAGAGATTTTTTTTAGGGTTAAAAAATATACCAAGGCCACATTAATATTCCCTGCCGCACAAAAAAAAAATTTTTTTTTTACAGAGGCACACAAAAAAATTATCAGCAGCCGCCTGCCGATTTTTTACAAGTCCAAGAGCATGAACCCTAATTTTGAATGTGTTTTTTTTGCTTGCAGCCGCACTTCATCAAAATAAAAAGAGCAGGTGGCCGATTTTTGGTGCTCTAGCCCGTGGAGATCTCAAAGCACAGAGGCGCCGTCACTTTTACTCCCAAGAGCCAAATTATTGTGGAAGCAAAGTCTTTTTGGTGCTAGATTCTTTTTGTGCTGAGATTTGTGTTCGTTTTTTTTTGTGCAGGTCTCTCTAGGGGAACGAACATTGGAGAAAGCAGCCGTGGGTTATTTTTTTTGCAAGGCCGGATCTTCTTCACCCAAGAGCCGGCCATATATTTTAAGGGATAATATCTTTTGTCTTTTGATTCTTTGAAACGTCCAAGCACATGGCTGCTTATTTCAAAAACGCAAAGGGATTTAATCACAAGTCTCTCTCCATTAAATATCAAAGAAACCAAGCAAGAATCATTCATGCATTAAAAAGCCAGTAGCATCTTGAATCAAAGCTCTATAGCTAAACTATTCTGTTGAGAATTTAAAGCTTGGTGTATTGGAATTTTACTTGCTTTGAGAATTGTGATTCCAAGTTACAGGTGTTCTTTATTTTCCTCTTGCAGGCCGAAACCTTTTTTTTGTTTGCAAAATTTGAAGAAGTAGAGGCCGCAGTGTATTGTTCTTTGCCAGTCTCAAAAATTGAACAGGCTGCAAGGAATCAGTGTTTTCAAGTTGAGGCGCCGCAAATTCAATCTTTGGTGGAGTGCGCAAGTTTCATCGAGAAGGGAGCCGAACTATTGAGGGGACATCAGAGACTACATCTACGTCAGACGAGATCTGACCCGTGCTGATTGAAGAGGACATCACCGCTACACAAACTGAGATTCCTAAACTCTATTTATCATTTTTTGTGTAGTTGTTGTGTTAGATCCTCGTAGGGGAAACTTTACCTTTTGTGTTACCTTTGGGGACCTGACGACTTGGGAGTCGTCACGGAGGGAGAGCATCTGACTAGATTGATAGTGTAGAGCACGTGGTGTGCGTACGAGCTAGGTGAGAGTAGATTTGGGATCTTGACTCATTGTAGCTGTATTTGATTACATATCTATCTAGTAGTTGCTTTCGGGGGCTGGAGTAGGTCGTGGGGACGACCGAACCAGGGTATATCTGTGCGTATTCTGTGATTGCTATTTTATTGCCATGTCTGTGCCTATAACTGCGTGGGATTGTTCGTGGGTTGCACGAATATTTTTATTAGCCTATTCACCCCCCCTCTAGGCTACGATTCAGATCCAACAAGTACAACAATAATCGTGTCAAGTGTAGTGGGTACATCAATATTGGTGACAAGTGTAGTGTGTACAGCAATAATCGTGACAATAAGTTTAGCAGGTTACTCTGTAGCATCAGCAGAGGTAAAAAGAGTGCAACAATCAATCTACTATCTAGTGACAAGCCCAATGTCTGAGGGGGAGGTGACTAGCATTACACCCAAGTCAACGGGAGCTACCCGTGACTCTCTACTCACCGACCGGGCCAGGTGTCGGTCAAGTTCACCAATAGAGTGTAATCCAGCTTTCCAGCCTCTACTACACTAGACTACCCCCACCCAAAGTGTCCATAAGCCAATCCGTAGTTCAATGTTTGCCGCAAGGCAAGCATTCCGTAAATGCCCCGCTGGCCCATATCCGTATTGCCCGAAGGCCCAATAGTCCGCAATTGCCCAAAGGCACAATAGTCCGTTATTGCCCGAAGGCCCAATAGTTCGTAATTGCCCAAAGGCACAATAGTCTGTAATTGCCCGAAGGCCCAATGTTCCGTAAAATGCCCGAAGGCCAAACATCACAATTTATAAGAGTGGTTCAAGTTAAGTTGTCACAAGAATAGTACAACAACAATGAGAGTGCTCGTTTTTAGAAAAACATTTGCTATCATTTAAGCTTGTAGATAAATGTACTTGCAGGTGATAAAACTTGTGCCTTTGAAAATTGGTAGAAAATAATATACTTGCGGGTAAATACTTGCGTCTTTGAAAACAGTTGTAGGAAACGGTATACTTGCCTGAAGTGATGCGAGTATTTGGTGTCCAAACGGTCATAAGATAGGCTCGGATTTATCTGCGAAATCAGTTTCGCCATATCAAGCTAAAAGTGATTAACTAACAAAATAATCTATATTTAATTTATACAATATACTTATTATATTACAGTATGTATGCTTAATAGTAGCAGTATGTATAATAAACTTTCGTATATCCATATATGCTAAATCATATAGGTAAATATATCAAGTTATGACTTGATGTCATATAAATCTCAATGGGTAACACTATTCACTATAAATAATGATGCCTACTGCTGAGACTCATAATACCACTTACAAAAATATCAGACTGCCACTAATTTTACTAATAATATATATATAATAAAGTTTATATGTGACTGTCCATTATTGGTACTAACAGAAAATGAGGATATACCCATAACTCACGTAAACGTGCACTCACATCCTTCTTATGTTCAAGCGCTGTCATTGCTGGCATGTGGGCACGGCTGCGGACGACCGGCAACTGGCGATGGGTGATCTCTGTACGGCGGCATCGACTGAGGCGACGACAAGTGAGCGGTGACTGGGCGTTGTCGAGTCTTTGACGGAAGAAGAGTCGGGGAGAAAGCGGTGTAAGTGAGGCACGGAGGTGAGGGCGGGGTGTTTGCCGAGGGGAGGAGACGCCGGAGGGAGTGGAGGAGTACGGGCGTGATGGCTGAAGGAAGGAGGTCGGAGCGGTGGCTACGGCCTCCTGGGTTGCGGGGGTGTTACGCGGCCTGCGGGGGTGAGGGGGCGAGGCCCTGTTTGAGACAGGAACATGGGAGATGTCGGGGGCTTGCGGCGAAGGTCAGGGTGGCCTGGGCGCCGGTCGGAGGTGACGGAACTTGAGGGGGTTGCGAGCTGCTGCTGTCCCATCGGTGGCGAAGGGAGGGGGAGATCGGAAAAGCGTGGAAAGGGGAGAGGGACGGAGGTGACAGGGTTACGGCGAGGAGCTGCGAGTGGGTTGTTCGAGCACCGGAGATGAGAATGGGGGGGCGGCGGTGCAGTTGTGTGTGAGCGGGGTGAAGAGATCCGCGAGAGGGAGGAGTTGGGTCCTCTAGTGTGGCGAGGATGAAGGAGGCCGCGGCGTTGCAAGTAGAAGGAGAAGAAAGGTGGGCGGTAGTGTTGCGAGGCGTTGGGAGGCGACGTGAAGAATAATAAGGGGAAGCGTAGGGTACTGTGGAGAGAAACGAAAATATATACCTAGGCTTATATAAATAGGGTTGCCTAGCCTAGGGTAGCACGTGAGATGGGCTTAGGAGTGAGCAGCATGTGAACTTTGGTTGGGGCCCTATGTCTCTATATGAAGAAAGGAGCAAGGTTTCTAATAAGTTGTGTGTTGGATTGATGATGACATCACGTGAGGGTAGGTTGAAATGGCTGCAAGTATTAGGTCTAGTTCCCAATAGGGTTGACATGTGAATGGGTTAGGGCCTAGGTGATGTGTGTGTGATTGACATGAGAAAATAATAAAGCCTCAAAGAATATGGCAGCTGTGTGTGTGATTCGAAAATGAATTGGTAATAATAATAATAATGGGAAGATTTAATTCAAATTAAAGGTTTAAAACTTAAAAGAATATGGAAAGGACACGAACCTAATTACTATTAAGAGAGGGTTTTAATGCGGGAAAGAAAAGGAATGGACAATAAGTAATTATAATTAAAACAAGATTTTATTAAGAGAATAAAGTTAATCAATAGGTTTTAATAGCATCTAATAAGGAAAGTTTTCAAACGTTTTTAAAAAAGTTTAAATTCAAATTTGAATTTTGAATTGAAAATTAAAAACATATTTTAAGAAGAGACATTAAAAAATAATTATACTAAAAGGGTTATAATAGGAAATCTTTTGAAAAGGAGAATTAATGGGTTTAAAAGGGTCTAAAAATGGAATGCTGCATTTGAATTTCAAAAGTTTAAAAAGATTAGAAGTTGGAATTTGAATTCGAATTTTGAATCGAAGGTTTAAAACATAACTATAAGAAAAGACAATTAAAAATAATTTTAGAAATGATAATAATAATAATAAGTATGAGACAAAATAGAAGTGGTGACGGGTACGGGAACAAAACATCTAACAACGGATACAGAAAAATATATGGAAGAAATACAGATAATAGTAATGATAAAAACCGGTCGTTACATAGCCACTCCGACTGGTCGCGTCACTGATTAATCGCCTAGCTGGATAGTCTTCATCGTTGGTTCCAGCTCTGTGCCAGTGTTGAGGAGCTCGAAGATGGACAATGGCATTAGACTGATGCTGGCTCCAAGGTCTATCAATGCTTTTCTGATGGGGATGATGCCAATGGAGCAAGGGACAGTGAAGCTACCCGGATCTGGGAGCTTCTTCGAAAGTTTGTTGCTCCTTAAGAATGACGACGTCTCCTCTGCCAACATTACCCGCTCAGCCTTCTTCTTTCCATGAATGGTATGTTAAGATGCACTCCCTTCAGTAACTCAATAAACTTGGCATATGGTCGGCCCCGGATACACACCCGGAGAACGATTGTAGTTTTACCGCAAGCGCACGGTGTAGTGGCGAGCGGGTATCGAACACGAGGAGGTGGTGTTGGTTCCAATCTATCCTAGGTTGGTTTGACTACGAATGTTTTATTGGTGGAGATGGCGATGGTGTGATATAATGGAAATGGTGGTGGATGTCGGTGTCGGAGATAAAGAAGTCGGATAAAATATCGATTCAGATACAATACAATAAAAGTGGGAATTTGCCTTGCGGCGATCCTGTCACAATCGTCGGGCAAAGTATGGGGATATAAAGCCAAATAAAGACGTCTAGGGCTAGGGAATTCCCACTACGGATCGTCATACATCATCGTAAATAGTGAATCTCAATATTACTAGACTTGCATTGAGGTGAACTAGTCGTAACTGAATATAGAACCAAGCTCACGCTCTCGCGCTATTGCCGGTCTATAGCAACCTAGATTAGAGCCCAATCTCTTGCAAACCCTAACCTAAGCCACTAGCATGAAGATCGACGTCATCGTTCAATCGCTCCTCGAGCCCACTCTCGTGCAAACTCGAGTTACGATCTAGGTTGTGATAGTTCGTATTCGTCCAATCTCTTGCAAACGAATATGGGTATAGATTTACAATTAAAAATCCTAGCTTTGGTCCAATCTCTTGCAAACCAAATCTAGAGAAACCCAATTGTAAACCTAAATCGAATATCTAGGCCTTCCCATCGATTAGAATCCAATCTCTTGCAAACCCTAGATCGATGGAAATCCCTAGCTATCCGTAATAAATCAATCACAACCTAACCTCCTAGCAATTCTAGCAATTTAGAAATTCATTCATCACAAATATGAAATTAGATCCATAGGGTTCATCCACACGCCCTAGAACATCAAATCTACTCAAGCATAGCAACAACGATATAGGAATCAATAAAAACAATTGCTTGCATGTAAAAAGATAGCAAATCAAAGATTCAAATAATAAGAATAGAAATACTTAGCTTTGATGAAGAATTCCAATCCAAATACAAGCTTTTTGATCCAAGAGGGGGCCTAGGGCATGACCTAACCTCTAAAAATAACTCTAATAAAACATAATGGGGATCTCCTCTAATGGTGGCTACAAACCCCTTAAATACCCCCCAAAACCCTAGCAAGAAACCCTAGAAAACCCCTCAAATTCGTGCCCAAAAACAGCCCAAACCGCAACTTAAAATCTGGGCCCAGGCCGCACTCGGCCGAGTGGAATATGTGACCCGGCCGAGTGACACTGACATGCAAATTCCAGCACTGCAGCATCAACTTGCAGAAATTCTCCAGATTTCATCCGACCTCCGATTGGCGCGTTCTTGGCGGCGTTGGAACCGTCATGAAGTCTACTATACATAAAAAATATGAGAAAAATACTTTGATTGCTGGAATGATAGCAGATTTCAAAAGAGTGGGAGGCTGTCTGAAAATCTGGGCGCTGCGTGTCCTCGGCATCACTCGGCCGAGTGGCAAATGTCACTCGGCCGAGGGGCTTTTGGAACTCGGCCGAGTCGGAGCTCGTAGTCGACTGACGGATTACAGAGAGTTGGACATTTTGGCTTGTCGTCGTCTGGGTGCCACTCGGGCGGACGGAGTCTCCGCACTCGGCCGAGTGGGCGTGCGATGCTCGGCCGAGTGCACGCTGATACATCTCTGTTGCGTGTCCGATCTGGCCGGCCGAGCGGGGTCTCAATGCTCGGCCGAGTGACTCCTTCACTCGACCGAGTGGCATGCTGAAAATGCCCAATCTCCATCTTTTCGCTTCCTCGTCGCTCCTACGACGTTCTTTCTTCTTCCACTCGTCTTCCATTGCAGAATAACCCTCAAAAGGGCCATGGTTGACACTCCGGAGTGGGTGCAAATCCTTTAAGCTCATTTTTGCTCCCGATCGCTCCATATTCCCTGAAATTTGACAAAAACAAGAAATAGTGAAAAGCATCGCAATATTGTCGAATAATCTTGAAAAACGCAATATGAGCAATCGAAATGGCGTGAAAACATGCGGAAAAAAGGTGTAAAATATGGAGTGATCAAAATCCCCCAAGCTTACCTCTTACTCGTCCTCGAGGAAGACAAGTAGAAGGCGAACCCGAAGGGTAAAAATAAGGAAAAAATGAAAAAGAATACGAAGTGGAAGGGGTCGCTAGATTATTCTCTCAGATCTCAAGCCATAAGCTACACATCACGATAACTTGGGAAATACGAATCACATGATATAAAGATTTCATATCTTACTTAAACATGGCACTTGCAAGCTTTTCAGAACAATAAGAGGGACTCTCTAAATTCATACAATCAATTCATATCCACATCACGCATTTCATATTATTTAATATACAAATGTTGGCGGTGCACTTTTCAATCAAAAGTTATAAATGAAGCATATAAGAAATCACACCACGCATGCAATAGAGAATAGAATAAAAGTCATGGCATTCACATATTTATTTCAAATCATGAAAAATCTCCATATCTAATATATTTTGCAAAGTCTAAGCATTATCGAATATTCCCATTCATGCACGTCTCCACTCTAATGTCATACTCACTCATATGGTCAAATGAATTCACCCCCCCAAGCTTAGCTTGAGGCGTCGCATCCAAAGGAATATAATAGTGGAAAATGGGATTTTTGCCTTGGTTTTCCCAAGTATTTTGTGGCTCCAATAATGAGATAGAGAAATATTTTTTTTCTTTTGGACTTTTTTTTGTTTCTCACTTTTCTTTTTGGATTTTTGTAGGAGCTATTTGATTTGTATTTTTTTGGATTTTGGCTCCTTTTTGGCTTTTTGGACTTTTTGGAGCCAACTTTTTCTTTTGTGGGGATTTTTGGGAAATAGATGCGATATAAGTAGCTTTAGGAGGTGAACTCAAGTGACATGTAGAGAATAAAAAGATATATGTGGAGAAAGAAATAATGTAGCACTCGGTTCACTCTAAGATGTGCACGAACAGTTCAATAAAATAATACTTCAACTAAAACTCATATGTAAGCATGGATATTCTCAATCATCTCAATAAAAAGTGAAGTCAAGCGGTAAAGTGCACAATCATATCAAGCATGCAACAGAAGGTGAATAAGACACTAAAACTGATGCTTCAGATATACTAATGATGCGTGAATCTTGGTGCATTTCCAACAAAAGCATACTAAACACTAATCCATGCATTCAGTTTCAATTAATATCATGCATTCATATAGAGGAATCATCAAAAGAAATAGATTTGCAAGAACATGCTAATAGCAAGACTATGGAATACTCTAAGTAGCATGGCAAGGAATAATAAGCATCGTGATGGTTGCTAAAGCAATAAGAGATATCATCATACGAAATTCATCTAGCGGAAGAAGAAAAAAGGAAAATAAAGAAATAAAAAATAAAAGAGAGGAAATAAAAGAAAAACAAGCACACAACATGATGCATGAACACACATAAAAGGAAAATAAGATGGAAAATTCAAAAAGATGATGCAAAATTTTGAAAAAATTCTAAAAATTCTAAAAAAAGGTAAAAATGCAACTAATGAATCTAAATGGCATGGAAATGCACTCCCCCAAGCTTAAACTTCACATTGTCCTCAATGTGATCATAATGGAAGAATATGAGGAACAACGATAATAATAGGGGGGTGAATGCAAAATGATGAAATGAATGACATGAAATCCTAATGCAACTACATGCACATACAATGATGCATGAGAGCGCTTTCCCCCAAGCTTATACCAAACAATCTTATTCAAATGACTCAATCAAAAATATCACGGCTTCGCTAAGCGATATCAAGTCAAACAAATAAGAAAGTAAGGTTTCACTTGAAAGAAATGATCGGTGGGTGGTAAGCAAAAAGGATGTGACACATCAAAATATAAAGTGGGCAATTAATATATAATGGGTTTGGGGTGTAAAAATTTTTGTTGCCGTCATATGAGGTGATATTTATTCAAGCAAATCTATACGGTCCTCTCGCTGTCGAGAGGATTCGGGTTTATTGAAAGCATAAAAATTTCTACACTACTGGATTGATTTAACCTATAGCAAAAGGCGGATCCAGTATCTTTTCCGGTGCAGGCAACTGCTCCAACTGCTCCTTCCGTGGCTCTGCCAGGCGCACATGTCCACGGACACCAACGAACTCTAGCAATGCATCCTCCAGCATTCCCACAAGGACTCCACCTGTACCCTGCAGAGAATAGGATGCATCAGTTCGCTGCAAAAATTTCACCCTCATAATAAAAGTATTCCAAAGAGGATCGTCAATAGAAATATATGAAATAAATAGTGGTGGACGATACTTCCCTGGAAATAATCCAATATCCTCACGTGCCGTGATAGCTGTCTCCACGGTGTCTTCTCTATGCTGCTCAGGTAAATCTAGATCATATGTGTGGACCCCATCAAGATGCTCCTCATCATCGTCGGACTCATCCCAGTGCACCCCTTGATCATATTCATATGTGTCCATGGGTGCTAACTCCTCGCTCTCCTCCACATATACGTCCCATCGTACCTCTTGATCGTATGTACACGAATCCTGCAAAAGGCACGATGAATCATAAAAAGCATCATACACTGGAGGGAAATCAAAGATAAAGGGCGAGGGAGTAAAGAGATCTCCCTGAAGGGGAGCCATAAGCTCTGTGGGGTAGTCATCTGCGTCAGTGGGAGGATGAGGTGGCTGCGGAAGCTCTAATGGAGGAGGATAGTGCTCGGGATCCTCATGAATGGCTGTGTCATCGTCCCTATGCATGACCTCCTCGGTGATAAGCTCTGGCTCTGTGTGTAAGGCCTCCTCAAAAGCATGCTCTGGCTCGATAGTGTGCTCATTTGCCTTCTCATCAACTATCAATGTAGGCTCTCCCTGGGATGGTGATGCTGGCTGCTCATGTGTGTCAGCTTGTGGGGATGTATCATGTGGAGGGGAATGCCCGCAAGAAATCCGAAAATATAGTCTATCCCCCTCAAGTCTGACATGGATGTCCTCCTCAATTGTTCCTGCAGCTGAAACACGGTTCATAACAAAATCTGTAAATCGTAGCTCAAATGCATCACCTGCCGTAATGCTCTCTGAACCGGTGAACCTCACTGACTCCAAGAGACCCTCTAATAATCTCTGAAATGCGTCCTCCTCTGGCTGCGCATATGACTCAGTTTCTGCTTCCTTCACTGCCTCTGCGTCCATCCACTCTTCATATGCAATAGATGTATCGTAGGAAGTGGGATCGACGACGGCACATTCTGGCTCTGGTAGTAAGTCTGGCGATGCTTCTTGCCCATAAAATGAAGAAGCAGAACTGATATATTTGGAAATCCCTTCAACCTTAAGCATGAGCATATTCATTTCAAGTTGCTTCTTCACCCGTTCCAATAGAAGGTTACCCTTTTCAAGCCCGGCTTGCACTTCAACCTGGTGTGCATGCATCTCATCAAAAAAGATCCTTTGTCTCTCATCAAGCTCGGGCCAGTGCATCTCCTCAAAAAGGTATTCGCCCATCTGAGCACTCTGATCATAATAGTATTCTCACATCTGAGCACTCTGATCAAAATAGTAATCTCCCGTCTGAGCATTCTGATCAAAATCTGTGGTCCACGTAGTATAATCCATAGCACCTGATCAACAAAGATAAATACCTGGACAAAGGATATCAGTGGCACAAAAGAATATAGAAATGATAATAATGGTGGCAGGGGTGAAAATTTCCTTTTTATTTATTTATTTTTTTTCGTAGTCTAATCAACCTAATTGTGACAAATTGGCACCAACGGAAACACCTCCCCGGCAACGGCGCCAAAAACTTGGTCGGCCCCGGATACACACCCGGAGAACGATTGTAGTTTTACCGCAAGCGCACGGTGTAGTGGCGAGCGGGTATCGAACACGAGGAGGTGGTGTTGGTTCCAATCTATCCTAGGTTGGTTTGACTACGAATGTTTTATTGGTGGAGATGGCGATGGTGTGATATAATGGAAATGGTGGTGGATGTCGGTGTCGGAGATAAAGAAGTCGGATAAAATATCGATTCAGATACAATACAATAAAAGTGGGAATTTGCCTTGCGGCGATCCTGTCACAATCGTCGGGCAAAGTATGGGGATATAAAGCCAAATAAAGACGTCTAGGGCTAGGGAATTCCCACTACGGATCGTCATACATCATCGTAAATAGTGAATCTCAATATTACTAGACTTGCATTGAGGTGAACTAGTCGTAACTGAATATAGAACCAAGCTCACGCTCTCGCGCTATTGCCGGTCTATAGCAACCTAGATTAGAGCCCAATCTCTTGCAAACCCTAACCTAAGCCACTAGCATGAAGATCGACGTCATCGTTCAATCGCTCCTCGAGCCCACTCTCGTGCAAACTCGAGTTACGATCTAGGTTGTGATAGTTCGTATTCGTCCAATCTCTTGCAAACGAATATGGGTATAGATTTACAATTAAAAATCCTAGCTTTGGTCCAATCTCTTGCAAACCAAATCTAGAGAAACCCAATTGTAAACCTAAATCGAATATCTAGGCCTTCCCATCGATTAGAATCCAATCTCTTGCAAACCCTAGATCGATGGAAATCCCTAGCTATCCGTAATAAATCAATCACAACCTAACCTCCTAGCAATTCTAGCAATTTAGAAATTCATTCATCACAAATATGAAATTAGATCCATAGGGTTCATCCACACGCCCTAGAACATCAAATCTACTCAAGCATAGCAACAACGATATAGGAATCAATAAAAACAATTGCTTGCATGTAAAAAGATAGCAAATCAAAGATTCAAATAATAAGAATAGAAATACTTAGCTTTGATGAAGAATTCCAATCCAAATACAAGCTTTTTGATCCAAGAGGGGGCCTAGGGCATGGCCTAACCTCTAAAAATAACTCTAATAAAACATAATGGGGATCTCCTCTAATGGTGGCTACAAACCCCTTAAATACCCCCCAAAACCCTAGCAAGAAACCCTAGAAAACCCCTCAAATTCGTGCCCAAAAACAGCCCAAACCGCAACTTAAAATCTGGGCCCAGGCCGCACTCGGCCGAGTGGAATATGTGACCCGGCCGAGTGACACTGACATGCAAATTCCAGCACTGCAGCATCAACTTGCAGAAATTCTCCAGATTTCATCCGACCTCCGATTGGCGCGTTCTTGGCGGCGTTGGAACCGTCATGAAGTCTACTATACATAAAAAATATGAGAAAAATACTTTGATTGCTGGAATGATAGCAGATTTCAAAAGAGTGGGAGGCTGTCTGAAAATCTGGGCGCTGCGTGTCCTCGGCATCACTCGGCCGAGTGGCAAATGTCACTCGGCCGAGGGGCTTTTGGAACTCGGCCGAGTCGGAGCTCGTAGTCGACTGACGGATTACAGAGAGTTGGACATTTTGGCTTGCCGTCGTCTGGGTGCCACTCGGGCGGACGGAGTCTCCGCACTCGGCCGAGTGGGCGTGCGATGCTCGGCCGAGTGCACGCTGATACATCTCTGTTGCGTGTCCGATCTGGCCGGCCGAGCGGGGTCTCAATGCTCGGCCGAGTGGCATGCTGAAAATGCCCAATCTCCATCTTTTCGCTTCCTCGTCGCTCCTACGACGTTCTTTCTTCTTCCACTCGTCTTCCATTGCAGAATAACCCTCAAAAGGGCCATGGTTGACACTCCGGAGTGGGTGCAAATCCTTTAAGCTCATTTTTGCTCCCGATCGCTCCATATTCCCTGAAATTCGACAAAAACAAGAAATAGTGAAAAGCATCGCAATATTGTCGAATAATCTTGAAAAACGCAATATGAGCAAACGAAATGGCGTGAAAACATGCGGAAAAAAGGTGTAAAATATGGAGTGATCAGCATACTTTTCTGCCATTCCAGCCTTCCCTAATCTACTTGGAAAGGGAACTGTAGCGGGGCAAGCCTTCTCTTTCTCTGCTGGCTTCACCTTATCTTTCATTACCTCCTTCTCCACTGGAGGACTACCCTTTTCAACATCCAAACGATGTTCCTCAGCCTTGTCATCACCATCATTAGCAGCACCTGGTTGCTTATATATATCCTCTTCTTTGGTACTGGAGCGGCTTAAGTCATCCTTAGAGGCTCTGGGTCCTTCGTCGATAAACCACTCCATGTAGTGATGGCACATGCTCTTTCCCTTAGGTTCTTCTCTGGTTGGGCGAGAAGCTTGCATTGAGCCCTTGCAAGTAGGCTCACTTATTGCGTCAGCGACTCCACCATGGTGCAGAGTTCCTTGTGGCTAGCCATGATATCTCTGCTAAACTTTGTGACTTCATTATTAATCTTCGTCTGCCCCTCCATAAACCTCATAAAATGGATTCCAATGAGATTTTCTGCCGAGTGGGCTGTGGTGGATGCAGGGACTACTGATGCTGCTGATTTCCTATTGATGTGCGGGGTATTGCTGTGGGTGCTGGTACTGACGGGGCTACTACTGAGCTCCACTGATGTTCCCGTATTGAAATCCGGGATGGTTCTTCTAAGCTGAATTCCCATAGGCACTCATATTGCATCCTCTCTTGTCAGATGCATAATTGACCTCCTCAGCTGATACAGGAGGGGTGTTGTAGGAGCAATTTCAACCGTGAAATCCTTGCTCGACGAACTTCTCACAAGTGGCTACACTAGGGCTAGAGGTGAACTGGCCTAGCACTGAGCTTGTGCTCCATTCGGGCAATCTGCTGTTTGAGGGAGTCGAGACAGCCGTCAAAGTTTGCCGCATCGCTTACTTCAAACCTGCCTCCTCCTAAGGACTTGGCAGTGGTAGAGGAAGACCTGTCGTCTCCCCAGTGTTGATTATTAGCCACCATCTCCTCTAGAATCTACATGACTTCGACTGGCTCCTGACCCAAAATAACAACATTCGTCGTTGCGTCGACGATCATCATAGTGTCTGGGTGTACACCATTCTATAATAATAAGACTAAGTCCCATGGTTAGATGCGATGGTTCAGGCACTGATGATGGAGATATTTGAAGCACTCCTAGGCTTCATAAAGTGTCTCGTGTCCTCCTTGTCTGAAGAACGTGAATTGATTTCAAAAACGGGTCATCTTTGAAGGGTATAGTTCTTGGTGACAAAGGCTTCTGCCAGTTGTTCCCAAGTCGTGAATGTATTGGGCCACTGAGACTTAAGCCAATAGTGGACCTTCTCCTTCAGTGTGAAGGAGAAGAGCCGACGCCTAATTGCATTGTCGTTGATTCCATGAAACTGGAATGTGGTGCATTTCACCAAGAATGCATCGATATGGTGGTTGGGGTTCTCGTGTGGAAACCCATGGAAGCAGTCCTGCTGCATCAACAAGATAAGCTTTCATGGTCGCTTTTCGATAGTACATTTTTCGTGCGCGTACTTTTGTTCGTACACGTATTTATTATGGACCTTTCTTGTATCCGAACACTATGATATGATATGCCCTTGTGACCCTCTCAAAGAGTATTTATTTGTGAAATTATTTTGGAACGTCATTTCACGGGTCGTTCTCTCACAAATTAACTTTGTTTAAAAAGGTGTCGTGATTCTCACTTTTGTCGTGAGACCTTTTTATTTTTAGTTTCGTTTCTCGTTGCCTTAGACGTGACCGATCTTTTTAGTTTCGTTTCTCTCATCGACACGGTCGCCCCAGTATTTATCTCAAAATTTTCGGGCTCCGTTTGACCCACTTTCACTATTTTTTCCAATCTATTATATTAAATCCCATCATTAGTTTTTCAAATTCTCTTAATATAATCCTAATTCCTAGTTTAACTCTAACCATGTTTCTACCCATGGTTGAACCACACCCCACACACAATTTATAGTAACCTAGGCCCTCTAATAATTTCTTCATACAAAAAAACCTTAAAGCTTTCCCTTCACGTGCTGCACACACAACAACTCATTATATTATAAAACCCTAGGCTAACAGCTAACCTAAGACCTAAACCCCCACTCACGTGATGGCAACTCGACCCTTACTCTCCTCTATTTAATAATTAAACCATAGGCCTTCTTTTTCTTCACCCTTCAAGCACAGCACGCTGTGCCTCTATTTTTTTCACGCAAATCTCTCCCCCGCACTGTCACGCGAGGTTCTCTCCGATCTCCAACACACACAGCGCCGCCCTGTGCCCTCCCATCAAGCTTCACTCTGGCGAACCTCGGATCCGCGGCCTGCGCTCCGCCCGACTTCGTGCGACAGCCGCCCAGGCGCTGTCACGGCGGAAACCGCTGACACCAGTTGCATCAGTGGCCACAGCGCTGCCCAACACCGCCCGGAGATGTCCACGGCGTCGCCAGGTGCCGCCCAGCAGCAGTACATGACGACAGGCCCCCGGACACTGTCACGACGTCTCCGGTGCTGTCACGACCCCCCGTCAGCCTCACCGATGTTCTACAGCCTTTACCCCGCCGCACCGCCAACAAACAGCGCCCATGCCGCTGTTTTCACGGTAGCGACTTCTCTTAGCCGCAGAAACGTGCTATTTCTTCCCATAGCCGCTGTACACGCGTGGAGACGTTCCCCTATAGCCGTAGATAACTCGCGTCGATCTCCCGGTAGCTTCGTGGGATTTGTTCTTCACAACGGTTATTAAACGTTCATTAGAATACCCTAAGATTAGATGCTAAAAGTTTTGTAAACTGTTAAATGATCATGATCAGTTAGTAACTTTAATATGTTGATGTTAAGGTGATGATCTAGAGGATATATAGATATTGTTTACAACTATTAGCAAATATTGGTCTAGGTTGCTTTGATGATGATATGGTGTACTTTTCGTATTAATAATTTAATGTAGTTAACGTGTTAGCTATTTAACGATCATTGGTATTGATGTGTCACCTATCTTAGGATAGAAAACTTAATTAAAATTTGATCATTAGACATTTTAGAGTTGCCTAATAAATTCTAGTTTCGTCGTAACGAACTTATTCATATACGTGTTTCATCACAGAGAATCGTTCGTCCCGTACCGTTCGTGATACCGGATCCAACCCCTGACGTCGCTGCCCGACGTCAGAGTAGCTCTCGCGTCGTGTTGAGGTAAGATCTGCCTCGTAGGAATCACCACTTGCCTGTTAATCAACTAAAATTGATAATTTTTGATGGTTGTGATTCACTAATCAAGATTAATAAACTGGAATGTAGGCTGGACTGCGATCTGAACACATATGTAGTTTGGACTCTGATTGATCGTGACTTCAGCTTGGTCGTTCAGGTAAGTGATACTTGCCAGTAAATGTTTTAGGCCAAGTTTTTAGGCCAATTTGTGTGTTAGCATAAAAGAGACTAGGCAGTGAAATGATAGATGCCTAGACGACACTTTTGATCTAGTTTAACAACAAAACTAGATCCGACGCCACTCTTGATCTAGCTTGAAAACGAAGCTAGATCAGACACTTTTACTTGCTTCCATTCATGTTGCCATGTCATGTTTAATTTTCAATTAACGGTACGCACCCTTAACTGCTCATCATATATCATGTCATGTATCATATGTTCTTCGTGATTAAGTAGCACACGCTACAAATATTGTTGCTATTGAGGCTAGGCACCTGCTTTTGCGGGTACAACCCTATGCCAAAATCAAATACACATCCTAGCTCATGATCCAAAAGCGAGCACAATGTTGTTGGGAATCCAACGCTCGATACACGTGGAGGGGTAAGGTTAACGACCACTCAGCATAGAAGTGTGCCCGTACAGCCACTTCAGCTGTAAGACGTAAACCCCGTGCACAAAGTGACAAGTTAGTGTTCATGAATCGTGAAACAGAGATTTTTGTAGTTCTGCTACGACGTGCATGCATGTCATCATGTCGTCTTAAATTGTTGCAATCTTTAAATGTCATGTCATGTCATTATATTTAGAACTGCTAGTCGTTTTTCTATATTTATATCCTTGCACAAAAGTTCTCCGCTTTCCTTGGGAGACTTTTGCTAACATGTGCCCTTTTCTCTTTGGATGTCACATGTCAGGCTTTGAGACAGAGCATGTAGCAGTGGGCGAGCAGTTTACAGACGATGTGTTCGAGGTACCTACAGTGACCGAGTTCGAGGACACTGGTGACCAGTCCTAGACTCACCGGGAGTCTGTTTAGTTGTCACTTTTTAGTAGTTGCAGTTAGCTCTCGGTGCGTAGCACCTGACTCTCTTTTAGTTTTGTTCCGGCCATGCTTTAGGCCTATTGTTCAGACTTGTACTTTTGTGACTATTCTGTGATGTTGGAATAATTGTTGGATGTTTTGTTGGTGGATGTTCTGTTATCTGTTTTATTATTATTGTTGTTGTTTGGTCGTAATGCAAGGACCTGCTTTTCTTTGTAATTTTTACAGACGCTTATCAGACTGCAGCTTCACAGCTCCATGTCTGAGAGGACCTCCTCACGTCTCACCTTCTATACTTGGGAAGCGGGGCGTGACAGGTTTTGTTGGTGGCCCATGCAGGTCCTTTTTGCATCCGCGAAATATCGGAACAACAATAATGATAAACAACATCCAATTAAATATTCGATACATCCAAGTCATGATTAAGTCCAATCTGAACGTTTTCCTATCTTAGATGGTAGGAAGACTTAGGTAGATGTCTAGGTTTGATAGTCAGGAGCCTTTGTCAAGATTTAGTTATACTCGTCATAGGTTGCCTTATTAGTCTCTCACCCAGCCCTGTCCATATTAAACTTCTAGAGCTTTTCTTTTAGCCGTTTGTTGAGTCCATCGATTTCGGGCCCAGCAGAATGTAATCTTGTTACTCTTAGGACCCCACCCCGAGACCTCTATTACAGTCTAGTCTATTAGAGAGTCTTAGTGTTAAGTTTCTCTTGACCTTTAGTCAACTCGATAATTAGAACCCCTGATTCTATCATTTTCTTGATCATTACACTTCGGTATTATTGACCGTAGAATCCCATCGTAGCTTTTCATGAATTGTATCCTAAGCGTATTCATCACGCGATCATGTTCTTTGCCCTCGATACACGTGATTGTTTTCCGACGATTATCGTTAATTTTTTTCGAATCTTCTCTGTTGCAAATCTTGACTCTTCCAAAGTTATTTTCGATTTTCCTTACTAAAAGTTTTCACTCAGTTTAAATTTTGTTTTTAAACCCATCTTATATATTTAAATTCCTTACTTTCGGTTGAGTTAAAATACTTTCTTAGATTTTGAAGTCGTCTTGGTCATAAATTTTTTATTACAATCTCGAGACCATTTTCTAATCTATATCATTCGCATTTCGGTTTAAAAGCTTTATTATTATTTTAATAATTCGATATACCATCTTTCTATAAACTACGAAATTTATTTTAACCACTTACCATACATACTTTTAGAATATTTTTCCAAGCTAAATTGAACTTCAAATATTTTTTTATATCAATTCTAGGTTCGTCGTACTCGTACTTCTAAAATCTTTATATAAACCCGTTTCTTTTGGTAAATTCTTATTTCTCTAAAAGTATTTTCAATATTATTTATTTTAAATTTCTCCCCAGTTTAAAGACTTTGAAAATATTTAGCATGAGCTTAAATTTCCTGCACTTCAGTTGCTCTAAATTCATTCTTTGAATTTCGAAACTTTGCCGAAATTATTAAATTACTGCCGTATAATATTTTCTAACCTATATCTTTAGTGTTCGTGTGAATGTTTTACTTCTTTCTTATAATGATTTCTCAATAAGCCAATAAACTATTTTTCTCTTATTATATATATACGACTCAAACTTGTTTCGAACAACTCATTTTATCGACCACCAAATATTTTTTTTGCAAAAGAGAACTCCAACTTTTGAAGTACGACAGTTTTTATACTTTACGTATTTTAACTTATGTCATTTACAAACTATTTTTCTTTATCCTATAAGGGTATTATTACACCTTCCTTTCCTCTACCCAAACATTCACAATTATATCCATGTTTCGCCTAACCAATCTGTCTCCTTATCATCACCTTTATGGAACTCGTTCTTTCTGATCTTTACTTCCTTACGCTCTTGGTTTCGGTTTCCTTTCTATTGTTTAGCCAATAGTGCTTGTCGTTGCCTGTGTCGACTCTAGTTTAGTAGTGGGCCCATTGATTTATATTTTTTTGTGATGTCGTTGTGGTGCATGTATAAGTAGAGTGTGTGGACTCGTGTGTGTGAACCCTGGCGTATCACTCACATATGAGTGTACTCCCCTGTAGTATATTAATGTTTGCCTCTTGTGTGATATATACATACTCAGTGTTATTCATGATATATATGAAGTTGTATGAATGATAGTGTTTATATATAAGTGTGTGGATAGCTATACCACTTTAAGAATTTCTGTATATATATTGGAAATTGTATTAGAGTATATACTAGTAGTGTATGTAGTTTGAAGATACTTGTAGAAGCTCGAAATAGTATACTAGTAAGTCATGTGCAGGTTAAGTGTAATTATAATAGGGTACTTATAGTTAAATGTGCATGCCTATTATTTGATCTATATGTTAGTACGTGTGGGCGTGTGCTCGCCCGTAGATATGTGCTTACTATATGAATACTGTGATATACGTACGGTAATAGGGCTATAACTTTGTTGGTATTTCTTGCCTTTACAGGACGTTGTGTGTGTGCGTGTGCACCATGAGGTATACACGACTATTGTATGTCGTGACTATGCATGGATAGGTATAGGCAGTAGTGTACTGATTATATTTAATATTGCTATGATATGTGTATATATTATAGGTATGTGGCTATACGATGCATGTATATAAGGGATAATGTATTTGATTATATACGTGTGCTGATGACTGTAATATTATTATGGTATGTATGTGGTTACGTTGGTATATATATATATATATATATATATATATATATATATATATATATATATATATGCAGAGTAATTTAGATTTCTATTAATATACAAAAAATACAAGGTGGCCTAACTACAGGTTGCAAGTCTAATTGACTAGGGGAGAGGACACAAGCGTCGTCACTCTAGATCAATTGTCCTAACAACCAAGCATAGGACCACAAAATCATAACAACATACACAGCTTTATACAACACATAGGTAGGCCTGATGGTGATAATCATCCATTGTCAGTAATATCCCAATTCGCAAAGGCAGGTGCGGCTTCATCTTCAATCTCGTCAGATTTGCGTAGGACAATGCAGACATCCGTAGAGATATCCTCAAATAGAGCTTTCTTAGATTTCTTAACATTATCAAACACACGCCTGTTACGTTCACGACATAGATGCCAAACTACCGAAGCCAAAACAGTTTTACAAAGCAGCCCAAGCATCCCCTTTTTACAGAAGTTAGCCAAGTAGTAGTTGCCGATTTCATGAAGGGAGAGAATTGCTGGGCCAGAAACTCCAAGCTTAAGTAGAGCACACCGCAAAATATTATTGGAGTAGGGACATATAAAAAAGAGATGCTCAATAGTTTCAGGAGAGTCACCTTCGCACAGGTCGCAGGAGCTAGAGGAGATGTCGCAGAATTGTTCCAGGCGGCTCTTAGTAGGCAATTTATTTTTGAAAGCTCGGAGGAGTGTGATCGAATATTTCGGGATGGATTTGCAGTACCAAATCAGTTTGAAGAAAGGGAATGGGGGTGACTTCTTACGCACAGTATCCCAGGCATCCTTGAACTTAAAAGTCGTACCTGCTTTCCATTCCCAGGAGTCATTGCTAGACGCAAGAGCATATTGTTGCAGCATGGGTCTTAACATTTGAATGGCAGGATCATCTATCCAAGAGGTTCCACTCCAATAGTCTGACACACGTTTTCTTCCTGAACCATCTGGAATGTTGTGTAGGGATTTAAAGGGACCGCAGGGGAGCCAATTATCATGCCAGAAGAGGGTATCCCTTGTAATGCCCTGCTAAGCTACTGCACAAGTACTAGAGGGGGGTTGAATAGTACTTTAAAATAATTAAGAGGCTAATTCCTAATTACTTGCAAACTCTACCAAACAATGCGGAAAATGCGGAAATGTAAATGTTAGACAACAAAGAATCAATCGCAAACAAAGATATTACTGGGTTCGGATCCACCCAAGTCTCCCCGACTTGTTCCCGGTGATCCTACGTCCCAACCACCCGGATCCCCTCCGGATACTTGAGTTAGAAACCCTAACTCAAGATTTCCACTATGAAATACTTGTGAAAAACCTTCACAAGTCAAATCATACACAAAGTAATTTGTGACTCCCACAACCCGGGATCACAACCACACTCTCACAACCGAGAGTGAAACTTACAATATGAAATTGAAATGAAATAGAACTTCTTACCGACAAAATACATATGCCTTGAGTAATGCTTACGAATTAGGGCAAGGATGATTTTGAGGAAGAAGAAGTGGCACCAAACCCTAGCTCCAAGATGTAGATCAGCGATGGAGAGCTATGGGAATGTTGGTGACCTAGAATCAAGCAATTGGCTTGGAAGGCTTCACACTCAATGAATCTCTTTTTGGAAGTAAGAGTGAGGAGAGATTATTGAATGGAATGAAAGAGCTTTGAATGAGCTTGGAATGATTTCTCTTGATCTCTAAACTTGCAATAATATCAGCCTTGACTGCAATGAATGCAGCCCATCAAGTATTTATAGGATAGAGGAGAGAGAGAAAGAAAAATGTTTCAGTTAATGCTCCAACGGCTCTTTTCTGAACCCAACTAGTCGGTCAAAGATCAACTACCGACTGACTAGTTCATCAACTAGTCGGTCGGTCAATTAACGTATACCGACTAATGGAAGAACAGTGAAGAGATAGAATTTCAGACCTAGAAATCTAGTCGGTCCAAGAAGACTTTCTGACCGACTAGTTTCACAACTAGTCGGTCGGTCAGTGAACTTAGACCGACTAAGAGTAAAAAACAAATAGTCTGAATACAAATTGATTTAGTCGGTCCAAGAACAAATGTTGACCGACTAGATTATCAACTAGTCGGTCACCAAATGTTCTTACACCGACTAACGATAAACAGTAGCTTAGTAGAAAATTAGCATGTATAGTAAAGCTCAACTAGTCGGTCAAAGAAGCATCACTGACCGACTAGTTCATAAACTAGTCGATCGGTGAGTCAACGTAGACCGACTAACTGTAAACAGTACTGAGCAAGAAAAAGACTGAATGAAACTAGTCGGTCCAAGAAGCTTTGCCGATCGACTAGATCACAATCTAGTCGGTCAGTTCTTCTTCTTAAACCAACTAACATGCACAAGAAGTCCGAATCGATGCATGATGCTTCGGGAAAGTTAGAATGGACTTCAACTAAGATCCTAGAGCTAAGATATGAGCGTTATGAAGATAGAAATGTAAGATATACTCAAGGCTTAACATTCTATAAATCGAAGATAAAAGACTATAGATAAAACCTTAAGGAACGGTCTTCGAGAGCTTCGATCAAATCTTCATGACTTCCAAAACGGTCCAAAAGCTTCAACGAAGCTTTAGGCATTGAATACGAGCTTTGAGAAGTCTTGAGATGTCGCTTTGATTGTTCTCGTGAATTTGGCGATGATCTCCATTACTGCGCTCACAAATTGTTAGTTCATGAATTATTTATGTTTGCTCATCATCCAAAACCAAATCCAGGGAGTCCAATACTCAACATTCTCCCCCTTTTGGTGATGACAAACCAACATAAATAATAATAAAAAATAATGATTCAAATGTAAAATACTTACTCCCCCTGCATTGATGACACGTTAATTCCAAATATAAATTGCATCAATCAGACGAGTAAGATATATAATGAGAATCGAATTTTGAAATATCGGATTTGAAAATCCTTATATTTATCTTAACTCCCCCTGAATCTAACATATCAAATTAGATTCTTGGAAATTGAGTTAAATTTTCATTTGCCCTAATCATTATCATTATCTCTCCCCCTTTGGCATTATCCCAAAAATGGGGGGCAAACAACGACAACAACAATGATACAGAAAATCCAACATCGGGAGTCCTAGATTATGACGATGGACCAAATTGACACTAAGGGAAAAGAGATGAAATCAAATCAAAGTGTGCCAAATTGTCCATTTTCGAAAATCGAAAATTAAAATAATCAAAATACCAAATATAAATTCACTTATTGAATAAAGAAACATACCCTTCAATACTCAATATTCTTGGTTAAATGTGTGCATGGAAAACAATTCTATGCAATCATAGAAATATAATCTATTTAACCAAGTTTTTAAGCGTCGAGCGACGAATTCACATATCATAGACATTGAATGATTATTAAATGTGCACGACGAAGTAAAAAAGAGAACATCGATGTATAGATATATATGAATACCATGAGTACATCCAAAATCACATCGACTACATCATATGAAGTGCAACATCTATATCAACATAAAAAAAATACAACATACGTCATCGATACATCATCATCAAACATCCAACAAAATGAAAGTACAACAAGTACACCGACATCCAACACATCAAAATACATCAAAACACCGCCAAAACTCCATCCTAACCCAAAACACTCTCAACAAGATGTATCATCCAATGATCACAGGAGAGGCCTCCAAACTGACGCTCAGGAGGAAGTGGCAGGATCAGCAGTCTCCGTGGGTCCAGTCGAGGGAGTGGACTCAGGCTCTGCTGCAAGGAGTGGTGTGTGTACAGAAGGGATCGTCGGAGCAGGAGTGGAGACATCGACGACTGGCTCAACGGCAGAGGTATCAACAGGAACATCAGCAGGCACGTCAGGAGGAGAGACGTCAGTGGGAGCAGCAGCAGCATCAGAAGTCAGATCCACTGGTGCAGAAGTCTCTGGAGCACCGGAAGAGGTGGCAGCTCCAGGAGCAGATGTGGTAGCAGCAGCAGGAGTGGCCTCAGTGCCACGAGCAGGAGAACCAAGGAGCTCATCGATATCCTCATCATCCAACTCCTCATCCTCAGAAACAGGAGGAGGGACCTCAACACCAATGGTACGAGCAATACGGCACAGAATCTCCTCGAAACAAGCATACCGAGACTCGAGACGACGAACGTCATGAGCGAGACTCTCAAGAGTGGTGGGAGGTCGAGAAGCAGCAGCTGCAGAAGAAGTGCCCTGAGAAGCTGAAGGAGTCGTCCGCTGCACGTGACGGAGTGCCGCAAGATATTTCTTTACGGCCGTCGCGTTCAGTGGAGGACCAAGAGGACGCTCATCGTCAGGAGGCAAAGGCACGTGAAAATGATGGAACACCAAAGTCAACAGACAAGGATAAGGGATATAAGCAGATATAGTGGTCTTGCGAATACACTCGAAAGAGTCCATCTTATCGAGTATAACGCGAGCCCAATTAATCTCGCAAACCAAGGATAGAGCGTAAATCAACTTAAGGAAAGGCTGGGATGGCAGAGAAGATGAGCCGTACTTGGGAAGCAAGCACGACTTCAGAATGAGATTGAGCACCCATGCATTTGGCTTAAAAGACGTCGAAGGAACACCAATGAAGGCAGGAGGGATCACATGGAAGATATCAGCGAGAACAGACTGATCCAGAGAGGAGATATCATCAACAGAGATGTCTGACGGGAGGAGACCAGACGATGAGCAACCAAGCAACTCCCCCAAGATTTCTGTCGTGAGGACTATATGAGTCCCCAAGACAGTAGTCTCGATGGAGTGGCTCTCATCGTAGTGGCCCCGGACACGATTTGCGTAGAATAGTTTGACCAGGCGAGGATAGGGTCGAGGGTTTGCCTTAGGGTCGAAGCGAAGGTAGTCTAGGAGCCCACTATAGGATAGGAGATCAGCTAAGCCAAGGAAGTCTAAAAACTGAACATAGTGCTCCAATAGCATCGGGCAGTTCTCAATACGGTTGTAGGCCGCTAGACACAAAGGGTCGTCGCGACACAACGATATGTCAACACCACCAGCTGGCATTGGGCCCTTTCCCTTAGGCTGGCGAGTCCTAGGACGAAGTGGAGGAGTGGGTTCCCTTTGGCCAGACTCATCCTCGGGTCTAAACTCAGTATCAGAATCAGGAGGAGTAGAGGGGGTGTGGAGTATAGGCTTTCTAGACTTAGAATGTTTACCGGGTTTGACGGTCGCCGTCCTCTGCTTCTTCAGAGGAGGCGAAGACGGAGAAGCTTGGGTTGATTTAGCACGACGTTTGGGCTTAGAAGGATTCCTCGGGTTAGATGGCCCTACGGTCATGGGGGATGCCCCAGAGGGAGTGATAGGAATCCTCGTCTTTGCCATGTTCGTGGCACAACGAGATCAATCAATCGATATAAAAAGATCAAACAACCTAAGCACAAACCCTAGAACCGAAAACAACAAGCCCTAGGAAGTAAATCGAAATCCTAGAGATGAAAGCAAGCCCTAGAACTGAAAATCGAAACCCTAGAGATGAAATGAAGCCCTAGAACTCGAAAACGACCTAGGAGGAGGAGATATACATAGGGGAGGGAGAACGACGGCGGCGGTTGGACCGAAAAGTCGCCGGAGATCGACGGAAGTAGAAGAGTCTCGAGGAGGGATCGGGGGTTTTCGAGTTGGAGGGAAGTTGGAGACCGACTAATAGAGAAAAGAATCGATTAGATATGATTTAAGTCGGTCGAAAACGCGAAAAGACATGACTATCCCTGAGCACTTAGTCGGTCACAGTTCAATGGCTGACCGACTAGATGACAATCTAGTCAGTCGGTTAACGAGCTTGAACCGACTAAAAGTGAAACAGAGACAAATCGAAAAATCATGAATGTGAATTAGTCGGTCTACGTTCAAATACTGACCGACTAGAACTCAATCTAGTCGGTCGGTAAGTAAACTTGAACCGACTAACGAGTTAAGCTGGAGAGGAAATCCTAAAAGCTTGAGCTAGTCGGTCTGAGTTCATTAGCTGACCGACTAGATGTGAATCTAGTCGGTTGGTTGATGAACTGAGACCGACTAGATGAGTCCAAAAATTGACAAATAAGATCTCTCCTAAATACATTTGGACGAAACATCGCAATCCTCTCAAAAATCATCTAAACTACCCCATTAAACATCGAAATCTCAAATAGGACATTCAAATATGAATTCGAGCATAAATTCAAAAAATATCACATAAAATCCCGAAAAATCCAATAAGTCTTGCATGACGAAATATTGCGAAATATAATAGCATGCAAGATAATTGAATGAAACATGAATCCTATATCTCGGATTCACCCATAATCCCCAATTCTCGACGCAACCGCACAAAGGAGTCCTCCTTTAGGGGTTTCGTGAAAATATCGGCGATTTGCTTTTAGGTTTCAACGTACACTAAAATGATGTCCTTTTTAGCAACATGATCATCTAAAAAATGGTGTCGGACATCTATGTGTTTAGATCGGGAATGGTGCACCGGATTCTTTGAAAGACAAATAGCACTTTGGTTATCCACCATGATAGGGCTAGTATCACAATGAATACCAAAATCCTTTAGTGTGTGTCTCATCCAAAGAACCTGGGCACAAGCGACACCGGCGGCAATGTATTCCGCCTCGGTGGTTGAAAGTGATACCGAATTTGGCTTCTTGGAAAACCAAGAGACAAGGGAATTTCCTAGAAAATGGCAAGTGCCACTAGTACTTTTTCTGTCAGATTTGCATCCCGCATAATCAGCGTCACTATATGAGACTAACTCATATGTGCTAGATAAAGTAATCCAAAATCTAAAGTGTAACTTAGATAGCGAAAAATACGTTTAACCGCTACTAAGTGAGAATCCTTAGGTTGAGACTGATAACGAGCACAAATACAAACAGCAAACATAATATCGGGCCTACTAGCGGTAAGATAAAGTAAACTACCTATCATACCTCGATATAGACGAATGTCTACATCTTTTCCGCCCGTATCTTTATCAAGATGCGTTGTAGTGCTCATAGGAGTCTTTTTCCCGGAGGCATTCTCCATTCCAAATCGCTTTAGTAACTCCACCGTGTATTTCGTTTGGTGGATGAAGATTGCATCGTTCAATTTGCGAATTTGGAGACCTAAGAAATATTTGAGTTCACCCATGTGGCTCATCTCAAATTGTTCCTTCCTAACATTAGAAAACTATTCGCAAAGAGTGAAGTTAGTAGCACCGAAAATGATATCATCAACATAAATTTGAACTAATAAAATATCATTATTCGCATGCTTAACAAAAAGTGTAGAATCGGCTTCGCCCATTTTAAAATTCAAATCCAAAAGAAAATTCTTTAGGCGATCATACCAAGCTCGAGGAGCATGTCTCAAACCATAAAGAGCTTTCTTTAGTTTAAAAACATGATTTGGAAATTTTTCATTTATGAAGCCCGGAGGTTGAGAAACGTAAACTTCCTCAACGACATCTCCGTTTAAAAATGTACTTTTAACATCCATTTGAAATAATTTAAAATTTTTATGGCATGCAAAAGACAATAATAGTCTAATTGATTCTAATCTAGCTACCGGAGCGAAGGATTCTTCGAAATCGATACCTTCCTCTTGTCGATAGCCTTGAGCTACTAACCAAGCTTTGTTCCGGACGTCGACTTGGTTTTCGTCGGTTTTGTTCTTGAAGATCCACTTTGTCCCTATGACGGTGTGGTTCTTCGATGGCAAAGGAACAAGCTCACATACCTCATTCCTCTCGAATTGAATGAGTTCCTCCTCCATGGCAAGGATCCAAGCACTATCTTCGCACGCTTCAACTATATTCTTTGGCTCTATCGATGAGGCAAAGGCACAATTGGCGAAGTGGTGGACTTGCGATCTCGTCTTGACTCTATCATGAATATTTCCAATAACTTGCTTATGGGGATGGTCGCGAACGGTATGAAGCCGAATGGGAATACCTTGATCACTAGGAACATTCTCAACAACTTCATTAGTCGGGTTAGTATCAATAGAATCAATTGAATCAATAGACTTAGAATTTTCAAACGAATCACATAAAACATCCATAGAATCATCATCATTTGAAATTCTAGAAGTAGTAAAATTCTCATTAAAAGAGACATGTAGTGATACCTCGATCGTAGAGGATCTTTTGTTGTATATCCGGTAGGCTTTGCTACGTGAGGAATACCCAACAAATATCCCCTCATCCGATCTCGGATCAAACTTGTCCAAATTTTCATAAGTGTTTTTAATAAAACATTTTGCGCCGAAAACACGAAAATGTTTAACTTGAGGCAATCTACCAAACAACAATTCATAGCAAGTTTGTTTGGTGCCGGGCCTCAAAAGTATTCTATTAAACACATAACAAGCGGTGTGTACCGCTTCCGCCCAAAATTGATAACCAAGTTGGCTATCTTCGAGCATAGTGCGAGCAGACTCCACAAGCGTTCTATTCTTCCTCTCAACAACACCATTTTGAGGAGGTGCGCGAGGGAAAGAAAACGTGTGAGTAATTCCAAGATCATCACAAAAATTTGAGAAAGACTCATTCTCAAATTCACCCCCATGATCACTATGAATAGTGACAATGGTGGTTCCGATGAGATTTTGTACTTTCTTCACAAATATTGTGATGTTTTCAAAAGCTTCATTTTTATTACATAAGAAAAATACCAATGTAAATCTAGAATAATCATCTACGATGACAAGTCCATATCTTGCATTCCTAAGGAAGCTACTCTAGTTGGCCCAAATAAATCTAGATGTAATAGCTCTAGTGGCCGTTTAATAGAAATGCTTTTCTTAGGTTTAAATGAAGATTTAGGAAGCTTGCCACGTTGACAAGAATCACAAAAACTTTTCTTTTCAAAAACGAGCTTCGGAAAACCTTTAATGGAATTTAATTTTGAAAGCTTATCAAGTGTTCCAAAGTTCACATGTCCAAAGCGTCGATGCCATAAGTATTGTTCACTTGTGTTGGCAACGAGACATTGTTCATATGACTTAGGAAGATCCAAAATATAAATATCTTTATGGCGTGTGCCGGAAAATAATAAATCATTATTATAATTCAAAATATGACACAATCCTTTCGCAAAGCTAACTTTGTAACCATTGTCACAAAGTTGGCTTATTGAAATAAGATTATGGTTTAAACCATTAACTAGATAAACATCACTAATTAAGGGTTTAGATGGGTTACCCACTTTACCAACACCGACGATGGTTCCGCTCTCGTTGCCTCCAAAGTCTACCCGGTTCCCATTCGCAATGGGCACCACTCCCGAAAGCAATTGAGCATCGCCCGTCATGTGTTTTGAACACCCGCTATCTAGTATCCAATTCCCCTTGGAGCTAAATTTAAATTTGTTGCTCCTTTTCTTTTTCTTTTCCTTGAGTACCTAAAGATAGAAAATTTCATATCATGGTACCCAAGGTCATTGGGTCCAAGAGATTAGACCTTTGGAAGCCAAGTCCAATTGGACTTAGACTTCCCCACATAATTTCTACTATGCACAACATCCGAAAAATAATCATTCATGTAAACTTGTTTTTCATCCATGCTTGTGTCCTTTGTGCTCCAAATAGTGAAAATCTTGGGAGCCCTCATCCTATTGGGTGCATGCATGCGTTGTTGGTTTCTACGTGATGCATGTGGTGGATAGGCATAAGGAACATGATGGAATGGTGCATGTGGATAGTTATTCATACGATGATGTGGGTGAACATATGCATGTGGAGGAACACGTGCGTGAGGGTGTCTCAAATAGTGTGCACGTGCCCGAGAACGTGTTGCATAGAAATCATCATATGTGTGAGCCGGTGGAGTAGGACGTGTGTTCCTACGTGGCATGGTATTGGTGTACATATAAGCATGCCCCTTCTTTGGAGGTCCACCCAAAGTTGGTTTCTTTCTGAAAGAGGGTGTGGACGAGGTGGAAGCACCATTGGTAGAAGAACTACCAATAGAGTGTTTGCTACCACTCGTTGAGGCATCGGAAGTTGGCCTAACAAAAGTAGTGGCCGACTTGGATGACTTTCCCAAAGTATACCCCCAAACCAACATGGTGATTGGCCGGAGGTAAGACACTTAGGATATTATCCAAATGGCCCTTACCCTTATTGAATTCATTGATTCGGCCTAATGTGTTCTCATATTTCTCGGTGAGAGAACGCAAAGAAATATCCAAAGTGGATACTTGCGATGTGAGCACATAAACACGAGATTTAAGACTTTCATTCTCAATACTCAAAGTCGAGTTTTGAGAAGTCAAATCCTCTATCTTATGTTCTTCCGGATCCTCAATGCTAACATGTTCAAGTTGAGTCTTGAGATTAACAATCTCATTCTTCAACTCTTCAACAACGGTGTCGTTGTTGGTGATGATAGTTTTAGGCGAGGTTTGGATGCAAGCTAAGTCATCTTTTACTTTAGTATACCTATTTACTAATTTAGTATACTTAGACCATAATTGAGAATTAGCATTTCTAAGGTCATCCATGGTTACCTCATCGCCTTTGTTGTCGCTATCATCGGAGGAGGAAGATCCTTGATCATGCTCCTCTCTTGCCATGAAGCACATGTGCGCTTGCTCCACTTGCTCATCGTCCGACTCTCCGCTTGAGGAATCCTCGGAGTCGGTGAATGTTGCTCCGACAAGTCCCTTTTTGTACCCCTTTTTGTACTTCTTGGACTTATCGAATTTCGGTGCCTTCCACTTCTCCTTTTGCTTATTTAGAGGACACTCCGCTTTCATGTGTCCTGGCTTATTGCACTTGAAACACAAAGGAGAGGGTGCGTTAGAAGAACCAAATTTAGCTTTGTTCTTGTAGTTACCTTTTCGAAAGAAACGGTTGAACTTCTTGGCCATGAGTGCCATGGACTCCAAGTCCAACTCGTTTTCCGAGTCTTCATCATCGGTTGAGGTGGATGTGGATGGAGCGGCCTTAAAAGCAATAGCCTTCTTCTTTGGCTCGTCTTGCTTTAGATAGGACTTCATCTTGTCCTGCAACTTAAGCTTGATATCCTTGCGAACCTCGTATGACATTAAAGTACCCATTAGTTGAACAACAGTATAGGTTTTCATGTCATTGCCTTCCTCGATGGCGAAGGTCCGTTTCTCCCAACTAGAAGGAAGTCCATCGATGATCTTCGAGACTTTCTCCTTTTGGGTGTAGGTTTTGCCGAGAGCCTCCAACTCGTTTGTGATGTCGACGAAGCGAGCGTAGTACTCCTTCATCTTCTCACCCTGTATCATATGAAACAACTCGTAATCTCTATTAACTACAACGAGTTTAGAGTCTCTTACCCTACTTGTCCCTTCATGTAATATGAGGAGGGAATTCCATATTTGATATGCACTCTTACATGTGCATATCTTATTGAAATCCTCGGGTTCTAAGGCGCATTGCAAGGCGTTCATTGCCTTGGCATTGCTCACTTCCGCGGCGACCTCCGCGGGAGTCCACTTCTCAAAGTCTTCTTCGGTAGGCTCGACGTATTCCTTCATCGTGGCCCTCCATAGAGATGTACTCCAGAGGAAAGTTTCCATCCGGCATTTCCAGTACCCGTAGTTGGTACCGTTGAAGAATGGAGGCCTCGTCGAGGAATGTCCTTCTATCACCGAAGACGCTCCATCACGGTTCCTGAAGGTGCTATAGTCGGAAGGTGGACGAACGGTCTTGTTGTCGTTGGCAGACATAGCTATAGACTTGGCTCTGATACCAAATGTAATGCCCTGCTAAGCTACTGCACAAGTACTAGAGGGGGGGTGAATAGTACTTTAAATAATTAAGAGGCTAATTCCTAATTACTTGCAAACTCTACCAAACAATGCGAAAAATGCGGAAATGTAAATGTTAGACAACAAAGAATCAATCGAAAACAACGATATTACTAGGTTCGGATCCACCCAAGTCTCCCCGACTTGTTCCCGGTGATCCTACGTCCCAACCACCCGGATCCCCTCCGGATTCTTGAGTTAGAAACCCGAACTCAAGATTTCCACTATGAAATACTTGTGAAAAACCTTCACAAGTCAAATCATACACAAAGTAATTTGTGACTCCCACAACCCGGGATCATAACCACACTCTCACAACCGAGAGTGAAACTTACAATATGAAATTGAAATGAAATAGAACTTCTTACCGACAAAATACCTATGCCTTGAGTAATGCTTACGAATTAGGGCAAGGATGATTTTGAGGAAGAAGAAGTGGCACCAAACCCTAGCTCCAAGATGTAGATCAGCGATGGAGAGCTATGGGGATGTTGGTGACCTAGAATCAAGCACTTGGCTTAGAAGGCTTCACACTCAATGAATCTCTCTTTGGAAGTAAGAGTGAGGAGAGATTATTGAATGGAATGAAAGAGCTTTGAATGAGCTTGGAATGATTTCTCTTGATCTCTAAACTTGCAATAATATCAGCCTTAACTACAATGAATGCAGCCCATCAAGTATTTATAGGATAGAGGAGAGAGAGAGAGAAAGAAAAATGTTTCAATTAATGCTCCAACGGCTCTTTTCTGAACCCAGCTAGTCGGTCAAAGATCAACTACCGACGGACTAGTTCATCATCTAGTCGGTCGGTCAATTAACGTATACCGACTAATGGAAGAACAGTGAAGAGATAGATTTTCAGACCTAGAAATCTAGTCGGTCCAAGAAGACTTTCTGACCGACTAGTTTCACAACTAGTCGGTCGGTCAGTGAACTTAGACCGACTAAGAGTAAAAAACAAATAGTCTGAATACAAATTGATTTAGTCGGTCCAAGAACAAATGTTGACCGACTAGATTATCAACTAGTCGGTCACCAAATGTTCTTAGACCGACTAACGATAAACAGTAGCTTAGTAGAAAATTAGCATGTACAGTAAAGCTCAACTAGTCGGTCAAAGAAGCATCACTGACCGACTAGTTCACAAACTAGTCGGTCGGTGAGTCAACGTAGACCGACTAACTGTAAACAGTACTGAGCAAGAAAAAGACTGAATGAAACTAGTCGGTCCAAGAAGCTTTGCCGACCGACTAGATCACAATCTAGTCGGTCAGTTCTTCTTCTTGAACCAACTAACATGCACAAGAAGTCCGAATCGAAGCGCGATGCTTCGGGAAAGTTAGAATGGACTTCAACTAAGATCCTAGAGCTAAGATATGAGCGTTATGAAGATAGAAATGTAAGATATACTCAAGGCTTAACATTCTATAGATCGAAGCTAAAAGACTATAGATAAAACCTTAAGGAACGGTCTTCGAGAGCTTCAATCAAATCGTCATGACTTCCAAAACGGTCCAAAAGCTTCAATGAAGCTTTAGGCATTGAATACGAGCTTTGAGATGTCTTGAGATGTCGCTTTGATTGTTCTCGTGAATTTGGCGACGATCTCCATTACTGCGCTCACAAATTGTTAGTTCATGAATTATTTATGTTTGCTCATCATCCAAAACCAAATCCGGGGAGTTCAATACTCAACATTCTCCCCCTTTTTGGTGATGACAAACCAACATACATAATAATAAAAAATAAAGATTCAAATGTAAAATACTTACTCCCCCTGCATTGATGACACGTTAATTCCAAATTGAATAAATATAAATTGCATCAATCAGACGAGTAAGATATATAATGAGAATCGAATTTTGAAATATTGGATTTGAAAATCCTTATATATATCTTAACTCCCCCTGAATCTAACATATCAAATTAGATTCTTGGAAATTGAGTTAAATTTTCATTTGCCCTAATCATTATCATTATCTCTCCCCCTTTGGCATTATCCCAAAAATGGGGGGCAAACAACGACAACAACAAGGATACAGAAAATCCAACATCGGGAGTCCTAGATTATGACGATGGACCAAATTGACACCAATGGAAAAGAGATGAAATCAAATCAAAGTGTGCCAAATTGTCCATTTTCGAAAATCGAAAATTAAAATCATCAAAATACCAAATATAAATTCACTTATTGAATAAAGAAACATACCCTTCAATACTCAATATTCTTGGTTAAATTTATGCATGGAAAACAATTCTATGCAATCATAGAAATATAATCTATTTAACCAAGTTTTTAAGCGTCGAGCAACGAATTCACATATCATAGACATTGAATGATTATTAAATGTGCACGACGAAGTAAAAAAGAGAACATCGATGTATAGATATATATGAATACCATGAGTACATCCAAAATCACATCGACTACATCATCTGAAGTGCAACATCTATATCAACATAAAAAAAATACAACATACGTCATCGATACATCATCATCAAACATCCAACAAAATGAAAGTACAACAAGTACACCGACATCCAACACATCAAAATACATCAAAACACCGCCAAAACTCCATCCTAACCCAAAACACTCTCAACAAGATGTATCATCCAATGATCACAGGAGAGGCCTCCAAACTGACGCTCAGGAGGAAGTGGCAGGATCAGCAGTCTCCGTGGGTCCAGTCGAGGGAGTGGACTCAGGCTCTGCTGCAAGGAGTGGTGTGTGTACAGAAGGGATCGTCGGAGCAGGAGTGGAGACATCGACGACTGGCTCAACGACAGAGGTATCAACAGGAACATCAGTAGGCACGTCAGGAGGAGAGACGTCAGTGGGAGCAGCAGCAGCATCAGAAGTCAGATCCACTGGTGCAGAAGTCTCTGGAGCACCGAAAGAGGTGGCAGCTCCAGGAGCAGATGTGGTAGCAGCAGCAGGAGTGGCCTTAGTGCCATGAGCAGGAGAACCAAGGAGCTCATCGATATCCTCGTCATCCAACTCCTCATCCTCAGAAACAGGAGGAGGGACCTCAACACCAATGGTACGAGCAATACGGCACAGAATCTCCTCGGAATGAGCATACCGAGACTCGAGACGACGAACGTCACGAGCGAGACTCTCAAGAGTGGTGGGAGGTCGAGAAGCAGCAGCTGCAGAAGAAGTGCCCTGAGAAGCTGAAGGAGTCGTCTGCTGCACGTGACGGAGTGCCGCAAGAGATTTCTTTACGGCCGTCGCGTTCAGTGGAGGACCAAGAGGACGCTCATCGTCAGGAGGCAAAAGCACGCGAAAATGACGGAACACCAAAGTCAACAGACAAGGATAAGGGATATGCGCAGATTTAGTGGTCTTGCGAATACACTCAAAAGAGTCCATCTTATCGAGTATAACGCGAGCCCAATTAATCTTGCAACTCAAGAATAGAGCGTAAATCAACTTAAGGAATGGCTGGGATGGCAGAGAAGATGAGCCGTACTTGGGAAGCAAGCACGACTTCAGAATGAGATTGAGCACCCATGCATTTTGCTTAAAAGACGTCGAAGGAACACCAATGAAGGCATGAGGGATCACATGGAAGATATCAGCGAGAACAGACTGATCCAGAGAGGAGATATCATCAACAGAGATGTCTGACTGGAGGAGACCAGACGATGAGCAACCAAGCAACTCCCCCAAGATTTCTGTCGTGAGGATTATAGGAGTCCCCAAGACAGTAGTCTCGATGGAGTGGCTCTCATCGTAGTGGCCCCGGACACGATTTGAATAGAATAGTTTGACCAGGCGAGGATAGGGTCGAGGGTTCGCCTTAGGGTCGAAGCGAAGGTAGTCTAGGAGCCCACTATAGGATAGGAGATCAGCTAAGCCAAGGAAGTCTGAAAACTGAACATAGTGCTCCAATAGCATCGGGCAGTGCTCAATACGGTTGTAGGTCGCTAGACACAAAGGGTCGTCGCGACACAACGATATGTCAACACCACCAGCTGGCATTGGGCCCTTTCCCTTAGGCTGGCGAGTCCTAGGACGAAGTGGAGGAGTGGGTTCCCTATGGCCAGACTCATCCTTGGGTCTAAACTCAGTATCGGAATCAGGAGGAGTAGAGGGGGTGTGGAGTATAGGCTTTCTAGACTTAGAATGTTTACCGGGTTTGACGATCGCCGTCCTCTGCTTCTTCAGAGGAGGCGAAGACGGAGAAGCTTGTGTTGATTTAGCACGACGTTTGGGCTTAGAAGGATTCCTCGGGTTAGATGGCCCTACGGTCATGGGGGATGCCGCAGAGGGAGTGATATGAATCCTCGTCTTTGCCATGTTCGTGGCACAACGAGATCAATCAATCGATATAAAAAGATCAAACAACCTAAGCACAAACCCTAGAACCGAAAACAAAAAGCCCTAGGAAGTAAATCGAAACCCTAGAGATGAAAGCAAGCCCTAGAACTGAAAATCGAAACCCTAGAGATGAAATGAAGCCCTAGAACTCGAAAACGACCTAGGAGGAGGAGATATACCTAGGGGAGGGAGATCGACAGCGGCGGTTGGACGGAAAAGTCGCCGGAGATCGACGGAAGTCGAAGAGTCTCGAGGAGGGATCGGGGGTTTTCGAGTTGGAGGGAAGTTGGAGACCGACTACTAGAGAAAAGAATCGATTAGATATGATTTAAGTCGGTCGAAAACGAGAAAAGACATGACTTCCCCTGAGCACTTAGTCGGTCACAGTTCAATGGCTGACCGACTAGATGACAATCTAGTCGGTCGGTTAACGAGCTTGAACCGACTAAAAGTGAAACAGAGACAAATCGAAAATTCATGAATGTGAATTAGTCGGTCTACATTCAAATACTGGCCGACTAGAACTCAATCTAGTCGGTCGGTAAGTAAACTTGAACCGACTAACGAGTTAAGCTGGAGAGGAAATCCTAAAAGCTTGAGCTAGTCGGTCTGAGTTCATTAGCTGACCGACTAGATGTGAATCTAGTCGGTTGGTTGATGAACTGAGACCGACTAGATGAGTCCAAAAATTGACAAATAAGATCTCTCCTAAATACACTTGGATGAAACATCGCAATCCTCTCAAAAATCATCTAAACTACCCCATTAAACATCGAAATCTCAAATAGGACATTCAAATATGAATTCGAGCATAAATTCAAAAAATATCACATAAAATCCCGAAAAATCCAATAAGTCTAGCATGACGAAATATTGCGAAATATAATAGCATGCAAGATAATTGAATGAAACATGAATCCTATATCTCGGATTCACCCATAATCCCCAATTCTCGACGCAACCGCACAAAGGAGTCCTCCTTTAGGGGTTACGTGAAAATATCGGCGATTTGCTTTTGGGTTTCAACGTACACTAAAATGATGTCCTTTTTAGCAACATGATCATCTAAAAATGGTGTCGGACATCTATGTGTTTAGATCGGGAATGGTGCACCGGATTCTTTGAAAGACAAATAGCACTTTGGTTATCCACCATGATAGGGCTAGTATCACGATGAATACCAAAATCCTTTAGTGTGTGTCTCATCCAAAGAACCTGGGCACAAGCGGCACCGGCGGCAATGTATTCCGCCTCGGTGGTTGAAAGTGATACCGAATTTTGCTTCTTGGAAAACCAAGAGACAAGGGAATTTCCTAGAAAATGGCAAGTGCCACTAGTACTTTTCCTGTCAGATTTGCATCCCGCATAATCAGCTTCACTATATGAGACTAACTCATATGTGCTAGATTTCGGATAAAGTAATCCAAAATCTAAAGTGTAACTTAGATAGCGAAAAATATGTTTAACCGCTACTAAGTGAGAATCCTTACGTTGAGACTGTTAACGAGCACAAATACAAACGGCAAACATAATATCGGGCCTACTAGCGGTAAGATAAAGTAAACTACCTATCATACCTCGATATAGACGAATGTCTACATCTTTTCCGCCCGTATCTTTATCAAGATGCGTTGTAGTGCTCATAGGAGTCTTTTTCCCGGAGGCATTCTCCATTCCAAATCGCTTTAGTAACTCCACCGTGTATTTCGTTTGGTGGATGAAGATTGCTTCGTTCAATTGGCGAATTTGGAGACCTAAGAAATATTTGAGTTCGCCCATGTGGCTCATCTCAAATTATTCCTTCATAACATTAGAAAACTCTTCGCAAAGAGTGAAGTTAGTAGCACCGAAAATGATATCATCAACATAAATTTGAACTAATAAAATATCATTATTCGCATGCTTAACAAAAAGTGTAGAATCGGCTTCGCCCATTTTAAAATTCAAATCCAAAAGAAAATTCTTTAGGCGATCATACCAAGCTCGAGGAGCATGTCTCAAACCATAAAGAGCTTTCTTTAGTTTAAAAACATGATTTGGAAATTTTTCATTTATGAAGCCCGGAGGTTGAGAAACGTAAACTTCCTCAACGACATCTCCGTTTAAAAATGTACCTTTAACATCCATTTGAATTAATTTAAAATTTTTATGGCATGCAAAAGACAATAATAGTCTAATTGATTCTAATCTAGCTACCGGAGCGAAGGATTCTTCGAAATCGATACCTTCCTCTTGTCGATAGCCTTGAGCTACTAACCGAGCTTTGTTCCGGACGACGACTTGGTTTTCGTCGGTTTTGTTCTTGAAGATCCACTTTGTCCCTATGACGGTGTGGTTCTTCGATGGCAAAGGAATAAGCTCCCATACCTCATTCCTCTTGAATTGAATGAGTTCCTCATCCATGGCAAGGATCCAAGGACTATCTTCGCACGCTTCAACTATATTCTTTGGCTCTATCGATGAGGCAAAGTCACAATTGGTGAAGTGGTGGACTTGCGATCTCGTCTTGACTCTATCATGAATATTTCCAATAACTTGCTCATGGGGATGGTCGCGAACGGTATGAAGCCGCTTGGGAATACCTTGATCACTAGGAACATTCTCAACAACTTCATTAGTCGGGTTAGTATCAATAGAATCAATTGAATCAATAGACTTAGAATTTTCAAACGAATCACATAAAACATCCATAGAATCATCATCATTTGAAATTCTAGAAGTAGTAAAATTCTCATTAAAAGAGACATGTAGTGATTCCTCGATCGTAGAGGATCTTTTGTTGTATATCCGGTAGGCTTTGCTACGTGAGGAATACCCAACAAATATCCCCTCATCCGATCTCGGATCAAACTTGTCCAAATTTTCATAAGTGTTTTTAATAAAACATTTTGCGCCGAAAACACGAAAATGTTTAACTTGAGGCAATCTACCAAACAACAATTCATAGCAAGTTTGTTTGGTGCCAGGCCTCAAAAGTATTCTATTAAACACATAACAAGCGGTGTGTACCGCTTCCACCCAAAATTGATAACCAAGTTGGCTATCTTCGAGCATAGTGCGAGCACACTCCACAAGCGTTCTATTCTTCCTCTCAACAACACCATTTTGAGGAGGTGTGCAAGGGAAAGAAAATGTGTGAGTAATTCCAAGATCATCACAAAAATTTGAGAAAGACTCATTCTCAAATTCACCCCCATGATCACTACGAATAGTGACAGTGGGGGTTCCGATGAGATTTTGTACTTTCTTCACAAATATTGTGAAGTTTTCAAAAGCTTCATTTTTATTACATAAGAAAAATACCCATGTAAATCTAGAATAATCATCTACGATGACAAGTCCATTTCTTGCATTCCTAAGGAAGCTACTCTAGTTGGCCCAAATAAATCTAGATGTAATAGCTCTAGTGGCCGTTTAGTAGAAATGCTTTTCTTACGTTTAAATGAAGATTTATGAAGCTTGCCACGTTGACAAGAATCACAAAAACTTTTTTTTTCAAAAACGAGCTTCGGAAAACCTTTAATGGAATTTAATTTTGAAAGCTTATTAAGTGTTCCAAAGTTCACATGTCCAAAGCGTTGATGCCATAAGTGTTGTTCACTTGTGTTGGCAACGAGACATTGTTCATATGACTTAGGAAGATCCAAAATATAAATATCTTTATGGCGTGTGTCGGAAAATAATAAATCATTATTATCATTCAAAATATGACACAATCCTTTCGCAAAGCTAACTTTGTAACCGTTGTCACAAAGTTGGCTTATTGAAATAAGATTATGGTTTAAACCATTAACTAGATAAACATCACTAATTAAGGGTTTAGATGGGTTACCCACTTTACCAACACCGACGATTGTTCCGCTCTCGTTGCCTCCAAAGACTACCCGGTTCCCATTCGCAATGGGCACCACTCCGGAAAGCAATTGAGCATCGCCCGTCATGTGTTTTGAACACCCGCTATCTAGTATCCAATTCCCCTTGGAGCTAAATTTAAATTTGTTGCTCCTTTTCTTTTTCTTTTCCTTGAGTACCTAAAGATAGAAAATTTCATATCATGGTACCCAAGGTCATTGGGTCCAAGAGATTAGACCTTTGGAAGCCAAGTCCAATTGGACTTAGACTTCCCCACATAATTTCTACTATGCACAACATCCGAAAAATAAGCATTCATGTAAACTTTTTTTTCATCCATGCTTGTGTCCTTTGGGCTCCAAATAGTGAAAATCTTGGGAGCCCTCATCCTATTGGGTGCATGCATGCATTGTTGGTTTCTACGTGATGCATGTGGTGGATAGGCATAAGGAACATGATGGAATGGTGCATGTGGATAGTTATTCATACGATGATGTGGGTGAACATATGCATGTGGAGGAACACGTGCGTGAGGGTGTCTCACATGGTGTGCACGTGCCCGAGAACGTGTAGCATAGAAATCATCATATGTGTGAGCCGGTGGAGTAGGACGTGTGTTCCTACGTGGCATGGTATTGGTGTACATATAAGCATGCCCCTTCTTTGGAGGTCCACCCAAAGTGGGTTTCTTTCCGAAAGAGGGTGTGGACGAGGTGGAAGCACCATTGGTAGAAGAACTACCAATAGAGTGTTTGCTACCACTCGTTGAGGCATCAGAAGTTGGCCTAACAAAAGTAGTGGCCGACTTGGATGACTTTCCCAAAGTATACCCCAAACCAACATGGTGATTGGCCGGAGGTAAGACACTTAGGATATTATCCAAATGGCCCTTACCCTTATTGAATTCATTGATTCGGCCTAATGTGTTCTCATATTTCTCGGTGAGAGAACGCAAAGAAGTATCCAAAGTGGATACTTGCGATGTGAGCACATAAACACGAGATTTAAGACTTTCATTCTCAATACTCAAAGTCGAATTTTGAGAAGTCAAATCCTCTATCTTATGTTCTTCCGGATCCTCAATGCTAACATGTTCAAGTTGAGTCTTGAGATTAACAATCTCATTCTTCAACTCTTCAACAACGGTGTCGTTGTTGGTGATGATAGTTTTAGGCGAGGTTTTGATGCTAGCTAAGTCATCTTTTACTTTAGTATACCTATTTACTAATTTAGTATACTTAGACCATAATTGAGAATTAGCATTTCTAAGGTCATCCATGGTTACCTCATCGCCTTCGTTGTCGCTATCATTGGAGGAGGAAGATCCTTGATCATGCTCCTCTCTTGCCATGAAGCACATGTGCGCTTGCTCCACTTGCTCATCGTCCGACTCTCCGCTTGGGGAATCCTCGGAGTCGGTGAATGTTGCTCCGACAAGTCCCTTTTTGTACCCCTTTTTGTACTTCTTGGACTTATCGAATTTCGGTGCCTTCCACTTCACCTTTTGCTAATTTAGAGGACACTCCGCTTTCATGTGTCCTGGCTTATTGCACTTGAAACACAAAGGAGAGGGGGCGTTAGAAGAACCAAATTTAGCTTTGTTCTTGTAGTTACCTTTTCGGAAGAAACGGTTGAACTTCTTGGCCATGAGTGCCATGGACTCCAAGTCCAACTCATTTTCCGAGTCTTCATCATCGGTTGAGGTGGATGTGGATGGAGCGGCCTTAAAAGCAATAGCCTTCTTCTTTGGCTCATCTTGCTTTAGATAGGACTTCATCTTGTCCTGCAACTTAAGCTTGCTATCCTTGCGAACCTCGTATGACATTAAAGTACCCATTAGTTGAACAACGGTATAGGTTTTCATGTCATTGCCTTCCTCGATGGCGAAGGTCCGTTTCTCCCAACAAGAAGGAAGTCCATCGATGATCTTCGAGACTTTCTCCTTTTGTGTGTAGGTTTTACCGAGAGCCTCCAACTCGTTTGTGATGTCGACGAAGCGAGCGTAGTACTCCTTCATCTTCTCACCCTGTATCATATGAAACAACTCGTAATCTCTATTAACTACAACGAGTTTAGAGTCTCTTACCCTACTTGTCCTTTCATGTAATATGAGGAGAGAATTCCATATTTGATATGCACTCTTACATGTGCATATCTTATTGAAATCCTCGGGTTCCAAGGCGCATTGCAAGGCGTTCATTGCCTTGGCATTGCTCACTTCCGCGGCGACCTCCGCGGGAGTCCACTTCTCAAAGTTTTCTTCGGTAGGCTCGACGTATTCCTTCATCGTGGCCCTCCATAGAGATGCACTCCGGAGGAAAGTTTCCATCCAGCATTTCCAGTACCCGTAGTTGGTACCGTTGAAGAATGGAGGCCTCGTCGAGGAATGTCCTTCTATCACCGAAGACGCTCCTTCACGGTTCCTGAAGGTGCTATAGTCGGAAGGCGGATGAACGGTCTTGTTGTCGTTGGCAGACATAGCTATAGACTTGGCTCTGATACCAAATGTAATGCCCTGCTAAGCTACTGCACAAGTACTAGAGGGGGGGTGAATAGTACTTTAAAATAATTAAGAGGCTAATTCCTAATTACTTGCAAACTCTACCAAACAATGCGGAAAATGCGGAAATGTAAATATTAGACAACAAAGAATCAATCGCAAACAACGATATTACTGGGTTCGGATCCACCCAAGTCTCCCCGACTTGTTCCCGGTGATCCTACGTCCCAACCACCCGGATCCCCTCCGGATACTTGAGTTAGAAACCCTAACTCAAGATTTCCACTATGAAATACTTGTGAAAAACCTTCACAAGTAAAATCATACACAAAGTAATTTGTGACTCCCACAACCCGGGATCACAACCACACTCTCACAACCGAGAGTGAAACTTACAATATGAAATTGAAATGAAATAGAACTTCTTACCGACAAAATACCTATGCCTTGAGTAATGCTTACGAATTAGGGCAAGGATGATTTTGAGGAAGAAGAAGTGGCACCAAACCCTAGCTCCAAGATGTAAATCAGCGATGGAGAGCGATGGGGATGTTGGTGACCTAGAATCAAGCACTTGGCTTGGAAGGCTTCACACTCAATGAATCTCTCTTTGGAAGTAAGAGTGAGGAGAGATTATTGAATGGAATGAAAGAGCTTTGAATGAGCTTGGAATGATTTCTCTTGATCTCTAAACTTGCAATAATATCAGCCTTGACTACAATGAATGCAGCCCATCAAGTATTTATAGGATAGAGGAGAGAGAGAGAAAGAAAAATGTTTCAATTAATGCTCCAACGGCTCTTTTCTGAACCCAGCTAGTCGGTCAAAGATCAACTACCGACCGACTAGTTCATCAACTAGTCGGTCGGTCAATTAACGTATACCGACTAATGGAAGGACAGTGAAGAGATAGAATTTCAGACCTAGAAATCTAGTCGGTGCAAGAAGACTTTCTGACCGACTAGTTTCACAACTAGTCGGTCGGTCAGTGAACTTAGACCGACTAAGAGTAAAAAACAAATAGTCTGAATACAAATTGATTTAGTCGGTCCAAGAACAAATGTTGACCGACTAGATTATCAACTAGTCGGTCACCAAATGTTCTTAGACCGACTAACGATAAACAGTAGCTTAGTAGAAAATTAGCATGTACAGTAAAGCTCAACTAGTCGGTCAAAGAAGCATCACTGACCGACTAGTTCACAAACTAGTCGGTCGGTGAGTCAACGTAGACCGACTAACTGTAAACAGTACTGAGCAAGAAAAAGACTGAATGAAACTAGTCGGTCCAAGAAGCTTTGCCGACCGACTAGATCACAATCTAGTCGGTCAGTTCTTCTTCTTGAACCAACTAACATGCACAAGAAGTCTGAATCGAAGCGCGATGCTTCGGGAAAGTTAGAATGGACTTCAACTAAGATCCTAGAGCTAAGATATGAGCGTTATGAAGATAGAAATGTAAGATATACTCAAGGCTTAATATTCTATAGATCGAAGCTAAAAGACTATAGATAAAACCTTAAGGAAGGTCTTCGAGAGCTTCGATCAAATCGTCATGACTTCCAAAACGGTCCAAAAGCTTCAACGAAGCTTTAGGCATTGAATACGAGCTTTGAGATGTCTTGAGATGTCGCTTTGATTGTTCTCGTGAATTTGGCGACGATCTCCATTACTGCGCTCACAAATTGTTAGTTCATGAATTATTTATGTTTGCTCATCATCCAAAACCAAATCCGGGGAGTTCAATACTCAACATTCTCCCCCTTTTTGGTGATGACAAACCAACATAAATAATAATAAAAATAATGATTCAAATGTAAAATACTTACTCCCCCTGCATTGATGACACGTTAATTCCAAATTGAATAAATATAAATTGCATCAATCAGACGAGTAAGATATATAATGAGAATCGAATTTTGAAATATCGGATTTGAAAATCCTTATATATATCTTAACTCCCCCTGAATCTAACATATCAAATTAGATTCTTGGAAATTGAGTTAAATTTTCATTTGCCCTATTCATTATCATTATCTCTCCCCCTTTGGCATTATCCCAAAAATGGGGGGCAAACAACGACAACAACAAGGATACAGAAAATCCAACATCGGGAGTCCTAGATTATGACGATGGACCAAATTGACACCAATGGAAAAGAGATGAAATCAAATCAAAGTGTGCCAAATTGTCCATTTTCGAAAATCGAAAATTAAAATCATCAAAATACCAAATATAACTTCACTTATTGAATAAATAAACATACCCTTCAATACTCAATATTCTTGGTTAAATTTGTGCATGGAAAACAATTCTATGCAATCATAGAAATATAATCTATTTAACCAAGTTTTTAAGCGTCGAGCAACGAATTCACATATCATAGACATTGAATGATTATTAAATGTGCACGACGAAGTAAAAAAGAGAACATCGATGTATAGATATATATGAATACCATGACTACATCCAAAATCACATCGACTACATCATCTGAAGTGCAACATCTATATCAACATAAAAAAATACAACATACGTCATCGATACATCATCATCAAACATCCAACAAAATGAAAGTACAACAAGTACACTGACATCCAACACATCAAAATACATCAAAACACCGCCAAAACTCCATCCTAACCCAAAACACTCTCAACAAGATGTATCATCCAATGATCACATGAGAGGCCTCCAAACTGACGCTCAGGAGGAAGTGGCAGGATCAGCAGTCTCCGTGGGTCCAGTCGAGGGAGTGGACTCAGGCTCTGCTGCAAGGAGTGGTGTGTGTACAGAAGGGATCGTCGGAGCAGGAGTGGAGACATCGACGACTGGCTCAACGACAGAGGTATCAACAGGAACATCAGCAGGCACGTCAGGAGGAGAGACGTCAGTGGGAGCAGCAGCAGCATCAGAAGTCAGATCCACTGGTGCAGAAGTCTCTGGAGCACCGAAAGAGGTGGCAGCTCCAGGAGCAGATGTGGTAGCAGCAGCAGGAGTGGCCTTAGTGCCACGAGCAGGAGAACCAAGGAGCTCATCGATATCCTCATCATCCAACTCCTCATCCTCAGAAACAGGAGGAGGGACCTCAACACCAATGGTACGAGCAATACGGCACAGAATCTCCTCGGAACGAGCATACCGAGACTCGAGACGACGAACGTCACGAGCGAGACTCTCAAGAGTGGTGGGAGGTCGAGAAGCAGCAGCTGCAGAAGAAGTGCCCTGAGAAGCTGAAGGAGTCGTCCGCTGCACGTGACGGAGTGCCGCAAGAGATTTTTTTACGGCCGTCGCGTTCAGTGGAGGACCAAGAGGACGCTCATCGTCAGGAGGCAAAGGCACGTGAAAATGATGGAACACCAAAGTCAACAGACAAGGATAAGGGATATGCGCAGATTTAGTGGTCTTACGAATACACTCGAAAGAGTCCATCTTATCGAGTATAACGCGAGCCCAATTAATCTCGGAACCCAAGAATAGAGCGTAAATCAACTTAAGGAAGGGCTGGGATGGCAGAGAAGATGAGCCGTACTTGGGAAGCAAGCACGACTTCAGAATGAGATTGAGCACCCATGCATTTGGCTTAAAAGACGTCGAAGGAACACCAATGAAGGCAGGAGGGATCACATGGAAGATATCAGCGAGAACAGACTGATCCAGAGAGGAGATATCATCAACAGAGATGTCTGACTGGAGGAGACCAGACAATGAGCAACCAAGCAACTCCCCCAAGATTTCTGTCGTGAGGACTATATGAGTCCCCAAGACAGTAGTCTCGATGGAGTGGCTCTCATCGTAGTGGCCCCGGACACGATTTGCGTAGAATAGTTTGACCAGGCGAGGATAGGGTCGAGGGTTCGCCTTAGGGTCGAAGAGAAGGTAGTCTAGGAGTCCACTATAGGATAGGAGATCAGCTAAGCCAAGGAAGTCTGAAAACTGAACATAGTGCTCCAATAGCATCGGGCAGTGCTCAATACGGTTGTAGGCCGCTAGACACAAAGGGTCGTCGCGACACAACGATATGTCAACACCACCAGCTGGCATTGGGCCCTTTCCCTTAGGCTGGCGAGTCCTAGGACGAAGTGGAGGAGTGGGTTCCCTATGGCCAGACTCATCCTCGGGTCTAAACTCAGTATCGGAATCAGGAGGAGTAGAGGGGGTGTGGAGTATAGGCTTTCTAGACTTAGAATGTTTACCGGGTTTGACGGTCGCCGTCCTCTGCTTCTTCAGAGGAGGCGAAGACGGAGAAGCTTGGGTTGATTTAGCACGACGTTTGGGCTTAGAAGGATTCCTCGGGTTAGATGGCCCTACGGTCATGGGGGATGCCCCAGAGGGAGTGATAGGAATCCTCGTCTTTGCCATGTTCGTGGCACAACGAGATCAATCAATCGATATAAAAAGATCAAACAACCTAAGCACAAACCCTAGAACCGAAAACAACAAGCCATAGGAAGTAAATCGAAACCCTAGAGATGAAAGCAAGCCCTAGAACTGAAAATCGAAACCCTAGAGATGAAATGAAGCCCTAGAACTCGAAAACGACCTAGGAGGAGGAGATATACCTAGGGGAGGGAGATCGACGGCGGCGGTTGGACGGAAAAGACGCCGGAGATCGACGGAAGTCGAAGAGTCTCGAGGAGGGATCGGGGGTTTTCGAGTTGGAGGGAAGTTGGAGACCGACTAATAGAGAAAAGAATCGATTAGATATGATTTAAGTCGGTCGAAAACGCGAAAAGACATGACTGCCCCTGAGCACTTAGTCGGTCACAGTTCAATGGCTGACCGACTAGATGACAATCTAGTCGGTCGGTTAACGAGCTTGAACCGACTAAAAGTGAAACAGAGCCAAATCGAAAAATCATGAATGTGAATTAGTCGGTCTACGTTCAAATACTGACCGACTAGAACTCAATCTAGTCGGTCGGTAAGTAAACTTGAACCGACTAACGAGTTAAGCTGGAGAGGAAATCCTAAAAGCTTGAGCTAGTTGGTCTGAGTTCATTAGCTGACCGACTAGATGTGAATCTAGTCGGTTGGTTGATGAACTGAGACCGACTAGATGAGTCCAAAAATTGACAAATAAGATCTCTCCTAAATACACTTGGACGAAACATCGCAATCCTCTCAAAAATCATCTAAACTACCCCATTAAACATCGAAATCTCAAATAGGACATTCAAATATGAATTCGAGCATAAATTCAAAAAATATCACATAAAATCCCGAAAAATCCAATAAGTCTAGCATGACGAAATATTGCTAAATATAATAGCATGCAAGATAATTGAATGAAACATGAATCCTATATCTCGGATTCACCCATAATCCCCAATTCTCGACGCAACCGCACAAAGGAGTCCTCCTTTAGGGGTTTCGTGAAAATATCGGCGATTTGCTTTTGGGTTTCAATGTACACTAAAATGATGTCCTTTTTTGCAACATGATCATCTAAAAAAATGGTGTCGGACATCTATGTGTTTAGATCAGGAATGGTGCACCGGATTTTTTGAAAGACAAATAGCACTTTGGTTATCCACCATGATAGGGCTAGTATCACTATGAATACCAAAATCCTTTAGTGTGTGTCTCATCCAAAGAACATGGGCACAAGCGGCACCAGCGGCAATGTATTCCGCCTCGTTGGTTGAAAGTGATACCGAATTTTGCTTCTTGGAAAACCAAGAGACAAGGGAATTTCCTAGAAAATGGCAAGTGCCACTAGTACTTTTCCTGTCAGATTTGCATCCCGCATAATCAGCGTCACTATATGAGACTAACTCATATGTGCTAGATTTCGGATAAAGTAATCCAAAATCTAAAGTGTAACTTAGATAGCGAAAAATACGTTTAACCGCTACTAAGTGAGAATCCTTAGGTTGAGACTGATAACGAGCACAAATACAAACGGCAAACATAATATCGGGCATACTAGCGGTAAGATAAAGTAAACTACCTATCATACCTCGATATAGACGAATGTCTACATCTTTTCCGCCCGTATCTTTATCAAGATGCGTTGTAGTGCTCATAGGAGTCTTTTTCCCGGAGGCATTCTCCATTCCAAATCGCTTTAGTAACTCTACCGTGTATTTCGTTTGGTGGATGAAGATTGCATCGTTCAATTGGCGAATTTGGAGACCTAAGAAATATTTGATTTCGCCCATGTGGCTCATCTCAAATTGTTCCTTCATAACATTAGAAAACTCTTCGCAAAGAGTGAAGTTAGTAGCACCGAAAATGATATCATCAACATAAATTTGAACTAATAAAATATCATTATTCGCATACTTAACAAAAAGTGTAGAATCGGCTTCGCCCATTTTAAAATTCAAATCCAAAAGAAAATTCTTTAGGCGATCATACCAAGCTCGAGGAGCATGTCTCAAACCATAAAGAGCTTTCTTTAGTTTAAAAACATGATTTGGAAAATTTTCATTTATGAAGCCCGGAGGTTGAGAAACGTAAACTTCCTCAACGACATCTCCGTTTAAAAATGTACTTTTAACATCCACTTGAAATAATTTAAAATTTTTATGGCATGCAAAAGACAATAATAGTCTAATTGATTCTAATCTAGCTACCGGAGCGAAGGATTCTTCGAAATCGATACCTTCCTCTTGTCGATAGCCTTGAGCTACTAACCGAGCTTTGTTCCGGACGACGACTTGGTTTTCGTCGGTTTTGTTCTTGAAGATCCACTTTGTCCCTATGACGGTGTGGTTCTTCGATGGCAAAGGAACAAGCTCCCATACCTCATTCCTCTTGAATTGAATGAGTTCCTCCTCCATGGCAAGGATCCAAGCACTATCTTCTCATGCTTCAACTATATTCTTTGGCTCTATCGATGAGGCAAAGGCACAATTGGCGAAGTGGTGGACTTGCGATCTCGTCTTGACTCTATCATGAATATTTCCAATAACTTGCTCATGGGGATGGTCGCGAACGGTATGAAGCCGCTTGGGAATACCTTGCTCACTAGGAACATTCTCAACAACTTCATTAGTCGGGTTAGTATCAATAGAATCAATTGAATCAATAGACTTAGAATTTTCAAACGAATCACATAAAACATCCATAGAATCATCATCATTTGAAATTCTAGAAGTAGTAAAATTCTCATTAAAAGAGACATGTAGTGATTCCTCGATCGTAGAGGATCTTTTGTTGTATATCCGGTAGGCTTTGCTACGTGAGGAATACCCAACAAATATTCCCTCATCCGATCTCGGATCAAACTTGTCCAAATTTTCATAAGTGTTTTTAATAAAACATTTTGCGTCGAAAACACGAAAATGTTTAACTTGAGGCAATCTACCAAACAACAATTCATAGCAAGTTTGTTTGGTGCCGGGCCTCAAAAGTATTCTATTAAACACATAACAAGCGGTGTGTACTGCTTCCGCCCAAAATTGATAACCAAGTTGGCTATCTTCGAGCATAGTGCGAGCACACTCCACAAGCGTTCTATTCTTCCTCTCAACAACACCATTTTGAGGAGGTGCGCGAGGGAAAGAAAATGTGTGAGTAATTCCAAGATCATCACAAAAATTTGAGAAAGACTCATTCTCAAATTCACCCCCATGATCACTACGAATAGTGACAGTGGTGGTTCCGATGAGATTTTGTACTTTCTTCACAAATATTGTGAAGTTTTCAAAAGCTTCATTTTTATTACATAAGAAAAATACCCATGTAAATCTAGAATAATCATCTACGATGACAAGTCCATATCTTGCATTCCTAAGGAAGCTACTCTAGTTGGCCCAAATAAATCTAGATGTAATAGCTCTAGTGGTCGTTTAGTAGAAATGCTTTTCTTAGGTTTAAATGAAGATTTAGGAAGCTTGCCACGTTGACAAGAATCACAAAAACTTTTCTTTTCAAAAACGAGCTTCGGAAAACCTTTAATGGAATTTAATTTTGAAAGCTTATAAAGTGTTCCAAAGTTCACATGTCCAAAGCGTCGATGCCATAAGTGTTGTTCACTTGTGTTGGCAACGAGACATTGTTCATATGACTTAGGAAGATCCAAAATATAAATATCTTTATGGCGTGTGTCGGAAAATAATAAATCATTATTATCATTCAAAATATGACACAATCCTTTCGCAAAGCTAACTTTGTAACCGTTGTCACAAAGTTGGCTTATTGAAATAAGATTATGGTTTAAACCATTAACTAGATAAACATCACTAATTAAGGGTTTAGATGGGTTACCCACTTTACCAACACCGACGATGGTTCCACTCTCGTTGCCTCCAAAGACTACCCGGTTCCCATTCGCAATGGGCACCACTCCGGAAAGCAATTGAGCATCGCCCGTCATGTGTTTTGAACACCCGCTATCTAGTATCCAATTCCCCTTGGAGCTAAATTTAAATTTGTTGCTCCTTTTCTTTTTCTTTTCCTTGAGTACCTAAAGATAGAAAATTTCATATCATGGTATCCAAGGTCATTTGGTCCAAGAGATTAGACCTTTGGAAGCCAAGTCCAATTGGACTTAGACTTCCCCACATAATTTCTACTATGCACAACATCCGAAAAATAAGCATTCATGTAAACTTGTTTTTCATCCATGCTTGTGTCCTTTGGGCTCCAAATAGTGAAAATCTTGGGAGCCCTCATCCTATTGGGTGCATGCATGCGTTGTTGGTTTCTACGTGATGCATGTGGTGGATAGGCATAAGGAACATGATGGAATGGTGCATGTGGATAGTTATTCATACGATGATGTGGGTGAAGATATGCATGTGGAGGAACACGTGCGTGAGGGTGTCTCACATGGTGTGCACGTGCCCGAGAACGTGTAGCATAGAAATCATCATATTTGTGAGCCGGTGGAGTAAGACGTGTGTTCCTACGTGGCATGGTATTGGTGTACATATAAGCATGCCCCTTCTTTGGAGGTCCACCCAAAGTGGGTTTCTTTCCGAAAGAGGGTGTGGACGAGGTGGAAGCACCATTGGTAGAAGAACTACCAATAGAGTGTTTGCTACCACTCGTTGAGGCATCGGAAGTTGGCCTAACAAAAGTAGTGGCCGACTTGGATGACTTTTCCAAAGTATACCCCAAACCAACATGGTGATTGGCCGGAGGTAAGACACTTAGGATATTATCCAAATGGCCCTTACCCTTATTGAATTCATTGATTCGGCCTAATGTGTTCTCATATTTCTCGGTGAGAGAACGCAAAGAAGTATCCAAAGTGGATACTTGCGATGTGAGCACATAAACACGAGATTTAAGACTTTCATTCTCAATACTCAAAGTCGAGTTTTGAGAAGTCAAATCCTCTATCTTATGTTCTTCCGGATCCTCAATGCTAACATGTTCAAGTTGAGTCTTGAGATTAACAATCTCATTCTTCAACTCTTCAACAACGGTGTCGTTGTTGGTGATGATAGTTTTAGGCGAGGTTTTGATGCTAGCTAAGTCATCTTTTACTTTAGTATACCTATTTACTAATTTAGTATACTTAGACCATAATTGAGAATTAGCATTTCTAAGGTCATCCATGGTTACCTCATCGCCTTCGTTGTCGCTATCATTGGAGGAGGAAGATCCTTGATCATGCTCCTCTCTTGCCATGAAGCACATGTGCGCTTGCTCCACTTGCTCATCGTCCGACTCTCAGCTTGAGGAATCCTCGGAGTCGGTGAATGTTGCTCTGATAAGTCCCTTTTGTACCCCTTTTTGTACTTCTTGGACTTATCGAATTTCGGTGCCTTCCACTTCTCCTTTTGCTTATTTAGAGGACACTCCGCTTTCATGTGTCCTGGCTTATTGCACTTGAAACACAAAGGAGAGGGGGCGTTAGAAGAACCAAATTTAGCTTTGTTCTTGTAGTTACCTTTTCGGAAGAAACGGTTGAACTTCTTGGCCATGAGTGCCATGGACTCCAAGTCCAACTCATTTTCCGAGTCTTCATTATCGGTTGAGGTGGATGTGGATGGAGCGGCCTTAAAAGCAATAGCCTTCTTCTTTGGCTCATCTTGCTTTAGATAGGACTTCATCTTGTCCTGCAACTTAAGCTTGCTATCCTTGCGAACCTCGTATGACATTAAAGTACCCATTAGTTGAACAACGGTATAGGTTTTCATGTCATTGCCTTCCTCGATGGCGAAGGTCCGTTTCTCCCAACTAGAAGGAAGTCCATCGATGTTCTTCGAGACTTTCTCCTTTTGGGTGTAGGTTTTGCCGAGAGCCTCCAACTCGTTTGTGATGTCGACGAAGCGAGTGTAGTACTCCTTCATCTTCTCACCCTGTATCATATGAAACAACTCGTAATCTCTATTAACTACAACGAGTTTAGAGTCTCTTACCCTACTTGTCCCTTCATGTAATATGAGGAGAGAATTCCATATTTGATATGCACTCTTACATGTGCATATCTTATTGAAATCCTCGGGTTCCAAGGCGCATTTCAAGGCGTTCATTGCCTTGGTATTGCTCACTTCCGCGGCGACCTCCGCGGGAGTCCACTTCTCAAAGTTTTCTTCGGTAGGCTCGACGTATTCCTTCATCGTGGCCCTCCATAGAGATGCACTCCGGAGGAAAGTTTCCATCCGGCATTTCCAGTACCCGTTGTTGGTACTGTTGAAGAATGGAGGCCTCGTCGAGGAATGTCCTTCTATCACCAAAGACGCTCCTTCACGGTTCCTGAAGGTGCTATTGTCGGAAGGTGGACGAACGTTCTTATTGTCGTTGGCAGACATAGCTATAGACTTGGCTCTGATACCAAATGTAATGCCCTGCTAAGCTACTGCACAAGTACTAGAGGGGGGTGAATAGTACTTTAAAATAATTAAGAGGCTAATTCCTAATTACTTGCAAACTCTACCAAACAATGCGGAAAATGCGGAAATGTAAATATTAGACAACAAAGAATCAATCGCAAACAACGATATTACTGGGTTCGGATCCACCCAAGTCTCCCCGACTTGTTCCCGGTGATCCTATGTCCCAACCACCCGGATCCCCTCCGGATACTTGAGTTAGAAACCCTAACTCAAGATTTCCACTATGAAATACTTGTGAAAAACCTTCACAAGTCAAATCATACACAAAGTAATTTGTGACTCCCACAACCCGGGATCACAACCACACTCTCACAACCGAGAGTGAAACTTACAATATGAAATTGAAATGAAATAGAACTTCTTACCGACAAAATACCTATGCCTTGAGTAATGCTTACGAATTGAGGAAAGGATGATTTTGAGGAAGAAGAAGTGGCACCAAACCCTAGCTCTAAGATGTAGATCAGCGATGGAGAGCGATGGGGATGTTGGTGACCTAGAATCAAGCACTTGGCTTGGAAGGCTTCACACTCAATGAATCTCTCTTTGGAAATAAGAGTGTGGAGAGATTATTGAATGGAATGAAAGAGCTTTGAATGAGCTTGGAATGATTTCTCTTGATCTCTAAACTTGCAATAATATCAGCCTTGACTGCAATGAATGCAGCCCATCATGTATTTATAGGATAGAGGAGAGAGAGAAAGAAAAATGTTTCAGTTAATGCTCCAACGGCTCTTTTCTGAACCCAACTAGTCGGTCAAAGAACAACTACCGACTGACTAGTTCATCAACTAGTCGGTCGGTCAATTAACGTATACCGACTAATGGAAGAACAGTGAAGAGATAGAATTTCAGACCTAGAAATCTAGTCGGTCCAAGAAGACTTTCTGACCGACTAGTTTCACAACTAGTCGGTCGGTCAGTGAACTTAGACCGACTAAGAGTAAAAAACAAATAGTCTGAATACAAATTGATTTAGTCGGTCCAAGAACAAATGTTGACCGACTAGATTATCAACTAGTCGGTCACCAAATGTTCTTAGACCGACTAACGATAAACAGTAGCTTAGTAGAAAATTAGCATGTACAGTAAAGCTCAACTAGTCGGTCAAAGAAGCATCACTGACCGACTAGTTCACAAACTAGTCGGTCGGTGATCCAACGTAGACCGACTAACTGTAAACAGTACTGAGCAAGAAAAAGACTGAATGAAACTAGTCGGTCCAAGAAGCTTTGCCGACCGACTAGATCACCATCTAGTTGGTCAGTTCTTCTTCTTGAACCAACTAACATGCACAAGAAGTCCGAATCGAAGTGCGATGCTTCGGAAAAGTTAGAATGGACTTCAACTAAGATCTTAGAGCTAAGATATGAGCGTTATGAAGATAGAAATGTAAGATATACTCAAGGCTTAACATTCTATAGATCGAAGCTAAAAGACTATAGATAAAACCTTAAGGAACGGTCTTCGAGAGCTTCGATCAAATCTTCATGACTTCCAAAACGGTCCAAAAGCTTCAACGAAGCTTTAGGCATTGAATACGAGCTTTGAGAAGTCTTGAGATGTCGCTTTGATTGTTCTCGTGAATTTGGCGACGATCTCCATTACTGCGCTCATAAATTGTTAGTTCATGAATTATTTATGTTTGCTCATCATCCAAAACCAAATCCGGGGAGTCCAATACTCAACATCCCTCCCATTGCCAACTCTTCTCTTAATAATACATTGGGATAGTCTTCTACAGTGTAGCAGAAACTTCCATGTTCCTGATTGAGTCACCGTACCCATAGCATCAAAGAATGTAGCCGAATCTCTGTATTTGTCACGCATGAAACCCGCCCAAAGCCCTCTTGATTTAAGAAGCCTCCAAGTAAGCTTAATACCCACTGCAATATTCAAATCTGTCAATAATCTTAAGCCAACCCCTCCTTCCTCCTTTGGTCTACAAGAATCCCTCCAAGAGCAAGCTTTAGTATTGCCCCAGATAAATTTTCTACACATCGAAGTTAAGGTACACAGGACAGAAGAAGGGAATTTATAAACCTGGATCCAAAAATTTATCATGCCATAGATAACACTTCTAACCAGCTCAATTCGACCTGCTAGGGATAGCATCGAAGATGTCCAACCACTCAGACGTTTCCTGCATTTATCAATGAGCCTGTTATACATCTGTGCTTTCGGATAGTTGGATGACAAAGGAATGCCCAAGTAGGTAGTAATAGTGCGTGAATGTTTAGCTCCCAGAAAATCAGACAGTTCAACTGGATTTTTAACCCCTTTGCTAAACATAGATATACTCTTGCCCCAGTTGATTTTGTAGGATCCTGTCAAAACAATGACGTTAGGATCGAAATAAAGTAGAGACTTACGTTTGCGTACGCAGCACCGTAATATCTGAAATTTGCCCTCGGATTCGCCACAACGGTCGATACTTCGTCACAGAGGTTCGAAGCAGAGTTTCACCGCCTAAATCTCTATATAGAAGAGGATTTTAATGGAAGGGAGAAGAAGAACATAAGATGCCTTATGCAAACTTATGGCATGGAAAGTGTGGAATGAATGCCTTACCCTTGGGTCCTATTTATAGGCTTTAGGGGTGGTTATTGTAGGAAATAACCAATTACAAGCTTATTAGCCTATATAAGCACATTCATTTATCCTCTTCTTCATTCACTTATCAAGTGCCTTTATGCACTTATAAAGTGACTTTTTCCACTTATCGAGTGGCTTTTTCCACTTATCGAGTGGTCCTTTTCACACGAGAAAAGGTTCTCTTCATGCACGCTTTCGTGCACGCGACATCTGAGGTCCGTATACCCTCATACATCCCCTCATGGGTGTATTCATGTCGTCCATATCCAACATCTCCCACTCACATTTGAGGGGATTGTGAGGAAACATCTTTTCTTTTAACTCTTCTGTTTGTCATACCGAGAAAAAGGCCGTGTGACCGTCATGCGCATAGAGTCCGCTGTTGTGCACTTGTTGGAGATACACAACACTCCTCGAGGTGCAAAGTTGAGTAGATCAACGCATGCTTTACCCTAGATTATTTCTTCACATTTCTTATACTTTACATTCAACAATTGAATCCCATCTGGATTACAATTGGCTGGCCAGCTTTGAATCTCTAAAGTCCAAATGTGAATATGAAATTAATCTTCCTCTTCTTGCGAACCTTTTGATCTTGACTTGACTCGCTTTTCTAACATGCCCCGCCGGACCGAATTAACCATAGTCCATAAGCAACATACTAAGATAGCAATCACCCAGTCAAATCTTAAGGAACCAATTAGAGTCCATAAGGGTAACGAGTTAAGACCCATGTGGTCTTTGGGTCTCACATAATAGTAAACACAATTACTATTCTAACCCAATGGTCAAAATGCATACGTAGTATGAATACGTATTACAACATCACTCCTTTCCCAGGGAGCGTATGTCTTAATGATGTTGTAAGGATGATAACCAGACACCACAATGTCTGACTTTGAGTCCCTTTTACTACTCAAATAATCTTCTGGACTCACATCCCGCATAAGACAGATAGGATTTCAAATCCTTTTAGATCTTTTGAAAGCATCCATATGATGCAGATCTTTCATACGACCATTTTGTTTAAGTCATGACTCTAATCGTCCGTCTGACGATTTTGACTTTAAACAGGTCTCATCTTTATTTTACCCGTCTGATAAAAATAAAGGCGGTTGCTCATGTGAGAGAGCCAACCTTAATCTGTCCGACATACTAGAATTCAGCTGAGATTTCAAAAAAATGTACACAAACATTTCTTAATAAATTCATATGCAATGTTGAAAAGAACTTATTCTTTTATCAAATTTGATCATTTCAGACATGGGAATTTACATTGGTACAACTCAGCTCTTACGCAATCCTTGAGATGATAAGTGTTTGTAAAACACATCTCTGGGGATCGCCTTCGTAAGCGGATCCGTTATCATCTCATGCGTAGATATGTAATTTATGTCTACCTTCTTGGTCTTATCATAGTCTTTTGCAAGTCTGCAGTTCCTTTAAGATACTGCATTATCCTCTTAACCGCTTTCCAGTGTTCTTGCCCTGGGTTGGATTGGTAACGACTTACCATTCCAACGGCAAAACAGATGTCCGGTCTTGTACGCATCATAGCGTACATAAGACTACCAACTGCACTGGAATATGGAACTTTTTCTATAATTTCCTTTTCCTTTTGGTTCTTTGGACATGATTTCAGACATAAATTATCGCATCTGCTTATAGGAGTATCAATGGACTTGCAGTCCTACATATTAAACCGTTCTAGAACCTTCTTTATATAAGTCTCTTGTGAAAGAGAAAGAAGTTTCTTCGAACGGTTCCTTGAAATCTTAATTCCAAGGATATATGCGGCTTCTCCCATGTCTTTCATCTCAAAAACTGATGAAAACCAAGCCTTGATATCCATCACAAAGCCCTTGTTATTTCCGGCTATTAAAATGTCATCTACATATAGAGACACAATAACGTACTTGCCCTTAATCCTCTTGATATATACGCAGTTGTCTTCATCAAACATGGAAAAACCATTTGATAAGACAACTTCTTGAAATCGTATATACTATTGCCTCGAGGATTGTTTAAGACCATATATGGATTTACGAAGTTTACAAACCTTATGTTCGTTTCCTTCTTTTACAAACCCTGTTGGTTGTTCCATATAGATCTCCTCGTCCAATTCTCCATTGAGAAAGGCAGTCTTTACATCCATCTGATGTAATTCGAGGTCTAAGCAAGCTACCATTGCCAGAATCAGGCGAATCGAGGTAAAACGAACAACAGGTGAGAAGGTCTCTTCGTAGTCTATCCCTTCCTGTTGCGTAAAACCTTTCGCGACAAGGCGAGCTTTATATCTGTCTATAGAGCCATCAGCCTTATGCTTAATCTTGAGAACCCATTTGTTCCCAATTGCTCTACGTCCTCTGGGTAAGTCAACTATGTCCCAGACTTGGTTAACTTTCATGGATTCCAACTCTTCCTTCATCGCTTCCATCCATTTGTCTTTAGCAGGGCATGATACGGCCTGTTTGAAAGTAGCAGGCTCGTCATCATCTTGTAGTAAAGTCATAAAGGTTTGCGGAAATTCAACCTCAAATCTTAGAGGAGCCAACCTTGTACGACTACTACGTCGTATTTGAGATTCGTCAAGTCCTTGTTGACTCGAATTTAGATCAATTCTAATATCACTCCCACTTGGAATGTCGTTAGAAATGCTCCCACTTGGATCATAATTCCCGTATGGAATAGGATTAGCGTCATTCGTATCATCCATTGGTGAAGTTTGAAACATATTTTCTTCTTCACCAAGAATTCTCCCACTCAAATGAGGTAATCCTTCTTCATCATAAATCTCAAATAGAGATAAGTCCTGACTTATCTCGCCCTGTCTTGGAAACTCGTTTTCCAAGAAAGTGACATCCCTCGACTCAAATTCAATTAGACCACCATTGTCTTCCTGACTAACAAAAAACATAACCTTTGGAGTTTTCTGCATATCGTATAAAGATACATTTCCTTCCCTGTGGCCCAAGTTTGCCATACTTATGGGAGGAAATATGTGCGTAGGATGGACATCCCCAAGGTTTTAAAATGTTTAAGTCAGGAGACTTTTGGTTCCACAACTCATAAGGAGTGGAGCTAACTGATTTCGAGGGTACGCGGTTCAAAATGAAAGTGGCCGTTAATAATGCATCACCCCATAAGGTGATTGGCAAGTTAGCTTGCGCCATCATTGAACGGACCATTTCCATTAAAGTCCTATTTCTCCTTTCAGCAACACCATTTTGTTGAGGAGTATATGGCATAGTTACCTGATGTACTATGCCCTTTTCATCACAAAGTTCCTTAAAACTTGTTGATTGATATTCACCGCCCCTATCGGATCGCAAGACCTTAATCTTGCGATCTAATTGATTCTCCACTAAACTCATATAGTTTTTAAAGCAGGTTAATGCTTCGCTTTTATGGGATATCAAATAGATATGTCCGAATCGGGTGAAATCATCAATAAAAAAATGATGAAATAGGACTTCCCGCGTCTTGTCTTGACATTCATCGGACCACATATGTCCGAATGGATGAGCTGTAATGGAACCTCGGCCCTTGTGCCGGTTCCAAACGGCTTGTGACGAGATTTCCCCCACAAGGCAATGTTCGCAGATCGACATTTCAATCTTTGAAACATTGGATAGAAGGCCACGTTTGGCAAGTCTATCCATTCGTGTTGGTCCAATATGACCAAGCCTTGCGTGCCAACAAATTATATCAGACTCATAAGTCGAAAAATTTGTAACAAGGAAATTTTCATTAAAAAAATGAAGAGTCATACATTGTATTTAATACAATAAATCCATTAAATACATACCCATTGCCAATTAAGGAATTATTACAAAAACAAGTCCACTTTACAATTTTGAAAGAACCAGCTATAACCAAGACCCATTAACACGACCACAGATATAATATTCCTTCGAATATCTGGAGCGAAGAGGATATCATGAAGTAGGAGAGTGCGGCCGTTGTCCAAGACTAGCTTACAAGTCCCAACGCCTTTCACTTCAACACGTGTGTTGTTTCCTACATAGATCCACTTTGTTCCTTGGGGTATCCGGTGATACTCCACAAAGGACCGTCTGTCCCTAGCTATATGGTCGGTGGCACCTGAATCAATTATCCAAAATGGATTAGATTCCACAAGAAATGTTGAACTAGAAAAACATATGTAACTAGTATGATTACAAGTTACCTCGTCACCTCCACTCGTACACGAACGAGCATAGTGACCGAGCTTGTTGCAATTGAAGCACTTGATCCTCTTCAAGTCTTTCTTCTTGTGCCATTTCTTGTGCCCACCCTTATGTTTGGGTTTCTTGGTAGACTCAGGTTGCTTATTACGTTCATTAGTAGACTTCGAACGATCTTTCTGTTTCTTTCCCCCATGTGAGGAACTAGCAACCATGTGCACTTCTGCACTTGGCTTGGCAGCCGCAAGCCGCTCTTTCTCTAATTCGAGGTGCTTGGAAACATCGCTGAAGGTCTTGATGCTCTCATTGTGAGTGAGATGCATCTTCATTTGGTCCCACCCATTTGGTAGGGAACGTATGACTGCTTGGATTTGTTGCTCATCAGTGAGCACATGACCTGCATCCTTTAACTCTGAGATTAGATTCGCCATATGTCACAGATGTTTCCACATGGAATGATCTGGACATTTCTTGTATGAATCAAATCTTATAGTTAAGGCGCGAAGTTTGGACACCGATGTGCCACCAAACTTCTCCTCAAGCTTGGACCATATGTCCATGGCTAAGTCATATTCTCGGAAGATGCGCATTATGTCATCAGCCATACTGCTTAATAACGTAATGCGTGCTATCTTGTTCTTTCGAGACCAAGCATCAAAAGCTTCCTTGTCTCGTCTGTGTTGGGCCGTAGTGACCAACTCGGGTTCAATCATTACGTTCTTTAGAGTTTCGAGTACTTCTTGCTCCTCTAAAACGTATTGTATCTTGATGGACCAAAGTTTGTAATTATCGCTGTTGAGTTTTTCACCTCTGTTTAACTCAGCGACGATATTCTTTGAAGCGGAAGACATTTTACTTTTAAAATGCTGCAAAAGACACAAAATCGAAGGTTTGATCAAAAACATTGCATTGAAATTTCTTAAAATATAATTCCCATTTGAAATGATAATAGAATATCCCATTTGGATAGTTCTAATTTCAACTCCCACTTGGAATGATATTTATAATTTGATAAGTTACTTTCGAAAAATATTGAAGATGTTACTCTAGAATCGGAAAGGTCACTACGTTTCCAATCACCATCTAGAGTAACTTTCAATATTTCCCCATCACTTTATCAAATAAAAGTACTCTTATAGTACTTCACAGCAGAAAAGCATTTTTGAAATCGTATTTTTCAAAACGTATGAAAACGTATTTTTCAAAAAATGTATATTTCAACTTAGTACCCTTATGATACTAGTGAAATATTCGGCACTTCCTGGCCATGTGCCGGGATGAGTCGTAGCCGTGCCAAGGTCGGATCCCCCCTTTGGGGATTTTTCTGCAAGCTATCGTCGCCGGCTCCCGTATGGATCCATGCGCTTCCCCCTTATTGGAAAATTTTGCCGCAGACGACTGCCGTCGGCCCCGTATGGGCTAGCCTTGCATGTTGCCGGGGCCAAAACCATTGTCAAGGCCTCTGGCTAAATTGGTCGACCAATAAACCCGAATTGGTCGACCAATACCGACCAATCAATTATCTGGCACCCCCTTGGCCAGGGCCTCTGCCTTGGCCGGGGCTGGCCAAGGGCCAGCCAAGTGCCTCTGCCCTGGCCGGCCAGGGGCCCTGGCTCCTCGGCCAGGGCCTCTACCCTGGCCGGCCAGGGGCACTGGCCCCTCGGCCAGGGCCTCGGCCCTGGCCGAGGCCGACCAAGGCCGGCTAGGCCCTGGCCTGAGGCCAAGGCATTGGCTCTGGCCTCTGCCAGGACCGGCCAGGCCCTGGCAGAGGCCAGGGCGTCGGCCCTGGCCCCTGCCAGGGCCGGCCAGGCCGGCCCCTGGCCTTGGCCGAGGCCGGCCCCTGGCCTTGGCCGAGGCCAGCCAGGGCCCCCTGGCCCTGGCCAGGCCTCGGCCAGGCCTGGCTTTGACCACGGCCAGGGCCCCTTGGCCCTGGCCGGGGCCGGCCAGGTCCGGCCATGGCCCTTTGGCCATGGTCGGCCATGGCCCATATGGCCATGGCCGGCCACCCCCTTGTTTGGGGTTGCCGCACACACTTTCCCCCTCCGGCAGGGTGGTTTCCGTTATCATTTGGCCGTAACCAACCCCCTCCGCATGGGGAGGGGGGATGCATTTCCTCCATAGCCCATTTGGCCATGGTGTTCATGCACCAAAAGTCATCTTCCCCGATGGGAATAACTACCATCTTCTTCCTCGATGAAGCACCCGTTCGTCGATGAAGCACCCGTTCGTCGAGAAAGTAGTTATTCTCTAATGGCCGTGTGCCAAAATGAAAAATTAACATACTTTAAAATTCGCAAAATACACGCTCCACATGAAGAGAGTTCACATTCCCTATGAATGGAGACTCAGCATCCATGAAGAGTGCGAGCTTGACGATATGAACGGTCGGTTCTTCCCGTCACGGAGAGTTCCTGCCATATCCGTAATGACAGAAGACCCTGACGTGAAAAGAACAACCGCTGCGTTCTCTCCGTCACGAAGCGTTCCTACCATATCCACAATGGTAGGATACCCATTCGTGAAAAAGACAATGCCTCGTTCATCGGTTCGACGGGGCGGCGGTTTGACCGGGGCGAACCCATATGGCTCTGATACCAATGTAGGATCCTGCCAAAACAGCAACGTTAGGATTGAAATAAAATAGAGACTTACGTTTGCGTACGCAGCACCGTAATCTCTGAACTTTGCCCTCAGATTCGCCACAATGGTCGATACTTCGTCACAGAGGATCGAAGCAGAGTTTCACCGCCTAAATCTCTAACTAGAAGAGGATTTTAATGGAAGGGAGAAGAAGAACATAAGATGCCTTATGCAAACTTATGGCATGGAAAGTGTGGAATGAATGCCTTACCCTTGGATCCTATTTATAGGCTTTAGGGGTGGTTATTGTAGGAAATAACCAATTATAAGCTTATTAGCCTATATAAGCACATTCATTTATCCTCTTCTTCATTCACTTATCAAGTGCCTTTATGCACTTATAAAGTGACTTTTTCCACTTATCGAGTGGCTTTTTCCACTTATCGAGTGGTCCTTTTCACACGAGAAAAGGTTCCCTTCGTGCACGCTTTCGTGCACGCGACATCTGAGGTCTGTATACCGTCATACATCCCCTCATGGGTGTATTCATGTCGTCCATATCCAACAGATTTCAAGGCCAGTGAAATTCTGAAATTCCTCAAGTAATTTCCTTAATCCTCTGAAGGATTTCATATTGGCCCTGCAGAAAACCAAGAGGTCATCTGCAAAAAGGAGATGTGAAATAGCTCCAAATCGCCTCATCGGTTGGATGATTCCTTTGGTGATCGCCTTGGCAAGCAACAGAGAAAAGCATTACATAATAATCACAAACAGGTAGGGGGATAGAGGATCTCCTTGCCTGAGCCCTCTGTTGCCTCCAAAGTGCCCTACTGGAGAGCCATTCACCATTACAGAGTAGGAGGGCGTAGCAATACATTCCTTGATCCAGCCGATGAACTTGTATCCAAATCCCATTTGATGTAGGATGAAGTACACAAATTCCCTGTTAACACTGTCAAAGGCTTTCGAAGATCAAGTTTCAGACATGCTCTGGACCCCATAGGGTTGCTGAAATCCCTAATTTGTTCATGAGCAAGCAGGGCACAGTCAGAAATCAATCTCCCCTGAAGAAAAGCTGACTGATTGGGAGCTACCAGATCATGAATAAATGGCTGAAGCCTATTGCATATGATCTTGCTAATAGTCTTATAAATCACATTGCAGCAAGCAATAGGCCTGTAATCTCCTAAAGATGAAGCATTAGAACCTTTAGGAACTAAGGTAAGGAAAGTGTGATTTACTTGCCGCAGCAAGGAGCCAGATCTGAAAAAAGATTGGACATCCCCAACTACATCATTTCCAATAGATTCCAATTGTGCTGAAAGAAAAATCCATTGAATCCATCTGGCCCAAGTGCTTTGGAAGCGCCAATCTGGAAAACCGCCTCTTTAATCTCAACAGCAGTCACACCTCTTTCAAGCCACTTGGCAGTTTCCAGCTTAATCTTTTTCTTCGGTATAAGATTTGGGAAAATATTCCAGTAGTGACTCTGGTTGTATAAACATTCATAGAAGTTAGAAGCCTCTACTTTAATATCCTCATAGCTTTTGCTCTGAACTCCATGCTCATCCACCAGATGCCTTAGATTATTGCGACATTGTCTAGACTTCATAGCATTATAGAAGAATCTAGTATTTCTTTCCCCCAGATCCAGCCAATCCTGCCTACTCCTTTGACGGTACATCTCTTCTTCCAACCCCAAAAGGTTGGCCAGTTCAATAGTTAACTGGCGCTCTTTTTCCTGAAGCACAGGTGAATATTGCAAAGCATAATGGTTCCTTACACCTTCAAGCTGTATGCGGCATTGATGTATAGGGTTTCTAGTATGATGCTCTCTAGCCCATCTCCTAAGCTCATATTTTGCCCGCCGCATTTTACTAACCAGACAGAACATACGAGATCCTCTGATGTTCAGATTCCAAGAAGATTCCACCAACTCATAATAACCAGGCAAATTTATCCAATGATTGTAGAAATTGAATGGCTTAGGGTCAGAATTTACATGCCGGAGTAGATTAACGAACATAGGGGAATGATCACTGGTGTGTGGGTCCAAGTAAGTGAAGAATGAGTCCGGCAATTTGTCTAACCAAACTTCATTACAAAGCATTCGGTCCAATTGAGCTGCAATGCGTCCTACCCCCATACGTTTATTGCACCAACTAAATCTATGTCCAGTGCTTTTAAGACTCTGCAGACGACATTCAGATAGACCGTTGTTGTAATCATATAGTTTGCTCGCCTCTACCCTGCGGCCTCCCAATTTATCTTTGGAGGAAAGAATACAGTTAAAATCACCACCTACGAGCCAAGCCTCATTTCTCAGACTTGCTGCATCCCTAGAAAGATTATCCCAAAGCTGTTTCCTTTCAGTTGTGCTATTGCTGCCATAGATTGCGGAAAAATCAAACATGAGACCACCCACATTAGCGCACCGAACCGTGATGTGTTGCAAAGAAATAGAGATAACACTCAAGTGCCACACATCAGGATCATAACCCATAAGGATACACCCACCTCCATGATGTTGAAAGTTATGAATAGTACCCCACTTCTTCGGGATGCACGATTTAGTGAAATTAGAATCCGTATTTAATTTGGTCTCCAGCAACACTAGAATTGAAGGATCAAGAAGCTTAATCCTGTCACGGAGGTCCATACGCCTCACAACATTGTTTAATCCTCGAGTGTTCCAAATCAACATAGTCATTAGTAAAATAATGAGTGGAAACAGGAGATTCCTCACCTACTTAAGTCTGTTGCTACGATGGGTGATTGGACCCGAGAGATGAATTTCTTGTTTCTTTAGCTTCGAAGAATCAGTAGCAGACAGTAGTTCTCGGAGTTCTTCAACCCATTCTGGGTTATCGTACACAGGTTCCTGCGGGAGGGTGGCTGAAGTATCAGATGATTCACGTATCTCCTCGCGGTCGCCAGGCTTAGGCCCTGCCACATTTGAAATAGGCAAAAGTTCCGCACCCAAGCCGACAGCAATGTAGCCATCCTTCCCTTCATAATTTGTACAAATTTCGAAACATTCATCAAGTTAATTAGGTACCGGACTGTACTCTTATTACATGCCTGTTTGCCGGAATAATCTCCCTCCTGTGAATAACAAACCTCAACTGCTTCCACATGGACAGGGCCAGGGGCTTGTGTCAAGTCCAAGGCAACCGTGGCCTTCATAGGCTCCTCAACATTCAATGCACAGCATACAGACTGCCCAGTATTCATAGAAGGCCCATCCCCATTTGATGAAGACTGTCCAGCATCCAAAAATTGGACATGCTTAGGGGGCAAGTCAATCCCCTTCCCCTTCACAGCAGCTGAAGGGGTGACAGCAGCTGTTGTCTTTTTTAGGAAAGGGCATTGTGAAAGAGAGTGGCCGAAACAGACGCATTTGCTGCAACGAGGCGGTTCAGCTTCATACTTAGTATCAATTGTCAAAACAGAGCCATCATCTAGTTCTGCCTCAATTTGATTCGGCAACTCCCTTTTAGCGTCAACTTCAACCAAGCATCTAGCATAGGTTATTCTCTCCAATTTGGCGGTTGCACGATCTAAACACAATGGATTACCAACCACGGAAGCTAAAATATTCAGGCCCTCCATGTTCCACATGTTAACAGGGACTCCATGCATTTGTACCCAGACTGGTACAGAGCTTAGTATGTCACGATCATGACGAAGGGATGAACTCCATAGTTTAAGGACGACCAAACGCCCATCAAACAACCAGGGCCCACCATGAAGTATCCTATCACATTCCTCCCCAGACTCAAACCGAAAGTAGAAGAATCCCTTGTCCTTGCTGAATAGCTGCACCCTCTTCCTGGGCTTCCAGAGCCTCTCCATCCAGGCTTGCACCTGCCCATATATAGGGGTATCACCCAGGACATACCCGACCAAAGTCGATTTCTAATGTTCCGACCCCTTCTCTAATAGTGAATTAGACACACTAGCAACACAAGACCCATCCAGCCTGATCTTAGGGGGAACAAAGGACATGCCAATTGAATCGCCATATGAGCGCTTAAAGGAGCATATTTCTGACCAACTACGCATAGGAGCAGCTGGGTTGATAGAAATAGAGTCCTGCCTCAGAAGCAAAACATCAAACACCCCGCCTGCAGAAGACGTAACATTGTGATCCTGCCCACTACGACCCCCAAGCGGAAACCTCCCAGAAGAAGTACGTAGACCACCGTGGGGCTGAAGGTTCACCGCACCAGATGAAGGACGCAGGCCACCGCGACGTAGACCACCGTGATGCTGGTGGTTCCCCTTGCGACGGGAATGATCCTGGTTCCCCAAGTGCCAGAGCCTCTTCCTATTCACGACCTGCCATGGGACTTCAGCGTGCTCCTCCACAGAATCCGATTCAAAAGACCCTGCCACCCCAGGGATGACCGGAGCCCTAGAATCGCACGTCGCCCCGTTCCGAGAATCCTGCATCTTAATATATATATATATATATATATATATATATATATATATATATATATATATATATATATATATATATATATATATATATACATATTGGAGTGGTATTGGTATATGTATAGATACTGTGTTATGTATATAAAGTATTCTGATGTGGGTTTTGAGTCTCACTCAAGCTTGAGTGGGTATACACTAAGTATATTGTTACATATGTCTGTAGTTTGCGTGTAGTACCATGAATATAGCGATGGAAGATGTATGTATAGTGATAGGATTGTTTGTGTCTGGTTGTGTTACACACATGATTGTATTTGAGTGTTGGTCTTGTGGTATAGTTAATTACTAAGGTTTCCCATGTTTGAGGTATGTCTGTTAGCTAAACTAGGTGTGTTGTTGTGCTAAGTATATAGTGGTATGAGAGGTATGTATGAATGATATATTAGCGTGTGTGGGTATGCACCATGCACGTGTAAGTATGTGTTTAGTTATAGGTATTTGTGATTATGGTACATGTGATGAGTCTTGATTATAGTTATAGGACTGTATGTGATGTGATTATTTGGTGAAGTATCTGCGTGCATTTGAATAACTATATATTTGTGAAATTATAGTAATGGTGAATGTATGTTAGCCATAGTAAACCTGATTTAATAATTGTATGGTGTGATTATATGTGTTGATGTGTTTGGTGTTGGATGTATACTAGGATATATAGGGAGTAGTATATCCATGTTTGTTCGTTGATAGGTAGTTAGTTATATGTACGTGAGTGCTATGATTGTATTTGCTAGTGTGAAATTATTTTCATGTAAGTATGAGAGACTTGGTTATGTGATATTGTGTGATAGCTATATATGGGGATGTATGTGACTACATGAATGATTGAAGTATGTGCATGAATTTGACTGTCTATGATAGGTATAAGTATAGAGAGTGCATGTGTATACATGTATGTTGTATTAATGTTTGACTATCTAGTGCAATATTAGCACTTGGAGTGACTATACCTGGTTGAATTATAGTGTGATTGGGGTAGTTACTAGAAGACTAGTAGATATGTTATTGTAGTTAGAAAGTCCGAGGACGGACTTTATTCTAAGGTGGGTAGGATGTTACTGTTGCTTTTCGATCGTATGTTTTTCGTGCGCGTACTTTTGTTCGTACACATATTTATTATGGACCTTTCTTGTATCCAAACACTATGATATCATATGCCATTGTGACCATCTCGACGAGTATTTATTTGTGGAATTATTTTGGAACGTCATTTCATGGGTCGTTCTCCCACAAATTAACTTTGTTTGAAGAGGTGTCTTGATTATCACTTTTGTCGTGGGACCTTTTTATTTTTAGTTTTGTTTCTCGTCGCCCTAGCCGTGACCACCGATCTTTTTAGTTTCGTTTCTCTCGTCGACACGGTCGTCCTAGTATTATCTCAAAATTTTCGGGCTCCGTTTGACCCACTTTCACTATTTTTCCCTATCTATTATATTAAATCCCATCATTAGTTTTTCAAACTCTCTTAATATAATCCTAATTACTAGTTTAACCCTAACCATGTTTCTACCCATGGCCGAACCACACCCCACACACAATTTTTAGTAACCTAGGCCCTTTACTAATTTCTTCATACGAAAAAACCTTAAAGCTTTCCCTTCACGTGCTGCACACACACACAACAACTCATTATATTATAAAACCCTAGGCTAACATCTAACCTAAGACCTAAACCCCCCCTCATATGATAGCAACTCAGCCCTTACTCTCCTCTATTTAATAATTAAACCCTAGGCCTTCTTTTACTTCACCCTTCAAGCACAGCGCGCTGCCCCTCTATTTTTTCACGCAAATCCTCTCCCCCGTGCCGTCACGCGAGGTTCTCTCCGACCTCCAACACACACAGCGCCACCCTGTGCCCTCCTATCGAGCTTCACTCCGGCGAACCTCGGATCCGCGGCATGTGCTCCGCCCGACTTCATGCGACAGCCGCCCAGGCGCTGTCACGGCGGAAACCGCCGACGCACCACAATGCCGCCTAGCACTGCCCGGAGGTGTCCACAACGTCGCCAGGCGCCGCTCAGCAGCAGCACACGATGGCAGGCCCCCGGGCGCTATCACGGCCTCTCCGAAGCTGTCACGAACCCCCTCCGTCAGCCTCACCAACGTTCTACAGCCTTCACCTCGTCGCACCGCCAACAAACAGCACCCAGGCCGCTGTTTTCGTGGCAGCGACTTCTCTTGGCCACAGCAATGGGCTACTGCTTCCCCTAGCCACTGTCCACGCGTGATGACGTTCCCATATAGCCGTAGACAACTCACGTCGATCTCCCGGTAGCTTCGTGGGATCTCTTCTTCACAACGGTTAGTAAACGTTCACTAGAATTTTAAAATATTCTCCCCTTAAAACCTTGGATATACTAATTTTAAGCGAACATCAATAATTAAAGCGCAAGAATTGTTAATTAGTTCCCCCAAAAAATTTCAAAATTTTTTGTTCTCCCCAAAATTTAGTTGGCCCAAAGAGTTTATTTCTCCCTAAAAATTTTAATTCTCCACAAAATTCAGTTGAATTCATTTTTAATTTCTCCAAACTTTTAGTGTTTTACCTCCAAAATTTTCACAAACTCGCATCCTAAATTTCGATTTTATATACAAACTTTCGGTTGCCCCCAGACCCCCCACGCAATTTTAGGGATGCAAATTTTAGGAAGAAAATTCCACACAAAATTTTTTCAGAAGAAAAATACCCATATATATGCGTGCTTTTGATCTGTGGGATCATATAAATTACACAATTTATGTGTTTTTGATCCACAATCTGGTATTCTCCACAACATTATATGTGCCCATACATGATCAAAAACACACATAAATCAATTGTCCTGCCAAACATCCACACACAAATTATGGCCATATATCAAGGAGTTCCCCAAATAATGTTCAGGGAAAGGGCCAATTTAAGTTGAGAACAAATAATTTAATTTGTGAACAATAATAAGCGACGTGTCTCTAGCGCGAGTGAGACCAAATAAAACTAAACAAAACTAAAATGATTAGGTTGAAACTACAGTAATAAACACGGAAAGGAATGCTCGCACATGCACAAAAAGAACATGGGATGATTTGAAGGAGACTATGCTCTCCTTCAGCATGCTAAAGATTTCCAGCATAACACAAACCTGTCAAGATTTTATCTAGCATAAATCAAAAAATTTAGAATACTAAAAATGTATAAAATGTCCAGATTTTTATATGAAGGAGAGTTTGCTATATTTGATAGAATTAAATGTATAATAGATTAACAGCATACTCTCCTTCAGCATAACACAATCTTGAAACCAATAATCCAATTTTCGGCCAAACATCCACCCAAATAATAAAAAGACATACTCTGTAGACAGTGACATGCTTTAATCTTCAAGTTCAAACTTCAAAACCTTAGTGAGCTCCGAGCAAATTGAATATTGTTAAGAAAGAACACCAATGATTTTTTTTTCAAAACCTTAGTGAGCTTCGAGCAAATTGAATTGTGTACCTGAAAATAAATCAACCATTTGAGGAGAGAACACGGTATGAGAAAAGCTACAGCTAAAGTGAAGCAAGATAGCATAATAACATGATTCGAGTATAAAAGAGACAATTGATACAACACAACACATGCATATAGCTTCCAAAAATACTTCAATCAATAGCCTGCCCATGTCAGCAAAATCTTACAGCAACCCTTCTTTCTTTATTGGCCTGGAAAGAAGATTTCCTCACTTTTATCAAATGACAAACTTGCCCAAGGATCAAATACTAATAATCAAGAGATATTCCGTTTATTTTTAAAATAACAAAATTCTGCCAGATTGTGCAAATCGATGCCATAACATATAAATCTAACCTGAATGTAATACATTTACACCCTTTGGTCTCTATTTAGACCACTATAGGCATACAATATTGCTGACTAACCTAAATATCAAGAAATAGATTTGTAATTATTGAATAAATGAAGTGCAGTTATATCAACATAACACATAGCCAGTTGTAAGCATCATTGCTAAAGTCGCTGAACATCTCCATCTCGTGTTTCACCTTCTCCGTAACCCGCAGTCAAGGTATGGTCGCCATGGCCGCTAACACCTAATCCCACCAGCAGTAAGAAGGACCCACCAGCAATAAGAAAACTATCTAATCCAATAACTGACATCAACAAAATGGCATGAAAAGAACACTGATACTGAGAAGTGATAGAATGAGGGAGAAGTGACTCGTACCGTCTTGGCAGTTGCCGAGCTGCCATCCGTGGACACAATTGCTTGTAAGGATGGAACTCAACCTATGTACCTGATTGCAATGTTTAATAAAACTCGAGCAGGAATGCAACCCAAAATTAGAAGCAATAAAAAGGAAAGGAAGAAAACGCCATGGCATTGCTTACACAAAAGAAGGAAACCCACCAGGCCACCCGTGGATTGGCACGGGCAGAGGCAAAGACGCAGCTGGGGCTGGGAACAATTAGGGGGCACTAATCACACTCCATTTTGAAATTCATAACAGCAACAGCCAATAAGGAGTCTTTTGAAACAAAAAACTTACATGTTTTCTCCTGTTTTGGATCAAATCTCACAGATTTCTGCTGCAGCGCCTGTTTGGGCACATGTTGCTGCTGCTGTTTGATGTCGAAACTGAGTCTGAGGCCATCGTTGTCATGAAGAATTTGATCAGAGAAGAGAATGTCGTGAAGGCTTTGATGTCGCAACTGCAGCTGTTTGATGTTTCAGATTCAGCACAGTTTTGATCAGAGAAGAGTGTGTGTGTGTGTGCGCGCGTGCCCACGTGTTCATATATCATGTGGAATATAGAGAAATTGCAGCATGTACAGAAAGTTTACGTCCAAAGTGGAAATGAGTGACACATGATTTTTATTGTTTATGTTGCTTGCACCCCATCTCTCTTGTGTTGAACTAGAGCTTACAGCTCTGTAACATTCATTACCTGAACTTTTTTAATTTTAGATAAAATTGAAACCTGATATGATACAGAATTAAGAGGCAGCATAGGGAAAACAGGGTAGCATCGAAAATAAAGATGAGTAAAATACAAAAATTCTGTTAAATTGATGATATTGTTCACCATGTCTAGAAAACATTGATGATATTGTTCACCATTTCCAGAAAACATTGGATCCACACGTGTACTTCTCTATACCTTCGCACTCGATCTCCAAGTCATCAGAGTTAAATTCCAGTTTCTGTATAATCCACATTAAACACTATAATTGATGTTCATCAACTCAGCAATAAACATGAAATGGGGTTCTTAATTTCAATATTAGAAGAAAAATCATAAAACGTTAAAACCATGGATATTAACGGTTTTAAACAACATGTTATAGGGTATGACTTCAAGCTGAAAATATTGCATAGTGCAGTTTAACAGAAATGGTATTTTTCAAGATCTTATAAATGGAACAAATCATCTAGAAAATTAATTGAATAAAATTTCCAATCTTTCAACAAATTAATTGAATAAACCCATAGAAAATTAATCCATGTTTCAAAACCATTAGCATCCTAATTTTACAAAACAAATCCATTGAGCAAATTAACACAACCAGTAATTTTTTAAATTACACATAGACTAATCATGCATCCTAATTTTACAAAACAAATCCATTGAGCAAATTAACACAACCAGTAATTGTAGAAATTGCACTTAGACTAATCATGTGATATAAATGATTGACAATGAATATTGGCATATTTCTACCTGTAAACTATGAGCTGTGAGATGATTATGAATGGCAAACCGGTAAAAAAAATCTAACTTGATTTCAAACTATGCAACAAAGAGAAGAATCCAACTTAATGTTTGTTCAAAATGCAAATATATTTCAGATAATTACCTTCAGTTCTATCCTAGGAACCTTTAGATCGGAGTTTTTCTACACAGGAGTTCGTGAGATCGGAGAACGGGGGTTTGAATGCTGGCCTAGCATGCGTGAGGGATGGCTCTGCTGAGTGAAAGAGAGAGGGAGAGGGAGAGGGAGAGTGCAGAGGTGCAGAGGGGTTTCCTTTTTCCTAGAGCTTGCGCATGAGAGGTTATTTTGAGATGTTGCACATGATAGAAGTAAAGGGTCTGTAGCTTGCTTGAGGGATTAATGGGATGGGAGGGCCGAGATTGCAGAGAGGTGGAACCTATTCAGACTGTAGAGAGGTGCAGAGGTGGGACCTGTTCAGAGAGGTTAAATCCCTACATCCGTTATGTCAGTGGGCCATGCTCAAACGCCTCCATTGAATGCCTGCTGCTGTATTAAACGCTGCATTGAAAACAACATGTTTTCTGAAAGAAGGGTTTCCTTTCCCCCCCAAAATAATCTCAACCTCCTTATTGAGAAATTTTTCAATGCGGTCTAAGGAACACAAAATAATCTCAGCCCCAAAATAATGAACCATTTGTTTGAAAACTTTCGCATTAAAATCTTATACAAAAGTTTGTTTGAAAAATTTCGCATGAAAACTCTCATTGAAAACTTCCTGCCCTTAATTATCTCATGCCATGTACAAACGTTAATTATCTCATGTCATTAAAAAGTTTTTTATTTTAGTATTTGTGAGGATTTGAAAACTTTCTAATTATCTCCTGCCTTCAAACCGGCTAATGACCAATGAATCATGCCATTTCAACCGTTTAATTATCTCCTGCCATTAAAAACTTTCTATTTACCTCACAAAAGTTTGTTTGAAAACTTTCGCATTGAAAACTTCATGCCATTAATTATCTCATGCCATATACAAACATTAATTATCTCCTGCCATTAAAAATTTTTTTATTTTAGTATTTGTAAGGATTTGAAAACTTTCTAATTATCTCTTGCCTTCAAATGGGCTAATGACCAATGAATCCTGCCATATACAACCGCTTAATTATATCCTGCCATTAAAAACTTTCTATTTATCTCACAAAAGTTTGTTTGAGAACTTTCTCATTGAAAACTTCCTGACATTAATTATCACATGCCATATACAAACGTTAATTATCTCATGTCATTAAAAAGTTTTTTATTTTAGTATTTGTGAGGATTTGAAAACTTTCTAATAATCTCCTGCCTTCAAACAGGCTAATGATCAATGCATCCTGCCATATACAACTGCTAATTATCTCCTGCCACTAAAAACTTTCTATTTATCTCACAAAAGTTTGTTTGAGAATTTTCTCATTGAAAACTTCCGGCCATTAATTATCTCATGACATATATAAACGTTAATCATCTCCTGCCATACATGCACACAATTAACTTTCAAACTGGCTAATGACCAATGCATCCTAATATATACAACCATTAATCATCTCCGTTCATTATCTCCTGCCATTAAAAACTTTCTATTTATCTACTGCCATCAAAACGGTTCTAATAACCTCCGTATTGAAAAATTTCAAACGGGCTAATGACAAATGCATGATGCTTCCAAAAAAGGCAAGGTGGCTGATGACAATGATGACTGGTGGGGTTTTTTGGTGGGTTTTTTGTGAAGGTATATGATAAGATTTTTCCCAAACAAATTTTGTTTCCCCCCCAATAAATGGGGTTTTTTTTGAAATCAAAGCTTTTGTTTTCACCTATGAATTTCCCTCCAACCCAACATATTTCCCACCAAAATTAGACATGACGCATATGATAAGTTTAAAATTTTGCCTCATAATGTAATATAGATATAACAAAACAATAAGGTACTAAACACCACAATTTGTGGTAAATCTCCAACCATATCTTACACACATTTGTAGATAAACAAAAAAATCTCGCTTTCAGAGTTATTTTTTATAAAAATATCATTAGAAAAGCACCATGTGCTCCTCGGTTGACGACTTTTGATGAGTAGAGATTAATAGACAGCATGCAAAAAAACGGAACAAATTGCACTCATGTCCTATCCAACACAAATAAACAGTGATTTTAAGAATGACCAAACTCATTTTGCTCTTTCAGGAACATAATAGAACAACATATAACAACTATAGTGATAATGATGATGATAATACTGATGATAAAATTAACGCTTCACAAATAAAACCAACAATTCCTAGGTTCCTTCAACAAATGCACCAGAATTATACTAACATACCCCCTACAGCATCTTCAGGTATAAATTAAACGCAAAAAAGAGAGAGAAATAAACCAAAAATAAAAGGAATTACAATAAAACATATAAAGACCAAAACTCTAATCCCCCATTCAAACCAATGACAACTCTTTCTCACAATCACCAAAACCCACACCAACAAATTGAAGCATATCTATATACTCACAATGATCTACTGTAGCTTGCACTCAGCTGGCCGATCCACGACCTCACCTTCTTTGGCTCCTCTACTCTTCTGCAAGAATCAATGAAGCACGAATAAAGAAGAGATTTTTTTATGCATGCAAGTCTACGAAGAATGCTGCGAATATTAAGATTTTAAGGGGTCATAGCAAAAGGACATGCAATACCTTTGGTCCACAGTAGTAGATTGACACATGCAATTTTGACCCCAAGACAGACATACACGAAATAGATCAGAATCTTTACTACCAGTATTTCATTAAAAAATGCTTGTAGTGGTTAACTTATCATGTGAATCTATCGCCTTACCTTCTTCATGGTCTTGCTAGCCTCCTCTTCATCTACATGGATACCCAAGAAAATGTCTTCATCTATCAAACTCCATGTAGAGAAAAGGAGAACATAATAAAAACCTGAATCAACCAAGATCAATGATCCCACCTTTACGTTTCTTAGCAATCACAGAACCCGGATGAGAAAATCCAATTCAAAAACCAAAATCAAACCCAAAATACGAACTTCCGTCGCCTGTCAATCAGTCGATTAGATTCGAGCTTAATCAGAAAAGGAACGAACAGAAAATACCCAACAAAAAGTCAAACAGGTAGATAATAAGACGAAATGGAGAAGGAAATGAGCTTTCTTTTTTTAATTAAATGGATTCTATGATCCCTTTCCTCTTATATCAGGATCTGTTTCTGTTTTTTTTGCTTTGATGAACGAAGATTTATCCATTCTTTGCTCTTCATCTATCATACCTTCATCGATCAAACTCCAGATTGAGAAAATAAGATCTGGACAAAAAGAAGAAGAAGAAGAGAAATGCAGATGGCTTCGTTTGTGAGAAAGGTGCTTTTGAGTTTCCAGAGCCAGATCAAATGCTTGATAATAATAAACCAAAAATTTTGATTTAACAGTTAAACACTGTTGCTCAAATAAGGGGAAAAGTTGTACCTTTCCCCCCAAAAATTTGAAGAAACAGGAACATAATCTTCTCCAAAATATGTAAGTTTTAAGTTGTGTCCTTCACCTTGCAAGACCTCAGAGCAAGAAATAGGCTGAAGAAACTGGATATTCGACAAGCAAGCAATGAGGAAGGAGGCGAGTTCAGTAAGAGCTCAGATCAGAGGCAAGTTCAAGCCATCGAGGAAGGAGAAAAGAGCTTGGAGCAGTAAGAGCTCAGCGGTTAAAGCTGTGCCCTAGTGGTCGGAGCAGCAAGAAGACCCATAAATCTTTGATGCTCTAGTGTTGCTGATCTTCATGTTTTGGGGGAGACCAAGGGCTATTGATCTCCCCCAAAAATGCCTCTTGCCCTCCTCCAATATAAATGCTTGCTCTCCCCAGGTCACGCAAAGAGGCTGAGTTAATACAGAAGGCTAAGTAAATACAAAATTTTGGGACTTACAAATCAAAAGGCTGAGTTAATACAATACCCTTCATCTCAACCGTTCATTCTCCACGATTTAAATCTGAGCCGTCTTTCTATCAACCTGTTTGTCCTAGTTAGCCCTATGATTCAAAAACAATTGTCAAATGTATAATAGATTATGCATAAAATAACCATGGTTAGGTGGTGAAAACATACAGTATTCACCTCTAATAACACACCCTCCCCCCAACTAGCTTTTTTACTAAAACCTTAGCAAAATAAGGGAAAAAAGTCTAAACAATAAAGAGTATGGATATCCCACAAATGAGTCATGGCATTGTTCATGAAAATCGATTTCTCCACATATCATTCATTTTAGCAAGAAAGAGTTGAAATATACTCAAATATAACAATAACACACCAAAACTCTCTAGCTAGCAAGATGCAATACAATATTGCACTTTTCCATGGTATAATGTAATCTCCTTTTATAATTCATAAACTTCAAAGAAGCTTCCCAAATCAATCATATGCAAGAAGCATCCCAAATAAATACCCTAACTATCTGACATCACGCCCTTCGAAGTATCAACTAATACCCACTATTCAAACTCGATTCCCTTAACAACGTTTACAATCGTATCATGCTTATTCTTTGCCTATGGACAGTCTCTGGCCCAATGTCCTTTCTGCCAAGAAAGGGCACATTAGTCCTTCGCTAAGGCCTTGTCAGGAAGGCCTATACTCTTGGCCAAAAACTTAGATCAGAAATACCCCTTCTGAGCTACACCCTTCTCATTGCTTCGATTTCTTACCATAGTAAGCGCATCTTTAGCTCGACTTCTCATGTCATCATCATTCTTCCTGAACTCATTGGTCATAAAAGCGTTGAACACCTCTTCAAACGTGATTGAGTTCTTATTGTATGTAAGAACTGGCATTAAGTACTCGTAATCAATGGGTATAGAATTGTGGAGAATCATTGCTTTATCTTCATTGTTGACCTTGACATTAACATTCCTTAGATCGGTTAGAAGCTTGTTGTAGTAGTCGAGATGTTCTTCAATAGAAACTCCCTCCTCAAGCTCAAACCAAACAGCTTCTTCTTGCCTAAACTTCTTTGCATTTGTCTCCTTTATAAACGGGTTTATTCTCCTTCGTCAAATACAATCGAATCATTCCAATTGGATTATGATTCAGAGTTCTCCACTTTGAGTCTGACATTTTTGTAGGCTTCTCATCCAATGTGATAGCTTGACAAGTTGGTTCAACAAATCCAAGACCTCGCTTCTCCACATACGAAATTTAATTTCCCATCAAACTTCTCAATTGGGAACTTCATGTTAGACACAATAGTCCAAGCAGCTTGATCATGCTCTCTAGAGGTCAACGCCTTTAGAGTGTTATCATCGATGTTGTTTATTATTTTTGCCATCCACGTAGATCTCTGAATCTTAAAGCTCCAATACCAATTTGTTGTAAGGAAAAAATCAGAAACTAAGCATCGTCGGACATCCGGTGGTGATGAACGAGCAATAAACACAACATGCTATGAGGAAGATTGTAGTTTAGGTCGTCGACAGCCAAGTGAACACAAATGAGATTTATTACAAATGGGTATAAATCTTCAACTTCACAATGAAAAAGAAGAACTCAAGATCTCCTCAAAAGCACTTAACACAATCTCTCAAAGTTGGCTCTCAATAATGGTGGCTTACTGATGAACCCGGAATTAACACCTAAAAGCCACCTATCAGTGTCACTGATGCCAGGCGCTGAATGATTCCCAAGTATCGGTTCCGGGCTCACGAACGCAAGCGGACGGTGTCAAGTTATAATATAAAAGATATCGATCCCACAAGAAAAGTAGCGGTGTATTGATCTCACGTTATTTCTAAGTCTCAGAAAGAGGTAGCAGTCAGTTTGAATGATTGGTTGGTTGGTGATGTTTGATCAATATAAAGAGACTAAGTCATTAGGACTCACCGCTAGGATCGTCGAAGGTCGACGCTAGGTAAGGACTTCTATGTTGCATTGGTTTTATTGGGGATTGTAGCAACTAGGAAGTGAATTCATGCGTCTATGCTTCATGAATCTAACATACCGTATTCACCCTGCTCTCGCGATAGATGAGTATGATATGTGCATTAAGGATCTACAATAATCTCATCACTCTCGTGGGTCGAATGCTCTCAACTCGTACCACTGTCATTGGTTAGAGGTTCGAGGTATTTTGATGGCTCTTATTGACGCAATGGCGGTAGTCGTCAATTGGTGACATAGTTCGTCGGTGGATCCCATCAAGACACGAGCCGGGCATGGTCACGAGCCTTGGTTGAATCCACTAACTCCCTAATTAAATCCATAAGATACTACTTAAGCTAATCGATTCCACCGACCGTGGGCACGATCTCAGTACGAGTTCTCCTAGGAATTTTGCTAGATCAACCAAAATACTCCCCTTTTTATGTCTAATGCAACCCAAAAATCATAACTTTGTATCTCTTTCCTAAGATCCTAGTGCTAATCCATTAGCCCTAGATAGAACTACTCACACATGGTAGAGAAAGCAAAGAAAGATTGGATTTTACCTTAGAATTCATCATAGTAATCAAAAACATATAAAAGATTAGAATACGTACCAAAAGCGAAGTAGATCGATAGCAAGTCAAAGAGAATTAAGATCAAATAGATTCCAAGCAAGAAAGTGTAATAAAAATCAAGTCTTTGCTCAATGATCAAAACCTAGATCCAAAACTCTTAATTAAGTCTAAAGCTTACACTAAAACTCTCCATGTCCAAAATATTAAAGGAATTGTGCTTATATACAAGGGGTAGGGACCCCACAAATAATTCTCAGAAATCTAGAAAGTTGGGCCAGTATGTTGCTTAGGCGTGTCGGTTACTCACCAAGCAGATGGCTGCTCAGTCGAGTCAACTCGTTGGCTGCGGTTTGCGCTTCTGCTTGCTTGTTTCTGATGGGGGCTACTCAGTCGAGTAGCCCCCTACTCGGTCGAGTAACAGGGGGTGTCCACTCAGGTCAAGTCGCCTAGCTGCTCGGTCGAGTGGCCTCATCTGTTTCCTATGTTGTATCTGCGTGTCAGCTCGGCCGAGTAGTTGTAAGCTACTCGGCCCCAGTCACCTGGGAAACTGACTGGGTTGAGGGCTTTTTGATGATTTCTCTCGCTTGCTTCTCCTCCTCTCTTCCGATCTTCTTCTAAACTGCGGAGAACTCCCATGGAGTCTTGCCAATGACGTCCTGGATGCACTGGATGTGTCCATGTCCCGAATCAGCTCCAATTTGCTCCAAAATCCCTGAAAATCCACAAATCTATGCAAAACTAGAATATGGCGTTAAGAGCGCTTTAATATATAAAAAAATGGATTTCGGAGGCGAATATGATATGAAATGAGATGAAATGATGCGGTAAAAACATGGAAAATATGGACACATCAAAATCCCCCAAGCTTACCTCTTACTCGTCATCGAGGAAGACAAATACAAGGCTCACCGGGGTGATAACAATAAGAAATAGAAAAAGGAATAGAAGATGGAGGGAAGCGCTAGATTATTCGGTCAGATCTCAAGCCTTAGCTACATATCATGATGATTCGAAATAAATCACTTGCTAATACAAATTTTGTATCTTTCGCTTAATATAATACTTGCAAGCATTTAAGATCGAAGAAAGGGAATTCTCAGTATTCATGCAGTCAATTCATATCAACATCATGCAATTCATAGAGTCTAGTATAAAAATGTTGGCGATGCACTTTTCATTCAATAGACATAACCGAAGCATATAAGATTCAAATTAGGCATTCAAAAGAGAATAGAAAGGATCATGACATTCATATATTCATCTCAACTCATGAAAAATCTCCATAGCTAGCAGTTTTCATAAAGTTTAAGCATTATCAAACATCCCCAATTGTGCACAACTCCACTCTAATGTCAAACTCACTCATGTGGTCAAATGGCTCACCCCCCAAGCTAGCTTAAGGCGGTGCATCTAAGGAATAGAAATATGGAATTTTTTGCTTCTTCCCAAGTATATGTGTAGCTCCATGCAAATAAAATATAAAAAGTGATTTTTCTTTTCTTTTTCTTTTTTTACCTTTTTTGATGGGAGCAATTGAATTTACATAATGATTTTGGCTCCTTTATTGGCTTTTTGGAGGCTAATTTTACTTTTGGGATTTTTGGAAAGTGGACGCGGTATAAGTCGTTGCATGGGGTGAAACTAAATGACATGTAGAGATTTATAAAGATGTGTGGAGAAGGAAATGATATAACACTCGGTTCACTCATAAGATGTGCATAATGGTTCAATACGATAATACTCTAACTAAACTCATAAGCAAACATAGATATTTTCATTCATCTCGATAAATAATGAAGATATGCGATAAAGCATACAATCATAGCAATAAGAAGTGAAATAAGACAACATGCAGATGATTCAGATATTCTAATGATGCATGAAGCTTGGTGCATTTCCAACAAGCATATACTAGATACTACTGCATACATTCAGTTTCAATTTATTTCATGCATTCATATAGAGAAATCGGCAAAAGAATATATATGCAAGCATACATGTGGAAAAAGACCGAAATACTCTAACTAGCCTGGCAAAAGTAATAAGAATCGCAATAGCATACTAAAAGGCTATAAGAGATATCATCATATGGAATATATCTAGCAAAAGGAGGAAAGAAAGACAGAGAAAGTAAAAATAAAAACAAGCATGCAAGCATGGTAAAATATGGAAAACGTGATGCGGAATGAGAAAAAGAAAAGTGTGGACAAAATGTCTGGAAAATAAAAGTAAAGATGCATAAAAATATATATATATATATATATATATATATATATATATATATATATATATATATATATATATATATATATATATATATATATATATATATATAGATGAATATAGTATGCGTAGGGAGAGGAATCTCTAATTAAGAGTGACGGCGCTTGTGCCCTCTCCTCTTTTTATTGATCCCCCCTCCCTGCTTGCTGTATACCTTGTAATCTTCTCTTTTAATTAAGATTTACTAACTTTCCATATATATATATATATATATATATATGAAAATAAAAAGTGATAGCGCTCATCCTCCAAGCTAAACACAGCAGTGTCCTCACTACTGAGAACACGCTGGTATGGCAAGAAATGAGGCTAGGGTGGGTGGGCGGATAAGAAAGATAAAAAATAAAATGAAAGTAAAACTGTGCAAATAAAAGAAAAGGTGCAGATGCATATGCATATGCATGGGATGATGCAAGAAATGCAAAATATGAACAATCATGCAAGATGATGTAAAGTATGATATAATGCAAATGCTATATGGACATATGCAAAAGGTGTATATACATGTGCATGATGATGGAGATGTCCAAAATGCAAAATGGGTCCCCCCAAGCTGTGTAAGACTAGGGCCCCGAAAAGACAGATGGGCACTAAATATATGGGGGATGGACTTGAGCAAAAATAAGATATGTACATCAGACAGCGGCACCACCCTTTGGATGTGGCGATGGGTCCTGCTGCTGGGGACCATGAGGAAAAAATGGGGCAGCTGGTGTCGTGGGTCGAGGGGGACACTGACGCCTGATAAGATCTAGAAAGGCTAGAAGTTCTTGCTCAACTGATTTCTGAGAAGTCCCGCCCCTATCCTACGAGGAGGAGCATGGCGGGGAATTGGTCGCCCTGCTCCTCGTCCATGAAGGTGACGTCATATGTTGCATCGTTGAGATACAGACGGTTGGAAGGGGTGGTAGTGGGGATGGGCTGAGGGGCCGGATTCGACGAATTGCCAAAGTCCAGCTCGTGTGTGGACGAGCATGTATGACGGGGACGGCATGTCGGCATGGAGGAGGGTGCACCGGTGTCGACGTTCCTCAGCCTAAATCGGCGTAGAGGCATCGTGCAAGCAATCAAACGACGTATGTCGACAGGTAAAGTAAATAGTGGAAAGAGTGTACCGACACGAGCGTCGCTGCGAGTGCAGAATAATCATGCATGAGTTAAGCCTCGAATCCAATGTGATCCCCCAACCTTCCCCAATCCAAATCGTCCTCGAGGAGCATGATGTTCCTAAAATAAAAAGAGAAAATGATATCAACAAGTGTTCGAAAAATAACTAATCGAATTAGAGCTCTAAAATAGGAAAGATGAACGAGTAGGTGCGGTGGGTGGCTGATCGGCCCGAGCACAGGGGGTGCTCGGGTGGGCTGCTTTGCGGCCGAGCTCCAGCGAGTTACCGGAGCAATGAGGGGCGGGGGCAGGGGGTTAGAGAGGGTGGATTGGAATAGGTGGAGAGAGGGGTGATAGTGAGATGGACGCACAGCTGGCACTGGGTGGCGTCATCGGCACTGCTCTGGCAGATTGCCGGAGCAAGGGGTGGATTTCGGCAGCCCTAGGGCTGAGAGGGGGTGGTAAATGAGAGAGAGAGAGAGAGAGAGAGAGAGAGAGAGAGAGAGAGAGATGGCGGAGGGGGGGGGGGGGAGAGAGAGAGAGAGAGAGAGAGAGAGAGAGAGAGAGAGAGAGAGAGAGAGAGAGAAATGGAGAATGGCGGAGGGGGAGAGAGAGAGAGAGAGAGAGAGAGAGAGAGAGAGAGAGAGAGAGAGATGAGGCAGAGGAGGCAGACTGATCGGTGGCCGATGGTGCTTGGGCAGAGTAGCGACGGTGATGGGTGGCAGAGACAGTGTTGAGTCGGGCTAGGGTTAGGAGTTCGGAGTTTGGGGGGAATTTTGAAATTGATTTAGTTTAGGGTTGAGCCCGAGTTAGATAATTTTTAGTCAAATCGAATTCGGGTTGGAAGTGTGGGCCATGTGCTTAAGTCGCTACTCGGGCCGTGCAGCTTATAGCTGCTCGGTCGAGCACAAAAGATAATACTAAAAAATAAGCTTAGAATTCACTCCCTGTAGCTCGACCGAGTAGGGTAGCAACTCAGTCGAGTCGAATTAGAAACAGAGTGATGTTTTTAGCTCTTTATGGGCTCTGTCTGTGGCTCGACCGAGTAGGGGGCTACTCGGTCGAGTCGCAACCAGAGCCACTTTTTGCCTTCATCCCCAGCTTCTTGTAGCTTGTACTGTAGCTCGATCGAGTAGGGTGCTACTCGGCTGAGTCGCAATAAATTTCCAGAAGCTGTTTGTTTGCCTGTTTTCTCCAATTCCCTGCAGCTTGGTCAAGTAGGGGGCTACTCGGCCGAGTCATCTAAGACTTCCAGAACGCTGTTTTAGGCCATTTCTCCAGCTAACTGTTACTCGACTGAGTAGGGGTCTTCTCGGTCAAGTCGCCTTTAGCTTTTCTCCCCCAAGCTTGTGCTTCTCTATGGCGCTCTCCTCTTGGTTCCTTTGCCTTCAATTCATCGTGTGGCACACTCCCCTCATCGTTCAACCTGAAAAAGGAATAACTCATCAGCTTTTTATGTTTTGTATTTTTAATAAAAGCAAATATGTATTTATTTGGTTTTTGATGAATAGAGAAAGCAAGACAAAAAGTAAAACAAAAGCTAAATGATAGAGGATCGGGTTGCCTCCCGATAAGCGCTTGTTTTAAGTCATAAGCTCGAATCCCTCAAGATTTTTAATGAGTGGTGGGGCATCCCTCGAGAAAGTATGTCTCCTCGAGTCGTAGTCTTGAATTGTAGAGGAGCACTTGTCACCGACATCGTAGCGCCTCGCCGTGATGTTCTTGTCATGATAGACCTTGGTCCTCTCCTTATACATCCTTGCGTTATCATAGGCATGACGTCGGATTTCTTCAAGCTCGTTGGTGCTCAAAAATCATCTCGTGCCGACGCTCTGGTAGTCAAAGTTCATTTTCTTTATCGCCCAATATGCTCTATGTTCCAATTACATTGGCAGGTGGCATGCTTTTCCATAAACTAACCTACAAGGAGTCGTCCTGATAGGGGTCTTGAAAGCGATAAGGTATGTCCAAAGAGCGTCACTCAACTTTTGAGACCAATCCTTTCTTGATGCACTCATTGTCTTCTCTAGGATGCTCTTGATCTCTCTATTGGATACTTCCACTTGGCCACTCGTTTGGGGGTAATATGCAAGGCCGATCTTGTGATGTACTCCGTACTTCTTAAGCATTGTCTCAAAATTATTTTCAATAAAGTGTCTTCCTCCATCACTTATGACCGTTCTTGGGACTCCAAAACGGAAAAGGATTATGTGCTTGAAAAACTTGGCCACTACTCTTGCATCTTTTGTTGGGGTGGCTATGGCTTCCACCCACTTTGAGACGTAATCAACTGCAACCAAAATGTACTTGTTACAGTCACTTGATGGAAAAGGCACCATGAAATCAACGCCCTAACAGTCGAACAATTCTATATCCAAAATACCTTGTAAGGGCATCCCATTCTTCTTCGTGATGTTTCACGTTCTTTGGCACTTGTCGCATGCTCTGATGTATTCATTGGCGTCTCTAAAGATGGTGGGCCAATAGAAGCCGCTTTGGAGAATTTTCGTGTGGTTTTGGTGACTGCTGCATGTCCCCCGCAAGGTTGTTCATGGCAATGCAACATAACAGAAGTGGCTTCTTCTTTCGGAATACATCGTCTGTGTTGGATCTGGATCTAAGCCTAGAGGGGGAGTGAATTGGCTTAAAAAAATTCTCGTGCAACCCAAGAGAAATCACACGTAGTTATAATCAAATGCAGGGTAAACAATAAGCAATCATAGATGCACAGCAGATTTACCCTAGTTCAGTCGCACCCACGACCTACGTCCAGCCTCGAAAGAAAATACTATATTAGAAATGCCACCTGGTACAACATGAAACTAGAGCATCCACTCTACACTCACCTTGCTCTCAGTACCTGCACTCACCAAAGTGCTCAACAAAACTAATACGAGTATATGCTCTCACTTGACTAGTCCCAACTAGTCAAGTCTCTCTTATCTAGCACCCACCAGACAAGATCCCAAAAGTACACAACAATGGTAAAGTTTTCCCTACAGAGATCGTTACTACTACACACAAATAATAGTAAAAAAGTTTAGAGAATCTCAGTGTGTAGGCGTAGTCGTCTCTATCAATCGGTACGGGCCAGCTCTCGTCTGGAAAGTTATAGTCGTCTCCTCACGTCTCCTCGGTAACTCAAGTTGTGGCTCTTGGATCTCTTTGAAAGTTGCGGCAATGGATCTGATGAAGGTGCAAACTTGCGGCAATGAGAGGGCATGGACAAACTTGAGGCAATTTAAGGTTGCAGCATCAATCAAGTTCGGCACATGGGATTCCCAAGGTCAGCACACCAAAGTGCAGTCTAGCTGCTTGTAGGCGTATCCCCTGAGAATTGTTTGGACCCTACACATGCAAAGATGATCTGCAAACAACCAAACAAAGTTATATAATGAGATGTATCCGTGACTTGAAAACACAAAAGGGAATTAATAATAGGCAGTGACTTTCTCCCCTGCGTGCGGCTCTTGGAATTATTTGTTGCAGCAACTGAATATTGCGGCTCCCTTAAAATTTCGGCCTTGGTTAAAACAAGGCAACATGCACATGGATCATTGGTAGCTTGTGCAAGGGATTTTTGTTTTGTGCATGCACAATCAAAAACACAAGTGAATTACTTTTGATTATATAATAAAAACTTACCCTCAGCCTCAAAGAGAATTGTGAAGGGCTTTATTGATGTTTGTCTTGATGGCATCATCAAGATTTAATGCATGGCAGACTTTGTGTTTTAACTGATCAATACAATTGCAGGCCTTGTTGCATGCGCACATGAGGGATGTCCAGAAAATTATGGCTGAGCACATGGATCCCTTGACTTTGGGTGCTTGGACGAGAATCATGCAGCTTGGAGTTTTTCCCTCTACTACCATATTACATCAAGGGGTGTAGGGTTGTAGGCTTGCGCAGCTTGCTTGGCCCTGCAATGAGAGGAAGCTGGCTCTATCTTGAAGATGATGGCTGATTGGACTTTGAAGACTTGAGGGAACAAGATGCTTGGCTTGCACTTAGTCTTTTGATGCTTGAAGACTTTGTTAGAAAGTTTCGGCAAGCACGTTTAGGGGTAACAGCATGAAAGAGAGGAATTGAGAGAGCCCTCGCTTTTTGGCCGACCTTTTGATGTAATGCCGCAAGCTTTAGGGTTCCTATGAAGAGGGTTTAAATAGGAGTAGCTAGGGCTTTGGTCGGCTATGGAGAGGATCCCTAGGATGAGGGGGTTTGGGGTTTGAAATTAAGTTGGAATGTATTTGAATAGGATGTTAGATAGATTTGTGAAGATCTCATCAAATCCCAACGAGGTGTAAGTTAATCACCATTGGATTTGAATTGATTTGAATCAATCCAAATTGATTTCTTCTTAGCTCTCAACATTTGACCAAGTCCATTGCTCAAGAAATCCAATTTTCTCCACCAAATGGAACACTTCTTCATTTGAGTATTTATGTGCTCACCACTCCTACAAACACTTAACACACACGTTAAATAGTCCATATGTGATGTCATCATCAAACTAGAGGTCCTAGATCATTGCATCCAAAAATCTTCCCATTTTGATGATGACAACCCAATACAAGATTTGAGCACTCACGATTCAGATAATACATCGTGATGTGTGTGTGAAGTGTGATGAAGGATATACGACTTTGATGTTCGATCATACAAGCATGCTATGATGCAATGATAATGTGATATAAATAAGCATGGCATGCCCCCCTATTATCATGCTTTCCCTTGAACATATATTCACATACTCACATGGTCAATTATTCATTAATGCTCCCCCTTAAACTAATATTCAGAGATGCACATTTAAAGCATTAATGCAACACAAATCTTCAATATTTTCTCCCCCTTTTGTTATCATCAAAAGCATATACACGAAGTCTGGTTCATGTTACATGCAAAAATAAAGTATTAAAAATCACGATTAACACTTGCATGTCATTTTTCTTAGAGTAAGCACTTCAAATTCAATGAAAATTGTAACAACGACTTCTACATCATCGTGTAAGAGTGCTGATTAAATAATTGAAGCATAAACGGAGAAAAATTTTCATAAAACGCAACCAAAACCAATCCACATTTTACAAGAAACATGCAATCACTAGAATTGATTTTCCCCCGCATCATTAAGATGAGTTCAAGATACCACACCCCTAAAACATAGCCTATAAGGACTCTTAGATGTGGGAGTGGCATTGCTTGACCAGTAAAATACATCAACGCTAAAGATTACCTATATCGCTTAAGTTGGATACTCGTGGGTAGTATACTTGCCATGAATTGTATCCATTTTACATACGGAGCAATATTCATTTTTTTTTCATTTTTCTTGTTTCATATTCAATTCTTTTGTGTTCAATTTTTATTCATGAAAAATACACATCATATCCCTTAGATTTATCAGTTATTTACAGCCTACATGTAATGCCATGTGGTAGCTACTGCACACGTACTAGAGGGGGGTGAATAGTACTTAAAAATAATCAAGAGAGTTATTCCTAATTATTGTGCAATGAAAAAACGACAATGCGGAATAAACAACAATCAACACGAATTAAACATACGCAAACAAAGCATGTAACGGGTTCGGATCCACTCAAGTCTCCCCGACTTGTTCCCGGTGATCCTACGACCCAACCACCCGGATCCCCTCCGGATACTTGAGTTAGAAACCCTAACTCAAGATTTAGCACTATGAAATTCTTGTGAAAAACCTTCACAAGACAAAATCATACAAAAGACATGTGACTCCCACAAACCGGGATCACACCCTCTCTCACAACCGACAGACACAATTCAAATAACAAAGTAATTGAAACAATGAAATAAACACTTACCTACAAAATCCTATGCCTTGAGTAAACTTACCAAATATTAGGGCAAGAAGGATTTTGAGGAAGATGATGACACCAAGCCTTAGCTCCACCAAGATGGACAGCAATAGGTGGCTAGGATGTGATTGGTGTCCTTGGATTCAAAGCCCTTAGCTTGAATGGCTCACAATGGAGAGAATCTCTCTTGAGGAATTTGCTCAAAGAGTGAAGGGAGAGATTCTTGGTGAGAAGAGAGAGCTTAGAATTAGCTTGAGAAAACTCTTCTCTTAGGTCTGAAATTACTTGGATAATGGACCTCTAACCTTGCCTCAAACGAATCAGGTTTGTATTTATAGAGGCAAGGAAAATCGTGTTAGAAAAGTTCCCAACGGCTCTATTCTGAACCAGACTACTCGGTCAAAGAAGGATCACTGACCGACTAGTTCCTCAACTAGTCGGTCGGTGATTCAACGTAGACCGACTAACGGTTGAACAGCCAAAAGACGAAGTACAGGAGATAGACAACTAGTCGGTCTAAGAAGACTTGCCGGCCGACTAGTTTCACAACTAGTCGGTCGGTGAGTGTTCATTGACCGACTAACAGTCGAAATAGAATAGGCTGACTTTAAGTTGATTTAGTCGGTTTAAGAACAAATGCTGACCGACTAGTTCCTCAACTAGTCGGTCGACAAACGTTCTTTGACCGACTAACGATAAACAGTAACTATGGCTGTACAGAGGCAATGACAACTAGTCAGTCTAAGAAGAATTCCTAACCGACTAGATCGTCATCTAGTCAGTCGGTGACTCTTCTTTGACCGACTAATTGATCAACAGGGAATTAGCTGAAATGAGCAAGGCATTCTAGTCGGTTCATGAAGAGTTGCCGACTGACTATATCACCATCTAGTCGGTTGGTTCTTCTACATGAACCAACTAAGATACACTAGAAGCCGAGGGAAGAAGCGATAAACTTCGGGAAAGTTTCTAATGTCTTCTATGATAATCCTAGCTCTAAGATATGAGCGAAATGAAGATTATAAAGTAAGTCCTACTAAAGGCTTAACATTCTAATCTATGAAGCTAGAAGACAATAAATAATACTTGACGAACCGTCTTCAAAGCTTCAATCTTCATTCTTCTTGACTTCAATATTTCTCCTTGAGCTTCAACGAAGCTTCAGGCACACGATCACGCGTATTGGGAAGTCTTGAGACGTCGCTTTTGATGTTCGTATTCTTTTGGCGACGATCTCCATAACTGCGCTCACAAACAGTTAGTATACGATATTTATGTTTGCTCATCATCCAAAACCAAATCCGGGGAATCAACACTCAACTTTCTCCCCCTTTTTGGTGATGACAAACCAACATAAATAATAATCAATAATGATGATTCAATTGAAATTTACTTACTCCCCCTGCATTGATGACACGTTAGTTCCGTATTCAATAATATTCATACGCATCAAGCAGACGAGGAACATATGAAATATGAACCAATTATTGACATATAGGATCTAAATCCATTTATATCTTCACTCCCCCTGAATCTAACATATCAAATTAGATTCACGGTAAATTACGTTGAATTATCAATTAGCACATTGTCATTATTAATTCTCTCCCCCTTTGGCATTAGCAAAAAGAGCGGGAGGAGATCAACGACAAAACCAATGGCTAAAAAAATAAAGCATGGGAGTCGAAGAATACGACCACGGTCCAAATGACACCAAAGTAAAATACGAATTAAATCAAAGCGTGTCAATGATACCATAGTCGAAAACCGAAATCATAAAACCATCGGTGAAAATCGGAAAACGAAATCACCAAGCCATAGGCGAAAATCAGAAAACGAAATCATCAAACCATAGGCGAAAATCGAAAAACGAAATCACCAAGCCATAGGCGAAAATCGGAAAACGAAATCATCAAACCATAGGTGAAAATCGAAAAACGAAATCATCCAAACTCAAATCAATTTCACTTGTTGAGTTATGGAACATGCTCTCCAATATCAACATTCTTAGTTAAATAGAGTGCATGGAAAACAATTCTATGTTTCCATAGAAATAATTATATTTAACCAAAATAAAATCGTCGAACGACGAAATCAACATCAGAGACAAATAAATCCAATGAGAATACCAAAAGTAGCAAATTGATACCAAAAGTAATATGCAAAAGTGTTATGCCAAAAATAGATAGAACATCATAGAACAATGGCATAAGCAATTCTAGCATACAAAATGAAACAAAATGATACCAATCGTAATATAATCTACCAATGGATGCATTTAACACTAATGGATACCAATGTAAATCAAAAGTAAGAATATACTTACAACATAAAGCTCCCCCTACTTTGGTGCATCACTTAAGCACCATCAACACCATTTGAATGAAAATCCTTTGCAAATCAAAGAGTTGGTAGGGTTGGTATCCCATGATGGATTGAACCTAGAAAAACTTCCATATGGAGCTAAAATTTAGATATGTTGCTCCTTCTCTATTTCTTGAGTACATGAAGATAAAACATCATTCAATGGTACCCAAGGACATTGGGTCCTAAGAGATTAGACCTTTGGAAGCCAAGTCCAATTGGACTTAAACTTTCAACGAAATTATCATTATGCACGACATTCATAAAATAAGAATTGATGTAAGATTGTTTTTCATGCATGCTTGTGTCCTTCGGACTCCAAATAGTGTAGATTTTGGGAGCCCTATTCCTATCGGGAACATGCATACGTTGTTGATTTCTATGTGATGCATGTCGTGGGTAAGCATATGGCATATGATGCAATGGTGCATGATGATAATAATTCATATGAGAATGTGAATGAACATATGCATGTGGTGGAACACGTGCATGAGTGTGTCTCACATGGTGTGCACGTGCTCGTGGATGCGAAGCATGAAAATCATCATATGTGCTAACATGTGGGGTAGGATGTGTGTTCCTACGTGGCATGGTATACATGAAAGCATGACCCTTCTTTGGAGGTCCACCCAAAGTGGTTTCTTTCCAAATGGGGGTGTGTTCCTAGCAGAAGCACCATTGGTAGAAGAACTACCCATGAAGTGTTTACTCCCATTAGTAGAAGCATCGGACGTTGGCCTAACAAAGGTGCCGGACGATTTGGATGAATCTCCTATCTTATACCCCAAACCAATGTGATGATTGGCCGGAGGTAAGTCATTTAGGATATTATCCAAATGGCCCTTACCTTTATTGAATTCATTGATTCGGCCTAATGTGCACTCATACTTCTCGGTGAGAGAATGCAAAGAAGCATCCAAGGTGGACACTTGCGATGCGAGTGCACAAACACGTGACTTGAGATTTTTATTCTCAATACTCAAAGTTGAGTTTTGAGACGTCAAATCCGATATCACATGTTCATCCGAATCCTCGATATGAACATGCTCAAGTTGAGATTTGAGATTTACAATCTCATTTCTCAACCCTTCAACAACGGTGTCGTTGTTGACGATGATAGGCTTAGGCGAGTTTTTAAGACTATCTAGCTCATTTTTAGTCTTCATAAATCTAGTAGCCAAATTAGAGAACTTATTCCAAAGTTGTTCGTTGGCTAATCTAAGTTCATCTATAGTTACCTCATCGCCTTCATCCTCGCTTCCATCCTCGCTTTCATCGGAGGAAGTCTCTTGATCACGATCCTCTTTTCCCATGAAGCACGTGTGTGCTTTCTCCACTCTTTCATCGTCCGACTCTCCACTTGAGGAGTCCTCGTCGGCGTCGGTGAAAGTGCCTACAAGTCCTTTCTTGTGCTTTCTCGACTTGTAGTGCTTGGATGCCTTCCACTTCTCCTTGTGTTTGTTTAGAGGACAATCCGGCTTGATATGTCCTGGCTTATTGCATTTATAACACACGGGAGAGGAGACATTAGTCGAAATAAATTTAGATTTACTCTTCAACTTACCTTGTCGGAAGAATCAGTCGAACTTCTTTGCCAAATCGGCCAAAGCTTCCATGTCCAACTCTTCTTCCGATTCTTCATCATCGGTAGATGGAGCGGCCTTGTATGCAATCGTCTTTTTCTTTGGCTTGTCTAGCTTCAAGTACGAATTCATCTTTTCTTTCATCATGAGCTTACTGTCCTTACGTACCTCATAAGACATCAAGTTACCCATTAGTTGTATGACAGTGTACTTACTCGTATCGTTACCTTCCTCGATGGCGAAGGTACGCTTTTCCCAACAAGAAGGAAGTCCATCGATGATCTTTGAGACTTTCTCCTTTTGGGTGTAGGTTTTCCCAAGAGCCTCCAATTCGTTGGTAATGTCAACGAATCGAGCATAATACTCTTTCATCTTCTCTCCCTGTTGCATATGAAATAATTCGAAATCTTTATTAACAACAACAAGTTTGGAGTCTCTTACCCTACTTGTTCCTTCATGCAAGATGAGGAGGGAGTTCCAGATTTGATATGCACTCTTACATGTGCATATCTTATTGAAGTCTTCGGGCTCCAATGCTCATTGCAAGGCATTCATTGCCTTATCATTGCTTACCTCCGCGGCGATCTCCGCGGGAGTCCACTTCGCGAAATCTTGTTCGGCGGGCTCAACATACTCATACATCGTGGCTCTCCAAAGTGAAGCGCTCCGGAGGAATGTTTCCATTCGGCATTTCCAGTACCCGTAATTGGTACCATTGAAGGATGGAGGCCTAGTTGAGGATTTCCCTTCCAAAACTGACGAAGCTCCTTGACGATCCTTGAAGACGTTGTAGTCGTTGTTTGTCATAGCTTTGAACCTTGTAGCTTTAACCTTGGCTCTGATACCAAATGTAATGCCATGTGGTAGCTACTGCACACGTACTAGAGGGGGGTGAATAGTACTTAAAAATAATCAAGAGAGTTATTCCTAATTATTGTGCAATGAACAAACGACAATGCTAAATAAACAACAATCAACACGAATTAAACATACGCAAACAAAGCATGTAACAGGTTGGGATCCACCCAAGTCTCCCCGACTTGTTCCCGGTGATCCTACGTCCCAACCACCCGGATCCACTCCAGATACTTGAGTTAGAAACCCTAACTCAAGATTTAGCACTATGAAATTCTTGTGAAAAACCTTCACAAGGCCAAATCATACAAAAGACATGTGACTCCCACAAACCGGAATCACACCCTCTCTCACAACCGAGAGACACAATTCAAATAACAAAGTAATTGAAGCAATGAAATAAACACTTACCTACAAAATCCTATGCTTTGAGTAAACTTACCAAATATTAGGGCAAGAAGGATTTTGAGGAAGATGATGACACCAAGCCCTAGCTCCACCAAGATGGACAACAATAGGTGGCTAGGATGAGGTTGGTGTCCTTGGATTCAAAGCCATTAGCTTGAATGGCTCATAATGGAGAGAATCTCTCTTGAGGAATTTGCTCAAAGAGTGAAGGGAGAGATTCTTGGTGAGAAGAGAGCCGCTTAGAATTAGCTTGAGAAAACTCTTCTCTTAGGTCTGAAATTACTTGGATAATGGACCTCTAACCTTGCCTCAAACGAATCAGGTTTGTATTTATAGAGGCAAGAAAAATCGTGTTGGAAAAGTTCCCAACGGCTCTATTCTGAACTAGACTAGTCGGTCAAAGAAGGATCACTGACCGACTAGTTCCTCAACTAGTCGGTTGGTGATTCAACGTAGACCGACTAACGGTTGAACAGCCAAAAGACGAAGTATAGGAGATAGACAACTAGTCGGTCTAAGAAGACTTACAGACCGACTAGTTTCACAACTAGTCGGTCGGTGAGTGTTCATTGACCGACTAACAGTAGAAATAGAATAGGCTGACTTTAAGTTGATTTAGTCGGTTTAAGAACAAATGCTGACCGACTAGTTCCTCAACTATAGGTCGACAAACGTTCTTTAACCGACTAACGATAAACAGTAACTATGGCTGTACAGAGGCAATGACAACTAGTTGGTCTAAGAAGAATTCCTAACTGACTAGATCATCATCTAGTCGGTCGGTGACTCTTCTTTGACCGACTAATTGATCAACAGGGAATGAGCTGAAATGAGCAAGGCATTCTAGTCGGTTCATGAAGAGTTGCCCACCGACTAGATCGTCATCTAGTCGGTTGGTTCTTCTACATGAACCAACTAAGATGCACTAGAAACTGAGGGAAGAAGCGATAAGCTTCGGGAAAGTTTCTAATGGCTTCTATGATAATCCTAGCTCTAAGATATGAGCGAAATGAAGATTATAAAGTAAGTCCTACTCAAGGCTTAACATTCTAATCTATGAAGCTAGAAGATAATAAATAATACATGACGAACCGTCTTCAAAGCTTCAATCTTCATTCTTCTTGACTTCAATATTGCTCCTTGAGCTTCAACGAAGCTTCAGGCACACGATCACGCGTATTGAGAAGTCTTGAGACGTCGCTTTTGATGTTCGTATTCTTTTGGCGACGATCTCCATAACTGCGCTCACAAACAGTTAGTATACGATATTTATGTTTGCTCATCATCCAAAACCAAATCCGGGGAATCAATACTCAACACTACATTCACTTTCCAACATTTCATAAAAGATTCTTCAATTGTGCAACAATATTCAATACTCGTGGAAGTGAAGGTGTAGGTGTAGAAATCACATTATTCAATTCATTAAACATGTTATGGCTACTCAGGAATTCTAAGATGCGTATATAGCTATAACAATAATATACTGAATTCTACAAGGATATGAATGACATTCAATAATACTACTTGAATGATACAAAGAGAAAAGATATCCATTACGCACACATTTTTTAACTTTTTTATATTTTTTTCAATTTTTTATTTTAATGACTCAAGCAAGCTAGAATCAAGCAAACTAGCCCACAAATAAAAAATAGTTCAATCATGCAACATCTATGATGGTATGCATTAATTTCAAAGGAAAAAATATACCTTCGCGTCGTCGCTTGGCTAAGTAGCTATATAATGTAAGCGTTCAATCCAATAACTCCTCGCCAAATCTCCATCTTACCTACACGGTAGATGTTATGTGTGACATTGGAATCAAACAAGGTTCACTCATGTTAGCCATAAAATGTTTTGGAACACACACTTGTTTAAACGTTATGTTCGTGTTCCTAAACTTACAATAATACGATGTATGACCAACAATGTCACAAGTAAAACACTTCGCATAAACATTTTTAGCAATATTAAGCACATTGTGGATTTTCTTAAACTTAGGCTTTTCAACATTTTTCAAACCAAAACCAAGTCCACGTCTATTATTCCCATATAATTGATTTCCAAGTATGGTATCCAACAAATGTTTACCAATTGAAAATTTCCTTAATGACAATTCTAGGCTAGTGACTTTTGATTTTAATAAAGCATTTTCATTACAATCAAAGTGCATTTACTTATAAAAGATTTCGTACTGTCCTCTTCATTCTTTTTCATGATTTTAAGCTCGTTATTTAGCATGCATAATTTATCATTAAGCTCTTTAATCACATAATCTTTTTCAGTTTCAAGCTTAGTTAAATCTTGCTTAAGCATGCTAACATTATTCAATAAAGAAGGACAAATAAGACAAATAGCTTTTTCATGCAACCTAGAGTTCTCTTTTTCCAACAGAGCAATGGTAGAATTACAAGCAACAAGTTTTTCTTCCAATTCATTTGTTTAATGAAACATATCGCAGTTTTCTTGTTGTAGTTCACTGTTAGAATTTTTAAAAACTTCTAATGTGGATTCACGTTTTTCTAGAGTAGATTCTAGGTTGTCAATTTCATCTTGCATATCATTAATTGTTCATTTTTTCTTATCAAGTTCAGCTTGCATTTCTTTACACAAATTCAGAAGATCAACTCTTTTAGTGCAAGATGTTACCTCATCGTGTTTTTCCATCAAGCAGACGAAGGAGTGCGCAACTTCATGCTTATTATCCTCATCCTCAGCTTCGATGTCCATGTCCCACGTTAGCACCTTGGCTTTTCCTTTCTTCTCTGCACCATTAGCTGTTTCTTGTGTGCAATGCTTCATATAATGTCCCTTCTTGCTGCATTTAAAACATGTAACATGGTCAGTAGCAGTCTGCTCAGAAGATTTTTTGGCAAAATTAAAGTTATTGGAACGATTAAACCTGTTTTGCATTTCTTCTCTTCCTTGAGGAGTTCTGATGAATTTCCTGAAATTTCTGACCATCATCACCATCTCCTCATCGTCATCCTCGACATCTTCTCTAGCTTAAAGAGCTAGTGGTTTTGTTTCTTTTTCCTTCGCCTCTGGTTTCTCTCTAGCCTCTATATTCTACAGCTCAAGCTTGTGGAACATTAAATTACCTATCAAGTCCTCCACCCTCATCTGAGATAGATCTTTCGCTTCTTGGATGGCAGTGACTTTAGGCCTGAACGAGCTTCACAGCGCCCTTAAGATTTTCTTTACATGTTCAAGGCTAGAGTATGGCTTACCGAGGGAGCTAGACTTATAGACGATATTGGTGAACCTTGCAAACATCGCTGAAATAGATTCTGATGGTAGCATACGAAAGCTCTCATACTCTGTACTCAGCAAGGAAGGTCTAGACTCATTCACCAGTGACGTTCCATCATGTGTCACCTCCAGCATATGCCATATTTCTTGCGCAGTTAGACAATGTGAGATACGATTGAATTCAGTTTTATATAAAGAACAAATAAGCGCATTCATGGCTTTATTATTCAAGGAAAACCGTTTTTTATCATTGTCATCCCATTTATCTTAAGGTTTTAACATTTTAGTATCTTGAATTTTAATCATGGGAGGACTATAACCTTTTTCAACAATATTCCATATATTATAATCAACAGCTGCTAAGTAGATTTTCATTCTAGATTTTCAATAAGCATAATCTACACCATTAAATCCAGGGGTCATGATATTAACTAACCTTTAGCAAAAGCATAATCAATGGAATTCATGGTCAGTCTAGGCTAGATCCTATAACCTGCTCTGATTCCACTTGTTGGATCTGGATCTAAGCCTAGAGGGGGGTGAATAAGCTTATAAAAATTCTCGTGCAACCCACGAGAAATCACACGCAGTTATAATCAAAGTCAGTGTAAATAATAAGCAATCACAGATGCACAACAGATTTACCCTGGTTCGGTTGCACCCATGACCTACGTCCAGCCCCGAAAGCAAATACTATATTAGAAATGTTACCTGGTACAACCTATAGCTAGAGCACCCACTCTACACTCACCTGGCACTCAGTACCTGCACTCACCAAAGTGCTCAACAAAACTAATACGAGTATATGCTCTCACTTGACTAGTCCCAACTAGTCAATTTCCATTTGTCTCGCACCCACCAGACAAGACCCCAAAAGTACACAAAAGTTGCAAAGTTTCCCCTACAGAGATCGTTACTACTGCACACAAATAATAGTAAAAGAGTTTAGAGAATCTTAGTGTGTAGGCGTAGTCGTCTCTGTCAATCGGCACGAGCCAGCTCTCATCTGGCAAGTTGTAGTCGTCTCGTCATGTCTTCTCAGCAACTCAAGTTGTGGCTCTTGGCTCTCTCTGAAAGTTACAGCAATGAATCTGATGAAGGTGTAAACTTGCAGCAAATGAGAGGGCATGGACAAACTTGCGGCAATTTAGGGTTGCGGCATCAATCAAGTTCGGCACATGGGATTCCCAAGGTCAGCATACCAAAGTGCGTCTAGCTGCTTGTAGGCTTGTCCCCTGAGAATTGTTTGGACCCTACACATGCAAACATGATCTGCAAACAACCAAACAAAGTTATATGATGAGATGTATGCGTGACTTGAAAACACAAAAGGGAATTAATAATGGGCAGTGGCTTTCTCCCGTGCATACGGCTATTGGAATTATTTGTTGCAGCAACTGAATATTTCGACTCCCTTAAAATTTCGGCCTGGGTTAAAACAAGGCAACATGCACATGGATCATTGGTAGCTTGCACGTGGGCTTTTTGTTTTGTGCATGCACAATCAAAAACACAAGTGAATTAATTTTGATTATATAATAAACACTTACCCTCAGCCTCAAAGAGAATTGTGAAGGGCTTTATTGATTTTTGTCTTGATGGCAGCACCAAGATTTAATGCATGACAGACTTTGTATTTTTACTGATCAATACAATTGCATGCCTTGTTGCGTGCGCACATGAGGGATGTCTAAAAAAATTGCGACTTAGCACATGGATCCCTTGACTTTGCGTGCTTGGAGGAGAATCATGCGGCTTGGAGTTTTACCCCCTATTCCAATATTGCAGCAAAGGGTATAGGGTTGTAGGTGTAGTGCCCCTTTGCTATGAGGAACAAACACTAGAGGGGGGTGAATAGCGTTTTATAGAATTATAAGAAATTTACACCAAATAAAACCCTACTTAACCAACAACTGCGAAATGTATGAAATGATCAACAACACAAAGAACAAATCAAAGCTAACATGCAATCTACCCTGGTTCGATGCCACCCAAGTCTCCCCGACTTGTTACCGGTGCCCTAATCCAGCAACACCCGGATCCTCTCCGGATACTCTAGCAAACCGCTAGAGATTTCCTTTAGCCCACTTGCGAAAACCCCACAAGTGCAATCGATCTACAATCGATGTCCGGGTATCCCACAACCCGGGAACATGCAAAATGCCTTAATCCCACAACCCGGGATTAAGCACACTCTCACAAACCGAGGGCAAAACGAAATCTTGACTCCCACAACTTAGGATCAAGCCAATCCTCTCACCACCGTGAGTATACAACAAATATGAAGTATAAAGAATGAAATATAAAACTTCTTACCACAAAATCCTATGCCTTGAGAAATACTTACCAAAGTAGGGCAAGAATGGATTTTGAGGAAGATGAGATCACCAAACCCTAGCTCCACCAAGATGAGCAGCAATAGATGGCTAGGGAGAAGTTGGTGACTTGGATTCAAGCTCTTAGCTTGAAAAGCTCACAATGAATGAGAATCTCTCTTGAGGAATTAGTGCTCAAAGAGTAAGAGAGACAGATTCTTGTGAGATGAGAGAGCTTAGAAATAAGAGTGAATGGCTCTTCTCTTGGGTGTGAAAATGTCTCTATTATCAGCCTTGAATCCCTGGTTGGAAGCACACAACCTTATATAGGGAATAGACAAAACGGTCACAAAATTCGTGGCATTAAATGCCCCAACGGCTCTATTTCTGAAGCAGTTAATCGGTCTAAGAAGGATCACTGACCGATTAGTTTTCCAACTAGTCAGTCGGTGAACCTTCTTGGACCGACTAAGAAGTTGACAGTAAAGATAGTGAAATCCAGAAGTCGAAGAACTAATCGGTCTAAGAAGAAACATCAACCGACTAGATTGACATATAGTCGGTCGGTGAGCCTTCTTGGACCGACTAAGAATTAGACAGCAAAGAAGTCGAATTTCACTTAGGAGAACTAGTCGGTCTAAGAAGAAACATCAATAGACTAGTTTGACAACTAGTCGGTCGGTGAGCCTTCTTATACCGACTAAGAGGTCAACAAATAGGCTTGAATTGATTAGGATAACTAGTCGGTCTACGAAGGATCTCCAACCGACTAAATCGTCATCTAGTCGGTCGGTGAACCTTCTTGGACCGACTAATTGATCAACAGTGAATGAGCTGAATTTAACTAGGATGTCTAGTCGGTTCAAGAAGAGTTTCCAACCGATTAGATCGTCATCTAGTCGGTTGGTTCTTCTACTTGAACCAACTAAGATGAATACGAAGCCGAGAAAAGAGGCGATAAGCTTCGGGAAAGTTTCTAATGGCTTCTAAGACAATCCTAGAGATAAGATAAGATAGAAATGAAGATTTCTAGTCAAGTAATACTCAAGGCTTAACATTCTACTAAACCGAAGCTAGAAGACAATAAAAGTAAACACGACAAACCGTCTTCAAAGCTTTTGACTCAACCATTCCTATCTTCTCTTTGGATTGAATCTCCATTCATTTGTTGATGCCATTGGCTTGAGGTTTGAGGTAGTCTTTGAGCTCTTCAAGCCAATGCTTCACCTTTGTTGATCTACCAAGTCCTCCACTTGAATCAATACGTGTAGTCACTTTTGATCTTCTTGAACATGATTGGTGACTTTATAGCTAACTACAAACACATAAGTTAGTCACAATGATTTGTGTTTGATCATCATCAAAATCAAGGTGGAGAGTCCAATACTCAATAGTAGGCTTGCGCAGCTTGCTTGGCCCTGCAATGAGAGGAAGCTGGCGCTGTCTTGAAGATGATGGCTGATTGGACTTTGAAGACTTGAGGGAACAAGATGCTTGGCTTGCACTTGGTCTTTTGGTGCTTGAAGACTTTGTTAGAAAGGTTCGGCCTGCACTTTTAGGGGTAGCAGCATGAAAGAGAGGATTTGAGAGAGCCCTTGCTTTTTAGCCGACCTTTTGATGTAATGCCACAAGCTTTAGGGTTCCTATGAAGAGGGTTTAAATAGGAGTAGCTAGGGCTTTAGTCAGCTATGGAGAGAATCCCTAGGATGATGGGGTTTGGGATTTGAAATTAGGTTGGAATGTATTTGAATATGATATTAGATAGATTTGTGAAGATCTCATCAAATCCCAATGAGCTGTGAATTAATCACCATTTGATTTAAATTGATTTGAATCAATCCAACTTGATTTCTCCTTAGCTCTCCACATTTGACCAAGTCCAATTGCTCATGAAATCTAATTTTCTCCACCAAATTGACCATGTCATTATTTGAATATTTACGTCCTCGCCACTCCTGCAAACACTTAACACACACGTTAAATAGTTCATACATGTTTGTCTTCATCAAACTAAAGGTCCTAGATTTTTGCATCCAATAGTCTGATGATCCTATCGGTGCATGTTTTGGAACAACAATGGGTCATCCCAAAAGTAGTTCTTGGCATCATGTAAGAACTTCCTCCTCTGATAGGTTGCCATCCCATGCGGGATTATGTCGCTCACCAAACAGTTGACTATGTCGACGTACCAAGATGCTTCAAAGGAGAATGTCGTAAATAATTGCTCGCCAGTGAAAGAGCCATCGATCGGTAAGCTGACATCTCCTTGCCTTTAAATCAGCTACAAAAGATGGTCTGCCACTACAATCTCAGCGCCTTTCTTGTCCTTGATTTCTATATCAAACTCTTGAAGGAGGAGAATCCATTGTATAAAGTGTGCCTTTGCATCCTTTTTGCTCAACAAGTATTTTTGTGTCGCATGGTCCGTGTAGATTATTACCTTGAATCCCAAAAGATAAGATCTGAACTTTTCAATAGAGTACACTACGGCTTGTAATTCCTTCTCTGTAGTGGTGTAATTCTTCTGAGCATCATCCAAAGTCTTGCTAGCACAGTATATTGCATGAAGCTTTCCCTTTTTCCTTTGGCCTAAAACAACTCCCACCGCTTGATCACTGTTGAGTATTGATTCCCCGGATTTGGTTTTGATGATGAACAAACATAAATATTGTGAGCTAACTCTTTGTGAGCGCAGTTATGGAGATCGTCGCCAATATACAACGTACATCAAAAGCGACGTCTCAAGGCTTCTCAAAGCGCGTGATCATGTGCCTAAAGCTTCGTTGAAGCTCTAGGAGCATTATTGAAGTCAAGAGATTCGGATTGAAGCTTTGAAAACGGTTCGTCAAGTTTAATTTATAGTCTTCTAGCTTATTTTCCTAGAATGTTAAGCCTTGAGTAGGACTTACATTATAATCTTCATAACGCTCATATCATTAGAGCTAGGATTTTCTTAGAAGCCCATAGAAACTTTCCCGAAGCTTCACGCTTCATTTTGTGGCATCTAGTGCATCTTAGTTGGTTCAAGAAGAGGAACCAACCGACTAGATTGTCATCTAGTCAGTTAGTAATCCTTCTTGAACCGACTAGATTTCCTACCTCAATTCAGCATCTTCACTGTTGACCAATTAGTCGGTACAAGAAGGCTCACCGACCGACTAGTTGTCAAACTAGTCGGTTTGGAATCCTTCTTAGACCGACTAGTTATAACTTCATTTTCACAGCCTAGCTACTGTTTACTCTTAGTCGGTCCAAGAACAACTATCGACCGACTAGTTGTGAAACTAGTCGGTTGGAATTTGTTCTTAGACCGACTAGTTCTCCTTGAATTCAGCCTATTGCTTTTCAACTCTTAGTCGGTCAAAGAACACTCACCGACCGACTAGTTGTCAAACTAGTCGGTTGGTAAGTCTTCTTAGACCGACTAGTTCTTTATCTCCTGAACTATCTTTCTTGGCTGTGAACCTTTTAGTCGGTCCAAGAGGAATCACCAACCGACTAGTTGAGAAACTAATCGGTCAGTGATCCTTCTTAGACCGATTAGACTGCTTCAGAAATAGATCCGTTGGAGCATTAAATGCACGAATTTTCCCTCTCTCTTCTCTCCATCCTATATAATCTTGTGATGCTTCTTCATAGCATTCAAGGATGATATTATTGAGACTTTGAGAATTTAAGAGAGAGCATTTAATTCCTATTTCCAAGCTCTCTCTCTTCACAAGAATCTCTCCCTCACTGTTATTTCTCAAGAGAGATTCTCATTGATTGTGAGCTACTCAAGCTAGGAGCTTGAATCCAAGTCTCCAACTTCTCCCTTGCCACCTATTGCTGGTCATCTTGGTGGAGCTAGGGTTTGGTGACTTCTTCTTCGTCAAAATCCTCCTTGCCCTAAAATCGTAAGTTTACTCAAGGCATAGGATTTTGTTGGTAAGTGTTTATTGTTTCATTTACATTGCTATTGCAAGTTTTTCTCTCGGTTGTGAGAGAAGTTTTTGATCCCGGTTTGTGGGAGTCACATTTCGTTTTGTGTATGATTTGATCGTGTAGAGGTTTTCTACAAGAATTTCATAGTGCAAACTTGGGTTAGAGGATTCTAACTCAAGTAGCCGGAGGGGATCCGGGTGTTTGGGACGTAGGATCACCGGGAACAAGTCGGGGAGACTTGGGTGGATCCAAACCCGTTATATCGCTTTGTTTGCAATTGTCTTTCTTTGTTGTCAATATTTTCATTCCGCATTGTTGGTTGTGTTTGCACAATAATTAGGAATTATACTCTTGATTATTTTAAAGTACTATTCACCCCCTCTAGTACTTGTGCAGTAGCTATCAGGGCATTACATTTGGTATCAAAGCCAAGTTCATAGCTATGTCTACCAACGACAACAAGAACGTTCGTCCACCTTCAGACTATATCACCTTCAGGAATCGTGAAGGAGCTTCTTCGGTGATGGAAGGACACTCCTCAACTTGGCCTCCCTTCTTCAACGGTACCAATTATGGGTACTGGTAATGCCGGATGGAAACGTTCCTCCAGAGCACTTCACTATGGAGAGCTTCGTTGACGGAGTATGTCGAGCCCACCGAACCAGACTTCGCTAAGTGGACTACCACGGAGGTCGTCGTGGAGGTAAACAATGCCAAGGCAATGAATGCCTTGCAATGTGCGTTGGAGCCCGAAGACTTCAACAAGATATGCACATGTAAGAGTGCATATCAAATCTGGAACTCACTCCTCATCTTGCATGAAGGAACGAGTAGGGTAAGAGACTCCAAACTCACTGTTGTCAATAAAGATTACGAATTATTTCACATGTAACAGGGGGAGAAGATGAAGGAGTACTATGCTCGCTTTGTTGACATTAGCAATGAGTTGGAGGCTCTTGGAAAAACGTACACCCAAAAGGAGAAAGTCTCAAAGATTATTGACAGAAAAGCGTACACTTTCTTCTTGTTGGGAAAAGCGTGCCTTCGCCATCGAGGAAGGTAATGATATGAACAAGTATACGGTCGTACAACTAATGGGTACCTTGATGTCTTATGAGGTACGCAAGGACAGTAAAATAAAGATGCAGGATAAGATGAAGTCATACTTGAAGCAAGACAAGCCAAAGAAAAAGGCGATTGCATTCAAGGCCGCTCCATCTACATCTACCGATGATGAAGACTCGGAAGAGGAGTTGGACTTGGAATCCATTGCCCTCATGGCAAAGAAGTTCAACCGATTCTTCCGGAAAGGTAACTTTAAGATCAAATATAAATTTAGTTCTACGAACGCCTCCGCTCTTTTGTGTTTTAAATGCAACAAGCCAGGACACATCAAAGAGGATTGTCCTCAAAACAAACAAAAGGAGAAATGGAAGGCGCCCAAGTTCGACAAGTCAAAGAAGTACAAGAAAGGGTACACGAAAGGGCTTGTCGGCACTTTCACCGACTCCGACGAGGACTCCTCAAGTGGAGAGTCAGATGATGAACAAGTGGAGCAAGCATACCTGTGCTTCATGGCTAGAGAGGAACATGATCAAGAGTCTTCCTCTGATGAAAGCGAGGATAAAGGCGATGAGGTAACAATGGATGACCATAGATTAGCTAACGAGCAAATTTGGTCTAAGTATTCTAAACTAGTAAATAGATATACTAAGACTAAAGATGAGTTAACTAGTCTTCAAACCTCACCTAAGCCTATCGTCATCAACAACGACACCGTTGTTGAAGACTTGAGAAATGAGATTGTAAATCTCAAATCTCAACTTGAGCATGTTCATATTGAGTAATCGGCTGAACGCGAGATAGCGGATTTGATTTCTCGAAACTCAACTTTAAGTATTGAGAATGAAAATCTCAAGTCTCGTGTCTATGTACTCACTACTCAAGTGTCCACTTTGGATGCTTCTATACTTTCTCTCACCGAGAAGTATGAGTCCACATTAGGCCGAATTAATAAATTCAATAAAGGTAAGGACCATTTGGATAATATCCTAAATGACTTACTTCCGACCAATCATCGTATTAGCTTGGGGTATAAAAAGGGAAATTCATCCAAATCGTCCACCACCTTTGTTAGGCCATCTTCCGAAGCCTCAACTAGTGGGAGTAAACACCCCATGGGTAGTTCATCTACCAATGGTGCTTCCACTAGGTACACATCCCATCTTAGAAAGAAACCCACTTTGGGTGGACCTCCAAAGAAGGGTCATGCATTCATGTACACCAATACTATGCCACGTAGGAACACACATCCTACTCCACCGGTTCATAATTATGATGATTTTTCTGCTCCACGTCCACGAGCACGTGCACACCAAGTGAGACACCCTCACGCACGTGTTCCTTCACATGCATATGTTCATCCACATCACTATCATATGAATGATTACCATCATGCAACATATCATGTGTCGCCACCACCATTTCATCATGTGCCATATGCTTATCCACAACATGCATTTCCTAGGCCACCTCCTCATAGGCCACATGCATCACGTAGAAATCAAAAATATATGCATGCTCCCAATAGGAATAGGGCTCCTAAAATATTCACTATTTGGGGCCCGAAGAACATTAACATGCATGAAAAACAAGCTTACATGAATTCCTATTTCATGAATGTAGTGCATAATGATGATTATGTTGGGAAGTCAAAGTCCAATTGGACTTGGCTTCCAAATGTCTAATCTTTTAGGACCCAATGACCTTGAGTACCATTGAATGATATTTCTATCTTTAGGTACTCAAGAAAAAGAAACGGAGTAACAAATCCAAATTTAGCTCCAAGGATGGGTGGATACTCGATAGCGGGTGTTCAAAACACATGACGGGTGAAGCTCGATTGCTCTCCGGAGTGGTGCCCATTGCAAATGGGAACCGATTCGTCTTTGGAGGCAACGAGAGAGTAACCATCATTGGTGTTGGTAAAGTTGGTAACCCATCTAAACCTCTAATAAGTGATGTTTACCTTGTTAAAGGATTAAATCACAATCTTATTGCAATAAGCCAACTTTGTGACAAATGTTACAAAGTTAGCTTTGCGAAAGGAATGTGTCATATTTTGAGTAAAGATACTAATAATTTGTTATTCTCTGGCACACGCCATAAGGATATTTATATATTAGATCTTCCAAAATCACATGAACAATGTCTCATTGCCAACACAAGTGAACAACACTTATGGGATCGACGTTTTGGTCATGTGAACTTTGGAACACTTTTCAAACTTTCCAAGTTAAATTCTATAAAAGGATTTCCTAAGCTTGTCTTTCAAAAGAAAAGCTTTTGTGACTCGTGTCAACGAGGCAAGCTTCCAAAATCGTCATTCAAATCTAAGAAAAGCATTTCATCTAAACGGCCTCTAGAGCTTTTACATCTAGATCTTTTTGGGCCAACTAGAGTTGCTTCATTGGGAATGCTCGATATGGACTTGTCATCGTTGATGACTTTTCTAGATTTACTTGGGTATTTTCATTAAGTAATAAAAATGATGCTTTTGAAAACTTCACAATATTTGTGAAGAAAGTACAAAATCTCATTGGAACCACCATTGTCACTATGCGTAGTGATCATGGAGGGGAATTTGAGAATGAGTCTTTCTCAAATTTTTGTGATGAAGTTGGTATTTCTCACACCTTTGCTTTCCCTCGCTCACCCCCTCAAAATGGTGTTGTTGAGAGAAAGAATATGACGCTAATGGAATGTGCTCGCACTATGCTTGATGATAGCCAACTTGGCCATCAATTTTGGGCGCAGGCGATACATACTGCTTGCTATGTGTTTAATAGGATACTCTTGAGGCCCGACACCAAACAAACTTGTTATGAATTGTTGTTTGGTAGATTGCCTCAAGTTAAACATTTTCGAGTTTTTGGAGCAAAATGTTTTATTAAAAACACGTATGGTAGTTTGGACAAATTTGATCCAAGATCCGATGAGGGGATATTTGTTGGATATTCCTCCCGTAGTAAAGCCTACCGGATATACAACAAAAGAACCTCAATAATCGAGGAATCACTTCATGTTTCATTCAATGAAAATTTTGTCCCTACTAGAAGTAATAATGATGATGACTCCATGGATGTTTTATGTGATTCTATTGGTAATTCTAATTCTATTGATTCTATTGATACTAACCCTACTGATGATACTTTTGAGAATGTTCCTAGTGATCATGGAATTCCTTAACGGCTTCATACAGTTCGTGACCATCCCCATGAGCAAGTCATTGGCAACATACTTGATAGTGTCAGGACGAGATCTCAAGTCAACTACTTCGCTCGTTGTGCCTTTGCCTCCTCAATAGAGCCAAAGAATTTTAACGAAGTGTGCGAAGATAGTGCTTGGATCTTAGCCATGGAGGAGCAACTCATTCAATTTGAGAGGAATGAGGTTTGGGAGCTTGTTCCATTGCCTTCGAAGAACCACACCGTTATAGGAACGAAGTGGATTTTCAAGAATAAGACCGACGAGAACCAAAACGTCGTCCGGAACAAAGCTCAGTTAGTAGCTCAAGGCTACAGGCAAGAGGAAGGTATAGACTTCGAAGAATCCTTTGCTCCTGTAGCTAGATTAGAATCTATTAGGTTGTTATCTTTTGCATGCCATAAAGATTTTAAACTCTTTCAAATGGATGTAAAAAGTGCATTTTTAAACGGAAATGTCGTTGAGGAAGTTTATGTTTCTCAACCTCCGGGTTTTATAAATGAAAAATTTCCAAATCATGTTTTCAAACTTAAGAAAGCACTTTATGGTTTGAGACAAGCTCCTCGAGCTTGGTATGACCGCCTAAAGAACTTTCTTTTGGATTTGGGTTTTAAAATGAGTGAAGTTGACTCTACACTTTTTGTTAAGTATGCGAATCATGATATTATTTTAGTTCAAATTTATGTTGATGATATCATTTTCGGTGCTACTAACTTCACTCTTTGCGAAGAGTTTTCTAATGTCATGAAGGACCAATTTGAGATGAGCAACATGGGTGAGCTCAAATATTTCTTAGGTCTTCAAATTCGCCAAATGAACGATGCAATCTTCATCCACCAAACCAAGTACACGGTGGAGTTGCTAAGGCGATTTGGAATGGAGAATGCTTCCGGCAAGAAGATTCCAATGAGTACTGTAATGCCCTACAAGCTACTGCACAAGTACTAGAGGGGTGGTGAATAGTACTTTAAAAATAACAAGGAGTATAATTCCAAATTATTGTGCAAACAACTACCAAAACAATTTGCGGAAGCTTAAATTGAATGACAACAACAAAATTAACAATGCAAACAAATGATGTCAATGGGTTCGGATCCACCCAAGTCTCCCTGACTTGTTCCCGGTGATCCTACGTCCCAACCACCCGGATCCCCTCCGGATACTTAGGTTAGAAACCCTAACCCAAGATTTCCACTATGAATATCTTGTGAAAAACCTTCACAAGATCAAATCATACAACAATGGCAATAGTGAATCCCACAACCCGGGATCACAACCTTCTCTCACACCCGAGAGAATCAACAAGCAATATAAATGAGTTTATATTGAAATAAGCAAACTTACCACAAAATCCTATACCTTGAGTTTTTCTTACCAAATAGGTGAAAGGAAGGATTTGAGGAAGATGAAGTCACCAAGTCCTAGCACCAAGGAAATGACCAGCAATAGGTGCCTAGGAGAGATTTGGAGACTTGATTCAAGCTAGAGCTTGAAGGGCTCACCAAGAACAAGCTTCTCTCAAGATGGATTCTAGATCTAGAATGAGAGAGAATGGGTTTCTTGTGAGGAAGAGAGCTTTAGAAATGAGTGAGAATGGCTATCTCTTTCTATCTCAATGAATCTCTTAATGGCAGCTCTCACCTAGATAGAAATGACCTAGGTTCGTATTTATAGGGTCCCATAAAAACAAGTTAGGTCAAATTCCAACGGATAGAAATCTGAGGAAACTAGTCGGTCAAAGAACAACCACTGACCGACTAGTTCATCAACTAGTCGGTCAGTCAAACAACATGGACCGACTAAGAGAAGAACTAAGAAAAGATAGAAATTCAGACCTAGAAATCTAGTCGGTCCAAGAAGACTTTCTGACCGACTAGTTTCACAACTAGTCGGTCAGTCAGTGAACGTAGATCGACTAAGAGGCAAAATGAAATAGTCTGAATACAAATTGACTTAGTCGGTCCAAGAACAAAAGTTGACCGACTAGATTGTCAACTAGTCGGTCACCAAACGTTCTTAGACCGACTAACGATAAACAGTAGCTTAGGAGAAATTTAGCATGAACAGTAAGTCACAACTAGTCGGTCAAAGAAGCATCACTGACCGACTAGTTCACAAACTAGTCGGTCGGTGAGTCAACGTAGACCGACTAACTGTAAACAGTAAAGTCCAAGAAATTAAGGAATCAAACTAGTCGGTCCAAGAAGAGTTGCTGACCGACTAGATCACCATCTAGTCGGTCAGTACTTCTTCTTGTACCAACTAACATGCACAAACAAGTCCGAATCGAAGCGCGACGCTTCGAGGAAGTTAGAATGAACTTGTACTAAGATCCTAGAGCTACGATATGAGCGATATGAAGTTAGAATCGTAAGATATACTCAAGGCTTAACATTCTATAGATCGAAGCTAAAAGACTATAAATAAAACCTTAAAGAACGGTCTTCGAGAGCTTCGATTAATTCTTCATGACTTCCAAAACGGCGCAAGAGCTTCAACGAAGCTTTAGGCATGAATACGTGCTTTGAGAAGTCTTGAGATGTCGCTTTGAATGTTCTCGTGATTTTTGCGACGATCTCCAATACTGCGCTCACAAATTGTTAGTTCATGAATTATTTATGTTTGCTCATCATCCAAAACCAAATCCGGGGAGTCCAATATTCAACATTCTCCCCCTTTTTGGTGATGACAAACCAACATAAAAAATAATAAAAAATAATGATTCAAATGTAAAATACTTACTCCCCCTGCATTGATGACACGTTAATTCCAAAATGAATATATATGAATTGCATCAATCAGACGAGTAAGATAAATAAAGAGAATCGATTTTCGAAATATCGGATTTTGAAAATCCTTATATATATCTTAACTCCCCCTGAATCTAACATATCAAACTAGATTCTTGGAAATTGAGTTAAATTTTCATTTGCCCTATTTATTATCATTATCTCTCCCCCTTTGGCATTATCCCAAAAATGGGGGGCATACAACGACAACAACTAGGAAATGGAAAATCCAACATCGGGAGTCGTAGACAATGACGATGGACCTAATTGACACCAAGGGAAAAATGATGAAATCAAATCAAGGTGTGCCAAATTGTCCATTATCAAAAAGCGATAATCAAAATCATCAAAAATACCAAATAATTGTTCATTTCTTGAATAAAGAAACATACCCTTCAATATTCAATATTCTTGGTTAAATTTGTGCATGGAAAACAATTCTATACAATTATAGAATTTCAATCTATTTAACCAAGTTTTTCAATCGTCGAGCGACGATTTCACATAGCATGGACATTGAATGAGAGTTAATGTGCACGACGAAGAAAATATCACAACATGAACATCGATGTATATATAGATAGAAACATCATGAGTACATCCAAAAAGATGTCGATACATCAAATGCCACATACCCAACAAAAAGAAATACATCATACATCATTGATACAACATCATCATCAGACCACCATCATCAACATCCAACAAAAAAATACAACACATACTCCGACATCCAACATATCAAAATACCCAACACCGACATCCAGAAAACTCAAAAATACATCAAAACAACCCTCAAACTCCATCCTAACCCAAAATACTCTCAAAAAGATATATCATCCAAAGAGTAGTGGAGAGTCCTCGGAACAGACGATCACGAGGAAGTGGCTGGATCTGCAGTCTCCGTGGGTCCAGTCGACGGAGTGGACTCAGGCTCTGCAGGGAGGAGAGGCGTGTCAACAGACGGGATCGTCGGGGCAGGGGTGGAAACGACGGGCTCAACAGCAGGGGTCGCAACAGCAGGGGTCGCAACAACAGGTAAGACAGGAGCAGGCTCGTCAATAGGAACAGCAGCAGCCTCAGAAGTCTGAACTACTGAAGCAGAAGTCTCTGGAGCACCGGAAGTGGTGCCAACTCCAGGAGTAGAAGTGGTAGCAGCAGCAGCAGCAGTGGCCTCATCGCCACGAGCCAAGGAAGTGACAAGATCGTCAATATCCTCATCGTCCATCTCCTCGGCCTCAGACACGGAAGGAGGAAGATCAATGCACATCATCTGAGCCATACGGCAGACGACCTCCTCGGTACGAGCCAAACGCGACTCGTGCCGACGAAGAAGGCGTACGACATCATCTAATGTAGCAGAAGGAGTGGGGGCTGCAGCAGCAGAGGGAGTAGCCTGGGAAGCAGATGTGGTCGACCTCTGCACGTGACGAAGCGCCGCAAGAGATTTCTTAACGGCCGTCGCGTTCAGAGGAGGACCCAAGGGACGCTCATCGTCAGGAGGGAGAGGGACTCGGAAATGACAGAAAACCAGGGTCAACAGACACGGATATGGAATATGCACAGATTTATTGGTCTTGCGAATACACTCGAAAGAGTCCATCTTATCGAGTATAACACGAGCCCAATTAATCTCGCAACCCAAGAAAAGAGCGTAAATCAGCTTCAAAAATGGCTGGGATGGCAGAGAAGATGAGCCGTACTTGGGAAGCAAGCACGACGTCAGAATAAGATTTAGCACCCATGCATTAGGCTTGAACGACTTCGAAGGAACTCCAATAAAGGCAGGATGGATCACATGGAAGATATCAGAAAGTACGGACTGATCCAAGGAGGCGATATCATCGCCGGAAATGTCAGAAGGAAGGAGACCGGACGACGAACAACCAAGTATCTCCCCCAAGATTTCTGCCATGAGAACTATAGGAGTTCCCAAGACAGTAGTCTCGATGGAGTGACTCGCATCGTACTGGCCTCGGACACGATTGGCATAGAACAATTTTACCAGGCGAGGATATGGTTTAGGGTTGGCCTTAGCGTCAAATCGAAGATAATCCAATAGGCCACTATAGGAGAGAAGATCAGCTAAGCCAAGGAAATCTGAAAACTGAACATAGTGCTCCAATAGCATCGGGCAGTGTTCAATACGGTTGTAGGCCGCTAGACACATAGGGTCGTCGCGACACAACGATATGTCAACACCACCCGCTGGCATTGGGCCCTTTCCCTTTGGCTGGCGAGACCTAGGACGAAGTGGAGGAGTGGGTTCCCTATAGCCAGGCTCATCCTCAGGGATAAACTCAGTATCGGAATCAGGAGGAGTAGAGGGAGAGTGGAGTCTGGGCTTTTTAGACTTAGATTTTCGGGGTTTGACCGTCGCCGTCCTCTGCTTCTTCAGAGGAGGCAAAGACGGAGAAGCTTGGGTAGATTTAGCACGACGCTTGGGCTTAGGCTCTACAGTCATTGGGGAAGCCCCAGATGAAGTGATAGGGATCCTCGTCTTTGCCATGATTGCGGCACGACGAGTACAAGCAACCGAAGCTACACAAACCCTAGAGCTGAAAAATCGAAGTGATCAAACCCTAGAAGCACAATCAACAAGCCCTAACACAAGAACTTCAAAACCCTAGAATCCTAGAGGAGAAATCGGCCAAGATCGAACCCTAGAATAGGAGATCGACCAAGGAGGAGGAGGAGGATACCTAGGAGAGCGATCGGTGGCGGCGGGTGGACGGAAAGATGGCCGGAATCGACAGGAAGACGAAGAGGTCAATCGGGGTTTAGGGGGGTTATCGAGCTGGAGAGACTTAGACAACCGACTAAAACCAAAAATAGTCGGATAGAAGGTGATTAAGTCGATCGGGAGAACGAAAAGACAAGTTTTCCCTAACACACTTAGTCGGTCACAGTTCAAGCACTGACCGACTAGATTACGATCTAGTCGGTCGGTCAATGAGCTTGAACCGACTAAGTCGAAACAGAGGCAAACAGGAATTTTTAGGGCTAGATTTAGTCGGTCACAGTATACTCACAGACCGACTAGTTTTCAATCTAGTCGGTCGGATAGTGTACTGTGACCGACTAAGGAAAGAAAAAGATAAGAGTTAGATTAAAGCTTGATCTAGTCGGTCTGAGTTCACTAGCTGACCGACTAGATGAGCATCTAGTCGGTTGGCTAATGAACTGAAACCGACTAGAAGAGTCCAAAAATTGATAAATGAGTTCTCTTCACAAACCACTTGGATGAAACATCTTAACACTCTCATTAGTCATCTAAATTACCCCATAAAACGTCGAAATCTTAAATACGACATACAAATACGAATTCGAGCACAAATTCAAACATATCACATAAAATCCCAAAAATTCAATAAATCTAGCATGAACGAAATATCACGAAATATAATAGCATGCAAGATAATTGAATGATACATGAATCATATATCTCGGATTCACCTATAATCCCCAGTTCTCGACGTAACCGCACAAAGGAGTCTTCTTTTAGGGGTTTCGTGAAAATATCGGCGATTTGCTTTTGGGTTTCAACGTACACTAAAATGATGTCCTTTTTAGCAACATGATCATCTAAAAAGTGGTGTCGGACATCTATGTGTTTAGATCGGGAATGGTGCACCGGATTCTTTGAAAGACAAATAGCACTTTGGTTATCCACCATGATAGGGCTAGTATCACAATGAATACCAAAATCCTTCAGTGTGTGTCTCATCCAAAGAACCTGGGCACAAGCGGCACCGGCGGCAATATATTCCGCCTCGGTGGTTGAAAGTGATACGGAATTTTGCTTCTTGGAAAACCAAGAGACAAGAGAATTTCCTAGAAAATGGCAAGTGCCACTAGTACTTTTCCTGTCGGATTTGCATCCCGCATAATCGGCATCACTATATGAGACTAACTCATATGTGCTAGATTTCGGATAAAGTAATCCAAAATCAAGTGTATAACTTAGATAACGGAAAATACGTTTTACCGCTACTAAGTGAGACTCCTTAGGTTGAGACTGATAACGAGCACATATGCATACGGCAAACATAATATCGGGCCTACTTGCGGTAAGATAAAGTAAACTACCTATCATACCTCGATATAGACGAATGTCTACATCCTTACCGCCCGTATCCTTGTCAAGATGCGTAGTCGTGCTCATTGGAGTCTTTTTCCCGGAAGCACTCTCCATTCCAAATCGCTTAAGCAACTCCACCGTATACTTCGTTTGGTGGATGAAGATTGCATCGTTCAATTGGCGAATTTGGAGACCTAAGAAATATTTGAGTTCGCCCATGTGGCTCATCTCAAATTGTTCCTTCATAACATTAGAAAACTCTTCGCAAAGAGTGAAGTTAGTAGCACCGAAAATGATATCATCAACATAAATTTGAACTAATAAAATATCATTATTCGCATGCTTAACAAAAAGTGTAGAATCGGCTTCGCCCATTTTAAAATTCAAATCCAAAAGAAAATTCTTTAGGCGATCATACCAAGCTCGAGGAGCTTGTCTCAAACCATAAAGAGCTTTCTTTAGTTTAAAAACATGATTTGGAAATTTTTCATTTATGAAGCCCGGAGGTTGAGAAACGTAAACTTCCTCAACAACATCTCCGTTTAAAAATGCACTTTTAACATCCATTTGAAATAACTTAAAATTTTTATGGCATGCATAAGACAATAAAATTCTAATTGATTCTAATCTAGCTACCGGAGCGAAGGATTCTTCGAAATCGATACCTTCCTCTTGGCGATAGCCTTGAGCAACTAACCGAGCTTTGTTCCGGACGACGACTTGATTTTCGTCGGTTTTGTTCTTGAAGATCCACTTTGTCCCTATGACGGTGTGGTTCTTCGATGGCAAAGGAACAAGCTACCATACCTCATTCCTCTCGAATTTAATGAGTTCCTCCTCCATGGCAAGGATCCAAGCACTATCTTCGCACGCTTCAACTATATTCTTTGGCTCTATTGATGAGGCAAAGGCACAATTGGCGAAGTGGTGGACTTGAGATCTCGTCTTGACACTATCATTAATATTGCCAATGACTTGCTCATGGGGATGGTCGCGAACGGTATGAAGCCGCTTGGGAATACCTTGATCACTAGGCACATTCTCAACAACTTCATTAGTCGGGTTAGTATCAATAGAATCAATTGAATCAATAGACTTAGAATTTTCAAACGAATCACATAAAACATCCATAGAATCATTATCATTTGAAATTCTAGAAGTAGTAAAATTCTCATTAAAAGAGACATGAAGTGATTCCTCGATCGTAGAGGATCTTTTGTTGTATATCCGGTAGGCTTTGCTACGTGAGGAATACCCAACAAATATCCTCTCATCCGATCTCGGATCAAACTTGTCCAAATTATCATATGTGTTTTTAATAAAACATTTTGCGCCGAAAACACGAAAATGTTTAACTTGAGGCAATCTACCAAACAACAATTCATAGCAAGTTTGTTTGGTGCCGGGCCTCAAAAGTATTCTATTAAACACATAACAAGCGGTGTGTACCGCTTCCGCCCAAAATTGATAACCAAGTTGACTATCTTCGAGCATAGTGTGAGCACACTCCACAAGCGTTCTATTCTTCCTATCAACAACACCATTTTGAGGAGGTGCGCGAGGGAAAGAAAACGTGTGAGTAATTCCAAGATCATCACAAAAATTTGAGAAAGACTCATTCTCTAATTCACCCCCATGATCACTACGAATAGTGACAATGGTGGTTCCGATGAGATTTTGTACTTTCTTCACAAATATTGTGAAGTTTTCAAAAGCTTCATTTTTATTACATAAGAAAAATACCCATGTAAATCTTGAATAATCATCAACGATGACTAGTCCATATCTTGCATTTCCTAAGGAAGCAACTCTAGTTGGCCCAAATAAATCTAGATGTAATAGCTCTAGTGGCCGTTTCGTAGAAATGCTTTTCTTAGGTTTAAATGAAGATTTAGGAAGCTTGCCACGTTGACAAGAATCACAAAAACTTTTCTTTTCAAAAACGAACTTCGGAAAACCTTTAATGGAATTTAATTTCGAAAGCTTATAAAGTGTTCCAAAGTTCACATGTCCAAAGCGTCGATGCCATAAGTGTTGTTCACTTGTGTTAGCAACGAGACATTGTTCATATGACTTAGGAAGATCCAAAATATAGATATCTTTATGGCGTGTGCCGGAAAATAATAATTTATTATTATCATTTGAAATATGACACAATCCTTTCGCAAAGCTAACTTTGTAACCTTTGTCACAAAGTTGGCTTATTGAAATAAGATTATGATTTAAACCATCAACTAGATAAACATCACTAATTAAGGGTTTAGACGGGTTACCCACTTTACCAACACCGACGATGGTTCCGCTCTCGTTGCCTCCAAATACGACGCGATTTCCATTTGCAATGGGAACCACTCCGGAGAGCAATTGAGCGTCACCCGTCATGTGTTTTGAACACCCGCTATCGAGTATCCAATTCCCTTTGGAGCTAAATTTAAATTTGTTGCTCCTCTTCTTTTTCTTTTCCTTGAGTACCTAAAGATAGAAACATTCATATCATGGTACCCAAGGTCATTGGGTCCTCAAAAGTTAGACCTTTGGAAGCCAAGTCCAATTGGACTTAGACTTCCCCACATAATTTCTACTATGCACAACATCCGAAAATAAGCATTCATATACACTTGTTTTTCATCCATGCTTGTGTCCTTTGGGCTCCAAATAGTGAAAATTTTGGGAGCCATCATCCTATTGGGTGCATGCATGCGACATTGATTTCTACGTGATGCATGTTGTGGATAGGCATAAGGAACATGATGGAATGGTGCACGACGAGAGTTATTCATATGATGAGGTGGGTGAACATATGCATGTGTGGGAACACGTGCGTGAGGGTGTCTCACATGGTGTGCACGTGCCCGTGCACGTGTAGCATAGAAATCATCATATGTGTGAGACGGTGGAGTAGGACGTGTGTTCCTACGTGGCATGGTATTTGTGTACATATAAGCATGCCCCTTCTTTGGAGGTCCACCCAAAGTGGGTTTCTTTCCAAAAGAGGGTGTGGACGAGGTGGAAGCACCATTGGTAGATGAACTACCAATAGAGTGTTTGCTACCACTCGTAGAGTCACCGGAAGTTGGCCTAACAAAGGTAGTGGCCGCTTTGCATGGACATCCCATCGTATACCCCAAACCAATGTGGTGATTGGCCGGAAGTAAGTCACTTAGGATTTTATCCAAATGGTCATTACCCTTATTGAATTTATTAATTCGGCCTAATGTGTTCTCATATTTCTCTTTGAGAGAACGCATAGAAGTATCCAAGTTGGATACTTGCGATGTGAGCACATAAACACGAGATTTGAGATTCTCGTTCTCAATACTCAAAGTCGAGTTTTGAGAAGTTAAATCCGCTATCCTATGTTCTTCCGGATCATTAATGCTAACATGTTCAAGTTTAGATTTGAGATTAACAATCTCATTTCTTAACTCTTCAACAACGGTGTCGTTGTTGGTGATGATAGTCTTAGGCGAGGTTTGAATGCTAGCTAGGTCATCTTTTACTTTAGTATATCTATTTACTAATTTAGTGTATTTAGACCATAAATGAGAGTTAGCATCCCTAAGATCATCCATAGTTACCTCATCGCATTCGTCGTCGCTATCATCGGAGGAGGAAGATCCTTGATCATGCTCCTCTCTTGCCATGAAGCACATGTGCGCTTGCTCCACTTTCTCATCGTCCGACTCTCCGCTTGAGGAATCCTCAGAGTCGGTGAATGTTGCTCCGACAAGTCCCTTTTTGTATCCTTTTTTGTACTTCTTTGACTTGTCGAACTTCGGCGCCTTCCACTTCTCCTTTTGCTTGTTTTGAGGACAATCCGCTTTGATGTGTCCTGGCTTATTGCATTTAAAGCACAAAGGTGGAGAGGCGTTAGTAGAAGTAAATTTAGATTTTTGTTTGAAGTTACCCTTTCGGAAGAAGCGATTGAACTTCTTTGCCATGAGTGCAATGGATTCCATGTCCATTTCTTCTTCCGAGTCCTCATCGTCGGTAGAGGTGGATGAAGCCGCCTTGAATGCAATTGCCTTTTTCTTAGGCACGTCTTGGTTCAAATAGAACTTCATCTTTTCTTGTAACTTCACCTTGCTATCTTTGCGTACCTCGTATGACATCAACGTACCCATCAATTGAACTACGGTATATTTGTTCATGTCATTACCTTCCTCGATGGCGAAGGTACGTTTCTCCCAAGAAGAAGGAAGTCCTTCGATAAGCTTTGAGCACTTCTCCTTTTGAGTGTAGGACTTGCCGAGGGCCTCTAACTCGTTTATTATGTCAACGAAGCGAGCGTAATATTCTTTCATCTTCTCGCCCTGTTGCATATGAAACATTTCGTAATCTTTGTTTACGACTACGAGTTTAGAGTCCCTTACCCTACTCGTCCCTTCATGAAGAATGCGGAGGGAGTTCCAAATTTGATATGCACTCTTACATGTGCATATCTTATTGAAGTCCTCGGGCTCCAATGCGCATTGCAAGGCGTTCATTGCCTTGGCATTGCTTACCTCCGCGGTGATCTCCGCGGTAGTCCATTTCTCAAAGTCTTCTTCTTCGGGCTCGATGTATTCCTTCATTGTGGTCCTCCATAGAGACGCACTCCGGAGGAAGGTTTCCATCTGGCATTTCCAGTACCCGTAGTTGGTACCGTTGAAGAATGGAGGCCTCGTAGAGGAATGTCCTTCCATCACCGAAGATGCTCCTTCTCGGTTCCTGAAGGTGTCATAGTTGGAAGGTGGACGCACGGACTTGTTGTCGTTGGCAGACATAGCTAAGTATCTGGCTCTGATACCAAATGTAATGCCCTACAAGCTACTGCACAAGTACTAGAGGGGGGGTGAATAGTACTTTAAAAATAACACGGAGTATAATTCCAAATTATTGTGCAAACAACTACCAAAACAATTTGTGGAAGCTTAAATTGAATGACAACAACAAAATTAACAATGCAAACAAATGATGTTAATGGGTTCGGATCCACCCAAGTCTCCCCGACTTGTTCCCGGTGATCCTACGTCCCAACCACCCGGATCCCCTCCGGATACTTAGGTTAGAAACCCTAACCCAAGATTTCCACTATGAATATCTTGTGAAAAACCTTCACAAGATCAAATCATACAACAATGGCAATAGTGAATCCCACAACCCGGGATCACAACCTTCTCTCACACCCGAGAGAATCAACAAGCAATATAAATGAGTTTATATTGAAATAAGCAAACTTACCACAAAATCCTATACCTTGAGTTTTTCTTACCAAATAGGTGAAAGGAAGGATTTGAGGAAGATGAAGTCACCAAGTCCTAGCACCAAGGAAATGACCAGCAATAGGTGCCTAGGAGAGATTTGGAGACTTGATTCAAGCTAGAGCTTGAAGGGCTCACCAAGAACAAGCTTCTCTCAAGATGGATTCTAGATCTAGAATGAGAGAGAATGGGTTTCTTGTGAGGAAGAGAGCTTTAGAAATGAGTGAGAATGTCTATCTCTTTCTATCTCAATGAATCTCTTAATGGCAGCTCTCACCTAGATAGAAATGACCTAGGTTCGTATTTATAGGGTCCCATAAAAACAAGTTAGGTCAAATTCCAACGGATAGAAATCTGAGGAAACTAGTCGGTCAAAGAACAACCACTGACCGACTAGTTCATCAACTAGTCGGTCAGTCAAACAACATGGACCGACTAAGAGAAGAACTGAGAAAAGATAGAAATTCAGACCTAGAAATCTAGTCGGTCCAAGAAGACTTTCTGACCGACTAGTTTCACAACTAGTCGGTCAGTCAGTGAACGTAGACCGACTAAGAGGGAAAATGAAATAGTCTGAATACAAATTGACTTAGTCGGTCCAAGAACAAAAGTTGACCGACTAGATTGTCAACTAGTCGGTCACCAAACGTTCTTAGACCGACTAACGATAAACAGTAGCTTAGGAGAAATTTAGCATGAACAGTAAGTCACAACTAGTCGGTCAAAGAAGCATCACTGACCGACTAGTTCACAAACTAGTCGGTCGGTGAGTCAACGTAGACCGACTAACTGTAAACAGTAAAGTCCAAGAAATTAAGGAATCAAACTAGTCGGTCCAAGAAGAGTTGCTGACCGACTAGATCACCATCTAGTCGGTCAGTACTTCTTCTTGTACCAACTAACATGCACAAACAAGTCCGAATCGAAGCGCGACGCTTCGAGGAAGTTAGAATGAACTTGTACTAAGATCCTAGAGCTACGATATGAGCGATATGAAGTTAGAATCGTAAGATATACTCAAGGTTTAACATTCTATAGATCGAAGCTAAAAGACTATAAATAAAACCTTAAAGAACGGTCTTCGAGAGCTTCGATTAATTCTTCATGACTTCCAAAACGGCGCAAGAGCTTCAACGAAGCTTTAGGCATGAATACGTGCTTTGAGAAGTCTTGAGATGTCGCTTTGAATGTTCTCGTGATTTTTGCGACGATCTCCAATACTGCGCTCACAAATTGTTAGTTCATGAATTATTTATGTTTGCTCATCATCCAAAACCAAATCCGAGGAGTCCAATATTCAACAAGTACTACTACACATCTTGATAAAGATTCGGGCGGCAAAGATGTAGACATTCGTCTATATCGAGGTATGATAGGTAGTTTACTATATCTTACTGCCAGTCGGCCCGATATTATGTTTGCTGTATGTGTATGTGCTCGTTATCAATCTCAACCTAAGGAATCTCACTTAGTAGCGGTAAAACGTATTTTTCGTTATTTAAGTTACACCCTCGACTACAGATTATATTATCCAAAGTCTAGCACATATGAGTTAATCTCATATAGTGACACAGATTATGATGGATACAAATCCGACAGGAAAAGTACTAGTGGCACTTGCCATTTTATAGGAAATTCTCTTGTCTCTTGGTTTTCCAAGAAGCAGAATTCTGTATCACTTTCAACCACCGAGGCGGAATATATTGCTGCCGGTGCTGCGTGTGCTCAGGTTCTTTGGATGAGACACACTCTTAAAGACTTTGGTATAAACTGTGATACTTGCCATATCATGGTGGACAACCAAAGTGCAATATGTCTCTCTAAGAATCTGGTACACCATTCCCGTTCAAAACACATAGATTTCCGTCACCATTTCCTAGATGATCATGTTGCTAAAAAGAATATCATTTTAGTGTACATTGAAACCTAGAAGCAAATCGCCGATATTTTCACGAAACCACTCAAGGAAGACTCCTTTGTGCGGCTACGTCGAGAATTGGGGATTATGGGTGAATTCGAGATTTAGGATTCATATTTTCGATAATCTCGCATGATAATGTTATTCTTATATGTTCATGCTAAGATTTGTTGTGATATTCGGGATTTATAATTGGATTTTCGGAATTTATGCTAGATGTGTTCATGCACGTCGTATTTATGATTTTCGTTGTTTTATGGGGTAGATTAATGATGTATGAGAGTATTTCGATGATTCGTCCAAGTGCGCTTAGGAGAGAACTCAATATTTCAAATTATCAAATTTTTGGACTCTTTTAGTCGGTCCCAGTTCATTAGCCGATCGACTAGTTTGATTTCTAGTCGGTCAGCTATTGAACTCAGACCGACTAACTCATGCCCTATTTTTGACTTATGTTAATGTCTGCACTTAGTCGGTTCAAGCTCATTGGCCGACCGACTAGATTTCATTCTAGTCAGTCAGCACTTGAACTGAAACCGACTAAATGCGTTAGGGTGGTTTCGTCTTTTCCTCTTGCTGTCGACTTATACTCTTGACCGCACCAATTAGAATTCATTCTAATCGGTGCGTTATCTTCTCCTCAGCCCTAACCCCCGTGTCTCCTCTCCTCCCTCCGCCGTGCTCCGTCGTTTCCGGCCACCATCTGCCGTCGCCAACCATCTCTCTCCGTCCTAGGGTATAGCTCTCTCTCCCTCTCAGCTTTTAAGGTTTATTTCTGATCGATTTCGTTGTATCTCATTCGACTTAGGGTTTCATTCTAGGTCTTATTTCGGTTTCGTTCGTTCGAGTTCGTATTAGGGTTTCTATTGGTTGATTGAGTGTTGTTTCGTCTCACAATCATGGCGAAGACACGTATCCCTATCTGTCCCTCCTCTCCGTCTCACATGACCGTAGAGCCTATTCCCGACCATCTTCAATCCAAACGCCATGCCAAATCGACTCGTCCATCCCCCTCTTCGCCTCCTCTTAAGAAGAAGAGGATGGCTACTTCTAAGCGTAGAGCCTGATCGTCTTCACAGCCCAAGTCTTAAGCTCAACCCAAGCCTAGCCCATTCCGTGCTCCCACTCCTCCCGGTGACTCTGACGAAGAGTATATTCCTGAGTCTGAGCCTACCGAGAAGGCTCCTACTACTCCTCCTCGTACTTCGTCTCGTCCGTCTAAGGGGAAGGCCCATATGCCTTTGGGTGGTGTAGATATTTCTTTATGTCAGATGACCCGATGTGTCTAGCGGCATACAATCGTATTGAGCACTGTCTGTTGATACTGTAGCACTTCGTCCAGTTTTCTGACTTTCCACATCTCGCTGATCTCCTCTCATATAGCGGCCTATTAGACTATCTTCGCCATGACCCCAAGGCGAACCCTCACCCGTATCCCTGACTCGTCAAATTGTTCTATGCCAATCGAGTCCGGGGTGAGTATGATGACACCCACTCCATTGAGACCACTGTCTTGGGGACACCTATTGTCCTCACGGTAGAGATTTTAGGGGAGTTGATTGGTGTCTCATCCTCTGGCCTGCTCCCTGCTGATATCTCCGTGGATAATATCCACGATCTTGACCAGACCATGCTTGCCGAGATGTTCCATGTCATCCCTCCCGCCATGATTGGCGTCCCCTCGAAATCTTTTAAGCCTAACGCTTGGGTCCTCAATCTTATCTTGAAGTCATGTCTTCTACCGAAGTACGGCTCTTCTAGCTTGCCCTCCCAGCCGTTCCTCAAGCTTATCTACGCTCTTTTCATAGGGAGCGAGATAAATTGGGCTCGTATTATCTTAGATAAGATGGACTCCTTTGAATGCATCCGAAATTCCACCAAATATACTCATATTCCATATCCGTGCCTATTGACTCTCGTTTTTCGTCACTTCGGCGTCCCTCTCCCTCTCGATGATCAGCATCCTTTGGGTCATCCCCTGAATGTGACGGCCGTCAAGAAGTCTCTTGCGGCATTGCGTCACGTTCAGAGGACTACCCCTTCTACCACCGAGGGTACCTCTTCAGCTGCTGCTCCTCCTGCTCCTCTTCCTTCACTCTCTGAGTTTTCAGCTTCCTTGAGGCGTCAGGAGTCTCGTATTTCTCGTTGTGAGGTGATGCTTGCTCGCATCTGCTCGCATCTGAGAATTGAGGTTCCTCTTACGCTTTCTGACGAGGAGATTGAGGATGTTGATGATGATGAGGAGCGTGATGATTCTCCTACTCGTGCCCCCGAGGGTACTTCTGTTGGTGTTGCTACTTCTGCTGGTGCTCCTGAGAGCACTCCTGCTGCCACCATTCCTTCAGTGGATACTTCTGCTGGTGCTCCCGAGACCACTCATGTTGCCACTCTCCCTTCGGTTGACACTCCGGTCGTTCCCGAGACCACCACCCCTTCTGCAGAGCCTGCTGCTGCTGCTGATCCTCCCTCCGCCTCCTGAGCTTGCGTTGGAGGACTCTCCCATGTGCACTTGGATGATATATTTGTTGTGAGAGAGTGGGGTAGGATAGTTGGGTGGTTATGTATTTTCGATGATGTTTTGTATGTTTTGGTGATACATTGTGGCTGTATGTATATTTTGAGACATGTGTTGTATGATGTGCATCGACCTGCTGATGGTTTATATTTTGTGTTGGCAGATGTATACTTTTGATGTACCATGTTATATATATATATATACATCGTGTTGCCATTTACTTCAGTGTGCATATTATATTTTTGTCTCTGATGTTGATTTCGTCGTTCGACGATTATATTGATTAAATAGAATTCTTTCTATGAAAACATAGAATTGTTTTCTATGCACTAAATTCATTAAGAATGTTGATATTGGATAGTATGTTCCATAACTCAATATGTGAAATTGATTTGAGTTTTGATGATTTCATATTTCAATTTTCGACTATGGTTTCGTTGGCACACTTTGATTTTCTTCGTGATTTTACTTTGGTGTCATTTGAACCGTGGTCGTATTCTACGACTCTCGTGCCTTTATTTTTTAGCCATTGTTTTTGTCATTGATCTCCTCCCACTCTTTTTGCTAATGCCAAAGGGGGAGAGAATTAATAATGACGATGTGCTAAATGATAATTTAAAGCAATTTACCGTGAATCTAATTTGATATGTTAGATTCATGGGGAGTTAAGATATAAAAATAGATTTAGATCCTAAATTTCAATAATTGGATTCATTTTTTATACTTTCCTCGTCTACTTGATGCGTATGATTATTATTTAATATGGAATTAACGTGTCATCAATGCAGGGGGAGTAAGTAAATTTCTTTTGACTCATTATTATTGATTATTATTTATGTTGGTTTGTCATCACCAAAAAGGGGGAGAATGTTGAGTATTGATTCCCCCGATTTGGTTTTGATGATAAACAAACATAAATATCATGAACTAACTCTTTGTGAGCGCGGTTATGGAGATCGTCGCCAATATACTACGTACATCAAAAGCGACGTCTCAAGGCTTCTCAAAGCGCGAGATCGTGTGCCTGAAGCTTCGTTGAAGCTCTAGGAGCATTATTGAAGTCAAGAGATTCGGATTGAAGCTTTGAAGACGGTTCGTCAAGTTTAATTTATAGTCTTCTAGCTTCTTTTCGTAGAATGTTAAGCCTTGAGTAAGACTTACATTATAATCTTCATAACGCTCATATCATTAGAGCTAGGATTTTCTTAGAAGCCCATAGAAACTTTCCCGAAGCTTCACGCTTCATTTCGCGGCTTCTAGTGCATCTTAGTTGGTTCAAGAAGAGGAACCAACCGACTAGATTGTCATCTAGTCGGTCAGTAATCCTTCTTGAACCGACTAGATTTCCTATCTCAATTCAGCATCTTCACTGTTGACCAATTAGTCGGTCCAAGAAGGTTCACTGACCGACTAGTTGTCAAACTAGTCGGTTTGAAATCCTTCTTAGACCGACTAGTTATAACTTCATTTTCACAGCTTAGCTACTGTTTACTCTTAGTCGGTCCAAGAACAACTATCGACCGACTAGTTGTGAAACTAGTCGGTTGGAATTTGTTCTTAGACCGACTAGTTCTCCTTGAATTCAGCCTATTGCTTTTCAACTTTTAGTCGGTCAAAGAACACTCACCGACCGACTAGTTGTCAAACTAGTCGGTTGGTAAGTCTTCTTAGACCGACTAGTTCTTTATCTCCTGAACTATCTTTCTTGGCTGTGAACCTTTTAGTCGGTCCAAGAGGAATCACCGACCGACTAGTTGAGAAACTAATCGGTCAGTGATCCTTCTTAGACCGATTAGACTGCTTCAGAAATAGATCCGTTGGAGCATTAAATGCACGAATTTTCCCTCTCTCTTCTCTTCATCCTATATAATCTTGTGATGCTTCTTCATAGCATTCAAGGCTGATATTATTGAGACTTTGAGAATTTAAGAGAGAGCATTTAATTCCTATTTCCAAGCTCTCTCTCTCTTCACAAGAATCTCTCCCTCACTCTTATTCCTCAAGAGAGATTCTCATTGATTGTGAGCTACTCAAGCTAGGAGCTTGAATCCAAGTCTCCAACTTCTCCCTTGCCACCTAGTGCTGGTCATCTTGGTGGAGCTAGGGTTTGGTGACTTCTTCTTCGTCAAAATCCTCCTTGCCCTAAAATCGTAAGTTTACTCAAGTCATAAGATTTTGTTGGTAAGTGTTTATTGTTTCATTTACATTGCTATTGCAAGTTTTTCTCTCGGTTGTGAGAGAAGTTTGTGATCCCGGTTTGTGGGAGTCACATTTCATTTTGTGTATGATTTGATTTTGTTGAGGTTTTCTACAAGAATTTCATAGTACAAACTTGGGTTAGAGGATTCTAACTCAAGTAGCCGGAGGGGATACGGGTGTTTGGGACGTAGGATCACCGGGAACAAGTCGGGGAGACTTGGGTGGATCCGAACCCGTTATATCGCTTTATTTGCAATTGTCTTTCTTTGTTGTCAATATTTTCATTCCGCATTGTTGGTTGTGTTTGTACAATAATTAGGAATTATACTCTTGATTATTTTAAAGTACTATTCACCCCCCCTCTAGTACTTGTGCAGTAGCTATCAGGGCATTACAATCACTAGCGTCACACATCAACTTAAAAGGTAGGTTCCAATCTGGCGGTTGTAAAATAGGTGCTGAGATGAGGGCTTTCTTTAACCTGTTAAAAGCTAGTTAGCTAGCGTCAGAAAATACAAAAGGAGCATCCTTCACACGGAGCTTCGTAAGAGGGCGAGCAATGCTAGAAAAATATTTTATAAAGCGGCGGTAAAAGCCCGCATGGCCTAAGAAACCACTGATACCCTTAAGATTAATGGGAGGCGGCATGTCCTTAATGACTTCAATTTTGGCTTTGTCAGCTTCAATTCCCTTAGATGTGATGACATGATCAAGCACGACTCCTTCCGTCACCATGAAGTGGCACTTCTCCCAATTTAAAGTCACGTTATTGTCATGGCATCGTTCTAAAACTTTAGACAAATTTGCTAAACAAGCATCAAAGTCAGTGCTATAAACGGAAAAGTCATCCATGAAAACTTCCATTATATTTTCAATGAAGTCTGAGAAAAAAGACGTCATGCACCTTTGGAATGTCGCGGGTGCATTACATAATCCAAATGGCATCTTCGGTATGCGAATGTGCCATATGGACATGTAAACGTCGTCTTTTCTTAGTCCTCACGATGCAATGGGATTTGGAAGAATCTGGAATACCCATCAAGGTAACAAAATTATTTGTCATTGGCAAGTCGCTCAAGCATTTGATCAATGAAGAGGAGTGGAAAGTGGTCTTTTTGGTGGCTTTATTGAGTTTTCTATAATCAATTCACATGCGCCAACCAGTGACAGTCCTAGTAGATATTAATTCATTTTTATCGTTCCTTACAACGGTCATGCCCCCTTTCTTGGGAACAACCTGAACAGGGCTAACCCATTTACTGTCGGAAATGGGATAGATAATATCGGCCTCTAGCAGTTTTAACACCTCCTTTTTCAATATATCTTTCATGTTAGGATTCAGTCGCCTTTGAGGCTCGATGGAGGTATCTTCCTCGTCATCAAGATGTATTTTATGGGTTCATATAGTGTCGCTAATGCCTTTCAGGTCAGCAATGCTATATCATATTACCTTCCTATGAGCTTTGAGGATTTTAAGGAGGCTTTTTAATTGTGGCTCGGCAAGGGAGGCGTTAACGATGACGGGGTAAGTGGAGTTCTCCACTAACAATGCGTATTTTACATTAGCAGGAAGAGGTTTCAGTTCTACCTGAGGGGCGATGTACCCCCATCATCACTTGCCTGTGAGAAGGATGTGTCCTCAACTGCTGGTTCGGATTCTAGATGTAACGACTCGCTCTCTAGGATACTCGAGAAGTACGAATCCGTCCCAAGTATTCCTAGATCAACGAGTGTTACGGAGGAAATACCAAATACAACACTAATATGATACACTAAACAAGATGAAACTACAACACTAGCAAATGTCTCAAGTTGACATACTCAATCAAAATAAAGCTACATGCTAGCATAATGGAAAGTAATGGTGTAATAACACAACTATGTATACTTGCTTGTTGCATGTTAGTAAATGACATAAAACGTCCTTTAAACACAACATAGTATACTAGCTTTTTGTTGGACATAGCAAACATGTTAATATGCACTTTAACTAGAACACAATTTTATTTACTACAACAAATTGGAAAGCATGTGAACATAGCTACTAATCATCACATAAATCATGACAAATAATAGCATGATAACTGAAATTGAACAAAACATAAAAGAGTAATGCATGGTATGACAATAGTGTAAAATTTGAATCTGTCTAAACGGTTACAGCAGAAAGAACATCACTTTTAGCCTATCTACAGTCAGAATTGGTCTCTGGTCCCTTCACGAAAGTTGTAGATATGGGTGTTTTCCTTTTACTAACCAATTTTCATAAACTTAGTTGACATATGTGATTTATGGTGGATTTTCTCCTAACAGGTATAATTTCAGCATTCTGAACCAGAAACTGAGTTCAGTTCAAGTCCATTTTGCTACAAGTTACAGACAGAATTAAAATCTAAGAAAATTATGGATTGAGAATCTTGAAGTCAGCTTTTCAACGGCATCAAGATCATAATATTTTATAAAGTGTGCATGGAGTTCTACTCGTTTTACTAAAAGGTGTCAAAACTGTCTAAAAACAGACCAGTTTTAGAAACTGAATTTTTACTCTATTTTTCAGTCGAATTTGCAAAACTTGTAAAAATGAAAGTTGTTAAGGACTTCAATATGTACAACATATATTTTTTTCATGGATTTCTACGTAACCAATTAAGTGCAGCAATCTACCAAAGTATCAGCCAATTCTGTGTAAATTTCAGCATGAAGTTCAAAACTTAATGAGTTGGTGAGGGGTATAAATGTATTTTCCATTATGTCATGATAATTAGAATATTCCTAAATTCCTAATTATCATATTCAGTTATCATGATAAGAAAAAGGAAAATAAAATATATAAGATGAGAAGATTCCCTTTTAATTTCTTTCCTTAATTTTCCATATGTCATGCCGTAAATTTTCTTGGCTCCCCTCTCTCTCGGCCGTAAGTTTTCTTTCCTTATTTAATTTTTTTTAATTTCTCTTGGCCATGACTTGTTTATCTCCCCGTCTCTCTTTCCCTTTTTTTAATTTATTTCCTTTTTTTTAATTTGTGTGACATCAAAAATGGAAAGGAATTAAGAGGAAGTGAAGAGGTGGCGCTTGATTAGAGGAGGAAATAGAGGAAGCCTTTTAAGGAAGGTTTTTGGGAGGAGCCATGAAGTTAAGGCATCATTTTATGGTAGGAATCTATCCTATTTGGTAAATTATGTAGTTTCTTTGTAAATTCTTCTTTTTTAGTAAGTATTCATGTTTAATGTTGTAGCCAATTTCAGTACTCATTATTCTATTGATAGTATTCATAATCATGATTGCTAATTGCTAATTGTTAAATGTTGTTGTTAATATTGTTAATTGTTAATCGTTGTTAGATGCCATTATTATTAATGGTTATACAAAAGTGCTCATGTTAGGTTAATTCCTATGAATTTCACATGAATGATCATGAAACTATTTATTGCTTGAGAACCATGTATAAAAGATTTCCTTTATAGTTTAGGCCATGTGCCATTTTTAGGCAATGATGCAATTAACATGAAAGAAAGATAAGAGATATGAAAATGGAAGGATTGACAAGTTACAATTTGTGGGAATTGACGATAATGAAAGGTGGGCATTGTCATGAGAATGGTATTGACATGTATAAGAGAAGTGTGGGAGTATGAGGGCATGGATTTATATGATGAGAAAGTGGTTAAAGGCATGCACAAGGAGATGCATGGCCTAATGTGAATGGAAATGAGAAATGAAAGAAAGAAAATTACATATATGAAGCCATGCCACCATAGTTCGTGACTTAATTATGCATGACAATACGACCTCATAACCATGTCTAAGAATTAAATATATTCCACTATCATTTTTGAATATGCAATGGTTGTCATTTTCATCATTGTTGTAATTTTAGCCTCATAAGTTATTTAATTGGGTTGTTTAGTTATGGCTTATGATTTGTTCATTAATATTTTTTTAAGCTTTGTATTTAGTTGTCATCACTTGTAGAATATGCATGCATATCATTAATTGACATTACTTGTATCAATTTCATAATTTTGCATGCTTTACATGTCTCTTTCGTAGATGGAAAAATTGATGTAAATAATATGCCACATAGAATTAGTATTCCTACTTGGTCGACACGCTGTGATGTGCCCTCCCCGTTGTTTTTCATGTGGTTGTGGATGTAGGATCCTGCCAAAACAGAGTTAGGATCGATAATTAAAGTGGAGACTTACGCTAGCGTATGCGGAGCGGTAGTCTCGGAACTTTGCCTTCGGATTCGCCACGACGGATCGAGTCTTCTCACGAACGGAGTAAGGCTACTAATCCACAATCTAAATCTCTATTTTAGATTAAGAACTTGGATGGAGGGAGAGGAAATATTTCTGCAGAGCTTCGCTATGAAGAAGATGCATGCATGAATTTCATGCAAAATGGTGTAAGGAAAATGGCTACCCTTGGGTCTTATTTATAGCCCCCAAGGTAGTTATTTTAGGGTAAGTTGTTCCTTTGGAACAACTTAATTAAGGTGTACCATGATGCATGGCACATTATAAGCTTAAGTTGTACCATATGCATGGTACAACATAAGCTTAAGATATTCCCCCTTTATTAGCCATATGTCGCATGCATTTATGCATATATAATGCGACTTTCCCACTCATACAGAGATCCTCTCCGTAAGGGAACAGATTCCCTTTGCACATGACTTCGTGTGCGCGACGTTCGAGGTCCGTATTCCCTCGTACATCCCCCACAAGGGTGTACAAACGTCTTCCATATCCAACATCTCCCACTCACACTTGAGGGGATTGTAAGAGAACGTCTTTCCCTTAGTTCTTTCATCTATCATACCGAGAAATAGACCGTGCGACCGTCATGCGCGTAGAGTCTGTTGTTGTGCACTTGTTAGAGATACACAACGACCTCGAAGGTGCAAAGTTGAGTAGTTCAACGCATGCTTTACCCTAGATTATTTCTTCGCATTTCTTATACTTTATATTCAACAATTGAATCCCATCTAGATTACAATTGGCTGGCCAGCTTTGAATCATTAAAGTCTAAATGCGAATATGAAATCAATCTTCCTCTTCTTGTGAACCTTCTGATCTTGACTTGATTCGCTTTTCTAACGTGCCCCGCCGAGCCGAATTACCATAGCCCATTAGTAACACGCTAAGATAGCGATCATCTCGTCAAATCTAAAGGAACCAATTGGAGTCCTTGAGGGTAAGAGTTAAGACCCGTATGGCCTTTGAGTCTCACATAATAGCAAACACTATTGCTACTAACTCAGTGGTCGAAATGCATACGTGGTATGAACACGTACTACAACATCACTCATTTCCCAGGGAGAGTATGTCTTAATGATGTTGTATGGATGAAAGATCAGACACCACAGTGCCTATCTTTTTGAGTCCCCTTACTACTCGTGAAATATTCACGGACTCTCATCCTGCATAAGACAGATAGGATTTTAAAAAATCCAATGAGATCTTTATATCCTTGTGATACAGATCTCAGATCTTTTGTAAGCATCCGTATGATGCAGATCTTTTATTCGACTATCTTGTTTTAAGTCATGACTCTAAATCATTTGTCTAATGATTTTGACTTTAAACTAGTCTCATCTCTATCTTATCCATCTGATAAGATAAGGCGGTTGCTCATGTGAGAGAGCCAACCTTAATCTGTCCGACATACACACAATAAAATAGCTGAGACTAAAACACAAATGTTTAAAATCATTTGTAAGAAACTTGTATGCAATATATAAAAGAACTTCTTTCTTTTATTAAACTTTGATCTTCTATAGACATGGGAAATATTACATGATACAGCTCAGCACCTACGCATTCCCATAGATGATAAGTGTTTGAAAAACACATCTCTGGGGATCGCCTTAGTAAGGGGATCCGCTATCATCTCATGCGTGGATATGTATCCTATGTCTACTTCCTTCCGTTTGTCATAATCCTTCGCAAACTTGAATCGAATGTCAATGTGTTTGGTCTTACAATGAAATTTAGGATCTTTGACATAGGCAATCGAAGCTTGACTATCACTGTATATAGGAACAGTGCTCGAGTCAGAGGCATTCGTCAGCCTGTCTAAGAATTTCCTAAGCCAAACAGCTTCTTGGACCGCCATGCTGAATGCTACGAATTCGGCTTCCATGGTTGATAAGGCGATGCAGGTTTGCTTCTTGCTGCTCCAGGATATTGCACCATTCCCGAGCAAGTAAACAAAGCCTGAGGTAGATCTTCGCTCGTCGAGATCACCCGCCCAATCAGCATCGGTATAGCCTTCGAGTCTCAAGGTATTGCCTTGATAGCATAACGCATAGTCCGCAGTCCCTTTGAGGTATCTTAATATCCTCTTCACCGCTTTCCAGTGTGCTTGTCCTGGGTTGGATTGGTAACGGCTTACCATACCAACAGCATAGCAAATGTCCGGCCTGGTACACATCATGGCGTACATCAGACTCCCGACAGCACTGGAGTATGGAACTTTTTCCATAGCTTTCTTTTCTTTTGGATCTTTGGGACACATCTCCAAACATAGACCCTCGCCTTTGCTTATTGGAGTATCAATTGGCTTGCAATCCTGCATATTAAACCGTTCTAAAACTTTCTTTATATATGTCTCTTGAGAGAGAGAAAGAAGTTTCTTGGAACGATTCCTTGAGATCTTAACCCCAATGATATATGCAGCTTCACCCATGTCTTTCATCTCAAAGACGGATGAAAGCCAAGCTTTGATATCCAATATAAGACGCTTATCATTTCCGGCTATAAGTATGTCATCTACATAAAGAGACATAATTACATACTTGTTTTTAATCCTCTTAATATATACGCAGTTGTCTTCGTTGAGCATGGAGAAACCATACGACAAAACGACTTCTTGAAAGCGCATATACCACTGCCTTGAGGATTGTTTAAGACCATATATGGATTTACGAAGTTTACAAACCTTATGTTTGTTTTCTTCTTGTACGAACCCGTTTGGTTGTTCCATGTAGATCTCCTCATCTAGTTCTCCGTTAAGAAAAGCAGTCTTTACATCCATCTGATGTAACTCGAGGTCCAAACAAGCTACCATTGCCAGAATTAAGCGAATGGAGGTAAAACGCACGACAGGAGAGAAAGTCTCTTCGTAGTCTATTCCTTCCTGTTGCGTGAAACCTTTCGCAACAAGGCGAGCTTTATATTTCTCGATGGAGCCATCAGCCTTATGCTTGATTTTGAGAACCCACTTGTTCCCAATGGCTCTACGTCCCTTAGGTAAATTAACCAAGTCCCAGACTTGGTTTGTTTTCATGGATTGAAGTTCTTCTTCCATTGCCGCTATCCATTTATCTTTAGCAGGGCATGTGACGGCCTGTTTGAAATTTGCAGGTTCGTCATCATCTTGTAGTAATGTCATGAATGTTTGAGGAAATTCATCCTCAAATCTCAGAGGTGTTAGCCTCGTTCGATTACTACGTCTTGTTTGAGTTTGATCACTCCCACTTGGAATGACATCACTCCCACTTGGAATAACATTCATCCTCAAATCTCAGAGGTGTTAGCCTCGTTCGATTACTACGTCTTGTTTGAGTTTGATCACTCCCACTTGGAATGACATCACTCCCACTTGGAATAACATCACTCCCACTCGGAATAGGATTGGTATCGTTCGTATCATCCATTGGTGAAGTTTGAAACGTATTTTCTTCTTCACCAAGAATTCTCCCACTCGAACGTTCCGATCCTTCTTGATCCCAAGTCTCAAACAAGGATAAGTCTTGACTTATCTCACCCTGTCTTGGAAACTCTTTTTCCAAGAAGACAACATCCCTCGATTCGAATTCTATTAGACCCCCATTGTCCTCTTGACCGACGAAAACATATCCTTTGGAGTTTTCAGCGTATCGGATGAAGATACACTTCCTCCCACGTGGCCCAAGTTTGCCATATTTGTGAGAGGATAAATGTGCGTAAGAGGCACAACCCCAAGGTTTTAGAATGTTTAATTCTGGAGTTCTATTGTTCCACAACTCATAAGGAGTAGAACTTACCGACTTCGAGGGTACACGGTTTAAGATGAATGCTGCCGTCAATAATGCGTCACCCCAAAAGGTGATAGGCAAATTTGCATGAGACATCATTGATCGGACCATTTCCATCAATGTCATATTCCTTCTTTCCGCAACACCGTTTTGTTGCGGAGTGTAAGGCATAGTTACCTGATGTACTATGCCTTTTTCATCACAAAGTTCCTTAAAACTTATTGATTGATATTCACCGCCCCTATCGGTTCGCAAAACCTTAATCTTGCGATCTAATTGATTCTCCACCAAACTCATATAGTTTTTAAAGCAAGCCAAAGCTTCACTTTTGTGGGATATCAAATAGATATGTCCGAAACGGGTCAAGTCATCAATGAATGTGATGAAATAGGACTTCCCGTGTCTTGTCCTAACATTCATTGGACCGCAAATGTCCGAATGGATAAGCTGTAATGGAACTTCAGCCCTTGTGCCAGTTCCAAACGGCTTGCGACAAGTTTTCCCTACAAGACAATGTTCGCAAGTTGACATTTCAACTTTTGAAACATTAGATAGCAAGCCACTTTTGGCAAGTCTATCCATTCTAGTTGGTCCAATATGACCAAGTCTTGCATGCCAACAAATGATTTCAGACTCAGAGTTAGAAGCATTTGTCAAATGAAAACTTTCATTAATGGAAGAAGCATCATCATACATTGTATTTAAAACAATTAATCCATTACTAACATTACCAGAACCAATCAAAGAATTATTATAAACAAGGTCAACATATTGTTTATAGAACCTCCACTCATAATCTAAAGACATTAACATGACCACGGAAACGATATTCCTTCTAATATCTGGAGCAAAGAGGACGTCGTGCAATAATAAAGTCCGGCCGTTGTCGAGAACTAGCTTGCATGTTCCGACGCCTTTGACTTCAACAAGAGTGTTGTTGCCGATGTATATCCACTTTGTTCCTTGAGTTATCCTTCGATACTCTACGAAGAACCTTCTGTCCTTCGCAACGTGGTCTGTGGCCCCTGAATCAATCAACCAAAAATAGTTAGATTCAGCAAGAAACATGGAACTAGAAACACATATGTAACTAGCCCTACAAGTTACCTTGTCACTTCCATCCGTACACTTACGGGCGAAGTGACCGTACTTGTTGCACTTAAAGCACTTGATCTTCTTCAAGTTTTTCTTCTTTGAGTGCATATTCTTTTGCCACTTTTTGTTCTTAGTCTTCTTTGAGGTTTCCGGTTCTTGCTTTCGTTCGTTCACAAACCTTAAGCGTTTCCGCTTATTTCCTCCATGTGAGGAACTAGCGGCCACGTGCACTTCTGCACTTGGTTTTGCGGCTTGAATCCGCTCTTCCTCGAGTTCGAGGTGTTTCGAAACATCGCTTAAAGTTTTAATGCACTCATTATGAGTGAGGTGCATTTTCATGTTATCCCAGCTATCTGGGAGTGAACGAATGACCGCTTGGATCTGCTGTTCGTCAGACAGCGTAACACCCGCATCCTTTAATTCAGATATAAGATTCGCCATGTGGCGGAGATGCTTTTTCATAGAATGATCTCGCCGCATCTTGTACGAATCAAATTGAATATTCAAGGAGCGGAGTTTGGTAACCGAAGTTCCACCAAACTTTACTTCTAGCTCAGACCATATGTCTTTGGCTAGATCGAATTCCCGAAATAGACGCATTATGTCATTGTCCATCGCGGACAGTAACGTAATACGTGCTATTTTGTTCTTTCGAGTCCAAGTGTCATAAGCTTCCCGGTCCCTCTTGTGTTGGGCCGTATTGCCCAACTCAGGTTCTACCATTATGTTTTGGAGTGTTTCGAGCACATCTTGCTCCTCCAAAACATATTGGATCTTTATTGACCAAAGTTTATAATTGTCGCCGTTGAGCTTTTCACCTTTGTTAAGCTCTGCGACAATATTCTTAGAAGTGGTAGACATTTTCGATTCAAAAACTGCAAAGAGAATGAAAAACACGATCAAAATTCTATGCATAAAGTTTCGATTCTTTAAACACTTGATAAGTTCCTTGGATGCGTTGAAATGTTACTCTAGAATCGAGAAGTTCACTACGTTCCCAACTACCATCTAGTAGTAACTTTCAAAGTATCCCTCTTACTTATCTCAAGTAAAAAGAAATCAGAAATAATACCCGTATGGTATTAGCAGCGGAAAATCACTTTGAAAAACTTATCTTTCAAAATAGAATAGGTGAGAATTAGCGCAAAGAATTTTAACGCAACAATTGCCAAGCCACGAGACCTGTTCTACACACCCATGGGTTAGATAACCATGGCCGGATCGTGGTAGGACTTGGAATTCTAAATTGCGCTATCCCGATTTAAGGACGGGACATAACCTATTTGAAAAACATCTTTTTCAAAAATTTGAAAGCACGTTGGCTAGTCTCCGTAGAGTAGAGCACAACGTCACAAGTACATTGGCTAATCTCCGTAGAGTAGAGCACAATGACATGGCTAATCTCGCATGAAGTAGAGCACTATGGCCAATCTTCAAGGAGTAGAGCCCAATGAAAACTTCATTAAAACGTTAGTTCCGTATGAACTAGTCGGCACTGTGGTTAGCCTCGTATGGACTAATCGACACATTCGAGTTTGACCAAGGCCATTTGTTACCCCGTATGGGTCATCTGGCAAGTTTGCAATCGACCCAGACCATTTGTCGGATTGGTCGACCAAAAACACAAAATTGGTCGACCAATTTTCGAATTCAACTTCTTCCCGGTCAGGGCCTCTGCCCTGACCCGGGCTTGGCCAAAGGCCGGCCAGGGCCTCTGCCCTGGCCGGCCAGGGGGCCTGGCCCCCTCGGCCAGGGCCGGCCAGGCCCTGGCCTCTGCCAGGGCCGGCCGGCCAGGCCCTGGCCACTGCCAGGGCCTGCCGGCCAGGCCACTGGCCGGGGCCAGGGCTCCTGCCCTGGCCTCGGCCAGGCCCTGGCCTGAGGCCAGGGCGCCGGCCCTGGCCTCTGCCAGGGCCGGCAGGCCGCTGGTCGGGGCCAGGGCTCCTGCCCTGGCCTCGGCCAGGCCCTGGCCTGAGGCCAGGGCACCGGCCCTGGCCTCTGCCAGGGCCGGCCTGGCCCTGGCAGTGGCCAGGGCGCCGGCCCTGGCCTCTGCCAGGGCCGGCAGGCCTCTGCCAGGGCCGGCAGGCCGGCCAAGGGCCGGCCCTGGCCACTTCCAGGGCCGGCCTGGCCGGCAAGGCTCTGCCAAGGCCGGCCACTGCCGGCCTGGCCCTTGGCCGGCCACTGCCGGCCTGGCTATGGCCGGCCATGGCTTGGCCATGGCCGGTCATGGCCAAGGCCATTCGGCGTTGGCCGGCCATGGCCCCTTTGGCCATGGCCGGCCACCCCCTTTAAACGGGGTTGCCGCACTCATTCCTCCCCCTTGATGGGGTGGTCGCCGGTGGTTATTGGCCGTAGCCAACCCCCTCTGCATGGGGAGAGGGGGTGCATGGCCTTCATAGCCCATTTGGCCATGGTGCACATGCACCAAATTTTCCTCTTACCCGATGGAAATAACTTCCATCATCTTCCTCGATGAAGCACCCGTTCGTCGATGAAGCACCCGTTCGTCGAGAATTTAGTTATTTCCTAATGGCCGTGTGCCAAAAATGAATAACTTACTACGTGAACGGTCGATTCTTCCCGTCACGGAGAGTTCCTACCATATCCATAATGATAGGAGACCCTAACGTGAAAAGAACAACCGCTGCGTTCTCTCCGTCACGAAGCGTTCCTACTATATCCGTAATAGTAGGAGACCCATTCGTGAAAAAGACAACGACTCGTTCGTAGTTTCGACGGGGCGGTGGTTTGACCGGGGCGAACCCATATTGCTCTGATACCAATGTAGGATCCTGCCAAAACAGAGTTAGGATCGATAATTAAAGTGGAGACTTACGCTAGCGTATGCGGAGCGGTAGTCTCGGAACTTTGCCTTCGGATTCGCCACGACAGATCGAGTCTTCTCACGAACGGAGTAAGGCTACTAATCCACAATCTAAATCTCTATTTTAGATTAAGAACTTGGATGGAGGGAGAGGAAATATTTCTGCAGAGCTTCGCTATGAAGAAGATGCATGCATGAATTTCATGCAAAATGGTGTAAGGAAAATGGCTACCCTTGGGTCTTATTTATAGCCCCCAAGGTAGTTATTTTAGGGTAAGTTGTTCCTTTGGAACAACTTAATTAAGGTGTACCATGATGCATGGCACATTATAAGCTTAAGTTGTACCATATGCATGGTACAACATAAGCTTAAGATATTCCCCCTTTATTAGCCATATGTCGCATGCATTTATGCATATATAATGCGACTTTCCCACTCATACAGAGATCCTCTCCACAAGGGAACAGATTCCCTTTGCACATGACTTCGTGTGCGCGACGTTCGAGGTCCGCATTCCCTCGTACATCCCCCACAAGGGTGTACAAACGTCTTCCTTATCCAACAGTGGAGTCTCCCGAAATGGTGTTAGTATGGAGCTAGAAGTGTTGAGGTAGTTTAGGGTGTTGAGTTGTACTTGGATATGGTGTTGGTGAGGTGTTGTATATGAGGGTTGTATATTGAGGAGATGTATGTAAATTTGTAACTGAAATTTGTTTTTAATATATATGAATGATGTTTTATTTGTCCATTGTTCTCTTGTGTCATCTTTTTTTTTTGTGTGGAGCATTACGTGTACTTCCCAGCACGTGTGTAGTGGCTTGCTTGAGTTTTTTTCTGTATTTTCTTTCGTAACACTCGCTGCTCTGGGATCACTTAGGACGGATTCGTACATCTGGGTATCCTGGGGAGCGGTTCGTTACATATGAGTCTTGGGACGGATTCGTACTTTCCGGGTATCCTGGAGAGCGGGTCGGTACACTAGAAATTCTTCGTTGACAGATTCATAGGATGAACAAATTGATGGTGGCGCATCATGGTACACGTCTGTAGAGTCCATCTCTATAGGGAGTTGTTCTATAGTGCATCTGTCAGTAGAAATAGAGTATTTAGATATGCATGCATTATCGAGTGTAGAGTCAAGAAGGCTTCCCTGATTGATGTCGCTCTAGAAAGGTCTAGGATCTGTGTATTCCTCGTAGTTGTAGTCTTCGTGTGTCTCAGTCTGGAGGATTTTGTCACCATAGAAGCGTAGAGTGTCTCCCTCGTACTGCACATATACTCCATCGACGATGAGTATGCCGTCCAAGGAATCTGCATTCTGGAAGGTGTGTGCAATGAAGACAGAAAGTTCTTGAACAACCGGGTCTTCTGATGGGAATTCTACTGGACCATTGGTCCATACATCAGTCACCATGCTTTCCACTATACCTAAGAGCTGGAATTCATCCAGTGGTTCAAATTGGCGAGTCTCTCTCCAATACGCGTCAACTGGTAGAGCTTCGACAGCCTGGGGAAAATCACATCCCCATCGAAGCTTATGTGGATGTCGTCCTCGATGATACCTGCATTCGAAACATTGTTCATTATATGATCCATAACCATTTATTGATTTTCATTACCTGTCACGTAGGTTCATGCTCCGATAAATCGGACTGTATCAAGCAACTCTGTCGCTGCACCTTCGACCATGGCTTCATCCATGCGTGAGTCCTGAAGACCATATGCATGGTATGGAGAAAAGTTAATCTCATCCGAGTCACTATCAGATTCACTGCTCCATTGCACTTGCATCACCATCTCCATCATGTCTGATTTCTTATGAACGATTATTGACTGGAGAGAAGAGTTAGTAGCAAAGTAATAAAAGAGAATAAAAGGATGGAAAAACAAGAGGTGATAAGATTTGCTAACAATTTCTTCAAAATAAAAATAGCCTAAGTAACACCGTACAATCCCCGGCAACGGTGCCAAAAGCTTGATGCACCCGGAACTAACACCTAAAAGCCACCTGGCAATGTCACTGATGCCAGGCACTGAATGGTTCCCAAGTATCGGTTCCGGGCACATGAACGCAAGCAGACGATGTCAAGTTATAATATAAAAGATAGCGATCCCACAGGGAAAGTAACGGTGTATTGATCTCATGTTATTTCTAAGTCTTAGAAAGAGGTAGAAGTCAGTTTGAACGATCAGTTGGTTGGTGATGTTTGATCAATATAAAGAGACTATGGCATTAGGACTCACTGCTAGGATCGCCGGATGTCGACGCTAGGTTTGGACTTCTACGTTGCATTGGTTTTATTGGGGATTATAGCATCTAGGAAGTGAATTCATGTGTCTAGGCTTCAGGAATCTAACATACCATATTCACCCTGCTCTCGGGATAGATGAGTACGAAATGTGCGTTAAGGATCTACAATAATCTTACCACTCTCATGGGTCGAATGCTCTCAACTCGTACCACTCTCGTGGGTTAGAGCTTCGAGGTATTTTGATGGCTCTTATTGACGCAATGGCGGTAGCCGTCAATTAGTGACATAGTTCATTGGTGGATCCCATCAAGACACGAGCCAGTCATGGTCACGAGCCTTGATTGAATCCACTAACTCCCTAATTAAATCCATGAGATACTCCTTAAGCTAATCGATTCCACCGACCGTGGGCACGATCTCAGTACAAGTTCTCCTAGGGATTTTGCTAGATCAACCAAAATACTCCCTTTTTTATGTCCAATGCAAACTAAAAATCCTAACTTTGCATCTCTTTTCTAAGATCCTCGGGCTAATCCATTACCCCTAGATAGAACTATTCACACATGGTAGAGAAGGCAAAGAAAGATTGGATTGTTACCATAGAATTCATCATAGTAATCAAAAACATATAAAAGATTAGAATACATACCAAAAGCGATGTAGATCAACAGCAAGTCAAAGAGAATTATGATCCAATAGATTCCAAGCAAGAAAGCGCAATAAAAATGAAGTCTTTGCTTAATGATCAAAACCTAGATCCAAAACTCTTAATTAAATCAAAGCTTACACTAAAACTCTCCATGTCCAAAATATTAAAGGAATTCTGCTTATATACAAGGGGTAGGGACCCCACAAATAATTCTCAGAAATCTGGAAATTTGGGCATGCATGTTTCTTGGGCGTGTCGGCAACTCGACTGAGCATGTGGCTGCTCGGTTGAGTCAACTCGTTGGCTACGGTTTGCTGCTTCTACTTGCTCGTTTCTAATGCGAGCTACTCGGTCGAGTAGCCCCCTACTTGGTCGAATAACAAGGGGTGTCAACTCGGGTCGAGTCGCCTAGCTGCTCGGTCGAGTGACCTCATCTGTTTCATGTTCTGTATCCGCATGTCAGCTCGACCGAGTAGCTGTAAGCTACTCGGCCCGAGTTAACTGGGAAACTAACTGGGTTGAGGGCTTTTTGATGATTTCTCTCGCTTGCTTCTCATCCTCTCCTCCGATCTTATTCTAAACCGCGACGAACTCCCATTGAGCCCTTCCAATGACGTCCTGGACGTGCCCATGTCCCGAATCAGCTCCAATTCGCTCCAAAATCCCTGAAAATCCACAAATCTATGCAAAACTAGAATACGGCTTTAGGAGTGCATTAAAATATAAAAATATGGATTTTAGAAGTAAATATGATATGAAATGAGATGAAATGATGCGGTAAAAACATGGAAAATATGGACACATCACTTACAACTCACGATATTACAACTACAATTGACTCTGAAAACCATCACCTAAATGCCCCTTATATAGCCCTTATATAGCCTAGGGCACCATATGTGTTCTAATAGAGAATGACTTCCTATTTGACTAAAACTCTGACTCAAATTGAATTATCATCCAATCACAACTCTACTTCGGATATGACAATGCGTCCTATAATCGACCCCTATGTTGTCTGACTCTCCGCTAAAGACTAAGCCGACGAAGTGCCGAGCCAAGCTATCTGAAGCTTGGACTATTGAGTTGCAAAGCTGTGAGCCGTTAATCCTCCAACCTAAGAATTCAGGCCTGTAGAAGTCCATTAGCTTGAAATCCCCTAATTTGACTTGTGTAGGGACAGATATGTGGGATCTAGAGCTCAAACGAGCTAGCACTGCCTAAGATAGCTCATCTACAATCTTCAATACTTCTTTAGCACCTCAATCGATACAACTTTCACAAAATCTATATTACAGCCTATGGTCTGATGGGCCTTTGTCAAGGATGCTAGTATGATTTCCTTGAGACTCTTGCTTGCACACATAGCTGTTTAGACCTAATGTGATGCATCTAAACCTAGTCATTTACTTCAAGACTCTGTTGGCACATAGTTATTTGTAATTGATGTAGAGAATCCACTTCTCATCATTCGACGCATGGTGATGTGTCGACCCGGTTCGTCTACAAAGTTCACGTGTTGTCATATTTTATATCAAGACGTGATTTGGTTCGTTTATGAAGTCACTACTACAAAATGGACCTTTAATAGCGCTTAAATAAGGTCTTTAATAGCTCTTTACAAGCGCTGTCTATCTCGCCGCTGCTAAAGGGGGGCTGGTTTTAATAGCGCTTTACAAGCGCTGTTAAAGGGGGCATTTAACAGCGCTTGTTTGTGCAAGCGCTGTTAAAGGCCCCCCCCCTTTAACAGAGCTTGCACCAACAAGCGCTGTTAAAGTCCCCCCTTTAACAGCGCTTGTTGGTGCAAGCGCTGTTAAAGGCCCCCCTTTAACAGCGCTTGTTTGTGCAAGCGATGTTAAAGGGGGGCCTTTAACGGCGCTTGTTGGTGCAAGCGCTGTTAAAGGGGGGCCTTTAACGGCGCTTGTTGGTGCAAACGCTGTTAAAGGCCCCCCTTTAACAGCGCTTGTTTGTGCAAGCGCTGTTAAAGGGGGGCTTTTAACAGCGCTTGTTTGTGCAAGCGCTGTTAAATGTCCCAGATAGACAGCGCTTGTTTCAATTCATTTTATTGTTTCTCCCTACGTTTTATATTTAAATAGATCCATTTAATGTTCAAAATTCTTAAATACACCATCAATAATATTAAATTACAAGAAACAATCATTACAAGAAACAATCAAAATAAATTGCTTTTATTCAACAATCACATAAATTAGACAATGTGCATTGATATTGGAAGATGATCCGTAATACAAATAAGAAACATTATCGCATATAAAACTTATCCATCATTATCCATTAAATCACTCCGTGAATAATACATTTCCCGACAACAGTATATACATTCCAGAGCGGGTTCCATCTCAAAAATCTTTTCTGCTGCCCCTTCCATAATAAAACCACGAGCGTTCTTTGATATACCTTCAAAGCTAGAAAGTCGCACCATTATGCATAGTGATTTAATATTTGCATCTTTATACAGTGCCTTGGTACTATTATTAAGACACCGAATCATTTCAGGAATATCGTAGTTATCAAGCAAGCTCCTGGTTCTTCTCTACCAGCCTCACTTCCTTTGCCGATTGAAGTATGGCGGCCTAAAAGTGCATTATGTTCCATCAGTTGCGCAATGCTCAAGATGAAACTAAGACACTGGGTTTAGCAAGAGCCATGCATGAAATGGAGGCCGTTACCTGCTCTTGTGTGATTTCAACTACGAATCCATCGATGATGGCCAACGCGAACCTCTTCCTGTAGGTACTTGGTAGCAGCATCTTCGCTAGCAGCTGGTCGTGCTTGTTGCTCAGGTACGTGTCGAGCACTCTTGCTCCTTTCTTCGATCTGTGTAAACTTAAGAATCACCAGTTTCCCCAGGCTTGCCAACTCCATTGGCAACGATTTGATAGAGGTACAGCTTACATTTAGGAATTGTAGCTGAAGGAGAGTACCGATATCCGGTGGAATCTCAACGATACTTGTATTTGATAGAGGTACAGCTCCGTTTAGAACTGTCCATCTCCTATCACTGTAGGCTGCACCAATGTCGCAATAGTCACTTATTAGGTTCATGCCTAGCCAACAATTAATGAGGTCAGTTTTCCAAATGTTATGATCCTTCGGCCACAGGGCGCAACACAAGAAGCATTTCTTCATGTTGTCATTTGGCAGACGATCATAGCTTACTTTTAGGAGGGGGAAATGATCTGTTTCTCTGCTCCACATCTCCGGAACTCCAATCACATCCAGGGAATTGATGGTGTCCTCCCATTCTTGCCATGTTTTGCTGGCCGACATGGCATGAGCAATAACCACAACTGCAAGTTGCAAGCCACCACACTTGTTTGCAGGAGTCTGAAACACAAACTTAGAATCATAAGTATCAGGAATGTGTCTGATATTTTTATGAAGATAACTGAGCATCATGCAAACTAGGATTGATGATACTCACCGCTTCTACTAGATGGTAATGAGGTATCTGAGGTGTAACGACCCGTTCTCCGGGATACCCGATAAGTACGAATCTGTATCAGGTATTCCCGAAGAGGCGAGTGTTACGTAGAAAGAAAGAAAAGGAAGAGAACAAAAGAATGTGAGGGAGTATGAAGAACACTGCAGGTACTATGCACGTGCTGGGAAGTACAAGTAAAACTCCATCATAGCTAAAGACACTGAGAAAATAACAAAAGTACAATATTCCATTTTTATTGATTCATTGATACATCTTATACATACACCAACATCTTCATATTCACAACTCTAAGTACAAAGGTCCACCTAAAAAAGAAACACCAAAAGTACAAGTCTCTCATCATACCCCTCACCACCCAATACTACAACTGATCACCATCTCCGAAGCTCCAGCCGCTATCTCCAACCTCCAACTCACATGACCTGAAAGTCAACGGGGACACGTCAACGCGTGACCCAGTAGAAACTCCTAACACTCTAGCAGAACCCAGTTTTAGAACTAGTTTGTCTATCTAGGGAGGGTACTCTAACAAGTAAGGTTCATGGTGCGTAAAAGTAATCACATTCCAACATGCGAACCTAGTTATGAGAACGTGCAAAAACATGCATATGAAACCATATTATAAAATGCAGCTATTGAAAGGAAGCGTAAGAACATGTTACCATGGGACAATAGCATTAAAGTAAACAAAAATAAGAAGACATGAGATAACAACATTTATAAATTAAAGACAATTACTATAAGTTGTTGATTCACATATTTGGAACCCGTGTAAACCGTAGAACGCTAAGGAGGCGGACTTCACCCAGGGTGGGTGAAAAGTGGTACCGCAACCAGCGACACGAGCACTGGAGGGGCCTCTCGTAACTCTCCGTACCCGAACGGAACAAGGTATGGGAGTGAGACAAACTCGGTTTTTCTATCGGACAAACGGAGCAAACCATCAATTACCGTCATGATGCATCACGAGTACACCAGTGGCCTCTCCAACCCTTTCAACTCGCCCTTGTGGGAGTGATACAGCGGGTGAGAATTCTTATCATATGTCCGCTCCTTAACTCCTAAAGTTTACCCGTTTTCCCCCAAACCCGTGTCACCCTCCTTTAGGAGGACTGATACATTCCTCATTCTCACTCTCAGTTTTTAAGATATTACTTCGTTTGTCAACGAATCATCTAGCGGTCTCGACTACCGCTTTAACCAACTTTTAACAAATATCATCATCATCATCATCATCATCATCTCAATTAAAGAATTGCATGGAATATCGTCACATACTCATCGTCATGAACATACTAATGTGAGCACAAAAGCATAAACAAATTGAACTTAAACATTATTAACATAACGCATATTTCATGAAACATCTGCATAATTACATGTATCAAGAGCATGTCATTGAGAACATGATTAACACAAACAAACTTAACTTGAAACAAAACTACACCATGATAAGTACTAAGCAAAATTAGCATATGAATCTGTCAAAAATGTTACAGCAGAAAGAATATCACTTTTAGCCTATCTACAGTCAGAATTGGTGTCTGGTCCCTTCACGAAAGTTGTAGATATGGGTGTTTTCCTTTCACTGACCAATTTTCATAAGCTCAGTTGACATATGTGATTTATGGTTGATTTTCTTCTAACAGGTATAATTTCAGCATTCTGAATCAGAAACTGAGTTCAGTTCAAGTCCATTTTTCTACAAGTTACAGACAGAATTAAAATCTAGAAAAATCACAGATTGAAGATCTTGAAGTCAGCTTTCCAACGGCATCAAGATCATAATATTTTATAAAGTTTGAATGGAGTTCTACTCGTTTTACTGAAAGGTATCAAAACTGTCTAAAACAGACTAGTTTTAGAAACTGAGTTTTTACCCTAGCTTTCAGTCCGAATTTGCAAAACTTGTAAAGTTGAAAGTTATTAAGGACTACAATATAAGTAACATATTTTTTTCATATTTTTCTTTCATCTACGTTGGGAGATATTCTCAGTTTAACAGAGAATAAAAATACTGGAATTTCAGAACAGTTTTGATTGAAACACCAGTTTGCATATCCAAATTTTTATAAAATCATACGGCTAGAATTTGGAAAAATGATCTAAATGAAAGTTGTTCATAACAATGAGATACCCAACATATACAATTTCCAATGCATTCCCATTAGCCAATTAACCCCAGCACTTAGTCAAAGTTTCAGTTTTTCTAGATCAAATTTCAGCATGAAGAACAAAGGTGTTTCATGAAAGTTAATTCAATTCCCTTGTCCTAAAACTAAATGCTACCTAGGTGAAAGGAATTTCTACCTTGCAAAAGTCCTCCAAAATATTTCCTTGGCCCTTCTTAGTCCTTGATGGAGAGCCACCTATCCTCCTCCTCCAAGTTCCAATTGATCTCCAAAAAGTAGGGTTTTGGGGCTAATTTGGACTAATTTTAGATGTTGGAATGTTGAGGGTCATTGGTGGTGGAAGGGGAGGAGTAATTGGTCGTGATGGAGGAGGAAGGGGTGGTGCAAGAGGGGAGAAAGGGGAGGAGGAATTTTGACCAGAATTTTGGGGAGTGAGGGAGAGAAAAATGAGGGTTTTCTTTTCTTTTTTGGTTTTTGTTTTTCATGCCTAGATTTTAGGAATCCCTAAAACCCTCTCCACCTCTCATTTAGTCAAAATTAAGCCATGTGTTAAGGCTCTCTTCATGCAAGAAGACACATAATAAGATGTGTTGTCATGGTGAGAAAAAATTGGTTTTTGTATTTAAGAAAGTAAAAATACATGAAGAAATACTTCATACATTCCAAATACATGTATTTCTCCAAATAATCTTATTTCCTAATATCCATAATGGGTTTAAATCTATTTAAAAATAATTCCTCCACCAAAATAATTAAAGAAAAGTACGGGCATACTCCCCAAAAATCATACGCACTTATCTACGCCCAAAAATACCTACATATATACGTATATATGGATACTGGGTATTACATTCTACCCACCTTAAAAACAAAGTCCGCCCTCGGACTTTTCATGGTAAGGATCTGACCTAAGATTAAATAGTAGAAGGGTCTCCCTACCCACGACATACAAACAACGCTATATGTATATACAATACACTCATGTATACATGCACTATATCGTAGATTATACACATATATATGCACATTCTTATCCAAGAATATAGGTATACACACAGACAAATCATCACAACACCTACATAGTACTATACATTCCATATTCATCCATGTACTCACAAATATATCTATATTGCATGAGAACACTCACATATATATACAGACTAATATGTACACACATGCTAGTACACCTATACACATGGACACATGTATCAAGGTCGTACATAGCAATAAGTAGAAATGTGTATATATACACCCAATGCATTAATATACACACCAATATTTATACACTTATTATACCCACTATATATACACTTACATATAGATACACACAAATACATGTCCAAAGATATATGCTATATCATGGATACATATAGATATATCTAAATACATACACCTTTATATGTAATCACACACTCCTTGTATTTGTATATCTACATACATGCATGTTCACATGATATTTAAACACACCCTACTCATAAGTCACAAAGCTAGCATACTTACACATACACATACATATGGGTATACCTAGATACATCAGAGTATAATTCAAGTATACATCCATATGAATACTTATCCAATATTTACTCACATAAATCTAATTTATCCACCTATTCACGGTACAAATATACTTACATACAAGCCGTCCGCATAACATATATTCAATGCAGTATATATATACACACAACACTATGTATAAATAATAACACAAGAATCTTATCAATACAGTATATGTATCTATATACACACACACTTGCATAAATAAGACATGTCCATATATAATTCTCATTCTCATGTTACACTCACATATCATCACATAATATATAAGTACACACCAATATTGTATAACTTGGCATACCTACTTATGTATATCTATACACACCATTTAGTAAGCCAATATATGTCACACACTACTTATTATACACCTCCAATAGTAGTTATACTCATATATACATATCTCATTATATCAATTTACACCACCACATTCCTAGTATGCATACACACACACGTCATCACGTAGAGTCTCATATAACAATACCAATACACACAGATATTCACATAATGATATATCTATCCAACATCGGTGTAAGCGTATCCGCTTACAGTCAGACAGGTAACCATATACATATTTTATATATGTATCAAACACACAACTCTAGTACACCTAGGGCATGCCCATCCGCACATGGATTTACACAATCATCATGTACATATACACCACATATTACCAATACATACGTATACCATATCTATACATCGCCTAGAGCTCGATCAACTATATAGTTCCATGATACATACTTCTTATAGGTTACCATATGTTAACTTATATACGTATGCACCTCTATACTCAGATATACAATCATGTACGTCTCCTAGTACCCATTCAACATTCACAGATGTATCATTGCACAAGATTTAGCATATCAATATCAATACACATAGATAACCATACAAAATTATATTCATCTATATACAGGCGTAAGCGTGCCAGCTTACAACCATACATATAACTATATACATATCACGTATATCACCACATATGCATATACAACACAATAGACAACATAATATACTCACATTTCGAGAGTATGCCAGCTCATACATGAGTGGGACACATGGATCCCTGGATCCACACATACATGGGTGTATACACTACACTTTATATATATATATATATATATATACACACTTACGATATACATCTCAACTAATACAATCACTCTATTGCACCTACCTCTTAAAGTGCAACCACATACGAACACATGTACTTGTAATTTCACATACCAATATATAGTCACACCAGTAGCTAAGGTAGTAGCATATACATATAATCATTCCATGTATACCATCATACACTCTATACATTCAAATATACTTCTAGTTAAACTTACCAACAAACATCCATATACCAACACATATACCATAAATTTATTTACATGCCAATACATATTCACACAGATACTCTACATATCTATACACTTTTCCATTAGACACCCATATACAAATATATCTTCTAACCTCACTTAAATGCATCATACTTTAGTATCCATACATACAGCTCTATATACATCCATATAGTCATACATATACACCTCCAAATATAATCGAAGTATAGATTACCATATAGATAATACATAACACTCTATTGCACAGATAATATGTCTTACACATAATTTCACTCATCAAATACTACAGTCACCTCAATCCATACAAACAACATTACTATACACACACCTATACTATGAATTACAAGAATACACATAAGTAGTTATACACGTATATATAGTGTATCTTATTTACAGATATAGCTATAGACACATATCTATAGAAATACACGCGAATACATTACAATACTTTTATATCCATGCAAACACATACCCACCCGTACATATATGTATATATACAAACAACTACTCATGCTTAAACTCAGGGAGCTCTTTACATTGGGTTCCTAATACCAGGGTTTTACCCTAAGGCTGATCACCTACCCACCTTAGGATACATCTACCCCTATGGAGCATTACCCGTACTATCCTTACGCACGCCGCAGTGCGGAGACCTGCATGGGCCACCACCTGTAACGACCCGTTCTCTGGGATACCCGATAAGTACGAATCCGTATCAGGTATTCCCGAAGAGGCGAGTGTTACGTAGAAAGAAAGAAAAGGAAGAGAACAAAAGAATGCGAGGGAGTATGAAGAACACTGCAGGTACTACGCACGTGCTGGGAAGTACAAGTAAAACTCCATCACAGCTAAAGACACTGAGAAAATAATAAAAGTACAATATTCCATTTTATTGATTCATTGATACATCTTATACATACACCAACATCTTCATATTCACAACTCTAAGTACAAAGGTCCACCCAAAAAAGAAACACCAAAAGTACAAGTCTCTCATCATACCCCTCACCACCCAATACTACAACTGATCACCATCTCCGAAGCTCCAGCCGCTATCTCCAACCTCCAACTCACATGACCTGAAAGTCAACGGGGACACGTCAACGCGTGACCCAGTAGAAACTCCTAACACTCTAGCAGAACCCAGTTTTAGAACTAGTTTGTCTATCTAGGGAGGGTACTCTAACAAGTAAGGTTCATGGTGCGTAAAAGTAATCACATTCCAACATGCGAACCTAGTTATGAGAACGTGCAAAAACATGCATATGAAACCATATTATAAAATGCAGCTATTGAAAGGAAGCGTAAGAACATGTTACCATGGGACAATAGCATTAAAGTAAACAAAAATAAGGAGACATGAGATAACAACATTTATAAATTAAAGACAATTACTATAAGTTGTTAATTCACATATTTGGAACCTGTGTAAACCGTAGAACGCTAAGGAGGCGGACTTCACCCAGGGTGGGTGAAAAGTGGTACCGCAACCAGCGACACGAGCACTGGAGGGGCCTCTCGTAACTCTCCGTACCCGAACGGAACAAGGTATGGGAGTGAGACAAACTCGGTTTTTCTATCGGACAAACGGAGCAAACCATCAATTACCGTCATGATGCATCACGAGTACACCAGTGGCCTCTCCAACCCTTTCAACTCGCCCTTGTGGGAGTGATACAGCGGGTGAGAATTCTTATCATATGTCCGCTCCTTAACTCCTAAAGTTTACCCGTTTTCCCCCAAACCCGTGTCACCCTCCTTTAGGAGGACTGATACATTCCTCATTCTCACTCTCAGTTTTTAAGATATTACTTCGTTTGTCAACGAATCATCTAGCGGTCTCGACTACCGCTTTAACCAACTTTTAACAAATATCATCATCATCATCATCATCATCATCTCAATTAAAGAATTGCATGGAATATCGTCACATACTCATCGTCATGAACATACTAATGTGAGCACAAAAGCATAAACAAATTGAACTTAAACATTATTAACATAACGCATATTTCATGAAACATCTGCATAATTACATGTATCAAGAGCATGTCATTGAGAACATGATTAACACAAACAAACTTAACTTGAAACAAAACTACACCATGATAAATACTAAGCAAAATTAGCATATGAATCTGTCAAAAATGTTACAGCAGAAAGAATATCACTTTTAGCCTATCTACAGTCAGAATTGGTGTCTGGTCCCTTCACGAAAGTTGTAGATATGGGTGTTTTCCTTTCACTGACCAATTTTCATAAGCTCAGTTGACATATGTGATTTATGGTTGATTTTCTCCTAACAGGTATAATTTCAGCATTCTGAATCAGAAACTGAGTTCAGTTCAAGTCCATTTTTCTACAAGTTACAGACAGAATTAAAATCTAGAAAAATCACAGATTGAAGATCTTGAAGTCAGCTTTCCAACGGCATCAAGATCATAATATTTTATAAAGTTTGAATGGAGTTCTACTCGTTTTACTGAAAGGTATCAAAACTGTCTAAAAACAGACCAGTTTTAGAAACTGAGTTTTTACCCTAGCTTTCAGTCCGAATTTGCAAAACTTGTAAAGTTGAAAGTTATTAAGGACTACAATATAAGTAACATATTTTTTTCATATTTTTCTTTCATCTACGTTGGGAGATATTCTCAGTTTAACAGAGAATAAAAATACTGGAATTTCATAACAGTTTTGATTGAAACACCAGTTTGCATATCCAAATTTTTATAAAATCATACGGCTAGAATTTGGAAAAATGGTCTAAATGAAAGTTGTTCATAACAATGAGATACCCAACATATAAAATTTCCAAAGCATTCCCATTAGCCAATTAACCCCAGCACTTAGTCAAAGTTTCAGTTTTTCTAGATCAAATTTCAGCATGAAGAACAAAGGTGTTTCATGAAAGTTAATGCAATTCACTAGTCCTAAAACTAAATGCTACCTAGGTGAAAGGAATTTCTACCTTGCAAAAGTCCTCCAAAATATTTCCTTGGCCCTTCTTAGTCCTTGATGGAGAGCCACATATCCTCCTCCTCCAAGTTCCAATTGATCTCCAAAAAGTAGGGTTTTGGGGCTAATTTGGACTAATTTTAGATGTTGGAATGTTGAGGGTCATTGGTGGTGGAAGGGGAGGAGTAATTGGTCGTGATGGAGGAGGAAGGGGTGGTGCAAGATGGGAGAAAGGGGAGGAGGAATTTTGACCAGAATTTTGGGGAGTGAGGGAGAGAAAAATGAGGGTTTTCTTTTCTTTTTTGGTTTTTGTTTTTCATGCCTAGATTTTAGGAATCCCTAAAACCCTCTCCACCTCTCATTTAGTCAAAATTAAGCCATGTGTTAAGGCTCTCTTCATGCAAGAAGACACATAATAAGATGTGTTGTCATGGTGAGAAAAAATTGGTTTTTGTATTTAAGAAAGTAAAAATACATGAAGAAATACTTCATACATTCCAAATACATGTATTTCTCCAAATACTCTTATTTCCTAATATCCATAATGGGTTTAAATATATTTAAAAATAATTCCTCCACCAAAATAATTAAAGAAAAGTACGGGTATACTCCCCAAAAATCATACGCACTTATCTACGCCCAAAAATACCTACATATATACGTATATATGGATACGGGGTATTACATGAGGGAAGAGATGATGGATGACATGAGTCCCGATATCATGGTGGATGTTGTTAATCCAACCATAATCTCGATCGAGGGTTGTTAGCCCTCCTCTAAGGTAACTCCATTCCTGATAATATGAAAAACAAAAACATTAGCCCATATGAATAATCCTATCACACATTCGTTTACCAAGAAGAAACATAGCTAGTTGAAGATCATATGAGTCTTCATTCAGATATTATGATACAAAGCTTAAAAACATTTATCTACTGCTTATGTAGTAGTGATACCATGACCAAATAGGATGTCCAAGCACCATTTACATACATCATTTCAAGTGCCTCAACTAAGCGCCATGTTTAATTTCATATCTGAATTCCTAGTCCAGCCACATTTCTGAGCTTTTATATCTATAGCGACACATGCAACTGAAAGTCGAAAGCCCTATTTTTGAAAGACATGCATGAAACGAACACCGCATATCTATAAGAAAGTTAACAAGGGATATTTTGGATAAGTAGATGCCATAATACATAAATTCGGACAACATTCTAACTTCTCAAATAAAATTAGACGGATCTGAATACGGTGAGTAGAGCAAAAATATCTGTGCAGAAATCAGACGGATCTGGATGGTAGGCTCAAACATCAGATCCAGATACAATCACACAATGTCCAACACGTATTTGCTCCGTATACACCCACACATCGATGAAGGCCAATTCTATAATACTTTGCTTTTCTTATTTAATTTGCCAAGAAAGAAAATACAGTAAACAAGGAGCACTTCCTTGGTAATTGGGGAAGGCAATTCAACATGCTTCTATCAAAATTGGCTGCTGCCCCCTTGCATCAGACACATCAAATGTCTTAGATTGTGGGGGACAGATCATTATAAGAAAACCATCGAAAATAGAATAAAAGCAAAGATAAACTCACCCAGTATGGAACAAAATATAGCTTGAGCATTTGCAAAGGACCCATGAACCAAGTCAGCCCAGCACATATTGCTTCTTCCCTCCATATCCCTCCCAGTTATTCACCAAACTCAGTATTAGATAGACACCATGCTTCCTGGCCTCGGATATCACGAAGTCCAAACCATGTTGACACAAAACCAAAACACATTCGTCTTTCTTTGAACATGCAAATTTAAAATTCTGAATATACATATTTGTAACCTGTCAGAAATATTGTGATCACTAGAAATAGATATCAATACCTTGAACATGGCCTCATTGTAAGTGACAGGGGAGGACTGAAGGGCCCTGTACCCACCATCACTGAAGGCCCATGTCCTAACAATATTCAGTCCATAAGTAGATGCTTGTTGGAAGGCAGTGGACACTTGGTATCGGTTGATGGGTCGGCTGACATATACATCAGCCAGTACGCATTGAACCCGTTGGCATAGAACGGACGGCCGTTCTTCACGAAACGGGTCCCTTTGGCCGAAGCAAAGCCCACATTGTTGACAGGCTTGGCAATGCTGGTGATAGGTTGGATTAAACCAAGCAAAGCTAAGACAAGCAAGCTGCAAAATGCTTGTTTACTCATGGTGGCTGGCTAACTATAGAGATAGATATTGTTTGCTATCAGTTGAAGTTGTAAATGCTTGGAGTATTTAATTGTAACGGTAAATTGCTGCAACCACCCATGTTCTACTGGCAAAGGGATACTAATAAATTTAGGTTGCCAATTATTTATCTTCTAGTACCAGCTTCTTGGCTCAAATACACTCAGCAAGCAATATTTAGATAAATGCTTGCAGCTACAGCAAGGAAATATACCTGCATCTTTCACCACCAAAAGAGCAGTTACAGGGGCAAGTTCCACTAGCTTCTTAATGGCATCAGATGTCTTCCCTTTTGCAACAACTTCCAGATACTTCCCAAAAAAACAAATGTGATTAACAAGGAACTCGTCTCAAAATAAGTCGGAGATGAAAACCCAGTAATTCCACCATATACAAAGGGCACAGACAGAATAGAAGAAAGAAGCTGAAGTTCCCAATGCAACCAAAACATCCATGTTTGTTGATCCATTCCGCAATGCTCTGTAAGCTGCTACATAGAATCGTTTGCCAATTACAAACTGAACAATACTCACTAGAACCAGCTTCAACAGGTCACTGATCTTAAACAGTCCATAATGTTTGAGTAGAAACGAATTTCTGAAAGGAAGACGTATGAGAAAGACAGGAACCTGTTGCATAGTCATGTAAAAGAATGATTAAAACAAGGCAACTACATTGAAGATGCATTAAGGAATAATCAAACACAATGTGTATAGTAGATTAAGACATACACTAATAAAGCTAAATCAACACTTTTCTAATAATCCAGTAGACTTTATTTGGCATCTTCTTTTTGTTCAAAGAGTGAAATTTCTTTTATCTTGTTTATGGAATTTTTATGAGGAGATATATAAACATACAACAATATATTGAATCATGTAACCAAGGACGAGTTTGGAGCACAACAAATACCGGTAAGAGAATGATTGACTGGAAACCAGTTTCATCTTATATGGTTCACTGTTGAATAAATTATATTTTCTATTTTTTTATCATTATACAAAATTACCAGATAATTTAAAAAAATAAACTATTTGTTTTCACCCATTAAAGACATGCTAGTATAAATTACTACTCCCAACCTGAATGTATCACATTACTGCTAAGGAAAACATCTTGTAACCATTAATATCATAAGCTTAATGTCTAAGGTTATGTTACTGTTTGTATTTGTGAATTAACCGTTTTGGATGTTTCTTTTATTATGTGATTCTACGTCTAAACTGTAAATCGAAGCAGCTTTGTGATAGTAAGCATGTTTCATTAGATGTACCTAATTGCTTTCTCTGGGAGGGTCATAACGTTACAACATTCATAGACGATAATGGGGTAGTATGGTATGTGTTTGTAGATGATACCCATATAAGAGATTTCTATGTAACCTCTTCTACACCATTCTGTGGGGGTAGCCATAGAAATTTTGTTCATATGTGCTCACATATTGTTCAGAGGACCTCCTAAAAATGTGAAATTTGGAAAGAAAAAAAGCCATGCCATGTTATGATCTCATCTGGTAATTTATAGCTGACTCAAGGGATGGGAGTCCTATGAGAAAAATAACGATTTAAGCAGCTAGCATACTCCTATGAGAAAAGTAATGATCAAATAGAAATATAGTTTAATTTAAAATGACATGATAATGAATGAATCCTAGCTTACTGGAATATCCCGCAAGGTTTAACAGCACCCTAATGGAATCCCTCCTCTTGTTACCATATCGAATGAATGAATCATATAGCATAAGCAATCAAGAACTAGCATATAAGCAGTTGTTATCCAACACTTGCCTAGAGTGAAGTGATGCCCAACCATGTATAGGATAGATATTGGGCATATAAATAATTTCATACTTAGATCAACAGCAATGGGCAAACTCGCTGCAAATATCCAAATAATATGTAGATACATAAATCCCGAGGTTTTCCAACAATCTCAATACTTCATGCTATAGCTGGTATCTCCTATGTTCGGCATATCCTATCTGTTTAAATTGGAGGCACTAACTACACACATCTGCATTTTGTGGCATTTAGAAAAATCACTCCAGCAATAAGTGGAGCATCAAAGGCTTAATAATAATCAGTTTAGAAGACTGCTGATGCCTGTAACAAAATTTCAAAAAACATAATAAATCATGGTCATTGGATGTTCTTATTTCCAGTAATGTTTAAGATTGCCAAGATAAATTACTAGTTCCTAGAGTATCAAGATTAAGATTGTCAAGACTTTCTAATTTCTTTCGATATGATAATATTTTCTTAACAAACATACTTATCAAAGAGTAAACCCACAGAGGTCAATAAAACATGGGACAACTAACATACAGAGCATACAGATTCTATGACAATCAACAGAACTAATCAATAGGGATAGCTTTCAGACCTGATCATTGGGAACAATTGAAGCTCTTGGAACATCTTTCACATACTCCTCAATGGCTGCGAGGAATGATGCAGGATGCTGTAGTAAAATTAATTATAATTCAAATGATCAGACAGTTATTCTAAAATTTATACATCATACCATACCGAAAAATGAAGAGAGGTAGCATATCAGAACCACAGTAAGCAGCCAGTACCTATTCTCCATCTTAACCCATCATGCATCTAGCGGTCAATAATGATGATATACATTTAAAAAAAACCAATAACAGAAACATCGACACTCGTGTAATCCTCATTTAGAATCAGAGCCTTTGACATATGCTTCCCACTCAGAAATGTTGGTTGTTGCTTCATTAACCATTTTCACCAGAGTCACCGTGTGCATGTGCTTTGTTTGTATTTCGATTGAAATAACTCAGAACATATAGAACTATCAAAACACCACATATCAAAATAAGATATATCCATACAGCAGATGGACGAAGCCCACCAAGGGCTGTGTAAAGAGTGAGTTTGCCAACAGGAAGCCCACAAAAGCCCACCGAGGGCTGTCTAAACTAGGATTATGACATTGATCAAATATCATCAGATTTTTTTCATCAATCTGCTTATTCTGTAAGTTTCATAGGATCATAAAAAAGAACCATGACATAAATCACCTTTGCCGTCTAAGGATCCTCACCAAGTTGTTTAGAATCTGAAAATGGAGTCATAACCATGCACTCATACAGAAAGTTATATACATAAACCAATATTATAATATTAAAACAGCATGGCTTTTGTTTTAAACTTGGATGATTGCAGTGCATTGTTGGGATATTTCTATTTAAATGATATGGAAAGAAACAAGTGAATAATTTCTCTTAAACTCTACATCTTAATGTAAATCTACCAGAAAGGGAGAAAATACCATTCAGATACGGTCAGAGCATTAAGAGCTATTTCCATATTTGTATCCAATCAGATGTGTTATAACATATGCATATTCGGATCCATTCACATCATTATTGTAAGATTACAACAAAAAATAATGACAAATATTTTATGCCCCGCCTGCAATAGATCTGCATAACAAGTTTATTGCATTTGAGAGTAAAGAAGCATGGACATCTCTCTTCTAGTTGATCCACAAATTTTTGTTTGAGCAAGACTGCCTTCTTACATCATGTATCATGTCAAGCAAATATGTAATAATGAGTATTGTATTCATATTCTCCATGTATATAAGATAAGTGAAATTATAACATGATTACTGAATTATATTGAAACAAGTTTTTGATTATAGTTAAAATACTGAAACTCATTGTGTTCTATAAATGATGAAGTTACAATGAAAGATACAATAAAGAAAACATGAAACAATGATGAGATTTAAACCAGAAATAATGAAAGAAATAATGGAACCCGTGAAATGTTTCAACCTTTTACTCAAAAAAATTAAATATTTAAATTTAAAACAATTATGGCAAAAAACTGAGAGGAGCTGGAATATGGAGATGGGGTTCTGGTCACATTAACAGCCAGATATGAAGGAAGAGTCACAAGCCATTGAGAAGCTCAAAAGCTCTGGAGTTTCTGACATTTTGTTTAATCAGCTGGATGTTGTTAACCCTTCTAGTGTTTCTTCGTTAGCAAATTTCATCAAGACCCAGCTTGGGAATCTTTATATTTTGGCAAGAGATTCTGTAGTTTTTTATTGCTCCTTGAATATATTGAACATAATTAGCAAGAGCATGCTTGCTTTGTTACAGGTCAATAATGCAGCAATTGGTGGGATGATATTCGATTATTAGAATCCAAGTTTTATTAAAGAAGATGAATTGGATTAATTGGAAAATAATTAGACTCATTAATTGAAAAAATTAGTAAGCACATTAATTGTGCTTGCAATGTTATAACAAGTGAGATGTGTTCCTCTAGTTAAACTGTACGTCATATACAAATGTGTGTGTATGAGTGTGTGTATGTGTATGTATGTGTATGTATGTGCGTGTATGCATTTGTGGGATATGGGAAATGTATGCCAGAAATGGTGTAAACCAGAATGTAGAAGAAATTCTGTGGATTATGCAGATAAATACAATAAAATGGGATGTTTCTAAAATTTCAGGCGTGCACACATGAAAACAAATCAAGCCAAACAACTGTTATCTAGAACATGATTCAACATGCAAATAAACAAAACAGATTATAGGTATGAGTGAACAAAGTATCAGTGTCCAACAATTGATATCAATTTACGACACATGTCTCGACATTTACATGCATGAAACCAGTAACTCATTGCAATTCCGAAACAAATTGGTCGACATTTTTATACCGGAATCCGATTCTGAATTGTCCCAATGTTTGAATCAGAATCAGGTTCGGATTCGGGTTTGGAACAACTACAAAGATGCTTCATAATTTTCTGCCGATCACTCCTAATTCCACGAAATTGACTTAGCTTTTTACATGGATGTCTTCTTGACCTCTCCTTAAACGAATCACATGTGTAATTCTTAATTCCAGAGTGTTTAAGCTTTGATCGTTGTTGAGTCCATGACTTTACAAACCATTGATAGAGCCAGAAATATAATCAATAGCTGGACCCTCAGTTACCTATCATTCTCTGACATGAAACAAATAAAGAAAAGAAAAGATCAACAACAAAAAAACGAAGAACAATGAGATCAATTTTATTTGAAACTAATCACATTCATTGACGAAGTCATCCTCTGAAGTCAGAGGTACTCATACGTAACGGACAAATTCGAGGCTCTTTCTTCAAAAATATTTGCTTGCACCATTATCTTGTAAATCACTGTGACAATCTTAGGATACACATTCAATCTATAATAGTATACTTAAAACCTTCAAACAAGAGTATAGAAATCCACTTACATGTACAGCTTTTTTTAGCGTGTATGTTTGTTGATAAAAAAACCGTCAACCAGGTCTATAATAGTCTGCTTAAAATCATCAAACAAGACTAAAGAAATCAACTTACATGTACAGCTTTTTTAATTGTGTACGTTTGAAAAAAGGATCATAAAAGACCATCCCAATGATATGATATGTGTTATGTTAAATTTGCCGCATCGGTTCAGACTTGAGTGGAATCAAATTGGTATCTAGAGGATGAAATAAGGACTATGCTTCAAACAAAAACTGAAAAGGTAAATTAATGAATAATGATCAATGCATGTATGTTTCTAAAAATCTCAATTATGGCACACCCTGTAATTATGTTGCAGTTAAAAATAACATAAAAGCAGAGAACTGATTTTGGGTGGTGTTGGTGTTTCCAATCATTAATAGATTGTTGCATATGAAATATAAGAAAATAAAGGTGTCCTGAGATTTCACAAAATCCAGAAGAAGGTTATGATATTAAAAAATGAAAATCTTGCCACTGCCTATTCAACAAACAGATATAACAAACATGCTATTTCATTTTGGCTTTATCAAATTCATGTGCATAACAAAAGATGGTGGCCAACATCGAAACAAGCATCACACGCACGTGCGCATACACACACACAGAAAAGACATAAAATTCATATAAATACATGCATCACATTTGGGCAAGGTTGTTTTATCTGCAGCCTAATCTATTCATTACTTGGGGTGGTGAGTGTATTTCTGCTCTCCAAGGAAGAATGCCAATTTAATTTGGTTTTAAGTCCTCTATAATTTAGTAGCTCAATTTTGAAGCTTATAGAATGCTTCATGCCAAAAGTAGTAAATATTAGTTTAAGACATCGACGTATGCTTTGCAAGAAATTAATCAACTGCTAACTCTAAATTACAGTAGTTGCAATTACATTTGTGCTGCTCTTTATCGCAACTTACAGACATTGTAACATGTGTTCAAGTTAACTAATGCTAAAAATTGAGAAATTAACCAGCACATGCAAATCAAACACTACCATCAATGGAGATGCCTACAGTAATGCCAATTATGCAATGACGAGTTAGAAAAGGGGATAATATTGAAACCAGATAGAATAATAACCTGGAATCTTTACTCTTCTTTTCTAGTAACAATTGCTAGGGTTTGAGGAGCGCACAGAGATATCGGAGCGCACAGAGTCAGAAATATCGGAGCGCACAGAGATATAGAGAGAGTGTAGGGCTTGAGGAGGGCAAAAAAACTTGCGAGCGGCAGATGGTCGCTAGGGGTTAGATGGGGATGAATGAAAAAAAAATCTTTGGGCGGGGATGAAAACTTTGGATGAAAATTTGCGAGCCGCAGAGATCAATTCCTAGTCGCTAGGGTTTGTTAGCGGCAGAATCGAACAAAAACTTGCAAGCGCGCGACAGAAAAAAGCTTTGAGCGGAGATGAAAACTTTTGGGGGAAAATGGAAGATGCGGATCGAACTAAAAATTACCAGCGCAGTTTGTTAGATCTTATCCCCAAATGGACGGATCGAACTAAAACTTTTCTGCAAGCGGCAGAAATTTGCTTGCGAGCGGTGGAAAAGAAGCGAGCACGCGGATGGAAAAGAAGCGAGCACGCGTAAATTTGTTAGCGAGCACGCGGAATACCTTTAACAGCGCTCATGTTCGGGTACCCGATCCTCAACATGGTCTTTAACAGCGCTTTCTAAAAAGAAGCGATGTCTATTAGATGGTCTTTAACGGCGCTTGTATAAAGAAGCGTTGTTTATTATCCGACTTTTAACAGCGCTTGCAGAAAGAAGCGTTGTCTATTATTTGTGTCTCTAATAAACAGCGCTTGTAGAAAGAAGCGTTGTCTATTATCTGACCTTTAACAGCGCTTACAAAATGAAGCGATGTCTATTATCCAACTTTTAGCAGCGCTTGCAGAAAGAAGCGCTGTCTATGATATGTGCCTCTAATTAACAGCACTTATATTTGGCAAGCGCTGTTAAAGGTGTGCTATTAAAAGTCCTTTTTGTAGTAGTGAGTTCTAATGACATACTATATTCTTTTGGTAGATCTTGTGCAGATACGAGTTAAGGTGTAGCATTGTTAAGGTGTGTATGTCGTATCCTTTCAAGTAATTAAAGTGGTGTGATAATAAAGAAATTTGTAAAAATAATGGATAAACATGAGGTTAAATACTTTAGGGCTTATGACTTAAATATAACTTAATCCTTGTATGTCAATATGGATTTCAAGCACACTAACCATATCTATTGTATGCTAGTATCTTTAAATGAATCAACCAACTTCTACATCATCTTCCATGAAATCAAAAATATAAACATCCTCCTCCTTTTCCTCATTTCCCACTCATAGTCATCGTCCTTCTCATCTACCAAATCAACATCTCGGCGTCTTCCTCCTCCTCCCTATGTTCCCAAAAAAAACACTCTCCTCCTCCACCTTCTCCTCATCCTTCCCGTCATCATGTGGCCGTGGCAAAATATTGCGTGTGCTAACTCCCAAGTATAAGAGGTCGCCAAGTAGTAAATTTCTTAGTGAGCCTAGGGTTGAACTCATGGACAAGTCATTTACTATCAACAACTGTTGACAAATATATATACCAATGCTACAATATTACCCTTTGAAGGTGAGGATTGATTGAGTGGAATTTATGTTTAAAATGAAAATAAATAATGCAAACAAGGGGAGATGATAGGGAGAACTCAAAGGTGAGAAGCATGTATGTCCATGGGTTAATGATGTTATAGGGCTTATGGATCTATCTCGAATAACTCTCTCATCTGGTTAAGGAGCGAGTGATGGAATGATTTGGCATTTACACAAACACTTGGGGTGCAATAAAAATAGAGGTTGACTCAATAAGAAAATAACATTGAGCATGATAGAGATGGTCCTTTAGGATTGTTCCTCTCTATAGATTTCCCACTAGGGTTCCAAAAATAAACATAGATCACAAAGATTCATCCACATTAACAAATAAATCTTGCAAGATATAGCATCCATACGCTCAAACAAAGCATCAATCTACCATGAACACACAAAATGAACTTACCCACTCATGGAAAACAAAGTCATCATTTTCATTTCTAAAAATGTTTTCAACTGGTTCATGTAGATCCCTTTTGAGATGATTCCTATCTTCTTCTCCTTTTGAGATGATTCCTATCTTCTTCTCCTTTTGAGATGTAGATCCACCATTGATCGCTTCACAATGTAACCCAAAAAGAGCGACCGTGTAGTTTTACCGCAAGCGCACGGTGTAGCGGCGAGCGGGTTATCGAACACAGGGAGGACGAATGACGGTGTCTTCTCGTAACAACCTGGCTATAGGAACAGAAAAGATGGAATTTGCCTTTTGGCGATCCTGTCACAATCGTCAGACAAAGTATGGATGTATAAAATCAAATAAAGGACGCCTAGGGAATGGGGAATCCCCGCTACTCACCGTATCTCGTCAATGTGATTCATTGATATCACAATTGCTAGGGTAGAATTTCGGATGAACTAGTTGCAACTGAATGTAAAACCTAGCTCACGCTCTCGCGCTGTTGCCGGTCTATAGCTACCCTAGGTTTGGGTCCAATCTCTTGCAAACCCTAGCCTAGGCAAGCTAGCATTAGGATCAACATCATCGTTCAATCGCGCCCCGAGCCCACTCTCGTGCAAACTCGGGCCACGACCTAGGTTGGGATAGTTCCTACCCGTCCAATCTCTTGCAAACGGGTAACGGCATGGAATTGCAACCGAGAACCCTAGTATCGGTCCAATCTCTTGCAAACCGATACTACGGAAACTCAATTTCAACCCAATTCGGATTTCTAGGGTTTCCTATCGAATTGGGATCCAATCTCTTGCAAATTCCAATCGATATGAACACCTAGCTATCCGTGTTAAATCGATCCCAAACTAACCCTAATAGCAATTCTAGCAATATTTCTACCAAATCATCACAAATCAGAAATTGGGCTCGTAGGGTTCATCCCCACGCCCCAAGACGTAAGGACTACTCACAATTCATAGCACAAATACAAAAATAATCAATGGAATTAACAAGAGAATTCATCACAATATTCAAATAAGCAATAAAAATAGTATTTTTAAAGGAGAGGGAGACAAACCAATAGAGTTCTCCAAGAATCCAACAAAAATAAACTTTTCTCTCCTCTCCAATCACAATAATCTAAATCTAAAAATTTTAATCTAAAAAGCTGCAAAAAGTAAAGAGAAAAGCTCTCTAACCTAGGTCAAAAACTGGGGTTAAATACCCCCCAAAATCGTCCAAAAAACTGTGACCAAAATGCCCCTGCGCAGCCTGAAAATCGCAATTTACGCTACAGGCAGCGCGGCTCACTCGGCCGAGTGACAAAAGTCGCTCGGTCGAGTAAGAAACCCTGAAAATTTCCAGTAAGTCTGGGTCTCCGGGGGTCTTCACTTCGGGGGTCGCTCGGCCGAGTGAGTTGTAGTCACTCGGCCGATGGCTTCTATTCACTCGGGCGGTCGGCATTTTCCACTCGGCCGAGTGGGTCTTCTGAAGCTCAGGCAGACGAAAAATAGTAAGTTGGCTTTTTTGGATGGGCGTCGTCTGAGTGCCACTCGGGCGGACGGGGTCTCGTCACTCGGCCGATGTGGCTTCCGATGCTCGGCCGAGTGCACATATGAAGTGTATCCGTTCTGGCCGGCCGAGTGGTGTCTCGCTGGTCGGCCGAGTGACTCCTTCACTCGGCCGAGTGAGACACCAAAAATGCCCAAACAGCTTGTTTTTGCCTCCTCGTCGCTCCTACGACGTTCTTTCTTCTTCCGCTCCTCTCCAATGGCAAAATACCCATCGGGGAGGTCGTCGGTGACACTCTGGAGTAGGTGTATCTCGGGATCACTCCAAATCGCTCTAAATCACCTGAAATACGACAAAAACAACAAATCGTGAAAAGTATCGCAATATCGTCGATATATCGTGAAAACATGATTTGAGCGATCTAAATGGCATGCAAACATGCGGAAAAAAGGTGTAAAATATGGAGTGATCAACCATGCATTCCTATCTTGATCCACCACACAAAATGAACTTTCCATCTTTAAATTAGTTCATCTCCCATGGGTTAATGTAGATCAAGCATGCATTCATCTGATCAATGGCTGAGAATCTCCTGAGTTATTTGGTCGAATCGCAACTAAACTAGAACCAAAAAGAACATAGGAAGTAAGGGCGACATGGTAGTATCACAAAGTGACACGGTCGTGTCCCTCCTTTGGCCTTCGTCTGAAATCTGGATTAACACGACTGTGGACATGATCGTTTAGCTGTATGCATGTTTTGCCATTCTGTTTGTAGTGGACGTGTCATTGAATGACACAGCCGTGTGGCTACTTCTTCCTTTGCTTTATTTCTACACGGTCGTGTGCCCATCTTCCATAGCTTGAATCGTCACACGGTCAACAACACGATCGTGTCTGCTCCTCTTCTATGGCTGAATCACCACACGGTCATGTGGTGTGTAACACACGACCGTGTGAGCTGTTAAAATCCAAATCTCTCAAGTCCAAAGCTTCGATTGATTTCCAGAAAACTCCTAAAAATTCCTGCAACATATGTGATTCAGCTATGGGAGTGATGTTTTATGCATAGAAAAATGTTTAGCTCACAAATAAAATGATGTTCACAAAAAAAACATATTGGAGCCCAGTTATAAATGAATTATGCACAAAATAACCATGGGTAGGGGTGAAAACATACAGTATTCACCTCTAAAAACACCCCCAACTAGATTTTTTCTAGACCTTTGGCAAAATAAGCAAAAAAAAATCTAAACGATCAAGAGTATGGATATCCCACAAATGAGTCATGGCATAGTTCATGAAAATCGATTTCTCCACATATCACTCAATTTAGCAAGAAAGGAGTTGAAATATACTAAAATATCACAATAACACACCAAAACTCTCTAGCTAGCAAGATGTAAGACAATATTGCACTTTTCCATGGTATAATGTAATCTCCTTTTATAATTCATATACTTCAAAAAAAATTGACTACCAACATAACCAAAATTGCCATGAATTCATGAATTTAAGCTTGCTACTATTTTTGTTTTCATTTCATCATCATTACATTTTGAAATTTTGAACGATTCATGTAACACGCATTGGGTCAATGGCTCCTAGATCAAATGATCTTTGGGCATTGGGTTTGGAAAACCCCCTACGGACGAACTAACTCAAATCGCCTAAATTTATTTTTATTTCTCTCGTCCACTCTTCTATGATCCTATTTTTTGACGTGAGGCTTCAATACTTCATGAGGTACGGAGGTCCAGCTACTCAATAGGACTTCGAATAAAGATGCACTTTATTCTTTTTACTTTTAAGAAATCTAAAAACAATCATTGGTGACAATTTGGGTACCATTGAGGCAAGTTCTCCTAAGTTTATGATTTAATCCATTTGATTACTTCTACCTAGGAATCATGCGGCAAAATACTTGAATCAAGCTAACATGAGTGTAATGGGTGTAGTAATCATGGTGACTTGAATGAATTCCACAAAATGAGTTAAGAAGGGATCTACATTGGAAAATGACTCAATACAACTATGTTATAACTAATTTTAAGGATTAGAAAAGAAATTAGACTAAGTTCACCACATTAGGCTCAAAGGGTCGAGAATCATCACAAAATGGTTCAAAAAAATGCAATCATTGATAAATCTACACATATATAACCCAAATTTTCAAACTTTTCTATGCAATTGATGTTTGTTTGATATGTGTGCATATTTGTATATGAAGAAAATTTTAAAATTTTGTCCAATAGTACAGAAGCAAAAGTAAATAAGGAAATATAAACAAAACAAAAATTCTAACATCTCTTTAATTAAAGATATGCATTGTCATCAATGAATTAAAAGGAAGTAGAAAACAAAAGTCGGAATGAACACACCAATTTAGATGCCGCCTGAAGGTGGGTCTGAAAGCTCCTCGGTGCTCCTATCCTTCGCCCATGAATCATAGGGATGCTTTAGACATTGTTCATTGACCTTGAACTCGCTCCCATCTTTCTCGTTCACCAAGGTCACTGCTCCATGATTGTATACATGCTTCACCACAAACAGCCCACACCATCTTGATCTTAATTTTACTGGGAAGAGATGAAGTTGAGAGTTATATAAAAGTACTCTTTGGCCTAGGAGGAACTCTCTCTGTGCAAAATCCCTTTATCATGCTCGAACTACATCCGATCCTTGACGAGTTTTGCATTGTCGTAAGCATCTCTCAGTAACTCCTCCAATTCACAAATCTGCAATGTACAAAAATTATTGGATGAGTCATAATTGGAATTAAAATGTTTAATTTCCTAATAAGATTTGTGTTCTAATTCTACGGGCAAATGGCAATGCTTTCCATAAACAATCCGATGCGGTGACATTCCTAATATGGTTTTGTATGCGGTCTGATATGTCCAAAGTGCTTCCAGCAATTGCACACTCCAATCCTTACATATAGGATTCACCGTCTTTTAGCGTATATTTTTAATTTCTATATTTGCCAATTTTGATTGGCCACTAGTTTAGGGTGGTATGGTGTGGAAATCTTATGTGTAACCCCAAACTTCTTCATTAAGTTAGAAAAAGGCCAGTTGCAAAAGTGGGAACCGCCATCGCTAATTAAAGCCTTAAGGATTCCAACCCGTGCAAAAACATTTTCTTTGAGAAATTTGAGCACTATGGATCCCTCATTGTTCCTACAAGTGATGGCTTCCACCCATTTAGATACATAATCAACGACAGCCAATATGTATGTGTACCTAAATGAAATGGAAAATGGTCCCATGAAAATATGCCCCAACAATCAAAACTTTCAATTTCTATAATGGGACTTACTGGAAACATTTTTCTCTTTGTTATGCCTCCTAATTTTTGACATAACACATACGACTTACAAAAAGCACATGTGTCCTTAAACATTATAGGCCAATAAAACCCGCATTGTAGAATTTTGGCCACCGTTTTGTGTGCCGAGAAGTGTCCCCCACATGCACCGCTATGATTAAAGTGTAATAAACTATCAAATTCATCATTGGGTACACACTTCCTAACTATTTGGTCGGTGCAATACATATATAAATATGGAACATCGAAATAGAATGATTTTACCTTATGCTTGAATCTCTATATATCTTGAAGCAACCAAAAGTTAGGGGTCTTACTTGATGCCAAATAATTGATGATGTCAGTGTACCAAGGCAAGGTGGAAGATGTGTCTATATTTTCCATGTTTTTACCGCATATTTTAATAGCATTTTGATCGCCCAAAGTTCACATTTCTATTCTTTATCGCGCTTTTCACGATATATTTGATTCTTGCATTGTTTTGTGGAATTTTAGGAACTTTGGCGTGATTCAGAGCGAAACTGGATGATGGACACGAACATCGAGGCCGGAGCATCAACGGCGTCGTATATGATGAGCTGTGTCTGCTAGAGAAGCAAAGGGGTAAAGAAGAGAGAAATGGAGAAAGAAAGAAAGAAGAGATGGAGAGAAAGAAAGAAGAGATGGCTGACCATATGCTGAGTTCCCATATCGCTCGGCCGAGCATGCCACACGCTCGGCCGAGCTGGTGTCCCATGAAGAAAGGGAAAGAAGCCAAGTAAAGAGAGCTATAGGTATAGGTCGCTCGGTCGAGCAACCTACTTCACTCGACCGAGCGACCCTCTGCAAACGACCCTCAATTTTTCCTTGCAACTCTCTGTTTAATTAGCTCGGTCGATCAGCTACCCCGCTCGACCGAGCGGCTACCCCGCTCAACCGAGTGGCCTCCCTTCCTGACAAGCTAAAAGAAAGGCAAACTCTTTGTTGATTTAGCTCGGACGACCGGCTACCCCTCTCGACCGAGTGGTCTCTTTCTACCAAGACCCAGGATTGAAGCCCCAAATGGCGCTCAGCCGAGCGGCCACCTCGCTCGATCAAGCGGCCCCTTCTCTAGAACTCGATAGCTGATGCCACAAGAGACAGCTCGGCCGAGCAGCAACTCCGCTCGGTTGAGCACCTTGCCAACAACTCTTACAATTTGGGTTCCTTATTGGGTTTTGGGTTGTTTTCGGGAGATCGCAATTTTTAATGGTTTTGTATTAATATTAACGAAAAATTGGGTTAGGTTAAGATTGGTTTTGCTGAGAATTGGTGAGCCGTCATTTTGGGAGAGGGAATTCTTGTCGCTTGTTTTGGGGATTTCATCTCTTGAGAACGATCAATCTCTATTCATTTTATATACTTTTATTCCTCATTGCATTCTCTGCATTTGGATATTGATTTCGATATGTTTGACATGCCAGTGAGGAATTTTATTATGGTTCTCATTATTATTGATATCACTATGTATGAGTAGTGCTATTCTAGGGTTTAGGGATGAACCCTAAGATCCTAGGTATTGCATGGTAGGTTAATCATAGTTGAACGAATCTAGGGTTGCACTATGGTGATTTGAACAAGGATTTTGTGAGATTAGCCCGAGAATTGGAGGATTGCGAAAGTAATTCCATATTCTAGGAAAAATACACACGAATCTGATTCGGGCTTAGCGGTCATTTTCTAGGGCTTGTGTCACGCCCCGCTTCCCAAAATATGGAGGCGAAGCGTGAGAAGGTCCGCTCAGACTTGAAGCTGCAAAGCTGCAAGTCCGATAAGCGTCAATCAAATTTAAAACTGCAGGCCCTTGCAACGCGAACGAAACAAAGATAATAATAATGAAATGAGACAAAAGAAGCATCTCAGAATATCCCTAAAATAAGTTTCCAACATCACAGAAAAACCACCAAGCTAAAAGTAAGAGACTAAAGGCCCAAACATGGCCAACAAAAGTACAAAGTACAACGACGGTGCTACGCACCAACAAAACTAACAAAAGGCCTAAAACAACATAAAGCTCAACAAAACTCAAAGCAAGGTCACCGGTGTCCACCAAAATCCTCCTGGCAATCATGGACTCAGACTCAGCGTCAGCGACTCATCACGTACACAGCAACGATCTCTGGCTCAGGGTCTAACATGTGACACCCAAAGAGAAAGGGGCACATGTCAGCAAGTCTGGAAGACTTGTGCAAGTGAAACTGAAAGTACAAGTAAGAGCAACCTAGCAGTTCTAGCATGATGCAATGACATGGCAGTTTAAGTATGAGTGCAGCAGGTAAAGAAAACAACAAGTAGCTAGCATGGCATGGCAAGTGTGGCAAGACTAATAACATTTACAAGGATTTCTCTAGTCACGTTTTCATGTCATTTGCAGAGTTTACGCCTTACAGCTGAAATGACTTTCTTTCACACTGATTGGCCGCTTAACTCCGCCCCACCCAGAGTTTACGCCTTACAGCTGCAGTTGCTGATCAAGCAGACTCCCAGCTGATTGGCCGCTTAACTCTTACCCCATCCCACGTGTATCGAGCCAGGGCCTTACCCCCGAACGGTAATGCTCGCTTCTGGATCACGAGCCAGGAAGTGTTTTTAACAAGTATGGCGTAGGGGTGCACCTAGCCAGGACAAGCAAGTACAAGTATGTAGCGTGTGCTACGAATGCAATATTCAACTTGGATGACATGTAGAATGCAATGCATGGCAGTTAAAAGTGCGTACAGATAAGAAAAGTAAACGTGACAGTTTAGTATGCATGAACATCAAGTTTAAAGGGTGGATCTAGCTTCGTTGTCAAGCTAGATCAATTAGGTGACGGATCTAGTTTCGTTGTCAAACTAGATCAAATAGGCGTCTAGCCAGCTATCATTTCACTGGCTAGTCTCTTTTACGCTAAAAGCAAGGAAGTGGCCTAAAACATGGCCCTACACAAGAGTTGGCAAGTTTCACTTGCCTACAAGCACGACGTCTGAGCACACCGTCCAATGAGTCCAAAAATTACAATTATCCTACGCACGAGTCCACCGGCCTAAAGTCCATATTATTAATCTTGATTAGTGAATTTAAAACATTTAAAAATACTTTAAAAATACTGATTTTAGTCTTGATTAGCATGCATTGGGTTGGGGGTCCTAGGGGTGCAAAGCGTTACCTCAACACGACGCGAAAGCTACACCGGCGTCGGGTAGCGACGCCGGGGGTTGGAATAATAGAACGCGCTCCAAGTCCTGATTCCAAAATATATTCCTCGCTGGAAAATTCAGAGCTTCAACCGGGGCGACGGTTCCAGATTCCAAAGCTAGCACGTGCGACGACGGGCTACGACGTGCGACGACGTCGTACGCGACGAATCCTCGAAGAGCAAGCACCTAGGTGGGGCCCACAGTAGTCCTAGGGACCTTTGGGGGACCCACAATACCTCTGGAGAACTTGGGGGGCCCACGGTGGCAAGTGGTGCGACGGATGCGGGGTTGCGACGTATGGCCATCGGTCGTACCCTAGCCTGACCGAGAGAGTCTCTCGGTCAGACACAGCGCACGGCGCTGTGCAGCGCTGCGGAGCGGTGCAGCAGCGGGTGCGAGGAAATCCATCGGTCGGAGCGGTCGGTCGTCTCGGTCGGGCGCTTGGGCGGGCGTTGCAACGTTGCAATGTTGCAACGCGGGGCGATGCGGGCGTGGGCATCGGTCAGACACAGCGGGCGGGCCGGTCGGGCGCTTGGGCTGCAGCGGAGCGGGGGAACGGGCGTGAGCGGGGGCGGCCATCGGTCTGACCGAGGGAATTCCTCGGTCGGACACAGCTTGGTGCGGGGGAACGATGCAGCGGCTGTGCGATGGCGCGGACGAAGCTTGGTGCGGAGGCAGCTGCCGGTCAGAGCGGGCGAACGGAGGCCGTTCTCTCGGTCGTGCGGTGGCTGAACGTCGCAACGTTGCGACGAATCGTCGCAACGTCCAATTTGAGTTTTGGGAGAGGCTAGGGCTAATTTCTTGCGAAAATAGGACTTGCTAGGGGTTGCTTATATAGTATAGGTGGGTTGACTTGGTCTAGGGCTAAATCTAATAGGATTAGAAGTTCAAAAAGATTTAAAATTTGAATTTAAACTTCTCCAACCCATTCTAGGATTTGACCTGGTCCAAATGAGCTGGAAATTGGCTCAAAAATTCTTTAAAACGTTTAAAACTCAAATAAATTTTATTTGGCCGAAATTAATTTAAAAATAAATTATTAAAAATATTATAAAACTTGTTAAAAATATAAAAGTGGTCAAATAAACTCCAAAAATTATAAAATAAATATCGTGGTGTTCGTGATGACGAATGTGAGCTAACTAAGAAGACGGATCTCAAATTCGACGTCGGATGACGAAACTAAAAATAGAAACGTCTCCCGTCAAGAGTGAGAATCGTCACGTCTCATCGAGCAAGTTTAAATTGTGGGAAAACGACTCGAGAAACGTCGTTCCAAATTAGTGCCATTATTTAATACTCTCAGAGACGTTCACAACGACATATCACACAAAAGTGTTCACAAACAAATATATCCTAAAATAAACACGTGCACGGCCAAAAGCACGTGCACGAAAAACGTACGACGAAAAGTGGTCGTTACAGCTTGTTATCACGAGAGTGAGTGTGGATAATTTCTAATCCCCAATCTGCTAGTCGGTGACTACGAGAGTAGCCCAACTGCTAGAATCAATCATAGTGTAGTATCCCAATCCATATATCATGAGAGTGGATACAGATTTGTGATACGAGAATCGTGTCAAACGTAATGCACATGTTTCTATACAAAGATGATTGCAAAAGTAGAGTTGTGCATATAGATACATTAAACGAGTAGGACAACGAGAGTTGACTACTCGTTATCATCCTCAGATGTGACACTCTTACCCTCAATTATAATTCAACGACAGGATCCTTAAACTTAATATTCAACCCAAAAGACCTAGTGGGGATTCCCAATTGCCCTGGATTTTATTAAATCTTGTTAATCAACCTTTCGTGACAATCAAATTTTACGTGACAACCACTTGACCACGTAATCTCCTCCTACCAATAAGCTAAATACTAAACAACTGCCTCTCCAGAGTTCGACAATCTTTCTATACTGAACAACCGTACACTTGCGCTGTTTCGTGCCTCCGGGTGTAAATATGAAGCCGAACAACTTTTTGGCACCGTTGTCAGGGAGGCAACAGTTTGTTTTAGCTTGGAGTTGGAGAGTGATGGTTCCATCCATAATCTACCTTCCATCATTCTTTGTATCTTCATTTCACTGTTGTTTTACTTCTCTTGTGCTAACGTCCCTCCCCAAACTGCCCTTATTTACCCAGCATACATTTGGAAAAGCCACAATGTGTCGGCATGAGATTCCTTTTCAGGGTTGGTATGCACTAAATAGGATGCTGAAACATGTTAGACTTGCTGGCTCCCTGGGTATCAAAGCTAATCACGAAGCCGAATTTGAAATTCTGAACTACATCATGGAACAAATCCAGTTAGATGCTCTCGATGATGATGTCTATGCTAACATTGAAGGGGATACGCTCTCGATCTGCATCAAGTACATTCCACAAGCCCACTCCTTTGACCCACCAAATTAGGTATCCCTTCTAAACTCTTTGAACAACATTGTGAAAGCAACCAGGCGCAGCCGACTAGTGTTCATCTCGTCAACAAATCCAGATGCACCGCATCTCTTAGAGTTCATTTCGGAATACTACGCTGATACAAATAACATTCTAGAGGGAATACATATAGGCGTTGACGCTCATGGAACAAACTTCTTCCCTACCGACATCCCATATAAGGAAGTATTTGAGCACCTCGTAACGAAAGGACGAATAAATCTCGAAAACACAAATTCACTAGAGTATGGCAACTTCTAAGAATGTGATTTGAACAGTGCCCTTGACGATGCGGTCGGATGAAAATATTTCCCTTACCAAAGGGTAAAGCTCGAAAGAACTCAAGGACTCCGAAGATCTGGAAGCAGAGCCTGAGGAGATCTTTTTTGAAGCATACTCATCAATTAGTTCGAGCTCATGCTACGAGATGGCATCAGGCGGTTCTGTTTCAGATGAACTGACACTTGAGGAAGAGGTGTTCCAGTCGCAGGCATGCACGGTGGTGGGTAAAGCACCCCCTGAGGTAGAACTCAAACCTTTACCCACCAACCTTAAATATGCTTTCTTGGGTGAAAATCAAACTTATCCGGTTATAGTTAATGCTGCGCTCACTGAGCCTCAACTTAAGGATCTTTTGAAAATTCTTAGGGAGCATAGAAACATAATAGGATATAGTATCATCGAGCAGAAGGGTATTAGTCATGGGCTTTCGGATAATAGAATCCACCTCGAAGATAATAGTTCTACCTCTATAGAACACCAAAGATGCTTGAACCCAAACATGAAAGCGGTTATTAAAAAGTAGGTTCTGAAGCTGCTTGAAGCAGACATTATTTACCATATCTTAGATAGCAAGTAGACAGTCCTGTCCAAATCGTGCCTAAGAAGGGTGGCATGACTGTCATAAGGAACTATAAAAATGAGTTGATACCAACTAGGACCGTCACCGGTTAGCGAATGTGCATCGACTATAGACAACTCAACAAATCCACCCGAAAAGACCACTTCCCCCATCCATTCATCGACTAAATGCTTGAGTGGCATGCCAAGCATAATTATTTTTGTTACGTTGACGGATATTTGGGGTTTTTCCAAATCCCATTACATAGGAAATACCAAGAGAAGACGACTTTCACATGCCCTTATGGCACCTTTGCTTACCGAAGGATGCCATTCGGCTTATGTAATGCACCCGTGATCTTTCAAAGGTGCATGACTTCTATCTTCTCCGATTTCATCGAGGATATCATGGAGGTCTTCATGGACAATTTCTCCATGTATGGCACAGAGTTCGATTCCTACCTAGCGAACCTATCCAAAGTCTTAGGGTGATGTCGTGAATACTGCCTTTCTCTGAACTAGGAGAAATGTCATTTTATGGTAACTGAGGGGTTGTCCTTGGGCTTGTCATTTCATCTAAGGGGATACAAGTCGATAAGGCTAAAATCGAGGTCATCAAGGAACTTCCCTCATCGACCAATCTTAAGGGAATCCGAGGATTTCTCGGGCATGCGGGTTTTTACCGCCGTTTTATTAAAGATTTCGCAAAAATCGCACGCCCACTTTCTGGATTACTTGCAAAAGACATGCCATTTAATTTTACTAACGTATGCCTTGAAACTTTCAACAGGTTGAAAGAAGCTCTCATCTCCGCTCCAGTCATCCAGCCGTCGGACTGGAATTTAACATTTGAACTAATGTGTGATGCGAGTGATCATGCAGTTGGCGTTGTATTAGGGCAGAGGAAAGAAGGGACGTGACATGCTCTTATATTACATGTTTTATCGCATGTCTTCATGACTCATTTCACAATCCAAACTCCTATTTTATACTCTTTTACGCTATTATTTGGAATAATATGACTTTCGGAGCGTTTATGTCCATTTCAGGGATTTGGAGCGATATTGGAGCAATTTGGAGTCGATAAGACGATCGGCGACGTGAGAGCACCAATGAGACTCATGATGACATGCTCGAGGTGCCAAAAAAGAATACTGGAGCAAGAAAGGGGCAAGAAAGAAGGTCGTGCGATCGAGCTATGATGCGACGAAGGAATCGAGTGACCCGAAGTGCAGAAAACAGGACAGCCATCCACTATTTCTAAATTTGCTATCACCTGGGATTTTTCACTATTTTTCTGATATTTTTTCCAGGTAGTAGACTTCAAGACTGTTCCAACGCTACCAAAAACACACAAATCAGAGGTCGGATGAGCCCTGGAGAATTTCTGCAAGTTGATGGTGCAGTGCTAAAATTGTTCTCAGTAGCCTACTCGGTCGAGTCGTGCACTACTCGGTCAGAATGCTGTTTTTGGTGTCTGACTCGACCGAGCAACCTCCTACTCGGTCTGAGAAACCTCCTACTCTGACCGAGGCATGTGCAAATGAGGCTGAAGTGCGTTTTTTAGTCCCAATGAGCCGAGCAACCTTCGACTCGAACGCGCAACCTCCTGCTCTGTCCGAGCAACCTTCTACTCGACCGAGCAACACCGAATCAGCCTGGGTTGGCAGAGCGATGTATTTTGGAATATGTGGATTCTCTGTACAACTCGACCGAGCAGCCGAACGACTCGACCGAGCAGCTTTGTGCTCGGACCGAGTCACTGTGGGCCCATTTTCTGATCTGCACCCGGATTTTTGGGTTCTGCGAGGGTTTTTTGGGGGATTCTTCGCAGCTGTCAAGGGAGACTTGGGTGGGGACTTCTATAGGGAGTTTTAGGGATAGTTTTAGAGAGTTTTTAGGGGAGATTTTTGTATACTTTTCTAAAGAGAATTTTTAGATCTTTCTTAGACTTTTGTGGAGACGATCTTTTGGGGAGTTTGGCTATGCCCTAGGCCCCCTCCTTGTATCAAGATAAGTATTTTTGCCCTTTTAATTCTTTTATTATTTCTTTGTGATTTATTATTGTTTATCCATTCTTGATGCATGCAATGAATTCTTTGTGCGTTATATTATCTATTGATATTGCTATGATTGAGTAGTCTTTTCTAGGGCTAAGGGATTAGCCCATGGAACTTAGAATTTAGACGCAAAGTTGGGATTTTTATGGTGCGTTGGTTATAAATGGGGTTGTATTTTGGTTGATCTATTAACATCCCTAGGAGAATTCATACTGAGATCATGCCCACGGTCGGTGGAATCGATTAGCTTAAGGAATATCCTGCAGATTTAATTAGGGAGTTAGTGGATTCAACCGAAGCACGTGACCATACCTGGCTCGTGCCTTGAGGGGATCCACCGACGAACTATATAACTAATTGACGGCTACCGACATTGCGTCAATAAGAGCCACCAAAATACCTCGAAGCTCTAACCCACGAGAGTGGTATCAGTTGAGAGAATTCGAACCACAAGAGTGGTAAGAATATTGTAGATCCTTAATTCACGTATTGTGTGTACCTACGGGCTAATGTGATACGTTAGATTCATGGTGTTTATAACAATGAATTCTACATTCTAGATGCTACGATCCCCCAATTAGACCAATGCAACGTAGAATTCTTAACCAAGCATTCACGTCCGACAATCCTAGTGGCGAGTCCTGGAGTCCTAGTCTTTTCTTTCTTTCTTTGTGTGGAACCCCATATTTGCGGCATCGAGTGACACGACTTTCGCATCCATCACCATCACGACACTCCACAATCCACATCCACCAATAAACCCGCAAGTCTAACTTAACCTAGGAGTAGATAGGTAGTATAGTACCACTTCCCCGTGTTCGATACCCACTTGCCACTATACCGTGTACTTGCGGTAAACGACATCGTCTCGGAGTTAGTTCCGGATGCATCAAGTTTATGGCGCCGTTGCCGGGGAGGTGTTCTGCCATATTATCTATTTACCACGATTAGGTTGATTAATGATCGGTCCATATTTTACACCTTTTTCTGCATATTTACATGCCATTTCGGTTGCTCATATTGCGATTTTCATGCGTATTCGACGAAATTGCGTTACTTTTCACTATTTCTTGTTTTTGTCGGATTTCAGGAAATATAGAGCAATCGGGAACAAAAATGAGCTTAAAGGATTTGCACCCACTCCGGAGTGTCAACCATGGCTCTTTTGAGGGTTATTCTGCGATGGAAGAGGAGTGGAAGGAGAAAGAACATCGTAGGAGCGACGAGGAGGCGAAAATATGAAGTTTGGGCATTTTCAGCATGCCACTCGGCCGAGTGAAGGAGTCACTCGGCCGAGCAAAGAAGCCCGCTCGGCCGGCCAGATCGGACACGCATCAACTGAAGAAAATGGGCGTGCACTCGGCCGAGCGACGATAGCCCACTCGGCCGAGCATGGAAACCCCCTCGTCCGAGTGGCATGAGAACAGACGCTTCGAAAACGGCCGACTTACTGTTATTTTACAGGCTTTTCAGGGTTTCCACTCGGCCGAGCAAGAATTTCCACTCGGTCGAGTGAGTAAATCTACTCGGCCGAGTCACCTCCGAAGACAGACCCCCCAAGACCCCCGACTTACTGGAATTTTACAGGGTCTGTCACTCGACCAAGTAGATGAGCCCACTCGACCGAGTAGAGAAGTCCACTCGGCCGAGTGATGCCGAGGACACTCGGCGCCCAGATTTTCAAACAGCCTCCCACTCTTTTGAAATCTGCTATCATTCCAGCCATCAAAGTATTTTTCTCATATTTTTTATGGATAGTAGACTTCATGACGCTGCAATCGGAGGTCGGATGAAATCAGGAGAATTTCTGCAAGTTGACGCTGCAGTGCTGGAATTTCCACTCGGCCGAGTCACATATTCAACTCGGCCGAGTCGGCGACGGGCCCAGATTTTAAGTTGCAGTTTGGGCTGTTTTGGGCACGATTTTGAGGGGTTTTCTAGGGTTATTTACTAGGGTTTTGGGGAGAGTATATAAGGGTTTTGTAGCCACCATTAGAGGGGGTTCCCATAGGTTCCCATTATGTTCTCTTGTGATTATTTTAGAGGTTAGGCCATGCCCTAGGCCCCCTCTTGGATCAAAAAAGCTTGTATTTGGATTGAAGATCTTCATCAAGCTAAGTATTTTGTTCTTGTTATTTGAATCTTTGTTTTTCTACCTTTTTGTATGCAAGCAATGATTTTTATTGATTCTCATATTGTTATTGCTATGCTAGAGTAGATTTGTTGTTCTAGGGCATGGGGATGAACCCTATGGATCTAATTTCAGATTTGTGATGAATGGATTTCTAAATTGCTAGAATTGCTAGGAGGTTAGGTTGTGATCGATTTATTATGGATAGCTAGGGATTTCCATCGATTGGGGTTTGCAAGAGATTGGATTCTAATCGATGGGAAGGCCTAGATATTCGATTTAGGTTTACAATTGGGTTTCTCTAGATTTGGTTAGTAAGAGATTGGACCAAAGCTAGGATTTTTAATTGTAAATCTATACACATATTCATTTGCAAGAGATTGGACGAATACGAACTATCACAACCTAGATCGTAACTCGAGTTTGCACGAGAGTGGGCTCGAGGGGCGATTGAACGATGATGTCGATCCTAATGCTAGTGGCTTAGGCTAGGGTTTGCAAGAAATTGGACCCTAATCTAGGTTGCTATAGACCGGCAATAGCGCGAGAGCGTGAGTTTGGTTCTATATTCAGTTACGACTAGTTCACCTCAACGCAAGTCTAGTAATATTGAGATTCACTATTCACAATGATGCATGACGGTCCGTAGTGGGGATTCCCTAGCCCTAGACACTTTTATTATATTGTATTTGAATTGATATTTACCGATTTCTCTATCTCCGACACCGACATCCGTCACCATTGCCATTACATCATACCATAGCCATCTCCACCAATAAAACATTCGTAGTCAAACCAACCTAGGATAGATTGGAGCCAACACCACCTCCTCATGTTCGATACCCGCTCACCACTTTGCCGTGCGCTTGCGGTAAGACTACAAGTCGCCGCTCCGGGACGTGTATCTGGGGCGCGATCAAGTTTTTGGCGCCGTTGCCGGGGAGGTGTTTCCCGTTGGGTGCCAATTTGTCACAATTAGGTTGATTAGATTACATTAAAAAATCAAAAAAATCAAAAAAAACATTGAGAGAGATTTTTTTTCCCACCACCTGTTATTATTATCTTTATCTCTCTTTGTACCACTGACGTCTTTTCCAGGTTGTTTACTTTGATTGATCAGGTACACTTGTTGCAGCGATGGTGCTTCCAAAGAAAATGCGAGCGGGCTCTATACAATCCAACATATATCTCGCTACATTCTATCAGGCTGATGGAGAATCCTTCGGGGAAGCCTTGTCTAGGTTTGAAGGAATGTTAGAAATGTTCCAGACGGAGTCAGGCCATGAGTGGAATGACTCCACGCTATTGGATATCTTCACTAGAAGGCTAAAGGGACCCTCACGTGAGTTTTTGAAGAGGATGCAAGTGGGGAAGTTCAGTGATCTACAGTTGGCAGCAGCCTTGGAGCAAATGATAGATGGTGCTCGATCTACCGGTTCACTAATCGTTACGGTAAGTAAACCATACGACCAAGTATTCATCGATTTTGTTATGGCTAATGTCTCTGGTGCAGGTACTATCATAGATGGAGTGTATGCTTCACTTGAAGGTGATCATATCCACCTTTATACCATCAACACTCCATAAATAGAGACATCTGAGTTGCCAAAGGAGGACACGTACACGGACCTATTGAGAAACATTGTTGATGTAGTTCGAAATTCCGGTCCATTGACAATAACGGCAGGTGATCCTTTTGAGTTTGAATTTCAAAATTTATTACTCATTGTATCTCTTCCACAGGCACAATTGATGATGGAGTCTACGCTCTAATTGAGGGGCACAAGACCCATTTTTACACCATGGTCGAGATACATGAGCCTATAGAGCCACATTATGCCGTCGTCGCCTCCCCCTGCCACCCACCTGAGTCAGAGCAGCCTATACCATCAGAGGATATTATTGTGGAGGTCATGCATACAGTAGTGGAGCAGACCATCGAGGAGGACGTGACTTTGGACGATGACATCTGCACACAGATGGAGCCCGAATTGTACCCCCCTCCTTTCGAGCTACCACAGCCATCCCCACCTTCTACAGAGGCTGAGCATCCCTCATAGGACCACGCTTCCACTGATGCTGAGGACAATCCCACGGAGCTTATGGCTCCCCTTCAGGGAGATCTCTTTACTCCCTCATCTCCTGCATTTGATTCTCCTCCCTTGTATGATGTTTTTTATGATTCAGATTTTGACGACTCATCGTGCCTTTTACAGGATTCATGTACATACGATCAAGAGATACGATGGGATGTATACGAGGAGGAGAGCGAGGAGTTAGCACCCATGGACGCTATTGAATATGATTAGGAGGTGCGATGGGATAAGTCTGACGATGATGAGGAGCTGCCTGATGAAACCCACGCTTATGCACAAGCTACCTGAACAACCTGAGGCGAACAATGAGGAGTTGATCGACGTGGTCTACGAGAGTGGAGATTTATTTCCAGGGAAGTGTTGTCACCCGTCTTTAATTTTAAATACTTATGTTGATGACCCTCTTTGGAATACATTTATTTTGGGGAAGAATTATCCACATCAGATTGATGCGGCTTATCTCTTGCAGGGTACAGGTGGAGTCCTTGGAGAGGTGCTGGGAGCCGCATTGCTGGAGTCTGATGGAGTCCGTGGACATACGCGCCTGGCGGAGCCACGGAAAGAGCAGTTGGAGCAGTTGCCTGCACCGGAAAAGATACTGGATCCGCCTTTTGCTATAGGTGATATCAATCCAGTAGTGTAGAAATTTTTATGCTTTCAATAAACCCGAATCCTCTCAACAGCGAGGGGACCGTATAGATTTGCGTGAATAAATATCACCTCATATGACGGCAACAAAAATTTTTACACCCCAAACCCATTATATATATTAATTGCCATCTTCATATTTTGATGTGTCACATCCTTTTGTTCACCACCATCGAGCATTTCTTTCAAGTGCAACCTTACTTTCTTATTCGTTTGACTTGATCACGCTTTTCAAAGCCATGACATTTTTGGTCAAGTCATTTGAATAGGTTTGTTTGGTATAAGCTTGGGGGAATGCGCTCTCATGCATCATTGTATTTGCATGTAGTTGCATTAGGATTTCATGTCATTCATTTCATCATTTTTCATTCACCCCCCTTATTATTATCGTTGTTCCTCATATTCTTTCACTATGATCACATTGAGGACAATGTGAAGTTTAAGCTTGGGGAGTGCATTTTCATGCCATTTAGATGCATTGGTTGCATTTTTACTTTATTTTAGGTTTTTTCTTTTAATTTTTCAAAAATTTTGCATCATCTTTTTGATTTTTCCATCTTATTTTCCTTTTATGTGTGGTCTGCATCATGTTGTGTGCTTGTTTTTCTTTTCTTTTCTCTCTTTTATTTTTTATTTCTTTATTTTCCTTTCTCTTCTTTTGCTAGATTTGTTCCTTGTGATGATATATATTATTGCTTTAGTAGCCATCACGATGCTTATTATTCCATGCCATGCTACTTAGAGTATTCCATAGTCTTGCTATTCACATATGCTTGCAAATCTATTTCTTTTGATGATTCCTCTACATGAATGCATGATATTAATTGAAACTGAATGTATGGATTAGTGTTTAGTATGCTTTTGTTGGAAATGCACCAAGATTCACGCATCATTAGTATATCTGAAGCATCAGTTTTATTGTCTTATTCACCTTCTGTTGCATGCCTGATATGGTTGTAAACTTTACTGCTTGACTTCACTATTTATTGAAATGATTGAGAATATCCATGCTTACATATGAGTTTTAGTTGATGTATTATCTTATTGAACCGTTCGTGCACATCTTAGAGTGAACCGAGTGTTATATTACTTCCTTCTCCACATATATCTTTTTATTCTCTACATATCACTTGAGTTCACCTCCTAAAGCTACTTATATCACATCTATTTCCCAAAAATCCCACAAAAGAAAAAGTTAGCTCCAAAAAAGCCCAAAAAGCCAAAAAGGAGCCAAAAACCAAATATACAAATCAAATAGCTCCTACAAAAATCCAAAAAGAAAAATGAGAAACGAAAATTTCCAAAAGAAAAAGAAAAATGTTTCTCTATCTCATTATTGGGGCCACAAAACACTTGGGAAAACCAAGGCAAAAATCCCATTTTCCACTATCATATTCCTTTAGTTGCGATGCCTCAAGCTAAGCTTGGGGGTGAACTCGTTTGACCATATGAGTGAGTACGACATTAGAGTGGAGAGGTGCACGAATGGGGAAGTTTGATAATGCTGAAACTTAGCAAAATACTTTAGTTATGGAGATTTCTTATGAATCGATGTAAACATGTGAATGACATGTCTCTTATTCCATTCTCTATTGCATGCTTGGTGTGATTCTTATATGCTTCAGTTATAACTCTTGATTGAAAAGTGCATCGCCAACATTTGTATATTAAATCCTATAAAATGCGTGACGTGGATATGAATTGATTGTATGAATTTAGAGAATCCCTTTTGTTGTTCTTAAAAGCTTGCAAGTACCATGTTTATGTAAGATATGAAATCCTTATAGCATGTGATTTGTATTTTCCAAGTTATCGTGATGTGTAGCTTATGGCTTGATATCTGAGAAAAGAATCTAGCGACCCCTTCCACCTCGCGTTCTTTCTTTTTCATTTCATTTTCTTTATTTTCATCTCCCAAGTTCGTCTCTCTACTTATCTTCCTCGAGGACGAGTAAGAGGTAAGCTTGGGGGATTTTGATCGGTCCATATTTTACACCTTTTTTCTGCATATTTACATGCCATTTCGGTTGCTCATATTGCGATTTTCACGCGTATTCGACGAAATTGCGTTACTTTTCACTATTTCTTGTTTTTGTCGGATTTCAGGAAATATAGAGCAATCGGGAAAAAAAATGAGCTTAAAGGATTTGCACCCACTCCGGAGTGTCAACCATGGCTCTTTTGAGGGTTATTCTGCGATGGAAGAGGAGTGGAATGAGAAAGAATGTCGTAGGAGCGACGAGGAGGCGAAAATATGAATTTTGGGCATTTTCAGCATGCCACTCGGCCGAGTGAAGGAGTCACTCGGCCGAGCAAAGAAGCCCGCTCGGCCGGCCAGATCGGACACGCATCAACTGAAGAAAATGGGCGTGCACTCGACCGAGCGACGATAGTCCACTCGGCCGAGCATGGAAACCCCCTCGTCCAAGTGGCATGAGAACAAACGCTTCGAAAACGGCCGACTTACTGTTATTTTACAGGCTTTTCAGAGTTTCCACTCGGCCGAGCAAGAATTTCCACTCGGCCGAGTGAGTAAATCTACTCGGCCGAGTCACCTCCGAAGACAGACCCCCCAAGACCCCCGACTTACTGGAATTTTACAGGGTCTGTCACTCGGCCGAGTAGATGAGCCCACTCGACCGAGTAGAGAAGTCCACTCGGCCGAGTGATGCCGAGGACACTCAGCGCCCAGATTTTCAGACAGCCTCCCACTCTTTTGAAATCTGCTATCATTTCGGCCATCAAAGTATTTTTCTCATATCTTTTATGGATATTAGACTTCATGACGGTTCCAACACCGCCAAGAACGCGCCAATCGGAGGTCGGATGAAATCTGGAGAATTTCTGCAAGTTGACGCTGCAGTGCTGGAATTTCCACTCGGCCGAGTCACATATTCCACTCGGCCGAGTCGGCGACGGGCCCAGATTTTAAGTTGCGGTTTGGGCTGTTTTGGGCACGATTTTGAGGGGTTTTCTAGGGTTATTTGCTAGGGTTTTGGGGAGAGTATATAAGGGTTTTGTAGCCACCATTAGAGGGGGTTCCCATAGGTTCCCATTATGTTCTCTTGTGATTATTTTAGAGGTTAGGCCATGCCCTAGTTCCCCTCTTGGATCAAAAAAGCTTGTATTTGGATTGAAGATCTTCATCAAGCTAAGTATTTTGTTCTTGTTATTTGAATCTTTGTTTTTCTACCTTTTTGTATGCAAGCAATGATTTTTATTGATTCTTATATTGTTATTGCTATGCTAGAGTAGATTTGTTGTTCTAGGGCATGGGGATGAACCCTATGGATCTAATTTCAGAGTTGTGGTGTATGGATTTCTAAATTGCTAGAATTGCTAGGAGGTTAGGTTGTGATCGATTTATTACGGATAGCTAGGGATTTCCATCGATTGGGGTTTGCAAGAGATTGGATTCTAATCGATGGGAAGGCCTAGATATTCGATTTAGGTTTACAATTGGGTTTCTCTAGATTTGGTTTGCAAGAGATTGGACCAAAGCTAGGATTTTTAATTGTAAATCTATACGCATATTCGTTTGCAAGAGATTGGACGAATACGAACTATCACAACCTAGATCGTAACTCAAGTTTGCACGAGAGTGGGCTCGAGGGGCGATTGAACAATGATGTCGATCCTAATGCTAGTGGCTTAGGCTAGGGTTTGCAAGAGATTGGACCCTAATCTAGGTTGCTATAGACCGGCAATAGCGCGAGAGCGTGAGTTTGGTTCTATATTCAGTTACGACTAGTTCACCTCAACGCAAGTCTAGTAATATTGAGATTCACTATTCACAATGATGCATGACGATCCGTAGTGGGGATTCCCTAGCCCTAGACACTTTTATTATATTGTATTTGAATTGATATTTACCGATTTCTCTATCTCCGACACCGACATCCGTCACCATTGCCATTACATCATACCATAGCCATCTCCACCAATAAAACATTCGTAGTCAAACCAACCTAGGATAGATTGTAGCCAACACCACCTCCTCGTGTTCGATACCTGCTCGCCACTTTGCCGTGCGCTTGCGGTAAGACTACAAGTCGCCGCTCCGGGACGTGTATCCGGGGCGCGATCAAGTTTTTGGCGCCGTTGCCGGGGAGGTGTTTCCCGTTGGGTGCCAATTTGTCACAATTAGGTTGATTAGATTACATTAAAAAATCAAAAAAAAAATCAAAAAAAAACATTGAGAGAGATTTTTTTTCCAACCACCTGTTATTATTATCTTTATCTCTCTTTGTACCACTGACGTCTTTTCCAGGTTGTTTACTTTGATTGATCAGGTACACTTGTTGCAGCGATGGTGCTTCCAAAAAAAATGCGAGCGGGCTCTATACAATCCAACATATATCTCGCTACATTCTATCAGGCTGATGGAGAATCCTTTGGGGAAGCCTTGTCTAGGTTTGAAGGAATGTTAGAAATGTTCCAGACGGAGTCAGGCCATGAGTGGAATGACTCCACGCTATTTGATATCTTCACTAGAAGGCTAAAGGGACCCTCACGTGAGTTTTTGAAGAGGATGCAAGTGGGGAAGTTCAGTGATCTACAGTTGGCAGCAGCCTTGGAGCAAATCATAGATGGTGCTCGATCTACCGGTTCACTAATCGTTACGGTAAGTAAACCATACGACCAAGTATTCATCGATTTTGTTATGGCTAGTGTCTCTGGTGCAAGTACTATCATAGATGGAGTGTATGCTTCACTTGAAGGTGATCAAATCCACCTTTATACCATCAACACTCCACAAATAGAGACATCTGAGTTGCCAAAGGAGGATACATACTCGGAGACCTATTGAGAAACATTGTTGATGTAGTTCGAAATTCCGGTCCATTGACAATAACGGCAGGTGATCCTTTTGAGTTTGAATTTCAAAACTTTATTACTCATTGTATCTCTTCCACAGGCACAATTGATGATGGAGTCTACGCTCTAATTGAGGGGCACAAGACCCATTTTTACACCATGGTCGAGATACATGAGCCTATAGAGCCACCTTATGCCGTCGTCGCCTCCCCCTGCCACCCACCTGAGTCAGAGCAGTATATACCATCAGAGGATATTATTGTGGAGGTCATGCATACAGTAGTGGAGAAGACCATCGAGGAGGACGTGACTTTGGACGATGACATCTGCACACAGATGGAGCCCGAATTGTACCCCCCCCCCCTCCTTTCGAGCTACCACAGCCATCCCCACCTTCTACAGAGGCTGAGCATCCCTCAGAGGACCACGCTTCCACTGATGCTGAGGACAATCCCACGGAGCTTATGGCTCCCCTTCAGGGAGATCTCTTTACTCCCTCATCTCCTGCATTTGATTCTCCTCCCGTGTATGATGTTTTTTATGATTCAGATTTTGACGACTCATCGTGCCTTTTGCAGGATTCAAGTACATACGATCAAGAGATACGATGGGACGTATACGAGGAGGAGAGCGAGGAGTTAGCACTCATGGACGCTATTGAATATGATCAGGAGGTGCGATGGGATAAGTCTGACGATGATGAGGAGCTGCCTGATGAAACCCACGCTTATATGCCCAAGCTACCTGAACAACCTGAGGCGAACAATGAGGAGTTGATCGACGTGGTCTACGAGAGTGGAGATTTATTTCCAGGGAAGTGTTGTCACCCGTCTTTAATTTTAAATACTTATGTTGATGACCACCTTTGGAATACATTTATTTTGGGGAAGAATTATCCACATCAGATTGATGCGGCTTATCTCTTGCAGGGTACAAGTGGAGTCCTTGGAGAGGTGCTGGGAGCCGCATTGCTGGAGTCTGATGGAGTCCGTGGACATACGCGCCTGGCGGAGCCACGGAAAGAGCAGTTGGAGCAGTTGCCTGCACCGGCAAAGATACTGGATCCGCCTTTTGCTATAGGTGATATCAATCCAGTAGTGTAGAAATTTTTATGCTTTCAATAAACCCGAATCCTCTCGACAGCGAGGGGACCGTATAGATTTGCGTGAATAAATATCACCTCATATGACGGCAACAAAAATTTTTACACCCCAAACCCATTATATATATTAATTGCCATCTCCATATTTTGATGTGTCACATCCTTTTGCTCACCACCATCGAGCATTTCTTTCAAGTGCAACCTTACTTTCTTATTCGTTTGACTTGATCACGCTTTGCAAAGCCATGACATTTTTGGTCAAGTCATTTGAATAGGTTTGTTTGGTATAAGCTTGGGGGAATGCGCTCTCATGCATCATTGTATTTGCATGTAGTTGCATTAGGATTTCATGTCATTCATTTCATCATTTTTCATTCACCCCCCTTATTATTATCGTTGTTCCTCATATTCTTTCACTATGATCACATTGAGGACAATGTGAAGTTTAAGCTTGGGGAGTGCATTTTCATGCCATTTAGATGCATTCGTTGCATTTTTACTTTATTTTAGGGTTTTTTTTTAATTTTTCAAAAATTTTGCATCATCTTTTTGATTTTTCCATCTTATTTTCCTTTTATGTGTGGTCTGCATCATGTTGTGTGCTTGTTTTTCTTTTCTTTTCTCTCTTTTATTTTTTATTTCTTTATTTTCCTTTCTCTTCTTTTGCTAGATTTGTTCCTTGTGATGATATATATTATTGCTTTAGTAGCCATCACGATGCTTATTATTCCATGCCATGCTACTTAGAGTATTCCATAGTCTTGCTATTCACATATGCTTGCAAATCTATTTCTTTTGATGATTCCTCTACATGAATGCATGATATTAATTGAAACTGAATGTATGGATTAGTGTTTAGTATGCTTTTGTTGGAAATGCACCAAGATTCACGCATCATTAGTATATCTGAAGCATCAGTTTTATTGTCTTATTCACCTTCTGTTGCATGCCTGATATGGTTGTAAACTTTACTGCTTGACTTCACTATTTATTGAAATGATTGAGAATATCCATGCTTACATATGAGTTTTAGTTGATGTATTATCTTATTGAACCGTTCGTGCACATCTTAGAGTGAACCGAGTGTTATATTACTTCCTTCTCCACATATATCTTTTTATTCTCTACATATCACTTGAGTTCACCTCCTAAAGCTACTTATATCACATCTATTTCCCAAAAATCCCACAAAAGAAAAAGTTAGCTCCAAAAAAGCCCAAAAAGCCAAAAAGGAGCCAAAAACCAAATATACAAATCAAATAGCTCCTACAAAAATCCAAAAAGAAAAATGAGAAACGAAAATTTCCAAAAGAAAAAGAAAAATGTTTCTCTATCTCATTATTGGGGCCACAAAACACTTGGGAAAACCAAGGCAAAAATCCCATTTTCCACTATCATATTCCTTTAGTTGCGATGCCTCAAGCTAAGCTTGGGGGGTGAACTCGTTTGACCATATGAGTGAGTACGACATTAGAGTGGAGAGGTGCACGAATGGGGAAGTTTGATAATGCTGAAACTTAGCAAAATACTTTAGTTATGGAGATTTCTTATGAATCGATGTAAACATGTGAATGCCATGTCTCTTATTCCATTCTCTATTGCATGCTTGGTGTGATTCTTATATGCTTCAGTTATAACTCTTGATTGAAAAGTGCATCGCCAACATTTGTATATTAAATCCTATAAAATGCGTGACGTGGATATGAATTGATTGTATGAATTTAGAGAATCCCTTTTGTTGTTCTTAAAAGCTTGCAAGTACCATGTTTATGTAAGATATGAAATCCTTATAGCATGTGATTTGTATTTTCCAAGTTATCGTGATGTGTAGCTTATGGCTTGATATCTGAGAAAAGAATCTAGCGACCCCTTCCACCTCGCGTTCTTTCTTTTTCATTTCATTTTCTTTATTTTCATCTCCCAAGTTCGTCTCTCTACTTATCTTCCTCGAGGACGAGTAAGAGGTAAGCTTGGGGGATTTTGATCGGTCCATATTTTACACCTTTTTTCTGCATATTTACATGCCATTTCGGTTGCTCATATTGCGATTTTCACGCGTATTCGACGAAATTGCGTTATTTTTCACTATTTCTTGTTTTTGTTGGATTTCAGGATATATAGAGCAATCGGGAAAAAAAATGAGCTTAAAGGATTTGCACCCACTCCGGAGTGTCAACCATGGCTCTTTTGAGGGTTATTCTGCGATGGAAGAGGAGTGGAATGAGAAAGAATGTCGTAGGAGCGACGAGGAGGCGAAAATATGAAGTTTGGGCATTTTCAGCATGCCACTCGGCCGAGTGAAGGAGTCACTCGGCCGAGCAAAGAAGCCCGCTCGGCCGGCCAGATCGGACACGCATCAACTGAAGAAAATGGGCATGCACTCGACCGAGCGATGATAGTCCACTCGGCCGAGCATGGAAACCCCCTCGTCCGAGTGGCATGAGAACAAACGCTTCGAAAACGGCCGACTTACTGTTATTTTACAAGCTTTTCAGAGTTTCCACTCGGCCGAGCAGGAATTTCCACTCGGCCGAGTGAGTAAATCTACTCGGCCGAGTCACCTCCGAAGACAGACCCCCCAAGACCCCCGACTTACTGGAATTTTACAGGGTCTGTCACTCGGCCGAGTAGATGAGCCCACTCGACCGAGTAGAGAAGTCCACTCGGCCGAGTGATGCCGAGGACACTCAGCGCCCAGATTTTCCGATAGCCTCCCACTCTTTTGAAATCTGCTATCATTTCAGCCATCAAATTATTTTTCTCATATTATTTATGGATAGTAGACTTCATGACGGTTCCAACCCCGCCAAGAACGTGCCAATCGGAGGTCGGATGAAATCTGGAGAATTTCTGCAAGTTGACGCTGCAGTGCTGGAATTTCCACTCGGCCGAGTCACATATTCCACTCGGCCGAGTCGGTGACGGGCCCAGATTTTAAGTTGCGGTTTGGGCTGTTTTGGGCACGATTTTGAGGGGTTTTCTAGGGTTATTTACTAGGGTTTTGGGGAGAGTATATAAGGGTTTTGTAGCCACCATTAGAGGGGGTTCCCATAGGTTCCCATTATGTTCTCTTGTGATTATTTTAGAGGTTAGGCCATGCCCTAGGCCCCCTCTTGGATCAAAAAAGCTTGTATTTGGATTGAAGATCTTCATCAAGCTAAGTATTTTGTTCTTGCTATTTGAATCTTTGTTTTTCTACCTTTTTGTATGCAAGCAATGATTTTTATTGATTCTCATATTGTTATTGCTATGCTAGAGTAGATTTGTTGTTCTAGGGCATGGGGATGAACCCTATGGATCTAATTTCAGATTTGTGATGAATGGATTTCTAAATTGCTAGAATTGCTAGGAGGTTAGGTTGTGATCGATTTATTACGGATAGCTAGGGATTTCCATCGATTGGGGTTTGCAAGAGATTGGATTCTAATCGATGGGAAGGCCTAGATATTCGATTTAGGTTTACAATTGGGTTTCTCTAGATTTGGTTTGCAAGAGATTGGACCAAAGCTATGATTTTTAGTTGTAAATCTATACACATATTCGTTTGCAAGAGATTGGACGAATACGAACTATCACAACCTAGATCGTAACTCGAGTTTGCACGAGAGTGGGCTTGAGGGGCGATTGAACGATGATGTCGATCCTAATGCTAGTGGCTTAGGCTAGGGTTTGCAAGAGATTGGACCCAAATCTAGGTTTCTATAGACCGGCAATAGCGCGAGAGCGTGAGTTTGGTTCTATATTCAGTTACGACCTGTTCACCTCAACGCAAGTCTAGTAATATTGAGATTCACTATTCACAATGATGCATGACGATCCGTAGTGGGGATTCCCTAGCCCTAGACACTTTTATTATATTGTATTTGAATTGATATTTACCGATTTCTCTATCTCCGACACCGACATCCGTCACCATTGCCATTACATCATACCATAGCCATCTCCACCAATAAAACATTCGTAGTCAAACCAACCTAGGATAGATTGGAGCCAACACCAGCTCCTCGTGTTCTATACCCGCTCGCCACTTTGCCGTGCGTTTGCGGTAAGACTACAAGTCACCGCTCCGGGACGTGTATCCGGGGCGCGATCAATTAACTTGCGTAAAAAAATCCCAAAATTTTTTTTAAAAATAAATAAAACAGAGAGATTTTTTTCCCACCCCCAACTATTACTATTAACTTTATCTCTCTTTGTACAACTGACGTCTTTTCCAGGTTGTCTATTTTTTCTTGATCCGGTACAGTTGATGCAGCGATGGTACTTTCAAAGACGCGACCGGGTTCTATACGGTCCTATATATACCTTGCTACATTCTATCAGGCTGATGGAGAGTCCGTCAGAGATGCATTGCGCAAGTTCGAAAGAATGCTAGGGATGTTCCATACAGAGTCAGGCCTTGAGTGGGATGGTTCCAAGCTATTTGATATTTTTGCTGGAAGACTAAAGGGACCCTCACGTGAGTTTATGAAGAAGATGCAAGTGGGAAAGTTCAGTGATCTTCAGTTGGCAGCAACCTTGGAGCAAATGATTGATGATGCTCGATCTACCGGTTCGCTAACTGTTACGATAGGTAAACCATCCGACCAAGCACTCATCGATTTTATTATGTCTAATGTCTCTGATGCAGGTACTATCATAAATGGAGTGTATGCTTCACTTGAAGGTGATCACATCCACCTTTACATGATTAACACTCCACAGATAGAGACATCTGAGCTGCCAGAGGAGGACACATATATGGACCTATTGAGAGGCATCGTGGACGCAGTTCGATGCACCGGTCCATTAACGATAACGACAGGTGACCCTTTTGAGCTTGGATTTCAAAATTTTATTACTCATCATATCTCTTCCACATGCACAATTGATGATGGAGTCTGCGCTCTAGTTGAGGGGCACAAGACCCACTTTTATACCGTGGCCGAGATACAGGAGCCCATAGAGCCACCTGCACCTACTATTGAGAGGGCCAAGCCATGTAATCATATGCCTCGAGTTCCAGGACAGAAACGAAGACATAGGTGTAGAAAGGAGAAGATGAAATTTACTCTGCCTACCATACCAGAGGAACCCGAGGTGGAGGCCAAAGCAGTGCATCACGAGGAGGCCGAGCTATATTTATTTTACATATTGCATGCGGAGCCATAGACTTTCACCGAGGAGGTCGTGCGTTGGGACGAGGACATAGCTTCTACAGCCACCTCTTTCTTCCACTGATTCTGAGGACCACCCACCAGAGCTTACTGCTTCCCTTCAGGGAGATCTCTTCACCTCCTCCCCTTTACATTTGATTTTCCTCCCGTGTATGATGTTTATTATGATTCGGATTTCAATGACTCATTGCACCTTTTGCAGGATACACATACATATGATCAAAAGGTACAATGGGACGTATACAATGATGAGGGCGAGGAGTTAGCACACATGGACGCTGTTGAATATGATCAGGAGGTGCGCTGGGATGAGTCTGACGATGATGAGGAGCACCCTGATGAGACCCACTCCATTATGCCAGAGTTACCTGAGGAACCAGAGCAAAACAACGAGGAGTTGATCGAAGTGGTGTATCAGAGTAGAGATTTATTTCCAGGGAAGTGTTGTCAACCATTTTTTATTTTAAATACTATTATTGATGACCCTATCTGGAATACATTTTTTGGGGAAGAATTTTCCACATCAGATTGATGCGGCTCATTTCTTGCAAGGTACAGGTGGAGCCCTTGGGGAGATGCTGGGAGCCGCATTGCTAGAATCTGATGGAGCCCGTGGAGATACGCATCTGGCGGAGCCACGGAAAGTGCAGATAGAGCATCTACCTGCACCGGCAAATATTCTGGATCCGCCGTTTGCTACAGGTGATATCAATCCAATAGTGTAAAATTTTATGCTTTCAATAAACACGAATCCTCTCGGAAGCGAAAGGACCGTATAGGATTTTATATGTTTTTTAGTTTAATAAATTCACCCCATATGACGGCTCATTTATCTTTTACACCCCGAACCCATTATTTTTAATAATTGCCCTCTTCATATTTTGATATGTCACGCCATTTTGCCAACCACCACCGAGTATTTCTTTCAAGTGAATACTCACTTTCTTATTCATTTGACTTGATCCCGCTTAGCGAAGCCGTGACCATTTTGATCAAGTCATCTGAATAGGATTGTTTGGTATAAGCTTGGGGAAAATAGCTCTCATGCATCATTGCATGTGCATATAGTTGCATTAGGATGTCATATCATTCATGTCATCGTTTTTCATTCACCCCCCTTTTTATCATTGTTTCTCACTTTCTTCTTTTTATGATCACATTGAGGACAATGTGAAGTTTAAGCTTGGGGGAGTGCATTTCCATGCCATTTAGTTGCATTTTTCTTTATTTTAGGCTTTTTAGAATTTTTTCAAATTTTTGCATCATCTTTTTGTTCTTTCCATCTTATTTTCCTTTTATGTGTGTTCATGCATCACTTTACGTGCATGTTTTTCTTATATTTCTTTCTTTTATTTTTATTTCTCTATTTTCTTCTCTTTCTTTTGCTAGATATGTTCCATGTGATGTTTTATCTTATGCTTTCACTTCCATCACAACGCTACTTAGAGAATTTCTTTATCCTAATCCTTATAAGTACTTGAAAATATTCTTTTGATGATCTCTCTAGTGCGAATGCATGAAGCTTATTGAAACTGAATATGTAGAGTAGTATCTCATATGCTTTCTGAAGCCTTGCTTTCATCTTTTATTCGCATTCTTATTGCATGCTTGAAATAATTGAAACATCACTGCTTGACGTCGCCACTCATTAATATGATTAAGGATACCCATGCTATTATACGAGTTTAGTTGATGTATTATTTTACAAAACCGTTTGTGCACACTTTTGAGTGAACCGAGCGTTATATATATTCCTTCTGCACTTATATCTTATATTCTCTACATGTCACTTGATTTCCCTCCCCAAAGCTATTTCTACCGCATCCATTCCCAAAAATTCCATACAAAAGAAAAGCTTGCTCCAAACGTCCAAAAAGCCAAAAAGGAGCCAAAACCCAAAAATACAAATACTATTGCTCCTACAAAAATCCAAAAAGAAAAAAGGGAAACAAAGCTCAAAATTTAAAGAAGAGCTCAATTTTCATTACTTGGAGCAATACATATACTATTGGAAAAACCAAACAAAATTCCAAATCCACAAATACTTCTTTGGATGTGGCGCCTCAATTCAAGCTTGGGGGGAAATCTTTTGACCACATGAGTGAGCATGACATTAGAGTGGAGTCGTGCACGAACGGGAAAGTTTGATAATGCTAAAACTTAACGAAATAATTTAGTTACGGGTGAACTGTTGGTGTATTTAAACAATCAAGGGTGGGAACTCACGCATGAACTGTTGGTCTACTTTGAATCAGTCAAGTGTAGATTTAAGAGAGAGAGAGGGAGAGAGAGAGAGAGAGAGAGAGAGAGAGAGAGAGAGAGAGAGATTTGACATAGGGGGTTGTTTGCTAATTTGTTCATATGAATAATGTCCAGATTTCTCTTCTGTTAATTCAATGAAGAATGCCATTGATTGTCTCTATATATGTATTGTCTTCCCCCTCCATCTCACAATCTGTGTATAATATTTGTAATGTCCAGTTTTTTGTGTACTGAAGTTTTAATTCTACATTTTTTTTCTATTTTTTTTTAAAAAAATTAAACATTAGCCACGGCCGGTTCGTGGCTAATACGTATTAGCCACGGCCTATCCATGGCTAATGCGTATTAGCCACAGCCGGTCAGTGGCTAATGCGTATTAGCCACGGACGGTCCGTGGCAACTGCGTATTAGCCACGGCCAGTCCAAACTTTAGTAAACCACTTAGATAGCGCTTAAAAAGCGCTATCCAAGCTACCATAGCGGTAGCTTGGATAGCGCTTTTATAAGCGCTATCTTAGTAAACCACTACGATAGCGCTTATAAAAACGCTATCCAAGCTACCATAGCGCTAGCTTGGATAGCGCTTAAAAGCGCTATCCAAGTGTAAAAAAAGCGCTATGCAAGCGTTTTTTTGTAGTAGTGTATGCCAATTATTGGCTTTATCCTTTAATGAAAAGGGAAACAATTTTAAATATATAGTGTCAGCACTTGTCTTCCCATCAAAACGTGTAGAACATACATCTTTAAACTCTTTAATGTGTAAGTATAAGTTTTTCTCTCCAACCCATGAAAAGTGTGTAGGAGTTGGATTACCCTGGGTTTAAAATTAAAAGAGTTTGCGTCTGTAGGTAACACAAAACATGAAGCCGAGCTAGACCTCGTGGGTCTCAAAAAGATCCCTCAACAACGTAGGGACGCTGTCTTGTGAGTATGTGTCATGGTTACTAATGTTATCATTGTTCTTCTACCATGACGTGTGTACGTGTCAATCTTGTGTTCACGGTGCTTGATGCGACATAAACCAACCAAGCAATCAATAGTGTGTAAAACAAGAGTAAAATAAACAAAGTAAAAACTATTTACGAATATATACAAAAAGATGATATAAGCACAAAGTTAAACAAAATCGACGAGGTTGTCGATGGTAAGACCATTGTTCCTGGCAACGGCGCCAAAAACATGGCCGTGGTAAAATATTGTGTGTGCTAACTCATAAGTATAGGAGGTCGCCAAGTAGTAAATTTCTTAGTGAGTTTATAACTCAGGGACAAGTCGTTTACTATCAACAACAGTTGACAAATAGCTATAGCAATGCGAAAATATCACCCTTTGAAAGTGATGATTGATTGAGTGGATTTTATGTTTTAAATGAAAATAAATAATGCAAACAATGGGAGATGATGGGAGAACTCAAAGGTGAGAAGCATGTGTGTCGATGGGTTCATGATGTTGTAGGACTTATGGATCTATCTTGAATAACTACAATCTCTCATCCGGCTAAGGAGTGAGCGATTGGAGAATTTGGCATTTAAGCAAACACTTGGGGTTCAATAAAAGTAGAGGATGAATCAATGAGAAAATAACATTGAGCATGATAGAGAGAGTCCTGATCTAGGATTGTTCCTCTCTATGAATTTCATACTTGGATTTCAAACGGCACATGTAGTGTGACACAACCGTTTAACCGTACGCCCATTTTTACCTTCTGTTTGTAGTGTGACACGGATGTGTCATTGAACTACACGGCACGTGTGGCTGCTTCTTCCTTTGCTTTATTTCTACACGGTCGTGTGACACCAACGTGCACTGCTCATCTTCCTTAGCTTAAATCACCACACGATCAATAACACGACTGTGTCTGCGCCACTTCTAGGGATGAATCACCACATGGTCGTATGGTGTTTAACACACGACCGTGTGGGCTGTTGAAATGCAAATATCTCACGTCCAAAGCTTCGATTGATTTCCAGAAAATTCCTGAAAATTCCTGCAATATAATCAAAGTGTGATTAAGCTATGAGAGTGATGTTTTATGCATAGAAAAATGTTTAGCTCACAAATTAGATGATGTTCACAAAAGAATGTATCAGTGCCCAATTATAAACAATTTAAGCACAAAATAACCAAGGTTATGGGATGAAAACATACAATATTCATCTCTAATCATCCAGCGGCCATAAAGAAAACCAAAAAAAGGAAAAAAGAAGGCACAAATAAGACAAAATATTGTGCACACATATACACTGGACCCAACCACGGTTCTGTTCGAACCGTGAAACCGAACCGGTTTGGAACTGCACCGAACTGGAACCGGTTGGCATGTTCCAACAACCAGAACTGAAACCGGGCCTAGCCGGTTCGGTTCCGGTTTTCCCTTCTGCAGAACCAAACCGAAACCGGCGCTTCCAGTTCGCCAGTTCCCCGGTTCCGAACTGAGGAACCGAACCGGAAACGGTTCGGTTTTGGCCAATTGGCCGGCCAAACATAGCTCTTTTACTTTCTTCTACATAGTTGATACGTTTTTTCACTTTTTTTTGGTCAATCAGTTGAAATTTTTCATGATCCTGATATTCCCAGTTTTCTTCTCTTTCGTTATCACTCCCACCGCAACACAGCCAAATACACACGAAAGATAGTAAAATATCATTGGGACATAGCCCATGTCATGGTTATTTCGATTCTGGTATTGCCTCTCTCGCTGTTCCGTAGTCATAGTGATTTGAGTTGATCATTGAATTCGGCATTTTAATCTTATTTCACAAACACTCCAATTTAGAATTTGTTTCCACATTGTGTTGCTCATGTCTAGATTTATATACACGAGTTGTAATGAAGAAGCTGATATACACAACAGTAACATCTTTTATGTTTTCAGGTTGTAATCATAAATACAATCTGATAAAGACGCTGATGGACAAACATAGCTGCCAAGTTCTTGCATTTCCGTCGAGAGTTCTCTGAATGTCTGAAGCTAAATTACTTCCAAAATTCTGCCCACCAAGACCCAGCACAGCAGCAGCAGCAGAAGATATATTTGATAAATTTTCTGTTTCACGGATCAGGGCAGCTACGGCATTCGACATTTTGTAGTTTCTGACCTAGGGAATGCATTGAATTCTGGGTACAGAGTAAATCAAAAAGGTTCTTGTTGCTGTGCATAATAATCATACTAGAACTGTAAAAAAAATTGTATATTTCTATTTCTAAGATATTGCCTTTAATTTTATTTTCTTTCCATATATTTTTCACTACAACAGAATTGGAACCTGACCCGAGCCGACGGTTCAATATCAAACTGAACTGGAACCGGAACCGACGGTTCGGAACCTGAACTGAACCGGAACTGAACCGCACTCAGGTCTGCACGTTACTTTTTAAATATCAAACTTGCACATGCACAGATAAGATTAAATTTCATATGGAAATAATGGAGATAATAATGCAAGCACAAAACCCCAGCATACATGGTGCAAACCATCACGTATCAAGATAAGCATAACAGCTTGAAGGTAATTATTAAGATAAGTAACACTAACACCCCTAGTAAACGGGGAAGGCTTTGCATAAGGTTTACAAACAGCACAAATTAGGTATTGACCCTTCAGTTCATTCATACGTTCCAAAATATTCCTCACATAACATAAACAACAATGGATGTGACTTTCAACTCAAAAGCATAGACAATATACTCCATTTAAGATCCTTCACAATCCAATGATCCTAGTTTAGCCGCAGCAAGCTGCTGATCCTTCTGAATTTTTTGATCCTTTTGGGTTTTCTGTTGAGTTAAAGAATATATAAAATAATATTAGCGACCAAATACAGCTGATGTTGTGATAAAAACAGTAAGCTCATAGCATTAAGCCAATTAGTCCAGGAGTAGGCTTCTTCTGTTTGCTGATGGCATAAGCATTGAGCATAAGCAGAGAGATAAAGGGGAAGCGTAGTCCAAAGCATATCCATGATTAAAAAAACGCAAAAGCATAAGCATAACAGTTGTAAACAGTAGCATGTTAGAGAGAGAGAGTTAGTACAAGCATATGCATGATAAAAACCCCATAATCATAAAACAGCGTCGAACAGTAGCCCTGTTAGAGAGAGAGAGAGAGGGAGAGTGTGCATAATAAAAAAACAAAACAAAAAATATAAGCATAACAGCAGCAAACAGTAGCAAATGTTAAAAAATAACTCACAACTAATTTAGGCCGGGGTAACCTTATTTAGGATCACCACACCCCAAAATCCAACTTTTCACCTCCAACTTTCTTCATCTAAAAGAACACACTGCACGGAGTGGACCCCACCTCAACTTTCCAACCCCACAATCCAACCCCACTTTCCAACAAAAGAACACACTACACCAAATTTCTCTCTCATCAGATTCCACACTTCTCAACTTTCCCACTTTATACTTTCCAACAAAAGAACAGGCCCCAAGGGCTGGTGTTTGTTGTTTGCTGTCGATGTTTACTGCTGGCAGCTTCATCACATATCAGCATTTTGCTGCAGCTTCTGCTGCTGTTGTGAACAGTGTCCAGTAAAAAGGTCCATAGAGAGGGAGAGAGGGGGAGAGAGGGGGAATGTTTGCTAATGTTCTTTCTTATATTATTATTTGTTTGTTTGTTAAACAAGAAGAGGCGTTGGTTGTGCACAACGATTATGATTTCACAAAAAGGACTCACATGACAAGAATCAGTTTGACTGTTTTTAATTAAATAACATAGTGTTTACATTTTATATATAAATAAACTTCAAAAATGAACCATAGGGGAGAATCATGTTCTAGTAATTGTCCAATAGAGGGGAAGAGATACTATTAATAATTGCTGCCTTATTTATTTATTTATTTTTAAACAACTGGGATCTTTTGCATAAGTATAATTCACTTGTCTACCGTCTATATAACTAAGACATAGTGCTAGGATCATGCCATATCATCACATATGAGCAAAAAGCTCATGTGGCTAATAATATAGATCACGTATAGGATATTGTCACTTGCAATAAAGCTCATCAATCACGTCTCAAATGTAAAATAAAATAGAAATAACACGTGAATAGAGTGCACTAGCACCCAAAAGAACACCCACATATTAAGGGCGTGGGACCCAAATCGGTTCAAATGAAAAGAGTGGGTAGTGTGTATGTATTGTCTTGCGGTTTTTGGGGGTTTTTTGATTGAGGTGTGTGAAATTGGGTTTGTTTTTTGGCATTGTTTGAGCTTGATGTGAGTTTTTTTTTGGGTCCTTTTGGGTTGCTTTTGGGTGTTTGGGGGATGATGTGACATCACATGTGACGACGTGACATTGCCACACTGGATAAGCATGCCATATTGGACAAATCCCGCCACGTAGGACAAAGTTATCAAATGTATAATATATCTATTCTACAATTTGGAACTTTGTTCTAGGTAGAGGGGTTTGTCACATGTGTCGCCCTTTGTCACATGTGGCAATAAGAGGGGTGCCACATATCCCCCCACCAACCCACACGCACACACATATATGGATTCCAAATGGGATGCCCCTTGAACCCCAAAAGCCACCCAAAAATCCAAAAAAGCACCCCCACTCAAAAAAAACACCCAAACACAAAACCATTTTCACACCCAACAATCAAAAAACCCAAAAACTACAAGACGACACCTACACTCACACCCACTCTTCCCATTCGATCGGTTTGGACCCAGTGTCCTAATTTTGTGGGGTTATTTTGGTCCCCGTGCACTTTGTGCACGGTTAATTTCTAATCTATTATACATTTGAGGGTTAATTGATGGGATTTGTCACATGTGGCAATGTCCCATCAATCCCTCCAACTCAAATGCCACTGAAACCCCACCCCATCAACCCCCAAAACCCAAACAACACCAAAAAACAAACAAAAACAAAAACATACCCCTATCATAAACCCCGGTGTTTTCACCAAGTGTTGCATCCAACGGAACACCTGTGTGGGGCCCGCGCCCTCATTGTTTGAGGGGGTTTTGGGTGCACGTGCACTTGGTGCACTTTGTCCTACGTGGTAATGTCCCATCAACCCCCAACCCACTTATTTACATGTTAACCACTTATAATTTGCAGCTTTTCCACTAAGAATTTACAGTACCATTGAACTTTTTCCCATTTGATCCCCTTAGTTTCAGGTTTCCCATTAATCTTTTTCCCCTTTGATCCTCTTATTTACAAGTTTGCCATTTGAGAGTTTTCCCATTTAACCTACTTACAATACCCCGCCTCCTCCCACTCGTGCGTAGTGGATGGGTGGCCCATTAACGGGTCCGTTAATGGCCATTATGGGATCGCGGATTCCGAGGGGCGGTTAATCGGGTCGAATGGGGACTAGTCGGGTGCCCCCGAGGGTGGAGTGGCCGGGCCTTCTGCCCCGTCCGTGGGCCTTTCCGGGCGGGCCCGTCTTCTCTAGTTGGCGTCCCCTTTGAGGTTGGGCCGTGGGCCGTTGTAACTCGGGCTTCTCCAAATTAGTCGTAACAAGATGTTTACGGGTGTTTTTCATCTCTCTCATTTACCATTGTACATGTGGCCCACATTCTCTGTGTGTGTTTTTATTTCCTTGAACTTTGTGTGTGTGTTAGTTCTAATATATTTATATGAGAATAATAGGTATTACATGGTATATATGGTTAAGTCTCACATGCGGCCTTCAAGTCTTCACCATCCTCTTTTTTAAATGATCAAAACCACTCATTTTGATCTACATATTCTAAAACTCTATATCACCGAATATCAAGTGAACCCAAGTAATTTTACCCACTTATCAACCCATCACAAAAGTTCAATTCATTAGAACCATTAAATTTGCGATGGATGAATGAACGGGCCAAAGTCTTTGGGTTCACCAAATATATGGTATTATTGGGTTTTAGAATATTTTGATCAAAATAAGCAGTTCTAATTCTCCAAAAAGAATAAGGGAAAGGAGTTTTAGAGGCGTATATGAGGCTTAATCTCTAATGTCATATGATGCTCGTTGTGTATATATGTGTATAACAAAGTGATCATGTTCGGAGTTATGCCTCACATCATCTTATATAACGAACGTTTTGATATAAGAAAGGATTAGATATTGTGTTTAATCTTATATTCGTTAAAATAAAAGATGAACACGTGGTTAAATATGTTAGGATTTATTACTCAAAAGAGTTAATCATTTTTAATCAATATAGGTTTCAATCTTATTTGCACCATCATTCTCAATGAGTGAGTCTAGTTCCTTCTGATGGGCCTACCAGATCCTACATATTAAAAACAGTTCTCGAGCCAAACTTCGAGGGAACTTCACATTCGATCATCTAGTTAATGATACAAACCGTCCACTTGATTTACACATTTTAATAAAGCCTGACTACCAAAATAAATCATTCCTGTTATGAATAGGACTCATTGGGCCTATTGGGTATCCACCCACATGAGTAACCAATATGAATACTATATAAAGGGGGCTAAGGGTTTCCTAGCCTCAACCTTCTCCAAACCTGTTTCTACTTCACAACATGTTATCAGCACGATCACGCTCAATGGAAGAAGCGACAGCTCATGAGAGGGAGGCGCCCGGTAGACGCTCCGTCAATTTTTTTCGCGACGCAAAGCTTCGCGAGCCTATGCAGAGTTCCTTTTCGGACATCCCTCATCAAACTTCGCTAGATCTGGCGGACAGATTTAGTGGGTAAGCCTAAATGTTTTTCTAGATCTGATAACATATTAAAAATCCAATTTTTATGTGATCTAGAATAAAATAGTTGATTGTTTATGCATGGATCTAACTTATTAGATCAAAAACTTAATTGTTTTGTATGCAAAACTGATTAAAAATTTAGTTTTTATGCAATCTATCTGTTATTTGGTAGGTTTTATAAGATCTCTTTGTGCAAAATCTTGTTCATGATGTCCCATAATTTATAAATCAAAATCTGATAAACCCATGAACGGCTTGAAGCCGATAACCCCTCACCGCCAAAGATCAAACAGATCCGGCGCAAAATCCGGCATGAAAGAAGAAAACAAAGCCTGTCGCACCTCCGGGCGCGGTGGCGACCGCGCCCAGAAGGCGCGGCCCCCTGCCGCGCCTGCCGGCGACCGACGGCTCCCCCCTCCCCAAAACCCTAACCCAATATTAGGGTTAGGGTTAGGGGAAGCCCATTTTGGGCTGTTGGGCTAAAAGCACAACTAAAAATAAAAATAAATAAAAATAAAATAAAAATATGAAATTAAATTGTTTTGGGCATGAAGCCCAAACAAAAATAATTCTCAGATTCTTACATTCATGGGCCTTTTCTTGGGCCAGCAGCCCAATAAGAAAAAAAAATCAGATTAGTTGATTGATATTATGGTAGAACCCCCTAATGGGCATGAAGCCAACCAAATAAATACAAATGTAATAATATTAAAATTGTTTCCCCCGTTTTCTTGATGGGCCTGAAGCCCACAAGGAAATATAATTAAAATTTAAATTAATTTTAACTTGTTTAGTGGGCTTAGCCCATAGATTTTCATGAAAATCAATAAACAAGTATCCTGACGGGCCTGAAGCCCGCGGACATAAATTAATTTAATTTCATGTTATTTTGTTGGGCCTGCAGCCCACAAAAATCGTAAAAATACATAAATAAAGAGGAAATATGATTAATGGGCCCGAAGCCCGCTGGGCCTAATATTATTCATTTCTGACATCTTTATAAAATATATATTTTTCATATATATTAAATTCAGAAACTATCGAATAAATCCCAGAAAAGTCCAAAAAATCCTAAAAATTTGGAAAAATTCTGGAAAATTCCTGAAACATCAGGAAAGTAATTGGGAGAGGGGTTACAATACATATTAATATTTTGAGGGATAAAAAGTTATTTGTCGTTAACGATGAATGACATGTTGTTCAGTTTAAATTTTTCTGAACATAATCTAACTGACACGGCGCATACCACGGATGGCCAGAAGCCTCTGCCGCCACCACGTACCCATAAAATTTTCCTTTTTGGGGTTAAATTCACATGAAATTTTTTGGGTATGCGTCATAAAAATCTATGACATCTTATGAACACCTAGATTAATGCACAATTGTTTTAATATTTTGTTTGCATGTTAAAACTTAGTCTATTTTCTTATAGAGAATAATGGCTATCATACGCCATATGAGATAGGCTCGCATACGCCCTCTCACATAAAGCAACCAAGTACAACCAAGTACAAGCCCATGTGGGCTTGTACTTGGTTGCTTTATGTGAGAGGGCGTATGAGAGCCTATCTCATATGGCGTATGATACACATTAATCCCTTTCTTATATAACTGTTTTTCATGTTAATACTCATACTAAGATTAAATATTATGGCACAAACAGATTAAATAATATTTCAACAAGTTCAACTATCATACCTTTGTTGAAAATTGAACCTGAAGTTCAAATCATATTAAATGTCAAAACAAAACAAATACGATGGTTTAGGCGAAAATTATAACTGCTATCTTTATAAAAGATGCACTGTAACAACCCTAGTGAGAAAATACTAAATTGGTCCTAGACTCCTTGTATGTGTGCATGCTAGCCCATGGAATGGATAAATTTTCATTTTGCCCCTAAATTTCTCATTTGTACCCAAATGAGGGTAGCATTGCAAAATAGGGCTTAAAGGCAAATTTCGCAAAGTCAAGGGGTTTTTGTGCAAAAAGGGAAGTGAGATATTTGTAATGGCAAACTTGTAATAAATTGGAGGGCTATCAAAAAAAAGAAAAGAAAAAGAAATGAAATGAATAATGGCAAACTTGTAAATAATGAAAATTCTAAGAGATAACCTCTTCATTTGAATACTCCACATCCTTCTACACTTTCCTCCACATTTCTTCTCCCTTCTACACTCTTCAAACATTAATCCCCCTCATCTTTTCATGTTGTGGCCGAAATTAGGGGAGAAAACAAGAAAAAAAAGAAGAAGAGAAGAAGAGAAAAGAAAAAGAGAAGAAGAAGAGGAAGAAGAAGATGAAGAAGAAAAGGAGGAGGAGAAAGCTAATCTCCATTCAACCCTAGGTATTTCTTGGAGCTCTAAGGCGGTAGGAACTCCTCATCTCACCCTCTAGTTATAGATGATGGAAAAAGCTTGAATGTTTTAAGTTTTTGTGGAAATTTGGGAAGAGTGTTGAAGAACTAGGATTCTTGTTGCATGCATGATAATTTGCTGAATCTTTGATTAAGTGCTGGGCTAAAAGGGATATTAGAAATGCCTTGGAAATTTTATATGCTGTGTAATCTGTAGTTATGAACAACTTTCATGTTCACAACTTTTTCTAATTCGAACTGGAAGTTGGGGTAAAAATTCGAATTGTGCAACATACCAGGAATTCTGTCAACCTGTACATAGTTTAGTAAAACGAAGCCCATCACCTGCACACTTCATGGAATTGGCTGATCTTAGCCTCGTTGGAAAGTTAAGAAGTGTTTCTAAAAGTTCATCAGAGTGCTTATATATCGAAATTCTAGCTAGAACATGCTTAATATTGGCTTTCAACACAGGCTCAGAATTCTGTCTGAAAAACTGTTTGTGTATGTTGCACCAATTAATTCACTATAAATCATATACTTGATATTTTTGTCTGAAATTTTATATACGAATCCAGAACTAGTATATCTCCAACTTTAATTCAGTAAGTTTTGTCAAATTCAGATGATAAACTGATGAAAAATGCTGACTTTACAGCTACTCCTGCAAATTTCAGCATGTTGGAATGTTTTGGATGAAGTTGGATTTATGTGTTAATGTAAATTTTCTACTCCAAAATGCATGAATGATGTTGATGCATGTACGTAAGTTTAGTTATGCTATTGGTTACAAAAATTGATGGTATAATCCTCTTCTTTGATGTGGCGCTCGTTATACGTTTGTTAAAATGCCCAATACCATTAACATGGTTGCAAGTGTTTGCCTATGGAGATGCTATTTTATGTTTGGATGTTTATAATCATGGCTTTTGGAGCATGCAAGTTTGTTGTGAACATCTCGATGAAAAGAATGAATTTGGACATCATTGGCATACTTCATTTTACATGCTCAATACCCTAGGATTAATGATTAGCTAAAAGATAGCCTATGGATATCTTGTTCCACTCGAAGTGGGTGAGGAACCTAGGAGGGTTGGGGGTAACCAAGGTAACGAGTGGACATGTGGGGATGGACTGCTGGGTTGTGGACCACTCCTGACGGGCCCTCAGCGGCGGGGAGTTGGTGTGGTCGTGGTTGAGTTGGTTGTGTTGGAGAACGGCTTCTTTCGTAAGAGCTTGTCTCGGGAAGTCGTAGCATTCCACCCACCTTACTGGGTGAGGTCCAGTCCCCGATGTCTGACCCGTTACTGAGTTTTCGAATTCATGCATGAAAACTAACCTATAAAAAACACAGTAACACTGGAATGTGATGCCTTTTTCTTGTTGTGCTTCTTCTGCTGTGCACTATGGTTAGAGTAGTAGAGTTGTGGAGTTCCTACTGGGCACGCTGTGACGTGTCCCTTTCCCGGCCCCACAGGTACAGGTACTGGTTCTCAGGCGAAGGGACCGAGGACAGGGACTCCTGAGGGCAGCCCCTCTCAGCAGGGTCCGTAGAGTCTGAAGTTAGTGTGGGTCTTGTGGTATAGACTTGGGGTGGGTGTGGGATGTTAGCAGAGTTTTGTACCCCTGTTTCCCTTTGTACCCTGAGGGACTGTGTTGTACTTTTGGGAGTTTCAGCTGTTGGGGTTGTACAGTGGACTTGGTTGCTAGTAGTTGCATAGTCATGATGCTCTGTGATATCTGGGTGTTCTGATTGTAGTACTTTACTTTGCTGCATGTGTTGTAGTACCTTGTACTTTCTTTTGTGTTGGAGCTGTATTGTTCTATTTTTTTTCAGTTCGTACTTCACTACATGTGCTTCCTCAGCGGTTGCAGTGGCCTGCGAGTCATTTCGTATACACATTAGCGCTGGGTATCCCTCATACAGCGGCTTGTCACGCCGATCCCCCCTCATTTGGGGTGGCGGGGCGTGACATGCACACTTCGCGGTAAATAGATATATAAGATCTATGATCTATATAATCAAATATGGACACCAGAAGTTTTCCATAATACAGCTAAACTCTTTAAAAGAGTACTCTCCTTTATTTTTACAAGGAATGATTTTTTTAATCTAGCATTGAATATAAGCATACGCCTGAAGTCGTGGCTTAATAAATAAGTGAGAAATATATTACGCACCCGCGTATTTGTTCCATTTTTAAGCATGATTAACTACCCACATAAAATTTGAACGCCTCAAGAAAATGGCCTGAAGCCATACTCAAGCATTCAAATAGACTTTTAAAAGTCTTTAATGAATTAGAAAAATGGAAGTATAAAATAATTTGCTCAAACCCATGCTTATGTCTCCTTAGCAAGACTAATTTTTATTGTCCTTTATAAATAAGGAATATTGAAATCAGGGGAAGTTCATGATCAAACATGACCTGAAATAAAAAATAAGGGAAAATATTACTCGATACGGAGTAGGAAATGGCAAACTAAGATCAGAACCAGAAGCTCTGATAAGTACTTATAATGATTTTGCAATATGAAAAGTAATTAGTTGATGCCATTGAAATATATATACATTGCTAGTCTAAACCGACGAAATTCGACCTACTTATTGTATAATTAGCCACTCCTAGAGGACAAATAAACTTTATAAACACAATTTTTAATCTGTTACCATAACATATTTCTTAGTGAGTTTTAAGTGTTTATATATACTTTTAAAAAGTATTTTACAGTATAAGTCATTTAGAAAATCTTTTCTTTGATTTCTGTTCTTTTAAAATTCAGGACTTTTTAAGCCTGAATACTCTAAAAAGAGAATGTCTATTACCTCAAAATAAATAAAGCCTGAAGCTTTGTCCCAAAATAAATTCAAAAAGAGGAAAAATTGGAACACCTGAAGTGTCCAGAATCGACCAACTTTGGATCGATATCACCCTGGATTGATGATGCAAGACATCATCAACCAAAAGAACCCGAAGATTCTTCAAAAAGGGTGAAACTTTCATCGTCCCATTCAAAAGGGAAAAATGATTATGAGATCATCTCCATTCACATGGACGTTGACTCTCCTCACTTCCTCAAACGAATTTAAGATGATATACTATCATCATTAAAGATAATGAAGACCTTTAGGTCTCTTGAGAGTATTTAAGTGATATAATTAGGTTTTGTCCACTCCCTTAATATGACTGATGATGTACCTTTTGTGTACTCATTAATATATCCTCTAAAAATGGTCATTATCCTAAAATAGTGGTAACTTTGGATAAAAATGGGAAATCATAAGTAATTAGCAACAGTGGTTGCGTACACTCAGCTAAACACAACATTAGAACCTTTTTATATGAGTCTGATCAACTCCATATAAACATTTCCTAAGAATGGGTTTAGACAAATCTTAAAGATGGTACGTCCGCAACGCTGTGTATGTGTTCCTGAAGCAACACTACATAAACCGTCATGATGCCATAAAGAGAATACATTCATCAGGACTAACCAACTTTGATGAATAGATTCCAAAATCTCGTATGAGTAAGGCATTTGTACACGTCTTATAGATTGTGTGTTGATGGTAATAAGGATCCTGAAGATCCTTCAATTCCCTATTTGGTTCAAAACATCTATGAGCCTGAAGCTCAAATTGACCAATTAAAAATTTAATACATATGATCTGATTATAATCAGACTGACAATTTAAATATTGTCAAAACTTTCACATCCCTGCTACTAAAAATCCAGCTAGGATTGACATACCAAATATAATAGATGCAATCCATCAGTAGCATAAGTGGATGTCCTTAAGAGATGAGAGGACATACCACTAGGCTCCAAAGAGAGAAATCTACTCCTGGAGACCGAAAAAGCAATACCACCACAGGAAAGTGAGCTCAAATCCAGAACCTTATTGCAACTTGGTTGCTAAGGACCCATTCTGGATCTGTCCATATTCTTTACCCGTCCCAGAACCTTCACTTCTTTAACGCGTCGTGAAGGAGACACATCTGGGAGAAATCAAATGTTTTTAGTACGTACGGGGTGAGTTTTGGACAAGAAAGAACACATTTTGTCGACAAATTCTCTCATATTTCATTTTGTCAGTTAAATATAATATATCGTTTACACAACTCTGCTTTGCCTGAAGCAAACATAGAGATTTGGTCAAATTATAATAATGTGGAATGAGGCAAAAATAAGGTGAGCTGGACTCACTTATGAAATATGGGGTGTTGGACCTGAAGTCCTGGTATCAAAAATGATATCAAATCCTGTGGGATAACTGAGTATTGTAAGAGAATTATAATAAAATCGTTAGCTATAAGCATTTTAATTTACTGTAGCTTTAGAGGTATAAATCGCTCAAACCAGGAAGTAATCAAGTAAGATGAGCTGAACTCACTTACAAGATGAATCTGATGCATCGACTGGTTTATGTCAAGGCGTAACCCAACGAATGACAAAAAGAGGGAATTTTTGGTTGATGTTGCTATTGGATGTGACAACATTACCTATATAAAATTTCTTCAATTGCTTGTATAATATTTTTCTTTACTTTCCTTTTTTCTGGGACATATATTAAAAATATGATTAAAGGAAAGACAACCGAGACAGAGATCCTTAAAGGACTCATACTAAAAGGTTGTTGTTTGCACCTCTTAAAAATAGTATTATTCTTAAGAGAGCAAATTAAAAGAATTGAGATTATTTTAATAACTCAAAATATTTTCGGATCTTCTGAAGAGAAAATACCAAAATATCTGTTAAAGCCTATCTATCAGATATGATATGATATGAAAGTCCTAGCTAGGCATAAATTCTTGGCTTACAGAATACAATCATCCTGAAGATGAACTATCATCCTTAAGATGAACTATTATCCTGGAAATGAACTATCATCCTAAAGATGACATTAATCATCCTGAAGATGAACTATTATTTATCATCCCGAAGATGAAAACTTCATACAATGACGATTGATGAAGGAAAAATGAAAATCACTCCACTAAATACACATATTTGGTTGTATGGATACACATTAAAAGACCTCTTTCCGTTAGCTGGAAGAGGGGAAGATATATATGGTCCAGAAGTACCTTAAGTTTCTTTAAAACACTCTTTTACCTGGCCAACTACATGCGTCTCTTTTGAGCGTTAACAGTATAGCTATTAGCTAGGTACAGTGCAGCGCCTGCAGCCAAGGTTGTAAAAAACGCTAGGCACTAGGCGTTCGGATTGCTAGCGCCCAGCGCCCAGAGCATTAATCGGGGATTAATCGGCCTAGGCGGATTTGCAGTTTTTAATTATTTTATTTATTTTTAGATAATATATTTATGTTTATATATAAATATAAATATATATATTATTTAAAATACATCAATTATTTAATACATACTAAATCAAATCTAGTTTACCTACTTTAGAGTATTTGTGTGCAACAAAATAAAATTTAAAAGATACTCTTGTGCAATTAAGCCATTTACCAAAAACGCCCAGAAACCGCCCAGAAACCGCCCAGGAACCGCCCAGACCGCCCAGACACCGCCCAGAACGCTTAGGCGGCCGATTAATCCCAAAAACGCCCAGATTGACCGCCCAGGCCATAATCGGGGCGTTTACTGGCCGCCTAGCGCCTAGGCGCCGCCTAGGTGGCCGCCCAGGCCGATTTTTAGAACACTGCCTGTAGCGCACCCCTGGACCAGAGATATGTAGCTTCTACGCTATCTCCAAGGGTCGAGGAAAAATCCTCCATGTTAAATGTATTTGCATATACAGGTTACAGTTCATCGCGATGAATAGCATAAAAGGGACGTCCACCTCCTAAAGATATACACAGAATCCTCCCAAGTCTACATCCTCCTACCATCCCGAGACGCTCATCACCCAAGAAGCAGTTCAAGAACATACAAAGCCTGGTCCTGAAGTACCTCGCAGACAATGACGATTGAGACGTGGTACTGTTTACCAAGTCTGCAGCGCTCCTTTAGTTTCAGCTACTGCCTTATATGAGTGAAACTTGTATAGATGAGTGATGTTTGTACTTTACATTTGCTTTCGGAATGTTGTAGATGAGATGGATATATAGACACATAGGATATTAATGTATAGATATATAGGATATCTGCAAGCCTGAAGCTTGATCAGATAAGGGGGAGTCAACTGTAGAGTTGCACTCTTTTTCCTTGGCTAGTGGTTTTTCCCACAGGGTTTTCCATAGTCAAGGTTTTAATGAGGCAACCACATTGACTCTGGATCCAGAAGTATCCACCCCTCGACACATCCCCAAATCAGGGGAAGTTATGGAGTGCTATACTCTTTTCCCTTCGCTATCGATTTTTTCCCACAGGGTTTTCCATAGATAAGAGTTTTTAACGAGGCAGTTACCCCTAACTTGGATCTAGAAGTATTCTCCCTTTAAGATACTCATTAGTACTAATGAATCATTCAGTATTCATAAGTAGAGTATACCACGTTGGTTGGATAAGGGAAAGTGTTATGAATAGGACCCATTGGGCCTGTTGGGTATCCACCCACATGAGTAACCAATATAAAGGGGGCTAATGGTTTCCTAGCCTCAACCTTCTCCAAACCTGTTTCTACTTCACAACAATTCCAAATTTAGTTGGACATGAATAAAGTGGTTAAACAAAATGTGGTATTTTCAGCTGTTGTAAGATACATCACTCGATTTACGAGCAAACAAATATGGAATATACTTATGGCTAAGGGTGAAGTGAAGCACCATCACCGACTTAACATACCGTTATTCTTCTTATTTCTCATTTTGTTTCCAAAATCACTATATCTAATGACATTTTGCAAAAAATCACACAACATTTAACTTTAGAAAAACGGTGTGAAACTATCATATTCGAAAGAATTGGCATAATAATTTGGAAGATTTCCTAAGATCTCACCTTAATTTGTAAATACTAAGCTAAGCCATCTAGTGATTTAACAATACCAACTGTTACTTTAAAAATTCACCAATCCCCCCCAACAAAAAACTTCTAAATTCACCAAAATTACTCTAAAATTTCAAAAGTATAAGATAGTTTTATTACTCTCAACTCAAGCATTAAGTTATATTCTATAAACAATTGCAAAGTTCATGGAAGGTGTGATAATAATGTTAATGTTTAGGGTAGTTATGATAAAAGGAATTTCACTGTGTTTTGATGAATGGTCAAAGTTAAGGATGATTTTGATAAATTTCTAAAATTAAAGCTTGTATTATTAAATCCGTTAAAAGTTTAGGGTAGTTTTCGTAATTAAAACCTAACATCGTTATAATTTTATTATTTTTAATAGATGTTAACTTTATTGGACACTATGTATTCATAATATTCTTATATGAGAAGGGGAGGAGACATTTAAAGTTTAGCAATTGAATTAGAAAGTTTTTGAATTGTCAATATATTAAAATCTCATGAAAATTTAATATTACACTCTTAACAAAAATGGAAAAAGATTGAAGGATTTAATAGGGAATAATTGTAAAAAATTAATTACATGCTTTTTACCAAAAAAAACAGTAAGTTGAAATTTTTTAATTATTATTCATTATATGGATGTAAGCGAATTTGAATTATCCAAATAGAATATGTGTTCATATATATATATATTAAAATTCTATATCTGATTTTTTTAATATCTGAGAGGGTAGACTGAGTGGAAAGTGATGTCCTTTCCCCCGGAGAGGCAAGGGATCGAGGAACGATGGCTACCTCGCTTAATTCTCTCGATTAACTTGGTATGCATGTGTGGATCAGACTTACATACCCCCGGTTTGGTGCCTGGCCGCTCGACTAGTGTGGCAATGCAGGAGTCCACGTCACCAAAAAAGGATATCTGACACATCGATAACGTATTATACTCATATGTGATCACTCCAATCTATGATCATACATCCATATATATTTGATTCTTAATTATCCTAAACCCAATGGTGAAAAAGGATTATGTTTTTGTATTGTTATTATTCGAATGTTTATATCCAAAATGAATAATTTGTAACAAATATGACTATTTGTACATAACCAATCCTTATTTGTATTTGCTTTTCGCGGATATGGATACTAAATTTTATTTCCGGACAATATTTGTCAGATCTATCTTAGTATTTGGCAAATAATTTCAAATATGGATATGATTAAACATTATCCTTATTCTAGCCATTTGTACCCCTACATAAATATCAATTATAGGAAATAGCATATTGCTTTGTCAAAACATTTATTTTCCATATCCTAACAAATAAAGAGTATTGGTAGTTTCACCACACACTTTTATAAATTAACGACAGCTTTGAATTCACAACAACTCTTTATTGAAAAACCATTCTTATTTCCAATTTTAACCCCGTCTCTTTCCAATTTAAGTTACAATGAATTTATAAAAGTGTGCAGTGCAACAAACAGCACTCTTTAAACCATGGTGCAGTTCCAGGCTTTGCTGTCTTCGAGAAACACGTCGCCTTCGCTCATCGCCATCGAAGTCTGAGGTATGATTTTTTTCCTCAACAAATGTCCGAATCTCTAAACCTTTTCGATTTGTATAGCATCGAGATAGATGGCAACGGCTGTCTAAAATTATTCTTTACTACTCGTCTTGTTGTTGTTGAATTTGAAAATTAAAGTGTTTCTCAATCATCTAGCACTTGAATTTGCAACGACGAGCTGTAGAAAATGTTGGTTCAAGAGTATCTCGACAAGCACATGCTCTTTCGAAAGATCGAGGATGTCGTCAATGTGGCAACGAGAGCTGAAACCCCCGATCCCGTCCTCTTCATGTAAGATAGAAATTAATCTGTTTCGAATTGTCATGTAATAATATGATTTTTCTCACTCAATTTTGATATGATTGATTTGGTCGTTGACGAAATCGACAGTCGAATCGCATGACGAAAGTTGTTCCATCCGTGATCACGAAGATCATAGCGACACAGATCCTTCATAGCAGTGGGATTCCTACTGTTGAAGTTGATTTGTATACGAACAAATGAATGTACCGAGCCTCTGCTCCTAGTGGTATCTTTACTGGAATGTATGTTTTTAAAGGGAGGTGATGAGAGGACAGAAGGCGTTGTGAATTCATAAAAGTGTGGTGAAATAATATAATTGATGGGTAAAAACAAATTCTGTTTATGCATTTAGATAATGGCAAACTAGTAAATAAAAATGCGGTTAATTCATAAAACTGTGTGGTGACACTACCAGTACTCACAAATAAATTTGCTTCATATTCCCTTTTTTTACAATTAATTTTTTATTTTTGGAAGTTTTAGAAATATGAATTCACATCCAAAGCAATTAGGATTACTTGCAAAATCAAAACACAAGATTATTTAAAATCTATTATACAATTGACGATATTTTTTTAATTTTTTCCTACGTGGCACCTAAAATATGATTAGGACAAAAATGCTGACTGTGCTTGGTGACTAAGAAATGGCCTTTTGCATTTTTTAAAAAACAAAAAACAAAAAACAGTTACAACCGTAGAACACGTTCTCCAACTCACGCATGCACTTTCCCACGCACGTTTGGAGAAATTTCATACGAACTTTTCCACACATTTACAACCGTTCCCACTCATGCAATTTGTTTCAAAGACATGGCACGGTATTTGTTACAAAAATCTTAGAACCCACTTGAACATTTGTTACAAAAAAAATTTTAGATTTTGAGGGGGCAATTAATTGCAAAAGTTCATATAGTAAATGAATACGGTATTTGTCACAAAAATATTTTGAGGGGGCAATTTGTTAAAAACCATTCCTACTCAAGCAATTTGTAAATGGCACGCAATTTGTCACAGAAAACAGTGACATGACCTTTTGATTTAGAGAAATTCAGAGAAATTTTTAGAAATTCAGAAATTGATTTTTTTTTCACTGCATTGTCCTGGAAACATAAATTTCTACATTCTCTTCAAACAATAACAATGCCAAACGATAAGTATGTGCAATTGCTTCATAATTTCTACGATTTTTGGGAGAAATTAAATTTTTGGGGAACAACGCTTTTGACAGGGGAATAAAATCCCAAACTATTAATCTGTAGATGAATATTTGGGGTTTTGATCGTTCATCTAACTATTACAAAAATTTCTGTTACGATGAAACTGTTAAACTTACAATGAGTTGATAAACGAATAAAAGTCCTTAGATTCACATGAACTTAAAGGTGAAATTTAGAACATGCTGATCAAAATGAACGGTTCGGATCGAAGAAAAAAAAGAGGGATGGGGTTTGGTATTAACGGAGAAAATTTCCTTATTGATGGTTAGCTGATGCCCATTTTCCACTTTTAAAAAATGGCCAAAAAAGCATCTTCAGGATTTCTGAAAATTTCCAAATATCCCGTTAAAGAGCCAAATAGCGCCTAACGAGATCTAAAGTTCCATTTCTATATATCTTTCCTTTTCATACAAAACAAACAAGATTTTTTCTCGAAAATTCATTTTCCTTTATGTGTTTTATGTACATGTTCGAAATAAGTAATGGAAAGTGGTTTTTAAACGAAAAGGAATATTGAGGTTAGCTAACCACGAATGAAATTTTTTCCTTGGCTTGCTCACGCAACCACCACCTCTTTATTTTTCGACGATTAGATCCGTTCAGTTTGATATTTATGTTATAAAATCCATAATTATTAAATTTCAAATGAAAATTATGGGTTTTGATCGTTCATCTAACTATTATAAAAAAATTTGTTACGAGAAAACTGTTATACTTGGAATGAGTAGATAAACGAACAAAACTCCTTAGATTCTCTTGAAATTAAAGGTTTGCGATTTTAGAACATGATGTTCAAAATGAACGGTTTGGATTGAAGGAAAAAAATATATGGATGGGGTTAGGTATTAGCTGAAGAAAATTCCTTACTGGTGGTTAGTTAATGCCAATTTTCCACTTTTAAAAATTGGCCAAAAAAGCATCTCTAGGATTTCCGAAAGTTTTCAAAAATCCCTTTTCAAGAGCCAACTAGCGCCTAACGAGATCTGAAGTTCCATTTCTGTAGCTCTTTCCTTTTCCTACAAAACAAACGAGATTTTCTTGAAAATACATTTTCCTTTGTGCGTTTTATGAACATGTTCATAATAAGTAAAGGAAATTGTTTTAAGAAAAGGAATATTGAGGTTATCTAACCACGGTTGAAATGTCCTCCTTGGCTTGCTCAAGCAACCACCCACTCTATTTTTTCGACGATCAGATCCATTCAATTTGCTATTTATGTTATGTAATCCCAATCAAGTAATTTGCAGCGAACATTAGGGGTTTTTGATCAGTCATCTAACTATTGCAAAAATTTCTATTACAACGAAACTGTTAAACTTGCAATGAGTATATAAATGAATAAAACTCCTTAGATTCACTACAAATTAAAGGCTTGTGTTTTTAGAACATGCTGATCAAATGAATGATTCGGATTGAAGGAAAAAATACGGGGATGGAGTTTGGTATTATATGAGGAAATTTCATTATTGGTGGTTAGTTGATGCCCATTTTCCACGTTTAAAAAATGGCCAAAAAAGCATCCTAGGATTTCTGAAAATGTTCAAAAATCCATTTCTAAGAGCGAAACAGCACCTAAGGAGATCTGATGTTCCGTTTATGTACCTCTTTCCTTTTCCTACAAAACAAACAAGATTTTCTCGAAAATACATTTTCCTTTGTGCATTTTATGAACATGTTCGAAAATAAGTAATGGAAATTGGTTTTTTAGGAAAAGGAATATTGAGGTTAGCTAATCGCGGATGAAATTTTCTCCTTGGCTTGCTCATGCAATCACCCCCCCTCTCTTTTTTCGACGATCAGATCCGTTTAGTTTGTTGTTTATGTAGTAAAATCTCAAGCTACTAATTTGCAGTGAGCTTTAGGGGGTTTGATCGTTAGTCTAACTATTGCAAAACTTCTGTTACGATGAAACTATTAAACTTGCAATGAGTAGATAAACAAACAAAACTCCTTAGATTCACTTGAAATTAAAGGTTTTGGATTTTAGAACATGCTGATCAAAATGAACGGTTCAGATTGAAGGAAAAAAGATACATGGCCGGTGTTTGGTATTAGAGGAAATTTCCTTATTGATGGTTAGTTGATGCCCATTTTCCACTTTTAAAAATGGCCTTAAAAGCATCTCTAGGATTTCCGAAAATTTTCAAAAATCCCTTTCTAAGAGCCAAACCGCACCTAACAAGATTTGAAGTTCCGTTTCTGTAGCTCTTTCCTTTTCCTACAAAACAAACAAGGTTTTCTCGAAAATACTTTTTCATTTGTGTGTTTTATGAACATGTTCGAAAATAAGTATGGAAATTGGTTTATTTAGGAAAAGGACTATTGAGGTTAGCTAATCGCGGGTGAAATTTTCTCCTTGGCTTTATCACGCAACCACACCTCTCTTTCTTTCGACGATCTGATCTATTTATGTTATAAAATCCAAAACTATTAATTTGCATATGAACATTTGGGGTTTTGATCGTTCTTCTATCTATTACAAAACGTTCTGTTACGACGAAATTGTTAAACTTACAATGAGTAGATAAACGAACAAAACTCCGTAGCTTCACTTAAAATTAAAGGTTTGGGATTATAGAACATGATGATCAAAATGAATGATTCGGACCGAAGAAAAAAATAAGTAGATGTGGTTTGGTATTAGCTAATGAAATTTCCTAGAGATGTTTTTTAAAAAGTTTAGCTAATCAGGAAATTTCCTAGAGATGTTTTTTGGCCATTTTTTAAATCAGGAAATTTGAAGTTCAATCAGGAAATTTCAAATCAGGAAATTTCATTAGCTAATCAGGAAATTTCATTAGCTAATTTTTGAAAAATTTTGAACTTGTTATAAACGGGCTTTGGAGGCCCAACCCGTTAGTGGGTATCCACCCATTATGTAACCCTATTACTATAAATACAGGGCTACGGGGTTCCGTAGCCGCCATGGTTTACAACACGTTATCAGCACGATCAAAGCTAAGCCGAACCCCTGCCGACGGACGGACGCGACGGACGGACGCGACGGACGGACGCGACGGACGAACGCGACGCGAACGGGCTTCCTTCACCGAACGTCGCTAGATCCGGCGGGTAGGATCTAGAGGTAACCCTAAAACCCTAGATCTAAAATTTCATATGCGCATATGTCTAGATCCAAAATTCTTGGATCAATTGTTTAATGAAAACCAAGGTTTTTATTGTTTAAAAATCAAATTTTTACAATAAAAACGTTTTTTTTTGGAGATTAAAAATAGATTTTTTCCACTAAAAATTAGATTTTTATCCCCAAAAACCATGAAACCCTACTGGTTTTCCATAGCTAAAGGTTTTAACGAGGCAACCTCATTGACTCTGGATCCAGAAGTATCCACCCCCTAAATACTTCCACTAATCAGGGGAAGTTACGGAAACTGTACTCTTTTTCCTTGGCTATTGGTTTTTCCCACTGGGTTTTCCATAGCTAAAGGTTTTAACGAGGCAGTTATCCCTAACTTAGGATCCAGAAGTATCAACCTTTAGTGATATCCATCGATCAGGGGAAGTTACAGAGACTTGTACTCTTTTCCCCTAGCCATTGGTTTTTCCCACTGGGTTTTCCTTGGCAAAGGTTTTAACGAGGCAAGTACTCTTAAACTTGGGATCCAGAAGTATCCATAGACCCATGATCAGATAAGCTCTATGAACCCTGAAGCGTTCATCACGGCTTACAACAATGGATGGATTAGGGGAAGTGTTATAAACGGGCTTTGGAGGCCCAACCCGTTAGTGGGTATCCACCCATTATGTAACCCTAGCCGTCATGGTTTACAACAAATATATCATTTACAAAAAAAAAAAAATAAAAAATAAAAAAAAAAATAAAAAAAAAAAAAAAAAAAAAAAAAAAAACTGATGTTGTACCTTTGGTGTACTCATCAATTATATCCTATAAAAATGGTCATAATCAAAACCTTGTTATCCAACCGCAGTCCAGATTATTATTAATCACAACGGACATACTACCTTACTGGGAAATTGGTTGGGCTTTTACTTACCCTCATACCACCCTCAAAAATGCCGCAGTGGAACTTATTCATCGGGACTAACCCTCCTAGATGAATATGTTCCGAGATCCCCAAACGGGGGAGGCATTAGAGCACATCTTATAGATAGAGCCTTGACGGGTTCATATCCCTAGTTCTTTTCTCAACTTCATTGAGGTCGAGCTTATTGCGGATTTTTGGGATAACACTAGGAAATCAATTTAACAACTGGAAGAAAATTGAACACCCTGAAGCTTTGTGTTCACACCCAGAAATGGGTTATATGTAAATCATTAAAATGATTTAAACGGATTACTTATCCACTAGAAATCTAGTTGTAGGTGACCATGTGGGAACATGCATACCATCAGAACGCCTCCTTAGAAACTATTTATATGAGCCTGATCACCTCATATAAACAGTTTCCGAGAACCCCTAACGGGGGAAGCGTTTAGTACACATCTTATCGATGGAGTCATGATGAGTTTACATTCCCATATCACCACTATGGACCATTTAAAACATTAATACCTATGATCTGATTATCATGAATAGTGATGAGATCCTGACGATCCACACTTTTGAAACTGTTAAACAGTTATCAGACATAGCTATTGACAATATAAATATTGTCAAATTCACACATCCATGCTACTAAAAATCCAGCTAGGATTGACATACCAACTATAATGGATGCAATCTACCAGTAGCAGAAGTGGATATCCTCAATGGATGAGAGGACATACCACGAGACCCTAAAACAATACCACCACAGGAAAGTGAGCTCATCTCCATATCCTCTCCCTTTCCAGAACCTCCAGAAGAGATAAATCTGGAATAAATTGAATAATGTACGTACACGGAGAGGTATTTGGATAAAACACACTTGTCGACAATTACTCACATTTCATTTTGCTATTGATATCGTTCACAATCTCCGTTTCCTGAAGCAAACGCAGAAATTTGGCCAAATTATATGGAACGAGGCAATAATAAGTTGAGCTGGACTCACTTATGAAATGTGAAGTGTTTGGACCTGAAGTCCTGATATCAAAAGATATCAAACCTGTGGGCTACCGAGTATTGTATAAATAAATAAAATCGTATGCTAAAAGCAAAATGCTATAGCTTAGAGGTTTATTTCGCAGAAACCAGGAAGTAACCATGTAAGAAGAGTTTAACTCACTTACAAAAATTAATTAAACTGATGCATCAGGCTCACTGGTCATAGTTGCGAAAACCATACGATTGGCAAAGATAATTTTAGGCTATGTTGCTATGGATGATGTGACAACATACCCTTATGAACAATCATCCTGAAGATGAAACCTTCATCCTGAAGATGAATTATCATCCTGAAGATGAAACCATCATCCTGAAGATGAATAATCATCCTGAAGATGAATTATCATCCTGAAGATGAAACCTTCATCCTGAAGATGAATTATCATCCCGAAGATGAAACCATCATCCCGAAGATGAATAATCATCCAGAAGATGAATAATCATCCAGCAGATGAATTACCATCCAGAAGATGAAATTATCATCCAGTCGATGAAGAAACATGGAAAATTGCAATCCACCAATACACCTACTGGTTGTATGGATGCACATTAAGACCCCTTCCGTTCGCTGGAAGAGGGGAAGGATATCCTAGGTCCTGAAGTGCCTTACTCAAATGTCTTTTGTACACTCCTTTATCTGGCAGCAAACACTTTAACCAGATACAGTGCAGCGCCTGCAGCGCACCACTGGACCAGAGATATGTAGCTTCTGCGCTACCTCCAAGGGTCAAGGATCATACAACATGTTAAATGTATTTGCAGATACAGGTCACAGATCATCGCGATGACTGCAACCAAGAAGCGACCAACTCCTGGAGACCAGCAAAGCATACTTCCAAGGCAACATCAATCCCACCATCCCGAGAGGCTCATCAATCCAAGAAGCAAATCATAAGTACGCACAGCCAGGTCCTGCAGTACCTCGCAGACACAGTGAAGACTGGTCAGAGACGTGATGCAACCTACCGAGTCTGAAGACCACTCCTCCTCAGAAGAGATCCCTCAGATCCAGTAACTGCTATAGATGAGCGATACTTGTATAGATGAGCGATGTCTTGTATAGGTGAGCGATGCCTTGTACTTTGTATCGGAACACTGTAAGAGATTGATGTATAGATGCCTAGGAGATCTGCAAGCCTGCAGCTTGTACAGATCAGGGGGAGTCAAATGTAGTGTTGCACTCTTTTCCCTTGGCTATTGGTTTTTCCCACTGGGTTTTCCATAGCTAAAGGTTTTAACGAGGCAAACTCATTGACTCTGGATCCAGAAGTATCCACCCCCTAAATACTTCCACTAATCAGGGGAAGTTACGGAAACTGTACTCTTTTTCCTTGGCTATTGGTTTTTCCCACTGGGTTTTCCATAGCTAAAGGTTTTAACGAGGCAGTTATCCCTAACTTAGGATCCAGAAGTATCCACCTCTAGTGATATCCATCGATCAGGGGAAGTTACAGAGACTTGTACTCTTTTCCCTTAGCCATTGGTTTTTCCCACTGGGTTTTCCTCGGCAAAGGTTTTAACGAGGCAAGTACTCTTAAACTTGGGATCCAGAAGTATCCATAGACCCATGATCAGATAAGCTCTATGAACCCTGAAGCGTTCATCACGGCTTACAACAATGGATGGATAAGGGGAAGTGTTATAAACGGGCTTTGGAGGCCCAACCCGTTAGTGGGTATCCACCCATTATGTAACCCTATTACTATAAATACAGGGCTACGGGGTTCCGTAGCCGCCATGGTTTACAACAGAACTTATGTTTGGTATTAGCTAATACTTATGTTTGGTAGATGTTTTTAGAAATCCTGATTTTTTAATTTTAGAAATCCTGATATTAGCTAATACTTATGGCCAAAAAACATCTCTAAGATTTCTAGGATTTCTAAAAAGTTTCAAAAATCCCTTTCAAAGAGCCAAACAATGCCTAACGAGATTTGAAGTTCCGTTTGTGTAGCTATGTCCTTTTCCTACAAAACAAACAAGATTTTCTTGAAAATACGTTTTCTTTTGTGCGTTTTATGAACATGTTCGAAAATAAGTAATTGAGATTGGTTTTTTAAGGAAAAGGAATATTGACGTTAGCTAATCGCGGATGAAATTTTCTTCTTGGCTTTCTCATGCAACCACCCACTCTCTTTTCTTCGACGATCCGATCCGTTCAGTTTGCTATTTATGTTATAAAATCTCAAACTATTAATTTGCAGACGAACTTTAGGAGTTTTGATTGTTCATCTAATTATTGCAAAAAGTTCTGTTACGACAAAACTGTTAAATTTGCAACGAGTGAATAAATGAACAAACCTCCTTAGATTTACATGAAATTAAAGGTTTGGGATTTTAGAACATGATGATCAAAATGAACGATTCGGATCGAAGGGAAAAATAGGTAGATGGGGTTTGGTATTAGCCAAGGAAATTTCCTTATTGGTGGTTAGTTGATGCCCATTTTCCACTTTTAAAAATGACCATAAAAACATCTCTAGGATTTCCGAAAATTTTCAAAAATCCCTCTCTAAGAGCTAAACAACACCTAACGAGATCTGAAATCCCGTTTCTGTGCTTTGTTTTTTAATTTTTAACATGCGGTTAGTGTAGTGTGTCTGCAGAAACGGATCGCCAAGAACCTCAGAACTAGGACGAGCAATCAAATAAATCGAGCACTATGAGAATTACTTTTAGGCCGTTAACCGCAAGGGTGAACATCGATTATCTTTATTAAGAAAGGAGAAAACAAAAAAAAATCTTCTCTTCACCAACGAAGAAGAAGCACATAAGATCTCTCTAAAAGCTCACAATACAATCTCTCAAAGTTGGCTCTCACAAGTGGCAGCTCAAAATTCTCTCAATGTGTTCCTCACAAAAAACCCACGCCTAAGATCACCAATATATATCCCTAGGTTACAATAGGTGTACAATCATTGGGTAGGAATTCCAAATGATACGAATCCCTGCTATAATGGTTTTCTGTCGCATCACAACTCTACACAATTAATGCACCGCACCCTAATGGGCCTTTGCTGCATCCTAGAGGGCCGTATCGCTATGGGCTCCCTTCGACTGACCAATCTTCTTTCTGTGTCGAACGACCGAAGCTCTGAGCCGAGCATTCGAGCTATTCGGTAGCTCGAACTCATAAAGCTACCAACTAAGGAGCCAACGAATGACCGTACCATCGAACCCAGACTTCAACTGAGTTACGACCGAACGACCTAGTGCCGAATGACTGACCATCAGAACAAAGATTTCAACCGAGTTGACGACCAATCGACCAACTATGCTTTAGAAGACTAATTGATCGACATCCTTATATTTGACTTGTGCAGAGTCAGATAAGTCAGATCCAAGCACAACCGAGTTATCTCTGCACAAGATAACTCGTCTGTTCGGCCAAGGCTCCTTCAGCGACGAATCGAGCCAACTTCCACAAATCTTCACCTTGGCGAGATTCGAGCCTTCGTCCGTCAGAAGACCCTCACTGTAATACCTTGGTAGAACATTAACTGGTGTTCCCTCGCCTTTTTTCTCCGAAGAGTCCAATGCTCTTTTGAGCTATAACTGGCTCCACCGAGCCACAAATGCCCCCGGCTAGGGCCTCTACGACATCATCTCAGAACTACATTGAGTAAGTCCAAACAGTGCTTGAACTTGACTTCCGATACAACCTTCGTCAACATGTCTGCCGGGTTGGCATTTGTTCTGATCTTCAACAAGCTGATGTTGTCGTCTTCTTCTCCCACATAGTCAAAGACAAAGTGGAATCTTACATCGATATGCTTTGTACGAGTATGGAAGACCTGATTCTTAGTAAAGTGCACAACATTCTAGCTATCACAATGAAGATCATACCTCTCTTGGTAGAGTTCCATATCATCCATCAAGCCCATCAGACATATCGCTTCCTTCACTGCTTCAGTCAATCTCATATTCTCTGCCACCATAGTAGACAGTGCCACTGTAGACTAAATGATATTCTGCCAACATATCGGAGAGCCAGACAGGGTGAAGACGTAGCCTGTCGTCAATCGCTTCACATCCAAGTTGCCTGCAAAATCAGAATTGACATAGCCGATGGTATGCAGACCATCATCTATCGGTGATAAGTCAGATCGACGTCGACCATGCCATTGATGTATATACGTATTAACTGCACTGCTCACCAGTGCTCCCTCCCCGGATTGTGCATGTACCAACTCAACATGTTGACTGCATGTGATAGGTCGGGTCGGGTACAAACCACATCATACATCAAAGCCCCTATCGCATTGGCATATGGTACGCTCTCCATAAGCTTCTTCTAATCCTTGTTCTTCGGGTAATGCTCGGCACTAAGTTTGAAGTGTGGTGCAAGCGGAACAGCTACGGGCTTCATCTTCTCACAGCCAAATCTTTGTATTACCGACTTCAAGTAGCGACCCTGTGAAAGATGAACTCTACATCCACTTCGATCTCTTGTGATTTTCATCCTAAGAATCATCCGTGCTTTGCCTAGATCTTTCATCTCAAATGCACAACTCAATTGAGATTTCAATCTCTGTATCTCCTCTTTATTTGACGAAGCTATGAGCATATCATCGACATAAAGAAGAAGATGGATGAAGGACCCATTAACCAATTTCTGATTAAACACGCAATGATCATAGGGGCTACGAACATATCCTTGATCATCCTTTGTAAAGCGTTTGAAACGCTTATACCATTGTCTAGGTGGCTGCTTCAACCCATAGAGTGACTTCCTTAGTCTACATGCAAGACTGATGTCATCCCTTAACCATCAGGCTGGGCCATATAGATCTCTTCTTCGATCTCTACATGCAATAATGCCATCTTGACATCTTGTTGCACCAGCTCAAAGTCAAGCTGAGCAAGTAATGCCAACATAATTCAAATCGAGCAATGCTTCACCACTGGAGAGAAGACTTCGTTGTAGTCGATGCCCTCCCTCTGTGCAAAGTCATTCACTACCAAGCGAGCCTTATAACGAACATCGCCAACTTCGACTCCGTCCTTCTTGGTGTAAACCCACTTACACCCAATTGCCTCCTTACCTTCAGGAAGCTCCACCAGATTCCATGTCTCATTCTTCCTCAGCGATTTTATTTCCTCGTCTATAGCTTTCATCCACATCTCAGGGTCATCAAAGAGTTCGACTTCTATGAACGATGTGGGTATGTCGATACTCACTGCAGGGAAAAAGCAAATAACACTAACTTAGTGTACCTTGCAGGCTTTCGTATCTCACGTCTTGGTCTCGACACTGCTATGGAATCCTTCGTCTGTGTAGTCTCTGGAGTCGAGTTAACTCCATCATCTTATCTTGAACCCCCCAACATCACCAGCATCTGTTTGGAGGACGGTTTCTGTAGCCTCTAGTGTCGCTCAGCCTGAGTATGTGGCCGAGCCATTTGGAGCATCAGACATGTTTTTGTAGACCTGCTTTATGTGTCTGATCAGTCTTCACCTTTGGTTCATGCTTCCTCTTTAGTAACGCCGAGTCATCAAACATTACTTCGCTTCTAATGATCACATTCTTCTATGTCGGACACCACAATCTGTATCCCTTGACACCATTGCTAAAGCCAAAGAAGATGGCTTTCTTGGCTCTAGCATCGATCTTGTCCTCCTTGACTGCATGTAGCCTGGACATCCCCAAATTTGTAGAAACCCATAATCGAAAACCGACTTTTCCGACCAGACCTCCAAAGGAGATCTTCCTTCCAATGCAGCAGATGGTAGACGATTGACCAAAACTCCTTCAATAGGTCAGTTGTTATCAATATGCATCGGACATTGTCCAGTAAAGTCTAATTCATCCTCTCAGCTATCTCATTCTGATGCGACATACCACTTATGATTAAGTGTATTTGGATCCCTTCCGAACTGTAGAACTTCTTGAAGAGATCCAACCTATGCTATCCACCATTATCACTTTAGAGACGCCTGATCTTCCGCCCAGTTTGAGTCTCAACCAGCTCTTCCAATTGATGAAAGTGCTAAGAACTTGGTATTTTGACTTCAGAGGAAACACACATACCATGCATGAGAATTCAACAATGAATGATACAAAGTAGTGTTTCCTCCCCATGAGGCCGACTTACTCGGCCCCCATACGTTGGTATGTACATAGTCGAGCACTCCCTTCGTATTATGGATGGTTGTCCCAAATGAAGCATGTGTCTGTTTACCGAATACACACTGCTTGTAGAACTCGATCTTCCCACTCTTGGCACCCTTCAGATGATCTCTCTCGATCAGCTTCTGTAAAGTTTTCTCGCCCATATGGCCTATACGCATGTGCCATAACAATGAGTCATCGTGGTCAGCCTCACGAGTCAGAGTTGATGTTCCAGTTACGATCGAACCATCCAAATAGTAGAGGTTTAATTTCCGCTTCCCCTTCATCACGATCATTACTCCTCAGGTCACCCTTATAGCACCATTCTCCATCGTCACTCGGAATCCCTTGGCTTAGAGTATACCGCACGATACGTGATTACGCTTTAGATCAGGAACAAAGCGCACATCCTCGATGTCTTATGTAATACCTCGCCTCTGTTGGAAGCAACGATCTAGGAACTTGGTTTGATGATGACAAACGTGTCGGTATATCTAATGTGTGTGCTCACTGTGTTTCAGGCTTGGCGAAACAATGTATTCTCAGTATTTGGCGATATTGCTATTCGTACATCACATTGGGAGAGAGAGAGAGAGATTGTTGTGCTCAAAGAAAGTGGACTTGGTCTAATATGGAGCAAATTGGACTTGGTCCAATATTGAGAGATGAATCCAAATCTTTTTGGTTATTGGAATATATCCCATAGCCATAGGAATTCCTTAGCCAAAACAAATACTATCACATTCAAAATCCCAATCAAAATACAAAATCCCTATCTCTTAGGGACTCTCCCCAAAACCCTAGCCCTAGCCTATAAAAACCTAGTTGAGGTGCTACAATATTGTGCGGCAAATATATATCAAAGGGGCCACATTTTTATCTAAGTGCAGCAATCAAAATTTGTTTTGGTAAAAGACTACGCTGGCAATATCAAAACCCTAAGAGAGAATCTCCAAGCCTTGATTTATCCGACCCATTGACGCAAAACAAAGACAAGCATCCTCATCAAGAATCTCCTAGCCGCCGCCGTCATTACTCAGTTGCCGTAGAAGCCCGTCACCGCCTCCGCTCATCGGAGAACTCGTGATCCGAGCCGTCGTCATCCGATGTTGCCTCGTTGCCCCACCATCGAGGAGGAAGCAGTTCGCCGCCCGGAGGAGACCGCCGTTCATCATCGCATCTGGAGACGAAGAAGCCATCGACGCTGCCAAAGCTCGAAAACGCCATCGCCGTTGACGGAGCTGCTGAAGCTCGGAGGAGAAGCACCACCGACGCTCCCCTGTTTCGAAATAGAGCTCACCACTGTCGAGGGGAGCTGATCGCCTGAGCTGCCGGTCGTCGTAGGAAACCACGTCGTCGCTGTTGAATAAACCGAAGAGATCCACGCCGCTGTCGAAGCTGCTGTGAAGAAGGAGACGACGCCGCTTGAAGATCCACAGAGCTGCCCGTCGGAGTTTGCCGCCGCTGTCGCCATCAGAAGATCGTTGCTGAAGAAAACCCACCGCTGTCGAGAAGCTGCCATAGGAGGAGTTGCCATCGTCGAGAGCTCATCGCCGCAGCTGAAGTTGATCGATGAAGCTGTTGAAGGAGAAGTCGCCGACGGAGTTGAACAACGACGCTGCATGCCTTCGTGTTGCGTGGACAGATCCCGGCCGAACGATCACACGACATTTAAGAACGAACGTCGGAGATCTAACCTAGCAGCAGCCTGATCACGAAAGCATCGAAACGAAGGCAAAAGCAAAATTATTTTTTGCGTGCTGACGTGGAGACCGGAGGAAGCGAATCAACGGCTGGGATTAAGAATTCAGCAGGCCGCGCAAATCTTAAAGTGTGACGTGGCTTTGATAATTTATTTGGAGTTGCTTTGCGCACCGGCCGATTACTTAAAGGAAGAGAGCTACGTTTCCTTGCGCACCGATCGCCCAATCTAAAGAGAGTTGCTGAGCGCACAGACCAGCTTTTATTAAAGGATTGAACTGTAATTGCTTTACGCACAGACCAGTGCACATCTTGACATCCAGGAGTCAGATTGAGACACCGTTTGCGTCAGATTGGAGCTGACGACGTGCTGATTGACAGAGCCGCCTACACAGACACAAACTGAGCATTTCTAAACTCTAAACTCCTTTATTTGTGTCTTAGTGTAACGTTCTCTGTAGGGGAAACTTTTACCATTTTTGTGGACTATTTTGGGACTTGTCTAGTTGGGACTAGACACGTGGGACCCAGCTAGTTTGGGACTAGCTGGTAGAAAGCTTTACTAGTATTGATAGTGAGAGGAAACACTGTGTGTGGGGTACTGAGAGTCTGGCGAGTGTAGAGACGTAGATGGTGCTCTGAGCGTGCTCTAACTTGTGACTTTGTACCTATTGCACTATTCAATCTAGTATTTGCTTTGGGGGCTGTAGTAGGTCGTTGGGACGACCGAACCAGGGTAAATCTGCTGTGTACTCTGTGTCTGCATTTTAGTTACTCTGGTTGTGCTATAACTGCGTGTGATTTCTCGTGGGTTGCACGAGAATTTTTTATCAGCCTATTCACCCCCCCTCTAGGCTAGGATCCAGATCCAACAAGTGGTATCAGAGCCAGTTTAGTAGATCTAGCCTAGTTTGACCATGGACCACATTGATAGTGATTTTGCTGAGGGTCAGTCTATTTCCTGACCACCTAGATTTAATGGAGTAGACTATGCTTATTGGAAAAATCGTATGAGAATCTACTTGATTTCTATTGATTATAAAGCTTGGCAAATTGTTGAAAAAGGCTATAAATCACCTGTTATTAAAATTGAAAATACTGAAATGCCTAAACCTGATGATAAGTGGGATGATAATGATTGGAAGCTTTATTCTCTTAATGCTAAAGCTATGAATGCTCTTATTTGTGCATTAGATAAATCTGAATTCAATCGTATCTCACATTGTCTAACTGCGCAGGAAATATGGCATACTTTGGAGGTGACGCACGAGGGAACGTCACAGGTGAAGGAGTCTAGACTTGCACTTCTGAGCACGGAATACGAGGGATTTCGCATGCTACCATCAGAGACCATATCAGAAATGTTTGCGAGGTTCACCAACATTGTCTACAAGTCTAGGTCGCTCGGTAAGCCATATTCTAGCCTTGAACAGGTGAGAAAGATATTAAGAGCACTGCCAAGCTCTTTCAGGCCTAAAGTTACTGCCATCCAAGAAGCGAATGATCTATCGCAGATGAGGGTGGAGGACTTGATAGGTAATCTAATGTCCCACGAGCTTGAATTGCAAAACGTGGATAAAAGGGAGAAACCTGAGGAGAAGGAGACAGCTACCAAGCCACTTGCTCTGAAAGCTGACGAAAGTGAAGATGATGATGATGACATAGCGCTAATGGTCAGAAACTTCAGAAAGTATGTCCAGACCAAGCAAGGAAGAACAGAAATGGCACCCAGGTTTAATCGCTCTAACTTTTTTCAGTCTTCTAAGCAAACTTATGATCAGAATGCTACTAATAGAATGACTTGTTTTAAATGCAAGAAAAGAGGACATCGAATGAGGGATTGCCCACATGAGACAGCTCAGGTAGCTAAAGAAAAGGGAAAATCCAAGGTGCTAACTTGGGATATGGACAGCGAAGCTGAGAGTGAGGAGGAAGAACATGAAGCCCACTCATGCATGGCATTGATGGGAATACACGATGAGGTAATTTCTGGTAGTAAAACTGAACTCCTTACTCTTTGTAAAGAAATGCAAGATAAAATAGTAGAGCTTGAATCCACTATAGATGATTATCAAAATGAGAACTTTGAAATGCAACAATCTGAATATGAAATTTCTAAAGAGATTGAAAAACTCAAAATTGATATTATTGCTCGTGACTCTACTATTGACACTTTGAAAAAGGAAAAGTCCAGTTTTAATGATGAAGCACCTTGCCTCTCTTGTCCTTCCTTGATGAATAATATTAGCATGCTTAAACTTGATTTGATTAAGCTCGAAACTGAAAAAGACTATGTGATTAGAGAGCTTAATGATAAATTTTGCATGTTGGATACTGATTTTAAAAGAAAAATGATTGAATTTGAAAAGAAGGAAGAGGAAAACAAGAGAGCTTTTATAAGTAAATGCACATTGCTTGTGGAAGAAAATAAATTGTTGAAATCCAAAGTCTCTAATCTTGAATTGGCCATTAAGAAATTCTCTATGGGAAACCAATCGTTGGATAATATTTTAGAGAATCAATTATATGGCAATAATAGAAGAGGACTTGGATTTGGTTTGAAAAATGCCGAAAAGCCAAAATTCAAGAAATTCCACAATGCACCCTCTATTGCAAAGAACAAATATGCAAAGTGCTTTACTTGTGATAGTGTAGGCCACACTTCATATTATTGTAAATTTAGGAACACAAATATCAAGTTTAAACAAGTGTGGGTTCCTAAAACTATATTGGCTAACACTAGTGGACCTTGTTGGATTCCAAGGTCACACTTAACACCTTTCATGTAGGTGTGATGGAGTTTTGGCGAGGAGCGTTAAATTCAATGTTTCATTCTTTTAGCTCCTTCGTCAAAAAGCGACGAGATGGTATAGTTTTCTATCCCTCTTTGCATTTCATTGCATACCTTCATAGATTGTTGTGTGTGCTTGATTTATTTTGCTTTGTGTGCTTGCATGGATGATTTTTAATGTTTTTATTCCAAAAAAAACAAAAAAAATTGAAAAATCAAAAATCAAAAAAAAAAATTGTGCTTATTGAATCCTCTTATGGATCTCTTGAGTGATATTGTATGAATGATCAATTCTATCCCTTGTAGAAATCAATTCATTATTGTTGTAGCTACATGAACATGATGTTATTCTTTTTAGTAGCCATGACATGTCTCATAAGTTTCAAACTTGACTTCTACACCTACATTTGCACTTTCACGATATTTGACTTTTTAGTGCTTTTGGAGATTCTTTTGAAGAATAATGGAAAGTGAATGTAGGAATGATTAATTTCTGAAATTTCTAAGGGATATGATGTGTTTAGCCATGAATTAAAATTGAGCACAAAAGAATGAAAAAAACGATATTTGCTCCGTATGAAAAATGGATACACTTCATGGCTAAAACACAACCCACGAGTATCCAACTTGTGCTACATGGGTAATCATTAGCGTTGGTGTATATAACTCGTCAAGCAATGCCATCCCACATTTAAAAGTCCTTTTAGGCCATGTTTTGGAATTCAGTAACTTGAACTCATCTTTGATGTGGTGGGAAAAATCAATCCTAGTGATATTCATGAAAATTGGAAAATGTGGATTGCTTTGGTTGATTTTTTGATATTGAATCTCCTCTTGCGCTTTATTGTCTATATTATTTCACTTACACAAAGGTGGAAAAGTCTTGGTATGAAATTCTATGAACTTGACTTTTCTATTATTTGGAATACTCATGCAAATTGCACACTACATCTAATAATGATTTATTTTTTACATGGGATATTTTTGTGACTTCATTAAACCACTTTTGGTGATTACAAAGGGGGAGAAAGAAAAGATTTTGAGAGCTTTGAGCTTTGATGTGCTTTGAGCTATGTGCTTTGAGCTTTGATGTTGATATTATTTGTTGAAGGGGGAGCTTGAAATAGATGTTGATATTATTTGTTGAAGGGGGAGCTTGAAATATACTTGAATACTTGTTGAAGGGGGAGCTTGAGAGAAGGGGGAGCATGCTATTGTATTTGTTATTTGTTTGTGCATGCCATGTTGTAGTGCTTGAAATATTGAAACACACTTCACACACTTATTTCTATTGCTCAAATCTTTTATGAGTTTGTCATCACCAAAAGGGGGAGATTGTTGGAAGCAACGATCTAGGAACTTGGTTTGATGATGACAAACATGTCGGTATATCTAATGTGTGTGCTCAGTGTGTTTCAGGCTTGGCGAAACAATGTATTCTCAGTATTTGGCGATATTGCTATTCGTATAGCACATTGGGAGAGAGAGAGAGATTGTTGTGCTCAAAGAAAGTGGACTTGGTCCAATATGGAGCAAATTGGACTTGGTCCAATATTGAGAGATGAATCCAAATCTTTTTGGTTATTGGAATATATCCCATAGCCATAGAAATTCCTTAGCCAAAACAAATACTATCACATTCAAAATCCCAATCAAAATACAAAATCCCTATCTCTTAGGGAGTCTCCCCAAAACCCTAGCCCTAGCCTATAAAAACCTAGTTGAGGTGCTACAATATTGTGCGGCAAATATATATCAAAGGGGACACATTTTTATCTAAGTGCAGTAATCAAAATTTGTTTTGGTAAAAGACTACGCTGGCAATATCAAAACCCTAAGAGAGAATCTCCAAGCCTTGATTTATCCGACCCATTGACGCAAAACAAAGACAAGCATCCTCATCAAGAATCTCCTAGCCGCCGCCGTCATTACTCAGTTGCCGTAGAAGCCCGTCGCCGCCTCCGCTCATCGGAGAACTCGTGATCCGAGCCGTCGTCATCCGATGTTGCCTCGTTGCCCCACCATCGAGGAGGAAGCAGTCCGCCGCCCGGAGGAGACCGCCGTTCATCATCGCATCTGGAGACGAAGAAGCCATCGCCGCTGCCAAAGCTCGAAAACGCCATCGCCGTTGACGGAGCTGCTGAAGCTCGGAGGAGAAGCACCGCCGACGCTCCCCTGTTTCGAAACAGAGCTCACCACTACCGAGGGGAGCTGATCGCCTGAGCTGCCGTTCGTCGTAGGAAACCACGTCATCACTGTTGAATAAACCGAAGAGATCCACGCCGCTGTCGAAGCTGCTGTGAAGAAGGAGACGACGCCGCTTGAAGATCCACAGAGCTGCCCGTCGGAGTTTGCCGCCGTCGTCGCCATCAGAAGATCGTTGCTGAAGAAAACCCACCGCTGTCGAGAAGCTGCCATAGGAGGAGTTGCCATCGTCGAGAGCTCATCACCGCAGTTGAAGTTGATCGACGAAGCTGTTGAAGGAGAAGTCGCCGGCGGAGTTGAACAACGACGCTGCATGCCTTCGTGTTGCGTGGACAGATCCCGGCCGAACGATCACGCGACATTTAAGAACGAACGGCGGAGATCTAACCTAGCAGCAGCCTGATCACGAAAGCATCGAAACGAAGGCAAAAGCAAAATTATTTTTTGCGTGCTGACGTAGAGACCGGAGGAAGCGAATCAACGGCTGGGATTAAGAATTCAGCAGGCCGCGCAAATCTTAAAGTGTGACGTGGCTTTGATAATTTATTTGGATTTGCTTTGCGCACTGGCCGATTACTTAAAGGAAGAGAGCTACGTTTCCTTGCGCACCGACCGCCCAATCTAAAGAGAGTTGCTGAGCGCACAGACCAGCTTTTATTAAAGGATTGAACTGTAATTGCTTTACGCACAGACCAGTGCACATCTTGACATCCAGGAGTCAGATTGAGACACCGTTTGCGTCAGATTGGAGCTGACGACGTGCTGATTGACAGAGCCGCCTACACAGACACAAACTAAGCATTTCTAAACTCTAAACTCCTTTATTTGTGTCTTAGTGTAACGTTCTCTGTAGGGGAAACTTTTACCATTTTTGTGGACTATTTTGGGACTTGTCTAGTTGGGACTAGACACGTGAGACCCAGCTAGTTTGGGACTAGCTGGTAGAAAGCTTTACTAGGATTGATAGTGAGAGGAAACACTGTGTGTGGGGTACTGAGAGTCTGGCGAGTGTAGAGACGTAGAGGGTGCTCTGAGCGTACTCTAACTTGTGACTTTGTACCTATTGCACTATTCAATCTAGTATTTGTTTTGGGGGCTGGAGTAGGTCGTTGGGACGACCGAACCAGGGTAAATCTGCTGTGTACTCTGTGTCTGCATTTTAGTTACTCTGGTTGTGCTATAACTGCGTGTGATTTCTCGTGGGTTGCACGAGAATTTTTTATCAGCCTATTCACCCCCCTCTAGGCTTGGATCCAGATCCAACAACCTATCCTCATCCGAACTGTCCTGATGCCTGTCGCGCTACAAGCTTGGTCATCACCAAACAAGATCGTACTTCTACCACCTTCACAGAAAGAAGTAAAGTACTCCTGATGTGACATTATATGGAATGAGCACCCAGAGTCGAGTAACAACCATCTGATGTTACGTCCATTGAAGCATCGGCCAGTACCACGACGTTGGTAGTTGCGTCATGCTTCTTCTTCACCTTTGGACAGTCTCTGACCAAATGTCCTCTTTCTCTACAAAAAGCACGATGGTCCTTTATGATCTCTTTGCGAAGTGGGGCTTTACTCGTCTCTAGACTTGGATTGGAAATACCCCTTCTAAGTTCCACCCTTCTTTGCACTACGACCTCACCACTGTAAGAGCGTCGCTAGCTCGACTCGCTGTGTTTCCATCGTTCTTCTTGAACTCGTTGCTCGTTAGAGTGTTGGACACTTCTTCAAAAGTGATCGATTCCTTACCATAGGTAAGAACCGACACCAAATACTCATACTCAATGTGTAAAGAGTTAAGTAGAATCATCGCTTTGTCTTCATCATCGACCATCAAGTCCACGTTCCTTAGATCGGTGTGAAGTTTGTTGTAGTAGTCGAGGTGTTCCTCCATAAAAACCACATCGGCCAACTCCAATCCAAAAAGCTTCTTCTTCAAGTGTAGCCGGTTCTGGATGTTTTTCTTCATGTACTTTTTCGTTGTCGCCGAGCTCTCTAGAGAACTTGTTTGCAGTTGTCTCCTATATGAATGTGTATTTCTTCTCTTTCGATAGATACAGTCAGATCGTTCCACATGCATTTCGATTAAGAGTCTTCCTCTCTAGATCGGACATGCCCATCGGCTTCTCGTCTAATTCGATATCTTGACCAAGTTGGTTCAAGACATCCAAGACTTCGTATCTCCACATACTGAAGTTGATCTTTCCATCAAACTTCTCAATTTCTAACTTCGTGTTGGATATGATTGTCCGAGTCGTTGAAGAATATCCGAAAGTCTACGCCTTTGATGAATTATCATCGCCACCACTGCTCATTTTCGTCCCCTCCGTTGATCTCCGAAACCGTCAAGTTTGATAACAGTTTGTAGTGGTCTACGGGAACGGATCGTCGAAAAACCCTGAAACTAGGACGATCAATCAAATAAACCGAGCACTATGAAAATTGCTTTTAGGCCGTTGATTGGCCAAGGGGAAACACCGATAAGCTTTATTTCGAAAGAAGAGAGCAAAACAAATCTTCTCTTCACTAACGAAGAAGAAGCACACAAGATCTCTCCAAAACTCACAATACAATCTCTCAAAGTTGGCTCTCACAAATCACGGCTCAAAATTCTCTCAATGTGTTTCTCAAAGAAAACCCTTGCCTAAGATCACCTATATATAGCCCTAGGTAACAATTAGGTGTCATTGGCAAGAAATTCCAAACGATACGAATCCCAACTTTAACGTCATTCTATCCCATCATAGCTCTACGCAATTAATGTGTCACACCTAAGTAGGCCTCCGTCGCATCCCAGTGGGCCGCATCCCAGTGGGCTTCCTTCGACCGACTAATTGTCTTTCTGTACCGAACGACCGAATCGCTGAGCCGAGAGTTCGAGCTATCCAGTAGCTCGAACTCGCAGAGCTGCCGACCAATGAGTCACCGAACGACCGAATCGTTGAGCCAAGAGTTCGAGCTATCCGGTAGCTCGAACTCGCAGAGATGCCGACCAATGAGTCACCGAACGACCGATCAACTTCAACCGAGTTACGACCGAATGACCCAATGCCGAACGACTGACCATCAGAATATAGACTTCAACCGAGCTGATGACCAATCAACCAACTGTGCTGTAGAAGACCAATAGGTATCCTCGTATCTGACTTGTGCAGAGTCAGATAAGTCGGATCCAAGCACAGCCGAGGTATCTCTGCATAAGATAGCTCGTGTGTTCGGCCAATGCTCCTTCTGTGCCGAATCGAGCCAACTTCCACAGTCTGTGTATGAGGTGTTAATTTCCTAGGTTGCATATGAAACTGGTTATGGTATTGAAACAAGGCAGTTGTAAAATCGAAAAACTAAAACAAAAGAGTTTTAGTTCCTGCCGAATGCTGCTGTCTTTGCTATTTTGATAGAATGAGAGAAGAAAAATTATCTAGAAATCGTTATATAGAAATAGAATCATGGAGCAATAAAATTTAGGGAATTGAAAGCCTTCTTCAGTTTTCGGTTTAGTCTAATTGCTTGTAATTTGGTTCTAAACTGGTGAAAAGACTAATTTTGAAGCAAAATATAGCAATTTAATTTGTCCTAACTAGACTGATAAATTCGAAACATAGTAAGCCACACAATAAATTTGCTTGTTGCCATTACAGCACACATGATAACCACAAGAAAGCAAACTGAAGGAGTGCTTTCCTGTGGTCAGAGATTTTGCCAACATTGCATATCTCACAAGCAGCATGCTAGATTATCCCATGTTATTCCCCATTATTCATTGTCAATAAACATACTTAGAACTTACCAGTCCCCAAGCAAACCATCCGTTTACAAGTCATCGCCCATGGTTGACACGATATCCTTAACGCAATTGACCGGAAATAAAAGCCTTAACGACATAACTTGCAGCTAATGGTATCAAATACGAGCATGTCTAACTCAGATGATTATAAACCTTGAAGTCCAATGCAGAGGAATTAGGACCAATACTCACCCGAAACCAGGAGGAGCAACGGGACCATCCTCCTTACCGTCGACCCCAGCCATTCCAGCACCACCAACGCTACCAACGCCAGCGCCGCCGGTAAAGCCGGGAGGCATGTCAGCAGCAGCAGCAGCAGCAGGTGCATTCGTGCCAGGAGAGACCTTAACTGCGCCTGCACTGGTTAAAGGCACAGCGAATCCCGGAGGCATGTCATCGGCATCGTCCACCAAGTTCATTGACTTGTGGAATTCTTCTTCCGACGGCAGCTGCGGAAGTTGTTTGCTGGGACCTTCTTCCTTTGAATTAGGGTCCAAAATTCCGTTGTAAACAGACTCCACAGTCTTAGTGATATCATCACTTGTGCTGCCGCTCTTGATGACCTTCCAGATCTCATCAGAAATCCGACCAGTGACTTTTTTGCTGCATAAGAGAGGCACCGCATTAGGAAGCTGCAGCTGTATCAAACCTAAAGAAGAAAATTTTCGGCTTACCCGAGCTCTTTGTAGACAGCATCAGAAAGCTGTGTTGGTTTCTTGTTTTTAGAGCGACCTCGGTTGCGTAGTTGGGACTGTGCAACCTCCGATATAACGTAGTTGCGCAGTTCCTCCTGCATTGGGAAGTTCCTTGCTCAGATTTTCCAGACTAACACAACTTGCTTTTTGTTTGTTTTGTTGAAGAAATAGTCTAAAATTTTACGAAATATATCTCCAACAAAAACCTCTTATGTTGTCTTATCACTATCTTATTGATGATCATAAAAATAGAACTTTCAATGTTATCAATGCATCCATGACTACAGTCATCATAACTATAATACTATATTTTCATGCAATCCCATAAACTTAAATTATTAGAAATATTTGTTTCATCGAAAGGGTCTCCTCCAAAATTTTGATATGCTGACCAAATTCTTCATGGTTATGCATATTCATGAGAATAGATATATCAACAAAGGTAAAATATTTCAATAATCTAATTCAATTTTCAACTGAAGGATTATTTATTGTTAACGTGACAATCCCTTAAAGTTTTATGACTTCTTCCCAATTGTAAACACATCCAACTTTCAAAACTTCATAAGAGCTCGTCGTGATTATCAAAGAAGAGCAGTGATCATCCATGAAGCACGGGCACTTCTATTATAAAGTCATGTCGTCATACATTGTCACCTACAACCCTTCCAAACATGTCATTGGTGTTTTCTATCTATAATTTAGAATGCGTGAAAGCACTGTCGCACTCTTTTCAACATGACCATTTCTTGTAAAACATGCAAGTCCATGCATACTGTTTCAGAGTGTTTTCTCACTACAAAAGCGTTGACCGTGGACACCCGGTCAACGTGGTCAAGGGGCCCGCTTGGGTCCCTCGGGTGTGTCGAGTCGATGCAGACGAGGCGCGAGTCGGAGCTACAGACGACGTGGAGCGCGTCGGCTGGGCCGAATCGGGGTCCTCGGTCGTTGGTAGGGCGAGGGGAAGCCTCGGCCCGGGTTGAGACGCTCGGCCTCGGTCGGACTTGCTCGGCCTCGGCGGTCGGACGACGAGGGGTAGCCTCGATCGTCCAGCTGGTTACGCGGTCGGCGAGGGGCGGAGGGGAAGCCTCGGCCCGTGGATCTGATGTCCTCCTGCGTAGACGAGAACGCTCGTCAGGGGGCCGGACCTTGGTTCCGGCCAAATCCCCTCCGATGCCTAAGTCAGACAGTGATCTGAAAGAGGAGGCCCGGCGGAAACGGTTCGACTCGAGAGGAGATCTGAACGGCGTCTCACGGCGCGAGCGGGGGAGGAAGGAGATGAAATGTGGGAACAAGGTCGTTGATGGAGTACCTTAGGGTTTAGATACCTGAGATGCGGTCCTTTGTCCAGTCGTCCTTCTAACCCTTTTATAGACCTCCTGCCGTGATTGCCCCCGACCCACGTCGCTCGTCCGCCCTCGATCGTGCCCCCTCGATCCCCCCCCCCCCCTCGCCGCCTCCGGCGCCATGCCATCACCTCCCCATCATAGCCATTAGGTGGTAGCGGGATTAGGGGAACGGTTACCGCCGGAGTGGGCGAGTGCCTAGCGCGCTAATCAGGGCTGGGTCGGATCGATATTTGGGGGTCCCCTATGGGGCTTTGCCGGGCGGGCCTGACCGCGCAGATGGGCTTCCGACCGGCGGTCGGGCATCCGGGCTCGTATCTTTCGGGCTTCTTTCGGTGGGCTGTGCTTCTGGGCCTATGTTGTTGGGCCTTTGCGAAATAGACGTATCAATTGCCCCCATCGGTGGGGCCGATCGGCCTTGGCCGGTTCGGTTCGACCGATGTGACTCCTGGGGTTCCGAGTGGCGCGTCAGTCGAGGCGCGGTTGTAAATGAAGGTAATGATGAGGCTGATCGATTGGACTTCCTTGGGCGCCGATTTCGAAACGCCGCCGGTTCTTCGAGGCCTGCCACGCGTCCCTGTCAGGCGCTTCGAATTCGCTCCTGAGTCTGGTATATAAGACCCCCGGCTGCGTGGATCCCACTTCTTCCTCGCTCTTTCCTCTGTCCTAGGCTCTCCGCAACTTGGAGTCTTCCGCCGCCTTCGTTTCCTTATCTTCTCCAAATTAATCAAAAAGGTAACTCCTTTCTTACTCCCATATTATGGCTGCTCTTAGGATAGGTGGTTCAGGCCAAGGGGCGAGGGATCCTCCTGAGTTGAGGCGGGGCGAGACCCGGCTTGTGGGATCAGGTTCCTCCTCTGGGAGTCGTCCCCCTCGAGATAAGGGAAAGGAGAAGCTCTTCCCGGATTTCGCCGGCGTCGATGTGGCATCGGCTGCCGTGCGGCTTAATGTACCCCCGATTATCCTCTGAACGCCGTCGGGGGCCCCTCCTTCAGTGGCCACGGAGATCCGGGAAAGGTCTCTCTGCTATCCGTATGATGTTCGAGTTCCATTCGTCGATGAGTGGATCTGCCTTCCGATGAACAATGAGGTCGGCGTCTATGTCGAGATGTTCCGCCTGGGTCTTCGTTTCCCGCTCAATCCCTTCCTCATCCAGGTCATGGAGTATCTCATGGTGCCCCTTTGCCAGTTCACCCCCTGTTCGATTGCAGTGTTGACGGGCTTCGCGATGCTCTGCCATACCCGTGGTCTGGAGCCGTCTCTCCCCATTCTCTTCTACTTTTATCAGATCCAGACGGTCGGCCCGGGGTCATGGTTGCAACTCCGAGTCCGCTCGAGGAGGGAATGCCTGATCGGGCTACCCCGTTGGTCGGGGAATTGGAGCTCGGATTATGTCTTCGTGGTCTTCCTGGAGGGTGCCCAAATTCTGACAGGCTGGGGCGGGTCGGTCCGGCCCGACTCAGCGCTACCCCTCTATGAGGCAGATCAGGCGGCCGCCGAGCTGCTGTCGACCCTCCCCCTGGAGGCGAAATCCGTCTGGTCTTTGTTGGACGACCTACTCTTAAAGGCCGTCTTGTGGTCTCCGGGTAGGTCGTTTTTTCAGTCCTGGGTTGCCCCGTAGCTTACCCTGATTTCGGTTTCGCTTGTAGGAATGGCTGGTCGCGAGTTCACCCATGATGTTGACGAGCTGATCCGTCGCGGAGTCGCTCGGAGTCGGGGTAGTACCTCCGGAAGGGCGCCTCGGCGAACCGTTGAGGAGGAGGTGCGCCGAGCCGAGCCCTCCATGGGCAGGGTGGTGGCCGTGCCTCCCGCCTCTTCTTCTGGTGATCTCCTCCCCGGGGGGGTCGCGAGGGCCGTATCCGTCCCTCCAGCCCAAGTGGCGGGGGGTAACGACGGGCCCGGTGCAATCCCTCCTGCACTTGGCGTCTCCCCTCTCATCCCCGAGGGTGGAGATGATGCGGGGCGGAAACGTTCCCCTTCGGCACCTGCCGAGCCTCGCGGAGGGAAAAGGAGGAAGGGAGATGTGGATCCCTCCAGTCCGGTGTGCTCCGCGCCTCCGGCGGCGACCACTGGGGATCTTCCGGTGGCCCTGACAACCACCCCCGTCGCAGCGTCCTTGCCTATATCACCGGGGATCGGAACCCTGTTGGCGAGCAATATGTCTTCCCTCGATGTCACCCCCAGGAGTTCGGTGTTTGTCGACCGAGCCTTGGCCCAGCAGGTTGCTGAGGGCTCCGTCCTTCCCCGGGACCGCAGTCTCCTCGAGAAGATCCCCGCCGAGAAGGTGTCGGACTCCTTGGTCTGGACCCTCCAACAGGTTCGGCTATTCTGCAGTCCTTCCCTTCCTTTCACTTTCTTCTTGGCTCATGTTTCGTTTTTCAGGGTTCAGCGCTCGCTGTTGAGTTGCAGCGTCGAGCCGTCTGTCTGAGGGAGTTGGAGGAGTCCTCTGTGAGGGCCCACGAGCGGGCCGGGGCGGCGGAGGTAGCTATGACGGAGGCTCAGATGGAGTCTCGGCATCTCAAGCTTCGTGTTGCCGAGCTGGAGGGACGAGTGGGTGACCTCCAGGGAAAGTTGGAGGACGCTCGGCAGTCAGCCGAGGAGGCGGCGGAGTCGTTCCGCCTGGAGAGGGATGAGCTTCAGAGGGAGCTGTCGGATCGGCGTCAGGTGGCGTGGCTTGCGGAGGAGGTGGAGAGGGGTGTCGTCGGGACCCTGGGGGAGAAGATCTTCAAGTTTCTCAGGGAGGCCTTTGGTACGTATGAAGACCTCATTGCCCCTCGGATTGTCGAAGTCGTCCAGTCTTCCTTCCGGGATTGTGCGGAGCGCGTTCGGCAAGCTCCCCCGTTTGTCGATCCCCCTCGCTCCGAGCAGGGAGAAGCACCCGAGGATGTGTCCTCTCGAGCCCGGGCTCCCTAAGTCGTCCCCTCTTGCCTTATCCTCCAATTTTTTAGCATCCGCTTCGCTTTGGGCCAGTCTACTTGAAATGGACCCCTGCCCCTGCCATCTCCTTCGGCTTCGCTATCGACTCCCTGCCTCAGAGCCAATAATTGCTGGTTGCATGGATGTTCGCTGAGGTCGGCAACTTTGGGTCCTTAGCCAACAAATTTCGCTCTGCCGGTGTCGCCCTAGTTTCTGTTGGTGACGAACTTTGTTGTCCGTCGAGAGTGGATTATTTGCTGAGAGGTTCCCTCAGTCTTCGATTCCCTGTAGATAAGACATACTTTTGTACCTTGGTTAACTGTTATAAATGAAATTGACTTACTCAGACTTTTCGCGTATTTTGCTTTGTTGCCTCGTCCTCGGCCTAGGACTGGTTGACGCCCGAGCTGGCTGGGGGAATTGCCTCCAAATTCCCGAGCGGCGGAGTCGGTCGGCGAGGGTGAAGCTCCTCGGCTTAGGACCGGTCGACGTCCGCATTGGCTGGGGAGTTGCCCCCAGACTTACGAGCGTAGGAGTCGGTCGGCGGGGGCAAAGCTCCTCGGCTTAGGACCGGTCGGTGTCCGCGCTGGCTGGGGGAATTGCCCCCAGACTTATGAGCGCATGAGTCGGTCGGCGGGGGCAAAGCTCCCCGGCTTAGGACCGTTCGGCGTCCGTGCTGGCTGGGGGAATTGCCCCCAGACTTATGAGCGCAGGAGTTGGTCGGCGAGGGCAAAGCTCCTCGGCTTAGGACCGGTCGGCGTCCGCACCGGCTGGGGGAATTGCCCTCAGACTCATGAGCGCAGGAGTCGGTCGGCGAGGGAAAAGCTCCTCGACTTAGGACCGGTCGGTGTCCGCGCTGGCTGGGGGAATTGCCCCCAAGTTTGTGAGCGCAGGAGTTGGTCGGCGAGTGCGAAGCTCTTCGGTCGGCGTCCGCGCTGGCGGGGGGAATTGCCCCCGGACTTATGAGCGCAGGAGTTGGTCGGCGAGGGAGAAGCTCCCCCTCCTCTTCCAGTGAGGCGGCGGTCTTCATCCTTTTGCACCCTTAGTGAAACGTTGATTCCGTCGAAGATTAAGAAAAGACAAAAGGGAATGCAATTGTACTCTTAAGAGTCCTATCGGACTAGTACATTTGGAGGAAAGGAAAAAGGAAATAAGGCTAGACAGAGGGACGTAAACCTAGATAATCCTCTCGGACTAGGCTACGACTGGGGGGAGAGACCACGCCTGCTCACTCTATGATGCGGAGGGGTCCTTGGACGGTGTTGATCTTCTTCCCCTTGTCTGGCTGCATGGAGGTCCCTTCTCCATGGGCCGGCTCGTCGGCTAAACTCCTGGCGTGCCCCCGGCTCATCAGCTTCTCAATGTCCTTCTTTAAGAGCCAGCAGTCTTCAGTGTCGTGGCCATTGTCCTTGTGGTACTTGCAGTACTTCTCCCCATTCTTCCCACCTCTTTTCGCTTTCGGTGGGGGACGATCGGCACGCTCTTCCTTTTGTACTTGAGCGAGGACGGCGTCTGGGGTGGTGTCCCTCGTACCCTCTCCCCGCTGCCTGTTTCTCGGCCTCTTCTCGGTCCGGTACCCCTCGGGGCTGCCTCGCCCGCTGTCGCCGCGCTTGGTCCCCCGAGGGGCCTTTCCTGCCTCAATGGCCAAGGTCTCCTCGGTCAACATGAAGCACTCGGCCCTCGCCATGATCCCTGGGAGGTCCTTCGGGGGATCGTTGTGAAGAGATTTCTTAAGGCCTCTATGGCGTAGCCCTTTCTTAAGGGCCGTTTGGACAACCAGGTCGGGGGGGTTGTTCACGTTCAGCCTTTCCGCGTTGAAGCGGCGCATGAACTGTCGGAGCGGCTCGGCTGGGCCCTGCACTATGTTAAACAGATGTTCAGCATCAGGCTTTACCTGTCTCCCTGCCATGAACTGCTTGCAGAACAGCTGGGTGAGTTCCTTAAAGCTGTCGATGGAGCGGCTGGGTAGGCTGCGGTACCAGGTCCTCGCCGCTCCCCTGAGAGTAGAATAGAAGCCTCGGCATTGCAGGTCATCGTCAGCTCCTTGGAAGGACATGTCCCCCTCGTAGTCCATCACGTGGTTTCCCGGGTCCCCTATCCCGTCGTACTTCCCCAGCACCGGGATCTTGAATCGAGAGGGGACCCGCGCGTCGGTTATCCTCCGTGATAGGGGGCACCGGTCTCCGTGGATGCCCCTGGGGGTTCGACACCCGTCTGCCTCCGGTTCGTTCGGTGGTGGAGGGGGCACAGGCGCCGGCGGGGCTGGCTCCACGGCCCTCGCCACACTGGGGGACGGGCTGACCCGGCGTTCCCGGCTCCTCCGGCGGGAGCTCCCGCTCCGTCGCGATCGGTCTCTCGAGTGGTGTCGATTGCTTCTCCTGTGGTGGGGTGACCGTGGTTGACGAGACGACGCGGTCACCGATTCGTCCCCCGTGCCTTCAGTTTCTCTCCGGCTCCTCTCACGATGAGGGGAGGAGGCGCGTGATCTCGCCTGGCGGGAGCCGGACAACGTGAACCGACGCTCTGCGTTCGGTTTTTGGTTCCCGTGGTCGTCGACCACAGCGGATCGTAAGAGGGGGGGACCCCCGCCCAACGATGGTCGTCGCCCAATGCGCCCCCGTTAGCTGGCGCAGTGCCGACGAGCTACTGTACTGCCGCGACCAGCGTCTGGATGTTCGCGTTGGTCTCCTGGGCCAGGGCACGGAGTTGTCCCTGTGTGGCCAGTTCCGACCCGCCAATCTCTTCAGTTGTGGGGGTGGGGTGATCGTTGACGGGCGTGCCTCCGAGGTTGCCGTTGGATGCGCCATTCCCCTCCTCTGGGATGGGGGGCATGCGTTTCCTTCTGTTGCTGGCTCGTGCCATTGCGGGTGTGGTTTGCTTCTTCATGGGACAATTTGTCGTTCCCACAGACGGCGCCAGATGTTTCAGAGTGTTTTCTCACTACAAAAGCGTTGACCGTGGACACCCGGTCAACGTGGTCAAGGGGCCCGCTTGGGTCCCTCGGGTGTGTCGAGTCGATGCAGACGAGGCGCGAGTCAGAGCTACAGACGACGTGGAGCGCGTCGACTGGGCCGAATCGGGGTCCTCGGTCGTTGGTAGTGCGAGGGGAAGCCTCGGCCCGGGTTGAGACGCTCGGCCTCGGTCGGACTTGCTCGGCCTCGGCGGTCGGATGACGAGGGGTAGCCTCGATCGTCCAGCTGGTTACGCGGTCGGCGAGGGGCGGAGGGGAAGCCTCGGCCCGTGGATCTGATGTCCTCCTGCGTAGACGAGAACGCTCGTCAGGGGGGCGGACCTTGGTTCCGGCCAAATCCCCTCCGATGCCTAAGTCAGACAGTGATCTGAAAGAGGAGGCCCGGCGGAAACGGTTCGACTCGAGAGGAGATCTGAACGATGTCTCACGGCACGAGCGGGGGAGGAAGGAGATGAAATGGGGGAACAAGGTCGTTGATGGAGTACCTTAGGGTTTAGATACCTGAGATGCGGTGCTTTGTCCAGTCGTCCTTCTAACCCTTTTATAGACCTCCCGCCGTGATTGCCCCCGACCCACGTCGCTCGTCCGCCCTCGATCGTGCCCCCTCGATCCGCCCCCCCGTCGCCGCCTCCGACGCCATGCCAGCACCTCCCCATCATAGCCATTAGGTGGTAGCGGGATTAGGGGAACGGTTACCGCCGGAGTGGGCGAGTGCCCAGCGCGCTAATCAGGGCCGGGTCGGATCGATATTTGGGGGTCCCCTATGGGGCTTTGCCGGGCGGGCCTGACCGCGCAGATGGGCTTCCGACCGGCGGTCGGGCATCCGGGCTCGTATCTTTCGGGCTTCTTTCGGTGGGCTGTGCTTCTGGGCCTATGTTGTTGGGCCTTTGCGAAATAGACGTATCACATACGATAAAGGCAAAGGCTTGATGTACATTTTTATGATCCATGTATATTTGTTAAGGGCACAAACTTATTCCTCAAGATTAAGTACTTCAAGATCCATTAATAGAAATGCCGCTTAATCAGAGGAATGATTTACAAGATTAATAGCCATGCTTAATAAGCTAAAATATAAAGTTTCCACCAATGTAACAAGTATCTTTGTGAAGCTTCACCCAATGGTATAAATTCATATTCTCTTAGTGTTGAATATCGAGTGTTGAACACTCAGTTATAAGATCTATTTGTGTTATATGTTGTGCGCGAGCGCGAAAGACTAGGACCGTTCGATGATCGAGACGAGGACGCGTAGCAAACAATCAACCAGAGCGCTATAAAGGATATCAACTTTAGGCCGTCGATCGGCCAATGGAACACCAATAATCTTTACAACAAAAGGAAAGACTAAATACAAATCTTCTATGTTCACAACGAAGAATAAGCAGACAAATTCTCTCCAAAATCTCTCAATAATATCTCTCAAAATTGGCTCTCACAAAGGCGGCTTAAAGTTATCTCTGTGTTCCCTACCGAAACTCTCATTTAAAACACCTTATATATAGCCCTAGGGTATAATAGGTTTCATCCGTCAGGGGGGAATCCCAAGAGAAACGAATCCCAACTTTAACAGAATTCCTATCCAATAGCACCTCTACAACGAATGCGGCGCCGCACCCTATGGTGGGTCCCCTCCATACCGCCGAGCTTTCCACCGAAGGTCGAGCAAACAAAGTGCCGGACTGAACCATCAGATCTATCAAAAGCTCGGACTGTAGAGCCGCCGACCTATGAGCTATCCTCCGGACCGAGAATCCAATGCACTGTTAAAGTCCAATTGCTTGGCATCCTCTTATCTGACTTGTGCATAGTCAGATAGGTCAGATTCGTGCACAGCCGAGCTGGTTTTGCACAAGATAGCTCGACTGCCGAACGAATACTTCTATAGTGCCTTAATCGAGCCAACTTTCACAAATATCCACCTTCGAGAGATTTAGGCATCCGTCACACGATCGACCTTCAATGCACCACCTCAGTAAAGACACATCTGTTGTTCCCCTAATTTTTCTCCGAAGAGCCCAATGCTCCTCCAGTCTCCACTAGCTCTGACTAGTCTCATTGCCCCTAAATGGGGCCGACTTGACATCATCTCGAAACAACATTGAGCAAGTCCAAGCAGTTATTGAACTTGGCTCCTGACACAACCTTAGTCAATATATCCGCAGGATTGTCATCTGTTCTGATCTTAAAATTTTTGATGTCATCGTCCTCTTCTCCAATATAGTCTCGGACAAAGTGGAAGCTTACATCGATATGCTAGGTACGAGCATAGAAGACCTGATTCTTAGCCAAGTGCAACGCACTCTGGATATCACAATGGATGGCATACTTCTTCTGGTAGACTCCTAGATAATCCATCAAGCACATCAGCCATATCGTCTCCTTCACTACTCCAGCCAATGCCATGTATTTTGCCCCGTTGTTGACAGGGTCACCGTAGACTGTAGTATACTCCACCAACAGATCGGAGCTCCTGACATGGTGAAAATGTACCATTCCATGGATCTCCTCCCATCCAAATCATATACAAAGTCAGAATCAACATAGACATCAGCTTGCGGACCTTCATCTCCTCGGCTATATGTCAATCTGACGTCAATTATGCAATTGATGTACCTAAGTATCCATTGAATAGCTCGCCAGTGTACTGTCCTCGGATTGTGCATGTATCTACTCACCATGCTAAATGCATGTTATAGGTCAGGTCGGGTACATATCATAGCATACATCAAGGCTCACACTGCATTGGCATACTGTACTCTCTCTATGAGCTTCTTCTCCTCTTCGTTCTTCGGGCAATGCTCAGCACATAACGTGAAGTGAGGTACGAGCAGAGTAACTAAAGGATTCATACTTTCATAACCAAATCTCTGTACAACAGACTTCAGATAGTGACTTTATGAAGGATGAACTTTATCTCCACTTCGATCTCTTATGATCTCCATCCCAAGAGTCCTTTGTGCTTTGCCTAGATTCCTCAATTCGAATGCACAACTTAGCTCAGTCTTCTATCTCTGAATCTCCTCTTTATTAGATGAAGTGGTGAGCATATCATCAACATAAAGCAAGAGATAGATGAAGGACCCATTTTCCAGCTCATAAAAGAACATACAATGATCATAGGGGCTCTGAACATACCCTTGATCATTTGGCATGAAGCGTTCGAAATGCTTATACCATTGTATAGGCGACCGCTTCAGCCCATTGAACGATTTCTTCAGCATATATGCAAGTCCATCACCTCTCTCATAGCCATCGGGCTGAGCTATATAGATCTCCTTCTCGAGCTCTCCATGCAAGAATGATGTCTTGACATATAGTTGCACCTGCTCAACGTTGAGCTGTGCCACTTGTGCCAATATGATCAAAAATGAGCAATGCTTAACCACAGAAGAAAAGACTTCATTGTAGTCGATGCTCTCCCTCTGTACATAGCCCTTCGCTAAAAGGTGAGATTTGTAACGAACTTCTCCAGCTTCGACTCTGTCTTTCTTGGTGTAGACCCACTTACACCCGATTGCCTTCTTGCCTTCTGGAAGCTCCATCAGATCTAATGTTCATTCTTCCTTAGCGATTCCATCTTCTCGTCCATCACTTTTTTCTGCTTCTCTTGGTCTTTCGAATGCTTCACCTCTCTGAATGAAGTGGGTATATCAATACTTACCACAAGAAAAGCTAATGAGACCATCTCACGGTATCATGCAGGTCTTCATATCTTAGGCCTTGGTTTCGATAATGTAATGGAATCCTTCGGCTATGCAGTCTGTGGAGCCAAACTATCTCCACCATCTGAGCTTGAGCCACCAGCATTACCAGCATTACCAGCATCTGTCTGAGTACGTCATCTACAACCTCTGGTGTAGATCGGCCTAAGTCAGTAGCCGACCTATCTTGAACCTTTAACACTTCCAAGTGGAGCTGCTTCATCTGTGTATGTTCGGTCTCCACCACCAGTTCCGTCTCCTTTAGTAACACTGACTCATCGAACTATACGTCTCTGCTCATGATCACCTTCCTCTGTACCAGACACCACAACATGTATCCCTTGACACCATTGCTAAAGCCCAATAATATTGCTTTTTTCGCTCTAGCATCTAGTTTTTCCTCTTTCAAAACATAGTATCTTGGACAGCTCCATATCTTCAAAGACACATGGTCAAGAACTGGATTTCTCAACAAGAACTCCAAAGAAGATCTTCCTTCCAATGCAGCAGATGGTAACCGATTGACCAAATAGGTCATGTACGCCAGGGCCTCTATCCAAAACTCCTTCGATAGGTTGGTAGTAGACAACATGCATCAGACTTTCTCCAGCAAAGTCTGTTTCATCCTTTCCGCTACTTCGTTCTGCTACGACGTACCAGTCACGGTGAAGTGCCTCTGAATACCTTTTGATCTGCAGAACTTCAGGAAGATGTCCAACCTATATTCTCCACCATTGTCACTTCAGAGCCACCTAACCTTTCGACTTGTTTGAGTCTCAACCAACTTCTTCCACACTATGAAAGTGTTTATTACTTGGTTTTTTGACTTTAGAGGAAACACCAAAACCATGCGAGAGTAATTATCAATGAATGTTACAAAGTAGTGTTTACCTCCCAATGAGGCCTACCTACTATGTACCAATATGTCGGTATGTACATAGTCAAGCGTTCCCTTCGTACTATGGATTGCCGTTCTAAAAGAAGCAAGTGTCTGTTTGCCAAAGACACAATACTCACAGAACTCGATCTTTCTGGTCTTGGCACCCTTCAAACAATCTCTTTCGATCAGCGTCTGCAAAGCTTTGTCACCAATATGACCTAGATGCATGTGCCAAAAAAGCGAGTCATCTCGGTCAGCCTCACGAGTCAGAGCTGCTATGCCATTCATGACCAAACCATCGAAGTAGTTGAGGTTGCCTTTTTTGCTTCCCCTTCATCACGATCATAGCTCCTTGGGTTACCCTCAGACTGCAGTTCTCTATCGTCACTCGGCAACCCTTGGCTTTGAGTGAGTCGAACAATATGAGGTCGGGAACATAGCGTACCTCATCGATGTCTCATGTAACATCATCACCTATCATCATCTGAATTTTCATGATTTTCACAGTGCTACAAGCTCGGTTATCACCCAATATGACTGTACTCTTACCCCCTTCACGAAAAGTGATTACATACTCTTTATATGGCGTCATATGGAATGAGCACCCAGAGTCGATCACCCATCCAACTGACGTCACTCCCTCTGAAGCACCGACCAGAACCCATTCCTCGACCTTAATGCCCTTCGCGATGTTGGCTGTTGCGTCATGCTTCTTCTTCGCCCTTGAACAGTATTTGACCCAATGTCCCCTTTCTCTGCAGAAAGCACATTGATCTTTTGTCAATTCCGTTTCAAGAGAGCCTCTACTCTTGTCCCTAGACTTGGATCGGAAATACCACTATCGAGCTCCACCCTTCTTACTACTCCAACCTCTCACCACTGTAAAATCGTCGTTAACTTGGCCTCTAGTGTCCTCAACGTTCTTCTTGAAGTCGTTGCTTGTTAGAGCATTGGGCACTTCTTCAAATGTGATTTGTTCCTTACCATAAGTAAGAACCGACACCAAGTACTCATACTCAATGGGCAGAGAGTTGCGGAGGATCATAGCTTTGTCTTCATCGTCGACCTTCACGTCAACATTCCTCAGATCAGTCAGAAGCGTGTTTGTATTAATCGAGATGTTTCTCGATAGAGACACCCTGCTCAAGCTTCAGACCGAAAAGCTTCTTATTCAAATGCAGTCGGTTCTGCATGTTCTTCTTCATGTACTTGTCACCAAGCTCCTTCCAGAACTTCTTTGCATTTGTTTCTTCCAAGAATGAGTATTTCTTCTCCTTCATCAGATACAGTCGGATCGTTTCACATGCATTCCGATTTAGAGTTTTCTACTCGAAATCAAACATGCTCTTGGCTTCTCGTCCAATGCGATGTACTGACCAAGTTGGTTCAAGACATCCAGGACTTCACATCTCGACATACTGAAGTTGATCTTTCCATCAAACTTCTCAATTTTGAACTTCGTGTTGGACACGAGTCCAAGCCGCTGGAGCTTGCCCTCTAGAAGTCGACGCCTTTGAGGAACCGTCATCGCTACTGTTACTCATTTTCACCTCCTATGTTGATCTCCAAAAACTGATATGCTCTGATACTTGTTTGTTGTGTGTGAGTGCAGAAGACTAGGACCATCAGATGATCAAGACAAGGACGAGTAACTAACAATCAACCAGAGCACTATGAAAGATATTAACTTTAGGCCGTCGACTAGCCAATGGAACACCAAGAAGCTTTATTATGAAAGGAAAGAATGAATATATATCGTCTCTCTTCACAACGAAGAAGAAAACACACAATCTCTCCAAAATCTCTCAATAATATCGCTCAAAGTTGGCTTTCACAAAGGTATGGCTCAAAGTTCTCTCTATGTGCCCCCCCCCCCCCCCCCCCCCCCCCCCCGCCGCGTCTAAAACACCCTCCCCTGAAACCCTCGTCTAAAACACCATATATATATAGCCCTAGGGTACAATAGGTGTCATCATTTAGAAGAGCTTTCCAAGAGAAACAAATCCCGAATTTAACGGAATTCCTATCTAATAAAAACTCTACAACGAATATGGCGCCGCGCCCTATAGTGGGTCCTCTCTGTACTGCCAAGCATCCCATCGAAGGCCGAGCAAACGAAGTACCGATCTGAGCTGTCCGAGCTATCCGAATCTCGGACTGTAGAGTTGCCGACCTATGAGCCGCTGATCCTCTGAACCGAGAATCCAATGCACCGTTGAAGCCCATTACTCGGCATCATCGTATTTGATTTGTGCAGTGTCTAATAGGTCAGATCCGAGCACAGTAGAGCTAGCTCTGCACAAGATAGCTCGGCTGCCGATGCAATACTTCTTTGGTGCCTCAATCGAGCCAACTTTCACATTATCAGTTTCGAATCACTACCTGTAGCATGCTGTCAGGCAATGAAAAGCAATAATTAGAATGATTCCCCTCCATCATGCCAGCGGACTCGGGAACATCTGAGAGAACTATATGTTACATGCTCGCAATTATGATATCCATTTGTGGATTGCATGAGCTCTAAACGAGACTCTCAAAATAACATCAAGTTACAACTGATGCTCATTTTCCCTATCTTTCCACAATCCAGGTAAGATCACACAAAACAACTGATTATTTCATTTGCAATTTCCCGTTTCAGATGTGGTACGCAGTTAGAAGAACTACAGCCCTAGCAAACAATATAGCTCCTTCAGGTAACAGAATTAGAAAACCCTAACACATAATTAGGGCAAAAAAACAATTTTTATGGCAAATTCCAAGAAGAACTGATACCGCAACACACATTGGATCAACAAGCAGGCAACTGCATGCATAAGTTCCAGCATAGACTAAAGGTAAATTAAGGATCAAAGGAAACAACTGAAATAATCAGCTCAAATCACGCAGTAGACTGTAAGTTGGAACTATAGGTTTTAAAGAGAGAGATCTGTGCTGTAAATTTAGGGACGTACGTTCTGTTTAACTTCGTTGATGATTTTGAGGCGGAGGGCGTCGAAGGTGCCGTCAGCCTTGAGCCTCTCGATGACCTCCTCCGGTGTCGCCCCCAACGCTCTCCTCCCCTCTTCCATCCTCCGCCGTCCAATGCCGTCGATTCGTTGATAGGCGTTGTCCTTTTATATAAATAGCGACATTTTCTATGAGACACCTTCCATTCTTGCAGACGTCGGTGCATGTATCCGTTTCCGGTACATTAATGTAAAACAAAACTGGGCCAAAGTTTGTTACAGAGCTCAATTACCCACTGAGTCGTGTACAATAAATTTTTGTCTTAATCAAGGACTGGAAATAATTTACACACAATCAAGACGTAAGACCGTAAGCCCCACACATGTGTTTCGTTGGGTGCAAATACGGGTTCAAATGGTAAGATTGTGTGTGCAGTTATTGTCTTAGGGCTTTAGAGATTTTTTTTTTGATTGGGATGTGCGGTTTTAGGTGTTTTGGTTTTGGTGTGTTTTTTTTTATTTTTTCTTTTTTATTGGGGGTGGGTGATGAGGCAACCCATGTGACACCTGTTTTTGAATGTCATATGAGACAAACCACATCAATCACTTCTCAAATGTATAATAGATTTCGACTATACTTATATATGATAAACGGTTCGGAAGTCCACAAGGCATGTGTGTTTTTAATGGGTCTTTGAAAGACCTTAGCCATTGTAGTTTTTATTAATCAAAATAAAATGATTGGGTCCATACTAACATGGCAACATGGCATGAAATTTGAAATTCTAGATTAACATCTATCATAGCATAGTTGAGTTTTAAGCCAAGTGGTAGTATATCACCTAAAACCCCACACTCCCAGCTCGACGAATGGCCCCGCCAACGCAAATAAGGCTTAAAATATGAAGGGATTAAAATACCCACAAGACAACCATAAACAAATCCACCCCCACCCTCTTATGGAGTAAGTAATTCATTCGGTTCTCAATTTTCTCCCTCTATTAATTCATATTTCTTCTCTAAATATTAATTTGATCATCGAACGAGTCAACCCGGTAAACCCACCCCGAACTTGATCTGCTAGCACTCTTACTGGATGTGATGTGCAAGCGATACGAAACTCAAGATGTACAAACCTATTCTTCCCAAAGAGATACATCTGCCACTATCTCATTGTTGGTGCTGACTGTGGGAAAACGGACACCTGAGGCTAACACCAACCAGCTCTGAAGACATCCTCAACACTCAATATGGTGGAGCACCCTGAGTCATCCCCATGGTCCTGAAGGAAGGTCTTGTTGGACATTTTGGTTTATTTCATAATTCAAAGCCAAGTTTAGTCCCACATTGGATGGGAGAACTCCCTTGGATGGGTTTATAAGAGTCTTCTTGTTAATGGGCTATTGGACTTGTTAATGGGCTAGGATTTGGGGGTAGCTCGCGTGCGCATGAGCCCAAGCAAGGGGCCGAACCCAAAACGGGTGATCCGAATGGAAAATGTGGGCGTCAGATTCAAAAAACCTTAGTGTGTGTGCGCTGGCGTCACGCCTGTGCAGGGGTTCACGGGTGCGCGCGTGGAGTGCCCAAGTTTTACATCATGTTTTAGCCATCTTACTTTTAGAGAATTAAAAGCCCATTATGTTTTCAACGGCCATATTTTTTTGTTTTAATTGCTGTCTAATTTTTGCAACACCTATTTTCTTATTGATGGCTCATTAAACTCTCCAACGGCCACTTTCTTATTAATGGATGGATTCCAACGGTCCTTTTTTCCACATCTATATATACTGAGCGTATCAAGAATTGGAGTGTTCATCATCATTCTCGTCATCCATAGAATTTCTCATTACTTCTGCTTCTGCTGTTCGCTTGCGACCAGCTGTTCCTCTACTATTCATCTTCTTCTTCCTGTGCGATCGAAGAACTGTTGCTGCTCGCTGGAGCCTTGTATTGTGAGTGCACACTTACAAGGCCGTTGCCGTTAAATCCTGTAGGGTAGCCGCTGGACCTGACTTGCACCGAGTTCACACTCTGAGGGGCGGAAATCTACTCTTAAGGACAGTCATATCACGCCTCGGTTTTTGCCTGATAAGTCCTTTTTCCTCCGTTTTTCATAGCATCATCCTCTGATTTGTTAAATTTTTCAACAATCTTAAGAGTAGATCTTGGATGCTGCTGTTGTTATACAACAATTTCATTTCTCTTGTTTCTTGCCGATTGCTTTGTTACTTCAACATACCCTATTTCTGACCGTGGACACTAGCGATAATGGTTAATTCTTCCTTAGTCTGATAATAAAGTTAGTATGACATTCGTCTTGCAGATGCAAAACATTATAATCTGATGAACAATTTATTACAATATTAAATTTATATTTTAGAGTGTAGATTTTCCTATGATATATAATCTCAGTGATTTGGGTAGTGAAATTGTGACAAAACTGTCTATATGCAATGAACAGAAGGAAAGAGCTCTAAGACAAAAGTACTAAATGAAATACATGCATTAATCCTTAAGGATGAGAGGTTCAGTGCTTTCTGTAGATGTTGTATATATGATGTTTTGTGGTGTTGATAGAACTTAAATATGTTTGCAGCATTCTACATGTAAGCAATCAGATGTCATTTCTAATCTTGGCACCATTAGCACTTTCCAATGATCTAAAATTATATAATGTATTTTAAATCTTCTCTAATGTGTTATTTGGTTTTATGTTCACTATAAGGTAAATATATTGTGTCACTTCTATGTATGTCATTCGCTTACATATACCTCTAACTGACTATGAAATAGTAAACCAACACTACATCACAAGGATACCAAGAAATGACAAATCATGTAAGTATATATTTATTGTTGCATGGATTTTCCATGCCTATGCGACAAATCTGGAAAGACTAGGATATGCTAATAATAATTGACATTTTCTATAGATTTTTCAATCGGTAGTGACCGTATTTATTTTTTATAATAGACACTATTTATGATAAATGTGGACATTTGTATATTTGGATGAATTTTAGGAACTGTCCTTGTTTTCAGCTAATTTTAGTGGAGATCGCAACTCAGGTTATATTTGGATTACATGGTTAACTATATTCAGATAAATTTATACATTACAATTTTATATCAAACTAAATGGAAAAGCTTATCTCAGTGTGTAATGCAATTTAAAGAGTAATTAAACAGTGTTCAGTTTTTTGTACCGATATTTGGATCTCATACTGTTTATAAATAAGAGAGAATAAAAAAATATATTTAAACAATGACATGTTTTTTTGGTTAGTTTCTCAAGGTTAGCATTTATGGCTACTTATCTGATTCTGAAAAATGTTTTTATTGAAGATTAACTATCGGGAGGTAGACTTGTGTATTCATACAGAAAGTACATTATAGTGTAGAAACATAATTCTGCATAGGTTTGAAAAAGTGTCAAGTAAGCTTAACTAATGATCATGATTATATCTAGACAACTTTTTGGGGTCTCAAATGGGTCCATTGCACTTTCTATGTGTACATATGCTTTAAGTTTGTGTAGTCTACTGTGTGTTTGACTTCCCTTCCAGCTTATCTTGGTGTATGAGCTTAAACATGAAAAATGTTGACATTGTTGATATCGTGTGAATATCTTCTATTTGAAGCTTGTCTCTTTCCCATGCTCCTTGAGCCAACTAAGCCAAGAGTCTGTTGTTGGTTGGCAATGAATATTTTTAGATGATGTCTAAATTTTCATGAAGCCTTTAACATAGAGTTGTTCTCTAAATTTACAAGTGAGTAATGATCTCACATAATGTGCTGTCAATATATATGTTAAGCTACCATAAAATGAAAAAGGGGTTTTTGCCATTGGTGGATGATTCGTGTGATTATTTGTCTCCTTGGATTTAGTTTAAGGGGATGTGTAAAATTTTCATTTGATTGATGTATTCGAAGACTGAAATTTGAGAAGGCATTCTTCGTTTCATGAACTCTTTTGTGGGCTTTATCAATTAGATGCAATCCACTCCTTATATACTTTTGATTTCATTTGCAAGTTGTTTGTGTGTAAAAAAGCACCAACATGTAAATATTTTTGTGGATTTTTGAGTCCCTTGTATTTTGATATTGGGTGGTTGCAGGGGGTGTAATTCTATACAGAACCTCTTTTTCATTAATGTTCATTTTTGATGACTAGTAATTGCATGTTCTCGGATGTGAAAATGGAAATGAGGCAAGTTTTGAAATGTTTTTTGTTTTGTTTGTACGTGAGTATAAATGTTGTTATTTCTAAGTTTTGAAATGTTTTGTTATTTGTACGAGATTTGAAAGTTGTATGTCTTTTGCCATTTTCTTCGTACAATGTAGTTTTGGTGTTTCCATTGAATTATCAATGTTTAATGGCCACTTTTATTGGATGTGTTGTCTAAGTGTTTAGAATAGAGTGATGTAGATGCATATTAACAGCAATTGCCTGTTACCATGAGGTACTTGAAGTACAAGAAATTCATTTGCAAAATTGGGAAACGATCTACTAAAGTTAAAATGATTTCTTAGAAATAAAAGGGATGGCTGCTCCTTGCTTGTTGTTCTGAACTTAATTTTTTTTGCGTTCAGATTCTTGTATCTGACAGTCTCAGATATATGTTAAACTTCTGAGAAAAAAAAATTAAGTGCGTGTTGCAAATTCAGCCATCTGCTTCAAAGTTGAAATGTTTCTTTTGGTTATGATAATGTTACAGGAAATGATGTCATCCGCCATTAAAAGAGTTTGAGTTTGTTTTTATAAAACCTGTTTACCTCAATGTGTGGGGGTACCTAGCTAAATTTCTTTTACCAGAACCTATGAAAAGGAAATTAGATCCTAAAACTTTTGATTGCATGTTTATAGGCTATGCTCAAAACAGTGCTTCATATAGATTCTTAGTTGTTAGAAGTGAGTTAAATATCATGGAGCATAACACTGGTGTTGAAACCTAGTATGCTGATTTCTTTGAGCACATATTTCCAATGATGATGGATAATGATCGGTTGAATTCTGCATCCCACTCATCACACACTTCTGATGCTCAATCACATGATTATGATGATGAAATAGAAGTAAGGATGAGTAAAAGAATTAGGAAGGAGACCAATTGTGATCCATCAGTTTTAGAAAGTTTTACTGATGCAAACTGGATCTCTGATTCAGATGATCTTAAATCCATAAGTGGTTATGTTTTTTCACTTGGTGGAGGTGCGCTATCTTGGAAATCATCCACGTAAACATGTATTGCTCAGTCTACTATGGAGTCCGAGTTTATTGCCTTGGAGAAGGCATGTAGTGAAGCCGAATGGCTTAAGAACCTTCTTGGTGATCTTCCAATTTGTGAAAACCCGGTAAGTCTGTGTCTATCCAGTGAGATAGTCAAGCTGAAATTGTAAAAGCCAGAAATAAAATTTTTATTGGGAAGAGTAGGCTTATACGCCTAAGGCACTCTATTGTGAGGCCGCTGCTAGATCATGGGATTGTGTCCCTTGATTATGTTAGGTCAAGGATGACTTTGGCAGATCCTCTGACAAACCCACTAAATAGGAAATTAGTGGAAAGTACATTGAGGGGAATGTGACTTATACCTAAAATATAGGTCAAGAGTGATGGTAACCCAACCTATGTGAGTGATGATCTCATGAAGTAGTTTCATATGGGTAACAACAAGTCACTTGTTGATCGTGAGGAGCACTATCATTATGTTCATGTCCCTTTCCTATGGTGTAGATAGTGCTATCGACGATGGGAGAGGACGAGCATATGGCTTTTAATGGAAACCATAGCCCTTGTTGGGTGGTGTGCATAATCGTCGAGCACACTTGATGGATCCAACTATACGGGTGTGGAAGTGGGCCGCTTCCTATGCGAATATGGGTACATTCGCTAGAGCACTCATGAAAAACCAGGTATGGCGCATGGCCGAAACGTGCCAACCCGTAAGAGCAAGCAACTATTCATTGATGATTCAATATGGGTTGTGAGTCAATGTTTTACAATAAAGGAGATTGGTTCATAGAAACTATATGTTTCACCAACTTCTTGTAGACCACACTTTCATTCCCTAAGTAATGGTTCATAGACCGAAAGTCACCATTGCTAATGTATTGAATTGTCGTATTCGATCTCTCATCATTTTTTTTTCTTTTTCCTCATCTTGGATTCTTATATCCTTACCTTTGAATTGTGAAATAGTTGGGGATTGTTGGACATTTTGGTTTATTTCATAATTCAAAGCTAAGTTTAGTCCCATATTGGATGAGAGAACTCCCTTGGATGGGTTTATAAGAGTCTTCTTGTTAATGGGCTATTGGACTTGTTAATGGGCTAGGATTTGGGGGTAGCTCACGTGCGCATGAGCCCAAGCAAGTGGCCGAGCCCAAACCGGGTTGAGCCGAATGGAAAATATGGGCATCGGATCCGAAAAACCTTAGTGTGTGCGCTGGCGTCGCGCCTGTGCCGGAGGGGTTCACGGGTGCGCGCGTGGAGTGCCCAAGTTTTACATCATGTTTTAGCCCTCTTACTTTTAGAGAATTAAAAGCCCATTATGTTTTCAACGGCAATATTTTTTTGTTTTAATTGCTGTTTAATTTTTGCAACAGCTATTTTCTTATTGATGGCTCATTAAACTCTCCAACGGCCACTTTCTTATTAATGGATGAATTCCAACGGTCCTTTTTTCCACATCTACATATACTGAGCGTATCAAGAATTGGAGTGTTCATCATCATTCTCGTCATCCATAGAATTTCTCATTACTTCTGCTTCTGCTGTTCGCTTGCGGCCAGCTGTTCCTCTACTATTCATCTTCTTCTTCCTGTGCGATCGAAGAACTGTTGCTGCTCGCTGGAGCCTTGTATTGTGAGTGCACACTTACAAGGCCGTTGCCGTTGAATCCTGGAGGGTAGCCGCTGGACCTGACTTGCACCGAGTTCACACTCTGAGGGGGCGGAAATCTACTCTTAAGGACAGTGCATAGCACGCCTCGGTTTTTGCCTGATAAGTCCTTTTTCCTCCGTTTTTCATAGCATCATCCTCTGATTTGTTAAATTTTCCAATAGGTCTTGCACTAAGAGTCTGACTCCAACACTAGAACATCAACGCCATCGAGTTGGGGTACCCAACGATCGTTGTGTGCACAAGCTAGGGGTATCACAGTTGGATCATTTTATGGCAAACAGAAACACTAAAAGAGCGGTGAATATCGTTTATGAAATCAAACATGAACTTTTAAAATTATCCTCTAATTATCAGCCTAAGATTCAACTAGAGTTACCTAAGATGAATATTAATCTACAATAATGTATCTTGCAAGTATACGATGATGAGTAAGCGGTGAAATAGTACCAATTGTTAGAATTAACACAAAGAGAACAAGCAACAAAAACAAACGAAGTTTATCCTAGTTCGGTCAACCCCGTTACCTACCTCTAGCCCCAAGTCTCACTTGGATAAAAGAAACAAAATTTACACTTGTTCGACCAACCCCGTGACCTACCTCCATCCCCAAGTCACACTTGGATAATATCTACTATAAACCTCTAAACCAAGATAATTACAACCACCTAAGCACTATGGCGATATTCCAACCACCTCAACACAATGAGGATTTCTAACTACAATCTCCTCAACACTTGAGGATTTTCAAACCAATTAACACCTCAACATTGAGGACACAAAACAAAAGTGAGAAATATTTACAAAATGAAGCACAAATTTCCTATAGCCTTGATTGAAGCTCATTGTGTAAAGTGATGCTAATGAAATTGATTTTGATGTCTAATAGAATGTGGATGAAAGCTTAGAAGTTCAAAACTATTTGGCCAATAGATTGTTGAGAAATTCTTAGAGCAAAGGACAAAAGATAGAATTTTTCTTGAGGGTTGGAGAGCACTAGAAAACTTGGTTTTTCTCAAAAAATTGATTAATAAATTCTTGAAATTAGTTCTAAACAACCATATTTTATAGCCCACAAAACCAATTAATTGAATTCCCAAAACTATCTTTGAAAACGGTCAAAACTTGATATCTACAAAAAAAATCCATAATTGGCCAACCACTAGTTACTAGTCGTCTGGTGTACAGGGATTAGACGACTAATCCAAGATCTTAGTCAACTAGTTACAATATTAAAACCTAGCAAAGGATATGCAAAATTCTATTCTGCTATTAGTCGACTACATTTCATCAGCTAGTCGACTAGACCATCGGTTATTCGACTATTCCTTGAACACTACTCGACTAGTTATAATACTCAACTATCGATTAACTAGCCAGGATTGCTAGTGGATTGTATATCTTTCTAGTCGACTAGGCAACTTCTAAAATCATACTTTTGGCCTCTAGGACTTTGGAAATGTTTTCAAAATGTTTTTAAAACATTGTATACCACTACTACAGATTTGGGCTTGAGTAACGCCACTTAGATAGCGCTTCTAAAAAGCGTTATCTAAGTGAGCTCTTGTATAGCGCTTCTGCACTTATACAAAATAAAAATAAATCAAAATTAAGGTAAAAATCACTTAGATAGCGCTTTTTGTTAAAGCGCTATCCAAGTAATACCTTAAATAGCGCTTTATTTTAGCGCTATGCTACTAAACGTTACGTAAGCATTTTTATTTAAAAAATACACACCCCAACTCAAAACGCAGGCGTCATCCTATCCTTTGGAACAGATCGAACGGTTCCCTGTCTCTCTCCCCTCAAGCATCCAGGCCCGTGACCGCCCCCTCTCTCTCGAGCTCCCTGGCGATTCCGTCGTTCTCCTTCCTTCTCTCCTCTGGTTTCATAGAGTTCGTGGGTTTCTATTCGCGATCCGTCGTCAGCTACCTCCATAGAGTTCGTGGGTTTCTCCTTCGCCTCTGATTTGGGGCTTTAGGGTTTTGGATCGTGGGTTTCTCCTTCGCATCATCCACTATGACATCAAGCCAGAGAACGTACTCCTGGATACTTCCTTTGTTCCAAAAGTGGCCGATTTTGGCCTCGCTAATCTTCTGGGACGGGATCTCAGCCGAGTTCTAACTACAGTGAGAGGAACGATGGGGTATCTGGCACCCGAATGGATCTTACTTTGGGGCTTTATGGTTTTGGATTTTGCTTTCCTCCAATTGAACGTGAACCCGTCTGATATTCTGATGTAATCATCCATGTTTTCGCTATAGCTTCAATTTTACTGTTTCCAATTCAGAAATTTTAGGGATCGACCTTCGTGATAGATTGCGCGAAGCCGGTGGAGGACAAGATCATGGACATAGCCTCGCTTGAGACGTTCTTGCAGGAGCGGATCAAGGTCGCCGGCGGCAAGGCCGGAGCCCTTGGCGACGCCGTCACCGTCACCCGTGATAAGAGAAAGATCACCGTCACCTCCGATGGCCCCTTCTCCAAGAGGTAAATCCCAGATCCTGTTGCTGTTAGATTAGATTACAAAGTCTTTTTCTCTGTGTGTGCTGTTGTTATGAAATGAAGATGCATTCTATTTTGGAATAAAGGTTTGATTTTGGGAAATTTAGATAACTGATTAAGCCATTGTTCTCTAATTGATTAAGTTGGTTACGTAAATTGCTGCATATGTTTCCTTGCTACTGTTATACATTAATTTATATTATTTTTTGTTGTTCCACACCTTTGTGACTATCAACAGAGGGTATACCAGCGTGCCTTGATAATTTATTTATATGATTTTTGCTCCAATTGTTAACTATGAATTAGGTGCTTAACTTGATTGTAGTATTGGCTTGATTTGTTGAGCCTTGCAACTTTGAAGTAAATGATGTTAAAATAGACTCCTTGTTTGCAATTTGATCTGTAACAGACGTGAATATGAAATAATATGTTGGATCTTTTGACGTCATCATGGTAAGAAATTGTGTTTGCAATTATGGAAACATTAATTGATAGTTACTAGATACACAGAAAACAATAATCCTAACTTTTGTAGATGACAAATTAATTATTTATACGTCTGATGAAGGTGCAAGTATTTTTGAACACCTAAATTTATTAGCCAAAAAACCCCTTGATGGATTTATTTTTGTAACAATGCATGTTCTATGATTCTATGAATATGAGAAGTAATCCATTTGACCAATTGTTATATAAGACATGCATAATTTTTGCATTTTGACATGAAATATCTTTCATTTTGAAGTGCTTGCATTTCGATACAATGTATGACATCCTAATCTTCACTAGTTGCCTGACAATTTCTGGGAAGTGCCCTTGCGGTTGTCAGAAATGGTCAGTCGCCTAAACTTTTCAAATTTCTCAGTAACACGATTCATACCTTATGAAAAAAGCCTCATATTAGAATTTAAACAACCAACCAAGATGGAGACTTCATAGAAATTTTGAAGTTGGCAACGTAGTAAAGTGTTCGCTATCATTTCAGTTATATACTTCAGTTATCTAATTTCAGTAGGTGTCATTACATTCCTAATGATTAATTTTGTACCACTAGCAAGTAGCAACTCATATATGTATATTGAATTGGACAGATGGACTCTTGAAGCTTCTGGAGCATTGGAACCTAGGAGGAGTGCTATAGACATAGATGGTGGAACTTATGAGAAGGTTAACAGTTTTCTCCATTATTCCCAGAACTTACCAATACTTCTGAAGCTGCCAATGTTAACCAGTGTATCATCATTTGGAATAGGATTGTTATCGTGGTCGTAGTCCAGTAAGAGAAAGAGACAGGGATAGGAAGCACGACAGTCATAGATACATGTTTCTTATTGTATACCAGTATTTCCCTTTATTCTTGCATTTTAAAATTTTTTAAAACCAAATAAATCATCTTTGTGTGTGAGCGTGTTTCACTGAAGTGCTGCTAGCAAAGTTATACTTGATCTATATTCTCTCTTTCTAATTATCTGATATCAAGTATCATTTAAAAAACACATGATACATAACTTCATGCTTCATTCTAGGTTTAAAGTTTCATAACTTAACGTAGTAAATATTATGATTATCCACTATGTACACTCTTTTGCAATTGATTAATTCTTGTTGAAGAACATTAATGGATTGCCTCTAAAAATTCGTCCCTTTCACTGGTTGAGTATTATGGTGTCACTTACATAGCGGATGCTGGACTTAATGGCTTGGAAAATAGAATATCAAATGACAGATGATGTTGTGATAAAACTATGTCATATGCATTCACGCAGAGCATGCTTAGAGGATACTTCCCTTCGTAAGTTGCATTATACCACGAATTTATAACCACTCAATTGCAAAATATTTTCCAATGGCAAGTTAAGAAACTCCTCGCCCATTGAAGGATGTCATTCTTGTATCATATGAAATTATCCATAAAAAGGATCCTGCTGCTGTCCAGAAAATCAGGCAGAGGGTAACACAATGATTTGAGCTCATTATCGTTTGTTATTTATATGCTTTTAAGTAGCATTTGTACTGTTAACCCGATTTTGAAATTCGAACCACTTGAGCAGATGACTGTCTTTTCATGTGATATTGACACTGGAATAGTAATGTTATGACTAGAAATGATATTCTACTTTGATACACATGATTTTTGTTGTTATAATATCTTAATCTGTTTCACCATTATTGCCTAGTTGATATGTATTACATAACTGGTATTTATTGCCTGCAGGAAGTGTATGAACAGCAGAAGGAACTTATCTTACTGGGTGAACGAGTAGTACTAGCAACTCTTGGTTTTGATCTAAATGTGCACCACCCATATAAGCCCCTTGTGGAAGCAATAAAGAAATTCAAGGTGGCTCAAAATGCTCTTGCGCAAGTTGCTTGGAATTTTGTTAATGATGGGTATGCCAAAGTTCACATTCCCATTTCTAATTTTGAATTCTCCATAAAGTGTAGGAAAGGGGTATGCAGGCTACGTACTTCGCTTTGCCTGCAATTTAAGCCCCACCATATAGCTGCCGGTGCTATCTTTCTTGCTGCCAAGTTCCTGAAGGTGAAGCTTCCATTTGATGTCAAAAGGACCAGCTTGATGTCAAAATCCGAGTTGTAGCTACTAATGAGTAAGTTGGTTCTATTTTTTATTCTTGCATATAAGATCAAGCATATAAGATCAGTAGTTCTTTCATGACGAAATAGCCCTCTTCATTCTTCTTCCTTCTCATAGCAATGGCATCCAGATTTGTTAGAGTAAAATAACTAGGAAGTTTTGGGTAAGCCCCAAATGTGGCTATAATGGAGATTGATAGTCTGAAACAGCGAGGAAAGATGATATGTTACTTATTTCAGCTAAATTTTATTAAATGATATTTCAGATTTTAGTTTTACAATCGCCAGAGCTGTTTACATTCACATGTACATGGTAGATTGGTAATTGTAATATTTGAATAGTGCATATGGTTGCTGTATATCTCCTATTACATTGATGTATCTCTTCATACTTGTGAATTTAGTTAAATTCGAAAAACAGATATGTAAATGATCTTCTTACCTGTATGAATCCTTGTTTTTGCCTGTGGCAACATGTATCTATATATGCTCTCTTTTTTCCTTCTTGCCGTTTTATCCTGGAAGCTTGATTGACGTGTGGTTATCAATTTTCCTTCAGCCATATTTAATTTATCGATTTGAGGGTTAGATACTATAGTAATATCAGGTATGATAGCAATATTGAGGCTTGGAGGTGGTTTCATATCATAGGCATGAGGTTGGAGCTGTGCACTTGGTATTATAACTGGTTAAATTTCAAGTAATCAAATATGGACATATCATAAACTTATAGAATGAAAAGTAGGTCAAGTTCACTTTCATAATCCTTTTTGGATATATGAGAATGATAATTGCTCTTACAATTGAGTTTATCCTTTTGCAGGAGGCACTTTCTACAATGTCCACCAGGCCTGTTAAGCAAACATTTTGAAAAACTTATCCAGTGTGATCCACGACTAAGCTCGCTTCACGTGAGTAATATACATTCAATATCGTTATTGTTACTTCACTTGTTTGATGGATTTTGATGGTAGCCTAGGTATTTTTATTATTTGAATGGCATTAAGTATTTATAGCTTTCTTGTATCATTTGCATCACAGCAGCGGAATCTATGTTACATATTTTTCTTACTTCCAGTTCATTTTGAAGCCTAAGTTAACCAATCAATAATTAGATGATCAACTTCACGAGTTTTGATTTTTTTTCCCTTTAGATTATTTTTCTGGGGAAAAACCTAACATACCGTTCATTTATTAGCTGATGTTCTTGAGAAACCGTTGCCTCTTAACACAATCGTTTGGTTTTGTTCAGGTGTTGCCTAGGAAGTGTTACATTCAGAGATTGGACCTCAGACCAACATACTTTTGGCAAAATGCTGCACGCATACATTGAGCGCCAGTGGTTCGAGCGATTCCTTTCAATTTTGCCCCTTGTGGGTTTAAACGTGTAACAATGTACCATCTCTTCATTTCCAGTGGAATAATATATTTTTCATGTATTCACTTGCTGTAGTTTAAATCAAAATATATTTTTCATGTATTCACTTACTTGTATGTATGAAATTGTTTTCTGTACGTGTTAGGTGTTGGCGCCACTCCCAATAGGGTTTGCAGTGTTCATGGTGCACCTGGCCACCATCCCCATCACAGGGACCGGGATTAACCCTTCAAGGAGCTTTGGAGCTGCTGTAATCTACAACAAGGACAAGTCCTGGGATGATCAGGTTTAAAAATTATAATTTATATTTTAAAAATATTTTTTAGATTACTAGCTTGATCAGGACACCCTTATTTGTTAGATAATAGGATATCAGAATAGAAAGCTGATGATATATATTTGTCTCTTGTGACAGTGGATCTTCTGGGTGGGACCGTGTTCATCGGTGCAGCGATAGCGGCTGCCTATCATCAATACATTTTGAGAGCAGGGGCAGGAAAGGCCCAGGGATCTTTCAGAAGCAATGCTTGAATATAGCCAGTGCAAGTGTGTTTAAACAATCAAGGGTGGAAACTCACGCATGAACTGTTGGTCTACTTTGAATCAGTCTAGTGTAGATTTAAGAGAGAGAGAGAGATTTGACATGGGGGATTGTTTGCTAATTTGTTCATATGAATAATGTCCAGATTTCTCTTCTATTAATTGAATGAAGAATGTCATTGAGTGTCTCTATATATGTGTTGTCTTCCCCCTCCATCTCACAATCTATGTATGATATTTGTAATGCCCAGTTTTTTGTGTACTGAAGTTTTAATTCTACGTTTCATTTTCTATTTTTTTTTAAAAAAATAAACATTAGCCACGGCCAGTTCGTGGCTAATGCGTAATAGCCACGGCCAATCCGTGGCGAATGCGTATTAGCCACGGCCAGTCCGTGGCTACTAAGTATTAGCCACGGCCAGTCTGTGGCTACTGCGTATTAGTCACGGCCAGTCCAAACTTTAGGAAACCACTTAGATAGCGCTTAAAAAAGTGCTATCCAAGCTACCATAGCGGTAGCTTGGATAGCGCTTTTTTAAGCGCTATCTTAGTAAACCACTACGATAGCGCTTATAAAAGCGCTATCTAAGCTACCATAGCGGTAGCTTGGATAGCGCTTAAAAGCGCTATCCAAGTGTAAAAAAAAGCGCTATGCAAGAGTTTTTTTGTAGTAGTGTACTATTGAGAGAGAGAGAGAGAGAGAGAGAGAGAGAGAGAGAGAGAGAGAGAGAGAGAGAGAGAGTGTGTGTATGTGTGTGATCTGTTGGAACTTATCCAACTAAGTTGGATCTTAATCCAACATTGGGCTAATATGCGATAAATAATTATATAGTGCTACGCTGTCATATTAAGCACAATATATTAGTGATCTCATTTAATTGATTAAATGGGCTAAATGAGTTAAATAGGTTGTGGGGCCTTTATGTGTAGAGGCTACTGGGCTTTAACTCATTGATGGGCCGAGTTGGAAACATTAGGGCTATGGAGGCTAGTCTATATATACTTGCGGTCATGATCCTTGGAATACACGAACTAAAAGACCCGTTTTTTCTACGTCTCGTCGCTAGGAGAGAAACCAAGAGAAAGCTAAATGGATTCTCCAACGGTTGATTCATGCTATTCTGAAAGATCATCCCTGCGTCATCCAGACTGTCAACCTCATGGAGTCAGGTATGATTCTTATCAGAGAAGGTAATGATTTAAGGTTCTGCATGTTTTATCCAGATCTGTGTCATTTGGCTTGTACATACATTTAGATATGTAGATCTTTAGTTTCTACAAGTGATATCAGAGCCTGCATGCTGTGGATCTTAAATTTTCTGCCTGCTCGTAGTAGATCTGATAAAAATTAGATTTTTAATCTGCTTTTGAATTCAGATTTATGAAAAATTGGGGGTTTTGATTGATTTTTACTGTTTTAAGAAAATTCGAACACTAAATGGGGGGCTCGACATGGCAAAAGAGGGGGTGGCAGAGCCGCCCCCGTCGGGAGATCGGCGCCAACATCGCCGATGCCGACATGGAACATCAAGGGGTGGCCTTGTCGCCCTTGTCGTATGAACAGAGGAAAAGGGGGGCGGCTCCCCCCCGTCGGGAAAAAGGAGGAACATGGGGGCGGCACCCCGCCCCCGTTAGGGCTTCAGCAAAGGGGGCGGTGCTATCGCCCCCATTGGTTTTCAGAGAGGGCGGCCTCGTGATGCCCCCAGCAGGATTTTCCGGCGGGGTGCCCTAACACATACGTCCACCGGTAGAGCAGGCCCCCCACCTTCATGGGGGCCTGCTGTAGTCAACCAAAAGGGGGGCATCGGCCGCCCCCAGTTGGCGTACAGAATCGAGAAGGGGGCGGCAGTCGGCCGCCCCCATTAGGACCCAAAAAAGTTGGGGGGGGGGGGGGGCGTTCCGCCCCCTCCTTTGCCGGAACGACAGGCGCCGCCTGGCGCCTGCGAGACAGAGAAAGGGGCGGCCCTTGCCGCCCCTATTGGAGACGTCGGCGCCGGCTCCCTTGCCGGCACCGGAAGTAAGGGAAAGGGGGCAGCGGTGGCCCCCCTGGGATGACAAAATGCTGCTAGGGTTTGTAACCCTAGCGGGCTTTGGGCCAGAAATTGGGCCCAATCAGAATATTTTTCAAATTTTTTTAATTTTCATAATTTGGGTTTCAAATTCTGGGCATGTTTTGGCCATTGCAATTTTTGGGCTTAAATTTGAATTGTTTTGTAATATTGAACCCTATTTTAGGGCCATTAAATTCCTTTAAAAGCCAAATTTCATTTATATTTGTACACTAATAATCAGAGGAAATAAAAGGCCATCTTGTGTATATTTTCTCATTCGGTTTTATTTGTGTGTTAAATTGTGTTAATTCCAATTTTAATTCTTTAGGCGTAATTCATTTATACATTTCGAAATAATTCTAATTTTTTGGCAAAATCCCACCAAAGTGGGCGCTCCTGTTAAATTGTTATTATTTTGGATTGTAAATAGTTAAATACATACATTGTATGATTAGGTGCATGAATGAATTTTAAACGGATCGTAGGAGTAAATAAAAGTTTTTTCATTTATATTTCTCCTCGTCAATAAAGTCGGTATTAATTGTGCTATAATAAATTCAAATTTTGATGTATGTATTTTTGAAGTGACTTGGTGTAATCATCATCTTGCCAAAGTGGGCTCTGTTGTTTGCATCATTTCATTTCTTAAATATAAAAGGAATTTGTGTGCATATTTTAAACATGAATGTTAAATCAGCCCAAAGGCAAATTACCGTTCTATGCTAATTTATCCTCATATGTAGCAATAAATAAGTGATGATTGTTGAGACTTATGCATGCAATTTTAATTCGGCCCAATGGAAGTTTTAATCTTGGCATGTTAATTATTGTTTTTATTTGATTGATGCGACAGTATATCATTTTCTAGTTAATAGATTATCCAAATATAAATGTTAAGCTAGTTGGGGATATCTTGAGATGGAAACATGCAATTTTGAATCTACAATTTTGCTTCACAAATTAATACTTATGTTAGCATGTTTGTCTGTGTTTATTGTCCTAATTTTCAGCTGCTACTTCAGCAAATATTACTGCTAGCTTAAACTCAATTCCGGTGCTTAATGGCTCAAATTTTAAATCCTGGAAAGAGAACTTGCTTATAGTTCTTGGGATACTAGATCTGGAACTTGCGATTAGAACTAACCGTCCCCCACTTACTACGGAAAAGAGTACCTCTGAGGAAAAGATGGAGTATGAGAAGTGGAAAAAGTCTAATCGCATGTGTGTCATGATTATGAAGAGAGCCATCCCTGAAGCTTTTCGAGGCCCTATGTCTGATTCGATCACAACAGCAAAGGTTTTCTTGCAGATATTGAGAAAATGTTTGTCAGAAACAAAAAGACAGAAATTGGTACGATTCTGACAGCCTGATCTCAATGAAGTACAAAGGGAAAGGCAATATAAGGGAATACATTCTGGAACAGTCCCATCTTGCTTCAAGGTTGAAAGCACTTAAGCTTGACCTCTCTGAGGACCTGCTTGTGCATTTGGTATTAATATCCATTCCTACACAGCACAATCAGTTTATGGTGAGCTATAACTGTCAGAAAGAGACTTGGTCTTTAAATGAGCTCATCTCGCATTGTGTTCAGGAAGAGGAAAGACTGAAGCAGGATAAGACTTAAAGTGAAAATGTTGCCTTTATCCCTAAAGACAATAAAATGAAAAAGGTAAAGGAAGTTGCAGTTACAGCCCCACCTAGAAAACAACAAAAGAAGCCTATTAAGGCTATCAAGAAAGATAGTTGTTTCTTTTGTCGTGCTGAAGGGCATATGAAGAAGCAGTGCACTATTTACCACGCCTGGAGTGCTAAGAAAGGTACTCTTCTTAATTTGGTTTGTTCAGAAGTTAATTTATCTTCTGTACCTATAGACACTTGGTGGTTAGACTCTGGTGCAACTGTTAACATCAGTGTGTCTATGCAAGGCTGCTTGAACTGTCGAAAGCCAACTGCTGATGAAAGATTCATCTTTGTGGGCGATGGCAAGAAGGCGAGGGTTGTTTCAATTGGGCATTTCAGATTATCTTTAAGAACTGGAAACCATTTGGATTTTCTTGAGAATTTTATTGTACCGTCTTTTAGACGTAACCTAATTTTTATTTCTGCATTGGAGAAGTCTGGTTATTTTTGTTCTTTTGCAAATGGAAAATTCAGTCTGTCTCTCAATTCCATATTAATTGGTTCTGGTTGTTTGTCTGAGTATATAATCTGTATATGCTTGATACAATTGCTGCAAAAGAATCCTTGCATGTGGGTACACATGTTTTAAAGCGTAAATTAACTGATGAGAATTCAGGTTCGTTAATTGAGAGACTTGTGTCAAACAATATTCTCAAACCTTTAGATTTTTCAGATTTGATGTCTATATTAATTGTATAAAGGGAAAACAAACTAATAAAAGGAGATTTGAAGCCAAAAGGTCAAATAGCGTCTTAGAACTCATACATACAGATATTTGCGGACCATTCCCTTCGGTTGCATGGAATGGTCAGCAATATTTTATAATGTTCATAAACGACTATTCAAGATATGACTATATTTATCTCACACATGAAAAATATCAGTCTTTGGACACGTTCAAAAATTTTAAGACTGAAGTTGAACTCCAACTAGGCAAGAGGATTAAAACTGTCAGATCTGACTGTGGCGGTGAATACTACGGCAGATATGATGGTTCAGGTAAACAACGTCCAGGACATTTGCTAAATTACTAGAAGAATGCGGTATTGTCCCACAATACACCATGCCGGGTTCACCCACTATGAATGGTGTAGCTAAAAGACGAAACAGAACGCTTAAGGACATGGTAAGAAGTATGATTAGTCATTCTTATTTACCAGAAAGGCTCTGGAGAAAAGAATTAATAACTGCAGCTTACATCCTAAATCGGGTCCCAACTAAAGCAACTAATAAAACACCATATGAGCTTTGTACAGGCAAATCACCTAGTCTAAAGCATATGCACATATGGGGATGTCCAACTGAGGCAAAGCCTTATAGGCCTATTGAAAGAAAGCTGGATACACGGACAAGTAGTTGCTATTTTATTGGATATGCTGAAAGATCGAGGGGTTACAAATTTTACAATCCCACAAATAAGAGTATTTTTGAGAATGTAAATGCCAGATTTCTTGAGGATACCGGGTTTGTAGGAGGAGATTTAGGAAGAGTCATTGTTTTCGAAGAGGAATATGTAGATATTCCAACTGGTGATCTTGTTATTGATTAGGATTCTATTCCTGTTATAGAACAAGACACAAATATTCATGACAATGTTATTGCTACTCCCATTCAAGAAGAACAAACCCTTGCACCTCAAGAAACATTTCCATTAAGGAGATCCACTAGGGAGAGGAGAAATGCAATATCAAGTGACTACATTGCATATCTCCAAGAACATGAGGTTAATATTGGTGTGATGTAAGATGATCCAATCAACTTCCATCAAGCCAAAAATGGTTCTAACTCTCTAAAATGGATAGATGCCATGAATGTGGAAATAAAGTCAATGAAGGACAATGACGTTTGGGATCTTGTCCCATTACCTAAAAATGTGAGGCCCATTGGTTGCAAATGGATATTTAAAACCAAGAGGGATTCAAAAGGTAATGTGAAAAGATATAAGGCACGTCGTGTCGCTAAGGGCTTTACTCAAAAAGAAGGCATTGATTATAATGGGACTTTCTCTCCGGTTTCCACGAAAGACGCATTCAGGATAATAATGACATTAGTGGCTCATTTAAACCTTCAGTTACACCAGATGGATGTTAAAACGGCGTTCCTTAATGGGGACATCGATCAGGAGATTTATATGGTGCAACCAGAAAACTTTGTGTCGAGAGACCCAAATTATATGGTTTGCAAACTTATGAAATCCATCTATGGACTCAAACATGCATCTTGACAATGGTATTTTAAGTTTCATCAAGTTATCATCTCATTTGGCTTCGAGATGAATTTGATTGATGAATGTATATACCATATGTTATGTGGGAGTAAATTTGTGTTTCTGGTTTTATATGTCGATGACATTTTACTTGCCAGTAACAATGAAGGCTTATTGCATGAAACCAAGAACTTTCTAGCTAAGAACTTTGAGATGAAAGATCTTGGTAATGCATCTTTTGTATTTGGAATTCAAATACATCGAGATCGTTCTCGAGGTTTACTTGGATTATCACAAAAGGCCTACATTGAAAAGGTTCTGCAAAGATTTGGCATGGAAAGTTGTAAACCAGGTGATACCCCAGTATCTAAGGGAGACAAGTTTGGTCTCAATCAGTGCCCTATAAGTGAAATTGAGATAGCACAGATGAAGGATATTCCTTGTTATTCAGCAGTAGGGAGTAACATGTATGCTCAAGTATGTACACGTCCATACTTGGCATACATTACAGGAATGCTTGGCAGATATTGAGCAATCCAGGATTGGACCATTGGAAAGCAGCCAAAATGGTCTTACAATACTTATAGAGGACAAAAGGACACATGCTTGTATATCAGAGGTCGGAAAATCTTGAGATCGTTGGATATACCGACTCTGATTTTGCTGGATGTAAAGACAACATGAAATCTATTACAGGCTATGTTTATACATTAGCAGAAGGCGCCATTTCTTAGAAGAGTGCTAAATAGACTATTATAGCCTCTTCCACTATGGCTGCAGAATTCATCGCTTGTCATGAAGCATTCAATCATGGTCCGTGGCTACGGAATTTTGTCACGGGGCTGCGAATTGTAGATGGCATTGAAAGGCCACTCAAATTATTTAGTGACAACATGTCCGCAGTTGCATTTGCCACTAACAACAGGAGCTCAGCAAAATCAAAACACATTGATATCAAGTTCCTGATTATTAAAGAGAGAGTTGTAAATAAACAGTTGTCTATAGAGCACATTGGTACAAACTCAAACATTGCGGATCCACTTACTAAGGGACTACCACGCAAAACATTTCATGGGTATGTTGCTCGTATTAGTGTCATGTCATCTGAAGATATTCAGTTTTAGTGGGAGTTTGTGATTTTGTAGTGCTCTTATTTTTGACAACATTTCAGCCTTCGATTTATGCATATTTGGTTTATTTCTGCAGAAATAAAGTTCAGTTTTGTTTGGCTTCATATTTCAACTCTATGTTTATAAATGCGTATGAGAATGTGTGTTTATGTTTTTGATCTTAATAAGGTTAAGGAGGATCAGTTGGAAATAGACATGTTAGATCACATCACATGTAACTTCCATGCTACACATCCACTTCATAATTCATGTCATTCTTTTGTATTTGCACAGTGACCATTGATGGGTCGAGCTGCAATTACTGCGGTGAAGATCTCTTTGATCCCTTGCTAATATAATTGATGGACCAGATTGGTTTTTTTGACTCATTAAAGAAATGACAGTAAGTTAAGATCTTATTTGGTTGTATGCACAACGAAATATAATTATAAAGTTTAGCATATAGCCCAAGTGGGAGATTGGTGGAACTTATCCAACTAAGTTAGATCTTAATCCAACGTTGGGCTAATATGCGATAGACAATTATATAGTGCTACGCTGTCATATTAAGTCCAATATATTAGTGATCTGATTTAATTGATTAAATGGTCTAAATGAGTTAAATAGGTTGTGGGGCCTTTAAGGCTATTGGGCTTCAATTTGTTGATGGGCCGAGTTGGAAACCCTAGGGCTATGGAGCCTAGCCTATATATACTTGCGGTCATGATCCCTGGAATACACGAACTAAGAGAGCCGTCTTTTCTACGTCCCGTTGCTAGGAGAGAAACCATGTGAAAGCTAAAGGGATTCTCCAACGGTTGATTCGTGCCATTCTGGAAGATCATCCGCTGCGTCATCCAGATCGTCAACCTCATGGATTCAGGTATGATTCCTACCATAGAAGGTAACGATTTAAGGTTCCACTTGTTTTATCTATATCTGTGTTATTTGGCTTGTACGCACATCTAGATCTTTAGATCTTTAGTTTCTACATGATCTTCGATTAGAATTTATCATAATATGATAAGAGAAAAATACATCAAAAAATTACATTTACTTGAGTCTTTTAATGTAATCCATTGATCTATCTCTTGGTCTTTCATCCATCTCTTTGTCTTTGATTCCTTGAGCTTCATAAGTCTTAATTGAGTTTCTCTTTAGCTTTGAACTATTTAGCTCTTGTACCTACACTCACAACTCATTAGCACATAAACTTGTTTGCCCATCATCAAAACTTACATAGGGATGACTTAATACTCAACATTCTTTACCCTTTTTGATGATGACAAACATAATCAACCATCAATCACAAGTATAAGTCCATGGTGCTAAAGCGAGTGTATGTCAAATGATTTGCACAATGAGTTCAAGCAATGAAGTTATACATGATTTTCAATAACAACCAAGTGATAATTATATCAAACTAATACTATGTGAAAAATTATTTAAATTAACAGCAATTGTTACACATTTATACATCACAACATAGCCAACAAAGACCATGAATTTAATGGGCAACCAAGACAAGGCAATGCAGAACGAAAATTGCATCAAGAAGTTTATGTAATAATTCATTTTTGATGTAAATTTATTTTATGTCTTAGTAGTATGCTAAAAAAAATTTTGCAGCTCTCACACACTTACGAACACATAAAATGTTTTTAAAATGTTTTTAAAATGTTTTAAAATGTTTTGAAATATATTTCCTAAGTTTTTAAAATACTTTTCCATGTATCTATTAGATAGTCAAATACTTCCTGAATAAGAGGTGATTACTTTTCATTTGGTACACACTCTTCGCATGAAATAGTCGACTATAGTTGTTTTAGGAGTCGACTACCATTTTAATAGTAGTCGATGCTTGCCTCCAAAAGTGCTACTCCCAAGCACAGGAGGTCAAGAATTAATAAATCACGGTGAGTCTGGGGTCGTATTCCACAGGAAGAATGCGTTCTACAGTTATAAAATTTTAATCAATTATGGAAAGGTATCGGCGAGATGAGTTCATCTCAACTACAAAATTAGGTGGTATGGTAGGAAGTGTAAGATGTGATCTCAGATTCACTAGTGTTGGTTCGCCTAATGAGGACGAGATATAAGGATTTGTATGTACTATGGGGTCATCTAAGGTTAATGCTAATTATGATTCCAAAGTCTCTCATGAGTCCATTCGGAGAGTGCACAATGTATGCTATAACTTAATGGTGAACCTTCAGCGCTTGCACAATTGGAAGGTGCACTCATGGGGGTTAAACCAACATATTACTCAATTGCAATTCTCTTTCAGACTTACATAATCGGATGATGAATCAATTAAATTAATTGGGCTGTATTAAGTGATTCATCATGTCATTAATCTCATGGCATTAAAATTAATCAAGAGGGGCCTCTAAGCATAATCCCCTTGGATCATGCCACTTCGGGTGATCAACAATCATAGTAGAGATTAATGACCTAATGAATCTAAGCATTAGAAATAGGCAATGCAAAAAAGAAATCACAACATCACATGAACACTAAATTACCCATGGCACACACAAAGAGATTTAATTCAGCAAAGCATGAAAGGAAACATTTTAAAAGAAAAACATCATCCCAATCATCATTACAATGCAATAAATCGAAATACATAAGAGAGGGGAAGAGGAATCAAATTTCTTAGGAAGAGATGAAGCCCCAAAATCCCTCATTGAGTTCCTTCAAACCATATCTCCAAAGGGTTTCCCCTTCATTTTGTTCATACAAAGATAAACAAAATAAAATCCCTAAGCTCCTATTTATAATTCCATAAGCTCCTATTTATTCTACCATAAGCTCCAAAGGAGTTCCCTATTAGATCTTAGCCGTTGATCGCACGAATCGACGGCTCGAAATGATTTGGGTTCAGTCAAAATTGCCCCAGAAATTGCTAGGAAGATAGCCATCAGGCATCTAGAGAAGCACCTACAGACGCCTGGCTCTGTCGACTTGGCTATCGTTAAGTTAAACTGCCCAGACATTTGGTTAAGGCCATCTAGACGTCTGGTTACTTGGCAATTCGACTGTACAGATGAGAATTCAGACATCTGTTATAGAGCGTCCAGACATCTTACGTATCTGAATGTCATCTGCATAGTGTTCCAGACATCTGGCTCCTCTTCTTTAGCCGTCTGGTGGCACTGTAGGTGCTTCTTCTCAGCTCTCTATCATTTTGGTCCACCACTGTAGCTAGCTGTCTGAGTGGGGGATCAGACATTTAGAATTAAACGTACAGATGTCTGATGAAGCCCCATCAAATGGCTGATCTTGCTTCAGTTGTCTTCTTCCAAAAATTGTAGAATATTCTTCTGAACTCCAAAAAATCTACAAAAATAGTCATTGGAATTGTGAGAGAACCATCTTCACAATAAAAATATGATATGACAAAAATAAGATATAAAATAATTTTTTGTACTAAGTAACTGATAAGCTCCAATTTCTCATGATAATCCAAATTTGCACGTATTGGGAAAAAATTGAATATAACATATGCACAAAATGCCCCTGAATTAGGAGGTTAAATATGCAATATTTCACCACAATCACACCACTCAACTAGCTTTTTGCTAGTCCCTACCAAAATAATCAATCTTTTTTAGAATAAACTATATGCACATCAAAATTTTATTAAATGACCATGACACATCCAAAGACATCGCTTTTCAACGTAACCTGATAATATGAAACTCTTATGAATAATAGCAATTGTCATGAAACTTTCTTTATCCAACATACAATTATCGATATATTAATTGAGGATATGCATTCATCACAAGCAAAGCAAAATATCATGTCCACTACAAGAAAATATGACTTTGCTGACGAAACCATTACTTACGACAAAATTTGCTGTAAGTGAAGGTCAAATTATACTTGGTTTTACTGACAGAAAAACCATCAGTGAAATTTTAAATATTCTACTAATTTTATAATATGTTGAAATAAATTTCACTGACGACTACCGTCGGTAAATGTAGGGATATTTTCGCGAAGTTTCACTAACGAGCCATCAGTAAAGCTTAAGTCGTTCGTGCCATTTTCCCAGTAGGCACGTAAACTGTAGGAAGATATATGCCCTTCAGGCAATTTATCCTAAGAGACATCTTGTTCAAAATATAAATGGTACTAATTATCCTAGTATAAATTCAATGAATTATATACTTGGATAATTTCCTTAGACTTAAAGTGAGGTCATTACATATCTAGATGTAGATCTCGATTATGGGAAGTGAATGACCGATAGGAAATTAAGTCTTAAAACGTTCATGGTCATAGATGTGTCGAGAAAAGGATATCGACACATCGGACAGACCATTGTGTCCTTTTCTTATCATAAAGGGTAATGACGATCTCATAGTCATTCGACCTAGAGAAGTCGGAGACAAGGCACATGTGATCATTTGAGAATGAGTCCACTGAAAGACCCAAAGAAGAGTTATTAAATGGTTAAACTTTAACAAAAATGTCATTAATAACTTTATAGTGATGATAGACAAGTTAGTCCTTAAGACCTGAAGTCTTTGTTCGAACCTGTGCGTGAATAGTGTCACTTAGATCTATGATCTAACTTCGAGGCCAGGCTTGCTGAAAGGTCTTAGGTTGGGTGGCACCTGAAGTATACGATGTAAGTAAATGCGTAAGATGGGATCCGTCTCTTATGTTAAAGGGAAGTTAGTGTCACAGGCTCAGTATGGTTCTTTGTGCTAAACCTCGACCGGGGTATGTTGTAGGATGTACTAGGTGTATATAACAAAGACCGATGTACGCTGACAAGTGATAGCTAGTATGTTTGACGGTTTACCATACCCTAGGCCATGCATGGACATAGGTATGACGAAGGGACTAAAACTACGGTATTCATCACAGACACAGTCCGAGTGATCCCGACGACACTTTTGTCGACGGGTCAAGCACGTAATTATGATGCCGAAACAGGGGCGACACCTGCTATTAGTGGTTACTGTCGTCTAGGGGTTTCGAGTCCCAACCTGTAGTAGGGTCAGGCTGTAGGGTCTAACGTCTTAGTAATATGACGAATTTAGGATGAGTGCACTTGGGTGCACGAGGATAATTGAAGTCACAAAGAGTTTGTGACATTAAGTAGATCTATATCAAATAGGATATAATAGGGTCACATAAGTTTTTGACATTAAATGACATTTAATAATGTAGCAAAATGTTTGCGACTTCAACATTAGTATAATGATGTATGGGATTAATGTATGTGATGCAAACGGATTTAAAATGCATTGTAAATAGTTTACGATAATATTTTGAATCATATAACACATAGAAATGGATAAATGTCTCTTTGGGATGGTCCCATTCGAACCATGCTTTCCAACGAATCGAAAATCGGCTCAATCGGAGTTGTAGAACTCAAGAAACAGCCCGAAAGGCTGCCCAGTTCTGGCCCATCCCTGCTTGGGCAGGAGGGTCCAGACCCGCTAGGCGGGTTGAACCCACCCGAAAAGGAGGTCCATCCCACTGGCAGGCTGGCCCACACACCAAGCAGGCGGGTCAAGCCTGCTCGCTTATGCAAGCGGGTCAAGCCCGCCCGCCTGGAAGGGCGGTGCTCGAGCTCGCCCGCACAGCGTGCAAGCCAGACCCACCCGCCCAGATGCGGGCAGGCGCTCCAATTGGACTGGGCGCACCTAGCTGTTCGGTGGTAAAGGGTGCGCCCAACTGTACGGTGTGCCCCACCAAGGGGCCCACATTCCAGAAACCCTAGGAGGGTCTGTGACGGCTACCAAAATGCGAAATTGTGACTTTTTGCTCAACTTTGAGCAATTGTTTGAGGGGTCAAACGAAGTTGGAATTCGTCGCTGTTTGTTTCTATGCGTTCACATTTCATAGTTCTTCGAATTGATAGGTTGTATCACTTCTGAAGCTCAACGGCGAGGAAAAAAAATTAGTTGAAGTTAATCCTTAATGTAAGGCAAACTAATTTAATATTTTCTCTAAAACTTAATTAGTCCCACATTTCTCGTGCGACGAGCAAGGGGGTCCAGCTCCCTATATAAATAGGGGTCGACACCCCTAAGAAACTTACACCAAATATCTGAATTGAGTAACTCCAAAAAGTTTTGAGCACGCTCGTTTCAAGACAAATAATTATTCTTTCCTCTGATCTTTCTTCTGTTCCATCGCTCTTGTTCTAGCAAAACGAAGAGAAGGATCGGATTCGATCCAAAGTCTAAGATTTTGGATCGCTCTTAAGTGAAATCTTCTTCAATGATGGGAATCTAGTCCCACCCTAAGTGATTTGTTTTGATGATGATCACACCAAATGTTGTTAAATTACTAATCATACTACTTAAGTGTGTAGGTTTTGCAATAAGCAAATTGAAGCTCGAAACATACACCGAGAAGAAGAACTACAGCTACACACATAGAAGATGAAGATGGATTGAGCTCACATTCCACGTCTACATTCTAAAGAATTAGCACAAGAGGAGCTCAAAGATGAAGCTCAAATAATGTGCTCAAGCTCAAGCTAAAGAGGAGCTCAAGATCAAGTGAAGCCTATGCAACTAGCTCAAGCTCAACCATAGCTTCAAGTTCTTCATAAAGTCTATTGTGTGAGTTATTTTTCATTTTCTTAGGATTATGTGAAAGCCAAGAAAGAATATGCACACACATAAAATGATTTTCTAAAATGTTTTTAAACTTGTTTTTAAATTTATTTGAGAGCATACTTTTCATAGAAGCTAAGTTTCAACTTGTAGTCAACTACAAACACCCAGTAGTTCACTACCCTGATTTCTGCCTTCTCCCTGAAAAGATACTCTGGTAGTCGGCTACCAAAGTTAGGGAGTCGACTACCAGTTGTAACAGATTTTCTCAGAAACACTCTTGGAATCGACTATCAAAGTTAGGGAGTAGACTACCAGCTGTGCGACCAGAATTCCTTGATTCACTCTCTCATTTATTCTGTGCTTGATTTTTGGGCTGAAGTCAAACTTGATTTGAATAATTTTGAATTCTCCTTCGGCTCTATAAATAGAGACCTTAAAGAACATTTTTCTCATCAATTATTCTTGAGCAAATTTCTTATTCTCTCAAAAGATCTCATCGTTCTCATTGCTCTTAAAGTTCTTCATAGCCAAAACAGTTTTTCAATTTCTGATCTTATTGCTTATATTCTTTTATAATTCTTTTTAAGATCATTATTATTATTTGGCTATGGCAAATTGGTTTTCAAAATCCTTCTCTTTGATTTTTTATATTCTCAAAGGATTTTTGAAACATCTAGATTTTAGATCACATTGAATAATTTCATATTCTTTGTGTGATCTAAGAACACATCTAGATTCTAGATCACATTGAATAAGTTCATATTCTTTGTGTGATCTACGAACGATTTAACTTCTTTTAGCCACGTTAAGCACAATTGCAAATTTAATCTTGGCTATAGAATTATTGGGTGTAAAAACCAATCTCCACTAATTCATTGTGGTGTATTGGATTTGATTTTACTTGTAGTCCCTTGGTGATAAGGGTGTTGAAAGTCCTCGGATTGTGAGGCAAGGAAAAGTTCTTAAGTTGTGAGGCAAGTGAAAATCCTAGACAAGTCTAGGTGGTTGAAAATCCTTGTTGTAGGCAAGGTGGTTGTAAATCCTCTTAGCGGGAGGTGGTTTGTACTATTTACCGATAATAGTGGATTAAAGCCCGACAAGAGTTTCGGGGACTAGACGTACCCAGGTTGTGGGGAACCAGGATAAAAATCTTTGTGTTTGCGATTGACATTTACTTTACACTAACAAGTTTATTTTTATTATATGGCATTTGCAATCATTTGTTAATTTACTCTTGCTAACTAAATTCATTATTGCAAGTTTATATTCCGCTATGAGATCTATTCTATTATCTTTACTCCTTTGATCTTTATTGTTTATATATTATCTTATCTATATTTGAAGATCAATCGTGTTGATTAAGGACCAAGCGTAGATCACTCTACTTGGTTCATTAGGCAACATTGGAAGGAAAGTTATTTTTGTGGTGTTCATTTGTGAAAAGTTTTTTACTTGCACAACACTATTCAACCCCCCTTCTAGTGTTGTTTGCCATCCACAGGATCCAACACTTGGTATCAGAGCGTGGTTATAGATGGTGTCAACCAATCATTTCCCCGAAGGACAATCTTCCACCAGACCACCACTTCTCAACGGATCAAATTATAGATCTTGGAAGAATCGGATGCGAATGTACCTTCTTTCTATCTCCTATGATCTATGGAAGATAGTGGAGAATCCTTATGAAGAACCCACTCTTGAGGAAGAAAAGTGGACCAAGATGGAGAAGGACAAAGTGTATCTAAATGCCAAGGCGGTGTCCACTCTATATTGCAGCCTTGACACAATGGAGTACAACCGCATCTCCATGTCTTCCTCCACACACCAAATACGGAAACTCCTTGAGGTAACACATGAAGGTAACCAAAAAGTTAAATATTCAAAATCTTCTCTTTATGCTGGTAGGTATGAAAAATTTATGATGGAGAAAGACGAGAACATAACGGAGACGTACACGAGATTTACAAAGATCGTCAACACACTTGCGGGATTGGGAAAGAAGTGTACACATGAGGATCATGTATGCAAGATCCTTAGATCTCTCACTTCCGAATGGCAATCCAAGGCCTTGGCCATTGAAGAAGGCAATGACACTTCAAAGCTAACCTTGGAGGAGCTCATTGGTAATCTAATGGCATATGAACTCCAACTGAAAGAGCGAAAGACCAATGAACACGGTGAAAAGAAGAAGAACCTTGCATTCGAAGCAACATCGGATATGGATGAATCCGATAATGAAGTCAAAGATGAGATAGAGAAACAAATGGCACTCATCTCCAAAGTATACAAGAAAATCATAAATGCACATAAGTCCTACAACCGTAAGTTCAATTCCACTAATGATATTATCTGTTGTGAATGTAATAGGCCCGGCCACATGAAGAATGAGCGTCCTCTAAAGAAAAACAGAGATAAGAGAATGAAGTCATACAAAGGCAGAAGGCCAAATAGAAAAGCTTGTAGGGCTTGGGATAGAAGCGATGATGAAGAGGATTCCGATAGCTCATCATCAACCAAAAATGAAAGAAAATCAAGCAACAGGAACGAGCGGAACTACATGTGCTTCATGGCACGGGAAGACCCCAAGGTAAATTCCTACCACAACTCTAGTGATAGCGATAGTAGCGATGATGATGAAATTGATTATGAGGAGGAATTTCATAAAATTTCTGCATTATATGAGGTCAAACTCAAAGAGCTTCTAACTCTCAAAAAGATGCATAAATCTTGTGGTTCAAATCCTACTAATCAAGAGCTAGAAAAGATTAGAGAAGAGAACCTAAAATTGATTAACAACAATAAGGATTTAATTGAAAAGAATAAGTTGCTCAATGTAGAACTCAAAGACCTAGGAAATAGGTTTAGAGACTTAGAAAAGAACATGAGCGCCATTAAGGCAAATCATGAGGACTTGGTTAATAATGTTGCTAGGTTCAGTAAAGGTAAAGAAAAATTAGATAGCTTGATTAGATCACAAAAAACCCAATCTAGCAAACATGGCTTAGGTTATAATATGACCAATCAAAATGCTAGGATCTCTCATCATCAAGCTAGAGTTCCTAAAACTGAAAATGGATATGTCAAAATTTGGATTCCCAAAATTGGAACCGTTCAAATGAAAGACAATTACACTTCTAGTTTTATGAACAATGTTCATTTTTGTAGAGATTATAGATTTACTTATGGGAAATCTTAACCCAACTAGGTTTGGTTCCCTCTTGGTTGATAATTATATCATTATGTTTAACTAATCCCACGGACCCACAAAGAAAAGGTACCAAAATTATTTCTTTGATTTTCAGGTACCAAAACTATAAGGGATCAGTAGAAGAGCTCCCAATGAATATCTAAAACCATGCATACATTAAGGGGGAGACCCAACTACAATGATGCAAACTTTGCGGATGAGTCTATGTAAATTTTTTTTCACTTGGTACGTATACTATTATATTTTTTTGTGATGACAAGGGGGAGAAAAAGTGACAACAAGCTAGCAAAAACATGAATGAATAATAACCGCATCTAAGCAGGGGAGTAAGTACACTTACTCATTGTTTTTTTAATTATATTATTCATTTATTTTTCATTTGGGTGTCATCATCAAAAAGGGGGAGAGTGATGGGAATCTAGTCCCACCATAAGTGGTCTGCTTTGATGATGATCACACCAAATGTTGTTAAATTACTAATCATACTACTTAAGTGTGTAGGTTGTGCAATAAGCTAATTGATGCTCGAAACATACTCCGAGAAGAAGAACTATAGCTACACACATAGAAGATGAAGATGGATTGAGCTCACATTCCACGTCGACATTCTAAAGCTTTAGCACAAGAGGAGCTCGAAGATGAAGATCAAAGAATGTGCTCAAGCTCAAGCTAAAGAGGAGCTCAAACTCAAGTGAAGCCTATGCAACTAGCTCAAGCTCAACCATAGCTTCAAGTTCTTCATAGAGTCTAGTGGGTGAGTTGTTTTTCATTTTCTTAGGATTATGTCAAAGCCAAGAAAGAATATGCACACACATAAAATGATTTTCTAAAATGTTTTTAAACTTATTTTAAAACTTATTTGAAAGCATACTTTTCATAGAAGCTAAGTTTCAACTTGTAGTCACCATCAAACACCCAGTAGTTCACTACCCAGATTTTTGACTTCTCAATGAAAAGATACTATGGTAGTCGGCTACCAAAGTTAGGGAGTCGACTATCAGTTGTAGCAGATTTTCTCAGAAACACTCTCGGAGTCGACTACCAAAGTTAGGGAGTTGACTACCAGCTGTGCGACCAGAATTCCTTAATTTACTCTCTCATTTATTCATTGCTTGATTTTTGGGCTGAAATCAAACTTGATTTGAATCATTTTGAATTCTCCTTTGGCTCTATAAATAGAGACCCTATGAGAACATTTTTCTCACCAATTTATTCTTGAGCAAATTCTTATTCTCTCAAAAGATCTCATCGTTCTCATTGCTCTCAAAGTTCTTCATAGCCAACACGGTTTTTCAATTTCTGATCTTATTTCTTATATTCTTTTATAATTCTTTTTAAGATCATTATTATTATTTGGCTATTGCAAATTGATTTTCAAAATCCTTCTCTTTGATTTTTCATACTCTCAAAGGATTTTTGAAATGTCTAGATTCTAGATCACATTGAATAATTTCATATTCTTTGTGCGATCTAAGAACACATCTAGATTCTAGATCACATTGAATAAGTTCGTAGTCTTTGTGTGATCTACGTACGATTTGACTTCTTTTAGCCACGTTAAGCACAATAGCAAATTTAATCTTGGCTATAGAATTATTGGGTGTAAAAACCAATCTGCACTAATTTATTCTGGTATGTTGGATATGATTTTACTTGTAGTCCCATGGTGATAAGGGTGTTGAAAGTCCTCAGATTGTGAGGCAAGGAAAAGTCCTCGGGTTGTGAGGCAAGTGAAAATCCTAGACAAGTCTAGGTGGTTGAAAATCCTTGTTGTAGGCAAGGTGTTTGTAAATCCTCTTGACGGGAGGTGGTTTGTACTATTTACCGATAATAGTGGATTAAAGCCCGACAAGAGTTTCGGGGACTGGACGTACCCAGGTTGTAGGGAACCTGGATAAAAATCTTTGTGTTTGAGATTGACATTTACTTTACAGTAACAAGTTCATTTTTATTATATGGCATTTGCAATCATTTGTTAATTTACTCTTGCTAACTAAATTCATTATTGCAAGTTTATATTCCGCTGTGAGATCTATTCTATTATCTTTACTCCTTTGATCTTTATTGTTTATGTATTATCTTATCTATATTTGAAGATCAATCGTGTTGATTAAGGACCAAGCGTAAATCACTCTACTTGGTTTCTCAGGCAACATTGGAAGGGAAGTTATTTTTGGGGTGTTCATTTGTGAAAAGTTTTATACTTGCACAACACTATTCAACCCCCATATAGTGTTGTTTGCCATCCACAGGATCCAACAGGTAAGTGGTTGGCTCAGAGGCACGGTGTTGGCTCGGTTCCGGTGGATCAGTTCGGGGCGCAAAGGCGGCTAGCTTCGGGGAGCAGAAGACGGTTCGGTACACTTTGCCGGTGCAAGCAAAGTTCCGGGTATGTAGTTTAAAAGGCTTTCATTTAATTATATTGCAGTAGTTATATTCTATCTTGGGGTGGTCAGATCCACCTCAAGATAGTAGAGATCCTGGCAAGGGTCTTGAAATCCTTAGGGCTGTCGTTAAATAGTTTAACGATTGTTTTCCGCTGCTTTCTCTTTTTTCTTCTATTGTCCGTCTAACGTAGGATGTGCATAGAATTATTCCCTAAGGGTTCCCAGAACCCTCTAATGGTATCAGAGAATTAGGTCTGCATGTGATCCAAGGACTGCGATATTTTTTAAATGACTGTATGCCTTTTAAAATGCATAGAAAATATAATTTAACTTTATGCGATATTGTTAAAATGAAACCCCTTCATTTGAGATGCTTTAAAAATTGTTTTATGTGATAAAATTCTATTTAGTAGCATGAAAATTTAGATGATGATTTTAAAATGAAGGTGTTTTGAAATAAAAATTATGTGATGATTTTTGTGAAACTATTGATTTTTATTAGATAAAAATTTTATGTTTTTAAAATCATTGTTATGATTTAAGTGTTAAATTTTAAGATACATATTAATTATTTATAAGATAAATTTTAATATGTTGTGCATGTTTAATAATTATTTGATAATTATTAAATAGTTAGAAACTTTTTATGCGATATTTAAGTCGATAATTGCAACCTAATTTTACGTGATAAAGTTAGTTTAGTTTATGTTTTAATGGCCATTCTAAATTCTTTCTTATTATTTGATAATTCAAGAAACCCTTTTAGGTTAGCCATTAAAAACTCCTTATGGGTGAGGGAGACCTTTGGCCTCCCCACCTCTCTATCCCTCCATTACTTCCCACTACTTAGTAGTGGGGACCTTTGGTATACCATTGATATGAATATATAGAGGACCATTGGTATGAGCCATGGTTACTCTTTCTTTGAGTTTATCTAACACGCTATCAGCACGTTGCTCTAAGAAAAATTTCTACACATCAAATTTTCTTCTCTTCTAAAAGCAAAGGAATCAATTTCTTGGCTATCTGGATAGCCACCATCGCATGGAGGTTGCGCTATGGAATCTATTCTCGTTGATGGCTCGTTCGCCGACGTCTCAAGGATGTGTATCGTATTATTCTCTTCGTATCTCTTTTTCCAGATTTTTCCGGTTAGAGGTAATTCATCGATCCATAATAAATTTTTAGATCTAAAACTAGATTAGATTGCATCTGTTTAGATCTAATATTATTGGACCAATAATATTATCATATCAAAGTAAAATTGTACTTAATCTATATTTTAGATTATCATTGATAATATAATAACATAGTTTATCGAATAAAATTCAAAAAAAATTTAAAATCCCAATGGAGATGGCTTGAAGCCGTCGAACCCAAACAGGGGAGGCGCTGCTTCGGCTGTCTCGCCGAAAAAAGGGAGGGGAAGGTGCTGCTTCGGCCGCCACCCCCCGGATCTGCCTCGCCGGAAAAAGGGGAGGGGGAGGCGCTGGTCCGGCCGCAAGCCCCCCTCCCTCTGGCCGCGATTTGAAAATGGGAGGGGGGGGGGGGGGGGGGGCTGTTTACCTTCTAAACCTTAACCCTAACCCTTAAATTAGGATTAGGGTATGTTTAAATGGTATTCCCCCCAAATGGGTATTTCTGGAAAAAAAATTTTTTGGCCCATGGGCCTGCAGCCCAATACTAGATATTTAAGTTTTATTGGTTTTTTGGGGCCTGAAGCTCTAACATAAGGCCAATAGGCTTTTAAAATAAGTAAAACAGATTTTATAAAAGTTTTCCACTATAATTTCCTTAAAATTAGCAGAAAAATCCAGAATATTGATGGAAAATTCTGTAAAAATTAGGAAACATCAAATAATTAATTTTGCCAAATTTTTTGGTTGATTTGGTTCTTAATATTAATTATTTGTTTAATATTATGTTAAATTCAACAAAAATACAAATTATATAAAAATTGGATTTAATTTTAATCCTTCAAGATTTAATAATTACAAATACCATGATATCGCTCTGTCGTTAGTTACCTAACCTAACAGGTAATGACGTTTTTCTGTGGTCTAAGTAATTATTAAACGTAATTTTTATATAAATTGCTTGTTATGTTGAAAATACATCTTATGCATGTTATATCTAGTAGTTTCATATTTTTTGCATATGATGTTGCTTGTAATATATATGAACTACATGTTTAAGTGCTATTTGCATGATTTATTCTTGCATTTGTACTCAAACTATGATTCTGATACAATAATAATTTTTCAAAAAAAATTTTATAAATCATATCTACATTGACAAATGAACCTGAAGTTCAAATAGAATGTCAATACCCTTCTAACCAAATAAAATACGTTGGAATTATTCGATCATTAATGCTTCCATCTTCTGGACATACGTCTAAATGATGGGTACTTCACGATAATAGATCTATCATATCTATTTTAATATATAATATTATGCGCACCCGAAGATGCCATAAATCTGCTAATTTATTTAGTACACTCATGTTACAAGGTAAGATTCTTGAATCTAGCTTTGCATAATGCATGCGCTTGAAGTCGTGCATGCATAAATGTGAGAACTAAATTTTTCGCACCAACGTATCTTTACTCCCCGTATTCATGTTCCTCTAGCCACATAAATCCAGAATGGCTCAATAAAATGGCCTGAAGACCATACTAGAGCATTCACATGAACTTTGAAAAGTCTATCATAAATTAGATTAGTGGAATACTTAAAACAGGGGAAGACCCTAACATATAATGTCCTGGACATAAATATAAAAAGGAAAGATATGATATACCTCTACTTGGAATAATCAATGTCAGACCTATATCAGACCCAGAAGTTCTGAAAAGTCCCATATTGCTTTTGTAATATGAGAGGTCATTAGATTATGCCATTGAAAATATATACATATCTAATCTAGACGATGTTTGTCGATCTACCTATTTTGTATACATATATATTCTATGAGGACAAATATATTTATGAAAATAAAATTTAATCTAGTACTAGACCATAGTTATTAGTGAGTATTTTTCAAAAATAGCATCGGACTTATGCTTTAAAAATCATTTCACCCTTAATTTTATCCAGTAGATAATTATTTTTGGGACGTCAACTTGAGGTTCAACCTTTACAAAGCCTGAATACTCTATATAAGGGTACGCCTGTACTCTCAAATATTAAAAATTAATAAAGCTAGAAGCTTTTTTTCCAAATAAATTCAAACATATGAAGATAAAGGAACACCTGTAGTGCCCACTTTCGTCCAAATCTTACTTTTGGAACGATATAATATGCCACCTTGGATCGTTATTGATGCAAAACATCATTTACCAGTCTTATATAAACAAAGAACTATAAGTTTCTTCAAATGTGGTGGCATTTTCATTATTCCATTATACGGAAAAAATGATTACGAGAACATCTCCACTTCACGTGGATATTGAATCTCAATACTTCATCTAATAGAATTTATATGATATATTTTACTATCATCATTAAATTATGAAGGTCTCTTGGTCTCTTGAGAGTATTTTAGGGATAAAGTTAAACTTTTTCACTCCCTAATAGGGCTGATGATGTACATTAGTGCTCATTTATATATCCTCTTAAAATGGTCATAATCAAAACCTTGTTATCCAACCGCAGGCCAGGTTATTATTATTCACAACATGATGTATTACCTTACTGGGATATTGGTTGGGCTGTTATTTACCCTCATACCACCTTCAAAAATGTTGCAGTGGAACTTATTCATCGGGATTAACCATCCTAGATGAATATATTCCGAGATCCCCAAACGGGGGAGGCATTATTGCATATCTTATAGACCGTGCCTTCACGGGTTCATATCCCAAGTTCTATGCTCCACTTCGTTGAAGTCGAGCTTATTGCGGATTTTTTCTTTTGGATAACACTGGGAAATCAATTATATTTAACAACTGGAAGAAAATTGAACACCCTGAAGTTTTGTGTTCACACCCAGAAATGGGTTATATATATGTAAATCATTAAATTGATAATAAAGGTATTCTCATCCGTTAAATCCAGTTACTGTTGTCTGCATGAGGACATGCAATTATATTGTAGACCATTAAAACGCCTACTTAGAACCTATTTATATGTGCCTGATCACCACATATAAACAGTTTCCGAGACCTCTTAACGGAGGAAAGCATTTTATCATTATTCTACTTTGCATGTTGCGTCGTTAATCAGAATAAGACCCACTTGTAGTCATATTTTCCAACGATGCACCTTGCATATATAGCATCGCCAAGCATATCTCTTATAAGGGTATTTGGTTGCCATGATGGTCTCTCCATAACACCACTATAAACCATCAAAATGTCGTCTTAGATCTATTTTCGGGCGTAATTAACCCAGATAAATAGATTCCGAGCACCCCTTACGGGGAAAGCATTTAGAGCACATCTCATAGATTGTGCCTTGATGGGTCTCACATAAAGAATCGATAGTGAAGATTAGATCCTGAAGATCCTTCACATTTAGGATTCTTTAATTTCCCAGTATTAGGTTCAACATAATTATTGCCCTGAGCCTGAAGCTCAATTGACCATATCATGAATGTGATGAGATCATGAAGATCCACACTTATGAAACTGTTAAACAGCTTTTAAACATTTAAAGTGACAATCTGAATATTGTCAGAATCACACATCCCTGCTGCTAAAAATCCAGCTAGGATTGACATACCAATAATAGTGGATGCAATCCACCAGTAGCAGAAGTGGATGTCCTCAATGGATGAATACATACCACGGGTCATCAATAAGAAATATAACTCATTGAGACCTTTAAACTATACCACCAGAGGAAACTGAGCTCATTTCCATATCCTCTCCATTTTCCAGAACCTCCTAAAGAGATGAATCAGGAATATTTTGAAATATAAATGTATAATGTACGTACATGGGGATGTGTTTGGATAGTAAAAACACACTTGTCGACAATAACTCACGTTTCATTTTTGCCATTTAAATGATAATTATAAATATCTTCTCCACACTCTGTTGCCTGAAGCAATAGAGATTGGCCAAAATTATGTGGAACAAAGGCAATAATAAGTTGAGCTGGACTCACTTATGAAATGTGATGTGTTTGGACCTGAAGTCCTGTAATCAAAAGATATCAAACCTGTGGGTTATATGAGTATTGTATAAATAGAAAAATAAATAAACCAAATCGTATATTATAAGCATTATGTTTTAGCTTAGTGGTTAAATTCATTGAACTCAGGTAATAATCTAGTAAGATGAGCTTGACTTACTTACAAAATATATAAATATGATGCATCAGACTACCTGGTCATAATTACGAAAAACCCATACGATAGGCGAATGAAATTTTGGTCTATGTTGCCATTAATGTTGTGACAACATTACCTCATATATTTCTCTTATTTCCTGGATAGATTTTTGGGACATCTATCCTATGATAAATAAAATAAAATACAACCAATAAAGTACATTAGAGGACTCCTACTTTATGTTGTGCTTTGCATATTAATAAGAGCAAACGAAAAGATTTGAGTTCATTTTTGTAAATAACTCAAATATCATCGAATCTCCTGAAGCGTATACCGAATTATTTGTTTAAGCCTATCTATCAAATATGATATAATGACCTAGGCAACTTGACTTACAGAAACCATCACCATGAAGATGAATAGACACCCTGAAGATGAAACTATCATCCTCAATATGAAATACTCATCTTGTAGATGATAACATCATCTTGAAGATGAATGTACATTCTGAAGAAGATACCATCATCATAAAGATGAAATACACATCTCGAATATGAAATTATCATTCTTATGATGATACCATCATCCTGAAGATGAAATAATCATCCAGAAGATGAATAATCAACCAGAAGATGAAAACATCATCCTGAAGATGACTTATCATCCTGCAAATGAGAACTTCATTCACCCAAAGTTGATGAAGAAACATAGACAATTGCATTCCACTATATACACCAACTGGTTGTATGGATGCATATTGAAGAACTTTCCCCCTATCTGGAAGAGGGGGAGAATATCCTAGGTCCTGAAGTGCCTAACTCCTTTATCTGGTCAACTGAACGTGTCTTTATAGAACGTTTGCAGTAACGATGTTAGCCTGATACAGTGTAGCGCCTGCATCGCAACACTGGACCATGGATACAAAGCTTCTGCGCTATCTCCAAGGGTCAAGGATCATAAACCATGGAAATATATTTGCATATGCAGGTTAAAGATCATCGCGATAACTAAGCACAAAATGAACATCCACCTCCTGAAGATCTACACAGCATCATCCTAAGTCTACATCATACTTCTATTCCGAGAAGCTCATCATCCAAGAATCAAATCGAATATATGCACAGCCAGGTCCAATAGTACTTTGCAAGCACAGTGATGACTGGGTCAAAGTCTACAAACATGGAGCCATCTGCCAAGTTCACAGAGCATACTACGTCAGAGCTCCCTTAGTTTCAACAGCTTCCAGATATGAGTGCAACTTGTATAGATGAGTGGTTATTGTATTTTATTTTTCTTTTCGGAATTTTATGGAAGATGTGTAGATACTTAGGATATTGGTGTATAGATACATAGGATATCTACAATCCTGAAGCTTGTAATGGTTCAGGGGGAGTAACCTATGGATTGTACTCTTTTTCCTTAAGCTGTTGGTTTTCCCACTGGGTTTTCCACACCCAAGGTTTTAACGAGGCAAACATGATTACTCTGGATCTAGAAGTATCCACCCACTTAGCTTTATATGCTAAGACCAAAGAAATGGATGGATAAGTGGGAGTGTTATGAGTGAGGGAGGCCTTTGGCCTCCCCACCTCTCTATCCCTCCATTAATCCCCACTACTTAGTAGTGGGGACCCTTGGTATACCATTGATATGAATATATAGAGGACTAAAGCTATGAGCCATGGTTACTCTTTCTTTGAGTTTATCTAACACTTTAAAATTTATGCGATGAATTTTAAAATAACATGATAGGTTTAATAAACTATTAAAACATTTAAATACATAATTCCTGATTAGGGTGCCCCTTTTGACGACGATTATTATTTTAATCGTTATAATAATAATTTTCATTAAAGGCTACACTTTAAAGTGTTGTAATTTGTATCTATTAAAATCCTAATAACAATTAGGATAGCACATTAATACAAATGAAGCCTTATAGTTGATAAGGACTTAATAAAAGTTAATAACGAATCCTAATAAATTTTGAATTTTAAGGAGTCCACTAGTTGATAGGATTAACTAGTTCTAATAAAAGTCTTTTAGTTGACGACGCACATATAAATGATTAGTTTCATTCAATGGAACATGATCAGGTCAATGTGCTTGGGTAAGTTCGTTGGATCACCCTAGCTAGACTGGGGATAAGTGATCCTGGCTTAGTCAATTCCCTGGCCATGTCTACTGGACCGCAATGACGTGAATCATGATTATATGACACCCTCGACTATACCTAATTCTAAAACGTTAGTAATCTTTTTCATGATAAAACGTAGCCATCCTTGTTTTAGAGTTTGGGTTGAGCACACTCAATTTTTGACATGGCAACCTTATAGAAACCAACTTCTTATTACATATGATGTAGTCTAGCCTTGACCCAAACTGTCGTGTCGTGAATACACCGAGCACCGGCATAAGTTAAGCTGGACACGAAAACAAGGGTCTGACTAGGCTAGTCATTATGATTTGGATGATCACACTCATGATCATAAGTGGCTAGTGGTAAAAATATATTGGGAGTCATATATGATATGATTTATGAAGAGTTCATCTACCGACTGCAGAGTCAAACAACTTGTCGAGCACACTCAAGGTCGTGAGACTCAGGGTGGTTGGATCCCTCTCCCACAAATTTTTTAATTATAATAAATTGTTTATTATTACGGCTTCAAATTCTTTAAAAATAGTAGGAGAATATAGTTTAAATAAAAACATCTTAAACTATACAAGAACATATGCTAATTCAATTTATATTAAAATGCAGTATGGAGTCAGGATTAAAATTCATAATCGAGAAGAACGTGCTGGTTGGGACGAACTACAAGGACTGGCTGAGGAACATCAAGCTGGTCCTCTCGCTATTTGGGATAGGTTACGTACTGACGAAGGATGCTTTGGAGAAGCCTAACGAGGATGCCACCAATGAGGAGAAGGAAGCATACACGTAGTACCAAAAGGTTACAGAGAAGGCCAGGTGCCTTACTCTGGCTTCAATGACCAATGACCTGCAAAGAAAGGATGAACATATGGATGTTAAAAGCATGCTTTTTAATGCAGAGGAATTGTATGGCAAGCGTTCTAAAGCTGCCAGATTTGAGGCCACCTGCAACCTTTGGGGAGCCAAGATGACGATGGGCCCTGTGCAAGATCATGTTATCAAGATGATCGGGTACATAGAGGATGCAACCCAACTAGGATTTGTCCTCGAAAATGAAATGAGTGTGGACATAATCCTTAGATCTTTGACCCCTAACTTCAACTCGTTCATTACGAGTTTTATAATGAACAACACTGAAGTGAATCTTCCTGGTCTCCTGAACATGCTCCAGTAATTCGAGGAGATCGAGAAGAAGCCAACAACGTTGGTTATCGACTCTGTCCCTTCTCACCAGCCTAAGGGCAAGGGTACGAAGAGGTAGACCCCTCAACCTACAAAAGAGAAGAAGGCGAAGAAGAACAAAGGGGCACCGTCAAAATCTGAGTGCTTCCACTGCCACAAGCCGGTTTATTGGAAGAGGAACTGAAAGGTCTACCTTGCAGAGAAGGAGCATGGTGATGCCTCTACCCCAGGTACAAATCTTATTTAAGAGCACATAAATTTCCATAAAGATTTGATACATGATATGAGATAAAGTATGATTATTAAGACATCTGTATATTGTCTGCAGGTGCTTGAAGCAATGGATGGAAGAAGTTCTCGATGCGGTCGGCAATCAGAGTAAGCGTTGCTGCTGGGGCCGTCTAGGGACTTCAGAAGATATCAAGAAACAGTCGATATTTTTTCTTTTTGAATAATTGTATCGATTTTTTATTTTAAAAAACAATGATTGAGTGATTGTCACTCAAAGTTTCTGACATGAACAAATCTTTTCATTTTGAATGAAATCATTGTCTTGTTGATATCTTGACAAATGTGCTCTGGTGGATATATGATTTGTTGTGAATGGATATTTATTTGTTATGTATGGCTATCTGAGTGTTGAGTATGTGTTTTTCCTGAGATGTCGTGAATGCTTCTGAGTTAATGAGATTAATTGGAGCTGTCGGTATATTTAACTAATCCAAAGTAACGAGTAAGTCCCAGGAGCATATAAATTTGATGTGATCTTAATTATGCGCACAATTTGAATAGTTCTTATTGGACTACATTTAATACTTCAAGTTAGAAGATTAATGCAGTTATAGGAAATAACAGTGTAGGAAGTTTTGATTGAGTAAGTTATCATCGAGACTCCTCTAGATGGATCTTCATATGACTTATTCGTCAAATCAACCTGACACTGGTACATTCCATTTTAATTAATTCAGTACAAATGGGCTGTTTATACTTAATAAATATTCTAAATACGATTTAGAAATTTAAGTTGAAGTATTTAACTAGACGGTTCTCAAAGTCAGTTGGAGCGAGCATATTACTTAATTCCTTTTTGGACTAAGTAAAAGTTCCAAGTTATAAAACCATCTATATCTGACATCAAATCAAAAGAGTTTTGATTATGTCAAAGATATAGAAACTTTGGTGTCGTTAATGTATTGGACATAATTGACACAAGAATAATTGGAATATAATATGACTGACTTGTTGGAATGATAAACATTACATCGAATTGTATATGCTAATCGTTAGCTATACAAGAAGTAAAATCATTAGATAAGATCCAAAGACCATTTCGAAGGATCACCCCTGTGTGATCGAATGGTGTATTAATAATAAGACTCCATAAAACTGCATTATAGATATGTTTTAGCTGATCCCTTTTAGGTTTGACATATGAACGTCCGCAGTGACTGATATGCTATAGCGGTATGAGATACCGAGATAAATAGCCTAAGTGCAAGTAGGAGATGTAGGAAGATATATCATAAAACTGCATTATAGATATGTTTTAGCAGATCCCTTTTAGGTTTGACATATGAACGTCCGCAGTGACTGATATGCTATAGCGGTATGAGATACCGAGATAAATAGCCTAAGTGCAAGTAGGAGATGTAGGAAGATATATGCCCTTGAGGCAGTTTATCCTAAGAAACATCTTGTTCAAAATATAAATGGTACTAATTATCCTAGTATAAATTCAATGAATTATATACACGGATAATTTCCATAGACTTAAAATGAGGTCATTACATATCTAGATGTAGATCTCGATTATGGAAAGTGAATGACCGATAGGAACTTAAGTCTTAAAACGTTCATGGTCATAGATGTGTCGAGAAAAGGATATCGGCACATCGAACAGACATTGTGTCTTTTTCTTACCCTAAAGGGTAATGATGATCTCATAGTCATTCGACCTGGCGAAGTCGGAGACAATGCACATGTGCTTATTAGAGAATGAATCCACTAAAAGACCCGTCGAAGAGATATTAAATGGTTAAACTTTAACAAAACTATCATTAATAACTCTATAGTGATGATAGGCAAGTTGGTCTTTAAGACCTGACATCTTTGTACGAACCTATGCATGAATAGTATCACTTAGATCTATGATCTAGCTTCGAGGCCAGTCCTGCTGAAAGGTCTTAGGTTGGGTGACACTGAAGCATACGAGGTAAGTAAATGCCTAAGATGGGATTTGTCTCTTTCGTTAAAGGGAAGTTAGTGTCACATGCTCAGTATGGTTCTTTGTGCTAAATCTCGGCCGGGGTATGTTGTAGGATGTACAACGTGTATATAACAAAGACCGATGTGTACTGACCAGTGCTAGCTAGTAGGGTTGACGGTTTTCCATACCCTAGGCCATGCATGGACATAGTTATGAAAGGGACTAAAACTACGGTATTCATCACTGACACAATCAGAGGGATCCCGACGACACTTTTGTCGATGGGTCAATCATATAATTATGATGCCGAAACAGGGGCGACACCTGCGGCTAGTGTTTACTGTCGTTTAGGAGTTTCGATCCCCAACCTGTAGTAGGGTCAGGCTGTAGGGTCTAATACCGAGTTTGGTTTACGTCTTAGTAATATGAAGAATTTAGGAGGAGTGCACTCGGTTGCACGAGGATAATTGAAGCCACAAAGAGTTTGTGACAGTAAGTCGATCTATATTAAATAGGATTTAATAGGGTCGCATAAGTTTTTGACATTAAATGAGATTTAATAATATAGCAAAATGTTTGCGACTTCAGCATTAGTAGAATGATGTATGGGATTAATGCAAGTGATGCAAACAGATTTAAAATACATCGTAAATAGTTTACGATAATATTTTGAATCATATAATGCATAAAAATGGATAGATGACTCATTAGGATGGTCTCATTCGAACCATGCTTTTCAACGAATCGAAAATAGGCTCAATCAGAGTTGTAGAACTCAAGAAAAAGCCCGAAAGGCCAGAACTGGTAAAAAGCCCAGTTCTGGCCCAACCCAGCTTGGGTGGGCTAGTCCAGATCCACTAGGCGGGCTGAACCGCCCACATAGGCGGTCCAGCCCGCTGACGGGCTGGACCCGCCCACCAAGCAGGCGGGTCTGACCCGCCCGCTTATGCGGGCAGCTCAAGCCCGCCTGGGTGGGCTCCACCCAGATTGTGGACTCTGGCTCGAGCCGACCCGCCTCGACAGGCGGGGCTCGAGCCCGCCACACAGCAGGCGGGTCAGACCCTCCAGCCCAAATGCGGGTGGGTGCCCTAATTGGACTGGGCATGCCCAGCTGTATGGTGGGCCGCACCAAGGGGCACACAGTCCAGAAACCATAGAAGGGTTTGTGACGGCTACGAAAATGTGAAATTGTGAATTTTGCTCAACTTTGAGCAATTGTTTGAGGGGTCAAACGAAGTCGGAATTCGTCTCCGTTTGTTTTTATGCGTTTACTGTTCATAGCTCATCGAATTGATAGGTTGTATCACTTCTAAAGCACAACAAGAGGGAGATAAAATTAGTTGAAGTTAATACTTAATGTTAGGCAAACTAATTTATTTTTTGTCTTAAACTTAATTAGTCCCATATTGCTCGTGCGACGAGTACAGGGGTTTGGCTCCCTATATAGGGGTCGACGCCCCTTAAGAAACGTACACCAAGTCTCCGAATCGAGTAGCTCCAAATTTTTTTGAGCACGCTCGTTTGAAGACAAATAATTATTCTTTCATCCTATCTTTCTTCCATTCCTTCGCTCGTGTTCTAGTAAAACGACGAGAAGGATCAGATTCGATCCGAAGTCTAAGACATTGGATCTCTCTCAACTGAAATCTTCTTCGGTAAGTGGTTGGCTCAGAGGCGCAGTGTTAGCTCGCTTCGGGTGGATCGGTTTGGAGCACAAAGGCGGCTAGCTTCGGGAATCAGAAGGCAGTTTGGTACACTTTGCTGGTGCAAGCAAAGGTCCGGGTATGTAGTTTAAAAGGCTTTCATTTAATTATATTGCAGTAGTTTAGATCTATATTGGTATGGTCAGATCATCCTCAAGATAGTAGAGATCCTGGCTAGGATCTTGAAATCCTTAGGGCTTTCGTTAAATAGTTTAACGGTTGTTTTTCGCTGCTTTCTCTTTTTTGCTTATATCATCCGTCTGACGTAGGACGGACATAGAATTATGCCCTAAGAGTTCTCCAAAACCCTTCATAAACATCACTGATGGGAAATTTCGCATCAATGATTGTCGGTATCTGATTTGTCATAATATTTCACATTTTATCTATATGTTTACACATCAAAATGATTACACAAATCCAGATTTTATACGCTTTATGCTAATAATTGGAACTATTTAACTTTAAGAGCGTTTTTTTGTATTTCAGGAAATATCGAGCAATTCGGAGCATATTGGAGAGGAGGGCATGAACATCGATGCCAGAGCACTAGTGGCGCTGCGTTTGACGACTCAAAGCCGCTGGAGAGCAAAGAAGAAAAAGAAGTGAAAAGAAAAAAGCCAAGAAGGAAGGAGAGGAGAAAAGAGAGAGGCATGGCTAAGACATCCAAACGCTCGACCGAGCTAGCCGTCAGGGAGCTCAAATTTATGCCTACAAACTCTCTACAAGTTTGGACATTAATTTGCTCCGTCGAGCGACAAACCGCTCGGTCGAGGGACATCGATTCCACCAAGGCGAAGATCTGAGGCACCCAAGAGGCACTCGACCAAGTGCTAGGGCACGCTCAACCGAGCGACCCAAGCCACTCGGAAGAGCGGATTAGAAATGGCCAAAAGTGCAAATTTCAGGACAACCATTCAATCCTTGAAGATCTGCTATCGCCCGTGATTTTACAGTATTTTTCTCATATTATTACCAGGTAGTAAACTTTGTAAGGATCCTGTCTATGGGGAAAACACTAGAAGGGGGGTTGAATAGTGTTTATGCAATTTAAAAAGATAGTTACACCAATTTAAATGCAATCCAACAAAATAATGCGGAGAAGAAATTAAACCCAAAATGAAACACACGTAAACGCAGAGATGTTTCAAGGGTTCGGATTACCTAAGTCACTTCCCGACTTGTTCTCGGTAATCCTACGTCCCTTCCACCTACATACCTCGGGATACCCAAGTTAGAACTCTAACTTGAGGTTTCCTTAAAACCCACTTGTAGCAACCCTACAAGTGAAATCGAAATACAATCGATTGACCTTGACTCCCATAACTTGGGAGCAAGCACACCACTCTCACAAACCGAGAGCAAATTTAAATAACGAAAGTTATGAAATATGAAAGCAACACTTACAATCACCTATGCCTTGAAGTAGAACTTGAAGGAGAAGTGTGTTGTGTGTTAGAGACTCTCTTGGAAGAGAGGAGAAAGCCCTTTCTCTTGATTGTACCAAATGCCTAGAAGATAACTCTTTGGTTCTAGGTTGGAGAGCAAGAGATCAAAGATTGGAATTCTTAGGGCTTTGGATTTGAGAGCTTTTAAACTTGAGAATGAAAGCTCGAGAGATTTTGCAATAGCCTAGGTAACCTTTCAATGTAACAGTAGAAGCCCCTTATATAGGTTTCTCAAATCCACAAAACAGATTAGGCAAAAACTTGGAATCTGTGAAAAAAATCTCAACGGATCGAATCTGAGCTCGCAACAGTCGACTGTTGCACAGTCAGCAAGGGTAGGTGAAAATTCATAACAGTAACTTACCACGTGGACAGTCGACTGATGAAGAATAGACAGTCGACTGTTGAACTAACATGCGACTGTAAATCCTTCTACAGGCGACTGGCCGCAAAAATGGGTAAGTTAATTAATTCTAGAAATCTTCTGAGATAACAGGACATATGACTAAAGAGGATAAAACAGTCGACTGTTAATCAGAACAGGCGACTGTAAATCATTTTACAGACGACTGTCAAATACCCTGAGAATTTCCAGAGAGTTGAGGCAACAAATTGGCTCACAGACAGACGACTGTTGCAGCATATACAGTTGACTGATCCAATGGACAGTCGACTGTATATTCAACATTAGTCGACTGGCCGTAAAAGACAGATCAGCAAAGTTTGGGCAAAAGATAGACAGGCGACTGATTTACAAAACACGGTCGACTGTCACTTGGACAGGCACCTGTGAATCGTTCATGAGTCGCCTGTGGGAATAAAAACAGAGAGGCCCAAAACTAGTTTGTAAAAGATTGTGCATAACAGGCGACTGTAGAACAAAACATAGTCGACTGTTTTTGAGACAGGCGACTATATAATGTTCACCAGTCGACTATAGTAAACAATCCAAGCACAAACAATAAGAAATGAATTGGAGTCTAAGGAAGAATGATCTAATGATGTCCTAAGACTGAATTGAAGATGTGTGTGAGTGCTCCATCAAAGTTCTACTTCTAAGCTACATACTAGAAGAGATAAAAGAAATTTACATTGACGAACTCTCTCTTTTATCCAACGTATGAGCTTGAAGTCTTCATGGAGCTTCAATCATCATCTACGATCATCCAATCCATTTCATTTGCCTTCAATGATCTTTAAGAGACATCTATTGCAAGTATATCTTCATATAAAGCTTAGGCAATGGATTAACTGCAAAATATGGGATTAGTCAAAAGTATTTATGTTTGCTCATCATTAACACCAAGTAGGGAGAAGTCCAATACTCAACATTCTCCCCCTTTTTGATGATGACAAACAAACATAAATAAAAAGATAAATAATTGTGCATAATGAAAACTTACTCCCCCTACATAGATGCCAATCAAGTTAGTCAACAAATATTAGGGCATCTATATATCAATTGAAGCAAATGAGTAAGATATGCATGAATTTAAATTCAAGAAATCTAGGATTAAAAAATCCCTATTTACTGTAATCTTACTCCCCCTGAATCTAAGGCAACTTCAATCTTAGATTCAAAGTGTTAGCACATACTTAGCACATTTATTATGAATCTTGTATGTTTATTTCTCTCCCCCTATGTCATTATCCAAAAAGGTGGGAGTAAATAACAACAACAATAATCATGCTAAATAAGAACTAACAACAATCAAGGAGTATAATGATTTAACGAATCAAAACTCATAAAATCACATCAAATACTTATGTGAATATAGGAATGGAAGTCCAATATCAACATTTTAGATATACGAAACAAAAATAGTTTCAAAAACGCATCACATCACTAATAGCATGAATAATCCAATATCAAGTCCAAATTGTCTCAAAATCACATTATGAGAGAATAAAACATGCATGGAGACAATATCACAATCAGCACACAGATATGATTAACAATTATACATGGTGTGACACATAAGACGAAACAGCAATGTCATATATATATACTAGTCATAACCCGTGCCCGCGGGTACGGTTCAATTAAGATTTTTCCCCGCAAAATCTTTGTTCATCAAAAAATTATTTACACAACCAAACTTTAAAAGAACAATAAATTAGTGTAAAAATATTTAATGACACGGGCACTTACGAAACAACAAATACATCACAGGCGCCTTAAGCACGGGCGCCTTCGGCGCGGAACATCGCGCGAGCGCCTTCGGTGCGGAACAACAAATTCGGCGTGGACGCCTTCGACGCGGAACAATAAATTCGGTACGGGCGGCTTAGGTGCAAAACAACCAATTCGGTGCGAGCGCCTTCGGCGCGGAACAACCAATTAGCACGGTGTGGACAACTTCGGCACCGAACAACATACCTCAAGGTTTTTTGCGGTGATGATATTAACTTAAATTTTTTTACTTTAGTTTGTTATTCCGTTGAATTTTTTACGCTAATTTTATTGATTAGAGTATTAGTTCATCAGACTTTATAATGGGATAATTATAAACCCATAACTTAATCAATGTCAAACTTCTTTTAAAATTTTTTATGCAAGGGTAGCAATAAGTCAGCATACTCTAGGCCTGTTAATAAACAAATAACATAATCGAAACCTGCTGGCTGAGAACAAATATAAAATCGAAACCTTGTTGCCTGAGAACAAAGATCAAAAGATCAAGACGACACCAAACTGACACCTTGATGGCTGATAAAAAAGATCAAAATGACACCACGCTGGCTACGACAACTCGGAATTAGCAGTTCAAAAATTAACAGTTCATGGGTTTATATGCACTCTAGAGAAAATTAGCAGTTCAAAAAGAAAACACATGCTAAGATAAACTGTTGAGAAATCCCAAATGAAATCCTTGAGAAATCCCAAATTAGCAGTTCACGGGTCACTTGTTTATATGCACTCTTGAGAAATCTCAAAATAACATAACAATGATAAACTGTTCAAATGCTAAGAACTGCTAATAAACTGTTAACAAAGTGCTCTTGAGGTTACCTGCGACAAATTTAAATGAGAAATCCCAAATTAACAGTTCAAAAATTAGCAACTCACGGGCCACGGGTTTATATGCACTCTTGAGAAATCTCAAAATAACATCACAATGATAACTATTTCAAATGCTAAGAACTGCTAATAAACTGTTAACAAAGTGCTCTTGAGGTTACCTGTGACAAATCGAAACCTTGATAGCAGATAAGATTTCATTGAACTGTTAATTTTTGATAGATCCGTGAACTGCTAAATAAGTGCTATTTGAACCCAAAAATAAAAAATAAGTGCTCTTTGGGGTCAAAAATTTGCAGATAATGAACTCTTACCATGAGGTAATGAACTCTTACCTTCTACCCGTGAGGTAAATAACTTGAAAAATTGCACAATCCCTAACCTCTAGAACTAATTAGAGTTTCCTAAACCTTCAATCGATATTGTAAAGGATGAGCCTGATGACCAAAACATTTCCCATTAATCTCAAACAACAACACGTCAATCTTACGCAAAAATAAGAAATTTTCGAATATTCCAAAGTTATAATAAGAGAGCTGCGAGAAATTTCGATATACCTGAGCTTCAACAACCTTGCCGAATCGACTGAAAGCATCTTCAAGTTGACGATCTGACGTATCCCACGATAATCCACCAACGAAAATCCGAGCATCTTCTCCTCTGCCCGACATCGTAAAAGATCTAGAAATTTAGATCCTCCCCTTGTTCGATTATCTGAAGACCAAACAGAATAAACGGACAGAATAAAAAAGAAAAATAGAGCTTTTGTTAGATATGGATCAAATCCTACAATTTAGAGAGAAATGAAAAAAAATGAAGAAATAAATAAATAAATAACTTGATAGATCTGTGAGGTAATGAACCCATACCTTCTACCCAATTGTTTTTACTAATCGAAACCTTGATAGCGCTATCGAAACCTTAAAACCTTGAAATCGAAGCCCTGAAACCTTGATAGCACTGGCAGCAACAAAGATCAAAATGACACCTTGCTTGCTGCGACAACTCGGAAGGGGAGAACGGGGTTACTTGCGACGGGAGATGAAGCAGATGCTCTTGAGGCTGGCGGATGAGATGATGCCTCTTGCTTGCGATTCCTAAGAAATAGGCGTACCCTTAGTAAAATGGCGAGGAGCTCAGGCGTGAGCTCAGGCGTGAGCTCAGAAATAGGCGTACCCTCAGAAGTGAACAGCCTCGTTCCTCTTGCTTGCGAGATGAAAAGACCTCAGGCAAGAAGGCAATGTATGCGAGATGAAATGATGTTTGAAATGAAAAGAGCTCAGCCTCGTTCCTCTTTGCTTGCGAGATGAAATGACGCCCTCGCTTTAAAAAATTCTTTGAAAAAACGCCTCGTTCCTCGTTCCTTTTATTATCTTTTATTATCTTTTATTATCTGTAGCTCAACCTCATCCCGATTTTTGGGAAGCTCTCCCCAAAAACGTCTCTTACTCTTTCCCAAAAAGCTTTCTTTAAAAAACGTTCTGTTTACTTTTCCAAAACATGCTGCTGTCTTTATCCTAAAAAAGATTAATTTTGTTGCTATCAAGTTGGACCCACAAATATCAAAAGTATGGTTAAAATTTAATCCCAACCATTCATTCCCCCACAATCCTCGCCGTTTTTCTATCAACCCTTTTGTCCTAGTCAGCCTTAGGATTCAAAAATCGCTATCAAATGTATAATAAATAACTTGATAGATCCGTGAGGTAATGAACCCTTACCTTCTACCCAATTGTTTTGACTAATCGAAACCTTGATAGCGCTATCGAAACCTTGAAACCTTGAAATCGAAGCCCTGAAATCTTGATAGCGCTGGCTGCGACAAAGATCAAAATGACACCTTGCTTGCTGCGACAACTCGGAAAGGGAGAACGGAGTTACTTGCGACAGGAGATGAAGCAGCTGCACTTGAGGCTGGTGGATGAGATGATGCATCTTGCTTGCGATTCCTCGGAAATAGGCGTACCCTTTGTAAAATGGCGAGGAGCTCAGGCATGTGCTCAGGCGTGAGCTCAGAAATAGGCGTACCCTCAGAAGTGAACAGCCTCGTTCCTCTTGCTTGAGAGATGAAAAGACCTCAGGCAAGAAGGCAATGTATGCGAGATGAAATGATGTTTGAAATGAAAAGAGCTCAGCCTCGTTCCTCTTTGCTTGCGAGATGAAATGACACCCTCGCTTTAAAAAATTCTTTAAAAAACGCCTCGTTCCTCGTTCCTTTTATTATCTTTTATTATCTTTTATTATCTGTAGCTCAAACTCGTCCCAATTTTTGGGAAGCTCTCCCTAAAAACGTCTCTTACTCTTTCCCAAAAAGCTTTCTTTAAAAAACGTTCTGTTTACTTTTCCAAAACGTGCTACTGTCTTTATCCTAAAAAAGATTAATTTTGTTGCTATCAAGTTGGACCCACAAATATCAAAAGTATGTTTAAAATTTAATCCCAACCGTTCATTCCCCCACAATTAATCCTGGATGTCTTTCTATCAACCCTTTTGTCCCAGTCAGCTTGTCCTAGTCAGCCTTAGGATTCAAAAATCGCTATCAAATGTATAATAAATAACTTGATAGATCCGTGAGGTAATGAACCCTTACCTTCTACCCAATTGTTTTGACTAATCGAAACCTTGATAGCGCTATCGAAACCTTGAAACCTTGAAATCGAAGCCCTGAAACCTTGATAGCGCTGGCTGCGACAAAGATCAAAATGACACCTTGCTTGCGGCGACAACTCGGAAGGGGAGAACAGGGTTACTGTAGGGATCGCCTAACCCTTGCAATACTAACAACACACACTAGAGGTGGGGTGAATAGTGTAATGGCAATAAAATTGTCCAATTAAAATTTAACTTGCAAATGCGGAATAATAAATGCAAGAGGAATTAAACGGCACAATCAATCAAAACGTAAACACAAAGTTTTACCCTGGTTTCCCAAACTTGCGTACATCCAGCCACACCAATATTCACTATAATCCCACACAGAGAAGTGAATACAAATCTTCCACGGAGATACCCAACAAAGAGGATTTATGCCCTACACAAAGACCCAACCAATCCTACACAAGAATCAAGACTCCCACACAGAGAATCACTAACTCCCACTGAGAGAATTATGGTTAGCCCTACACTAGGACACAAGAACTCCCACAAAGAGAGTTAATTCCCACAAAGAGAATTCCCTAGTCCCACAAAGAGACAACCTCTCACAAAGAGAGAAACTCCCACAAAGAGAGTATCCTAATCCCACAAAGAGAAATAGGAAAACAAATTACACCATGTAAAGTAAATACTCTTACCTATGCCTTGAGATGCTTACTCATGAATGAATGCAAGGCATGGAAGAGGATCTCCAAGTGTTGGAATATGCTTGAGAGCACTTGGATGATTTTCCTTGAGATGGACTTCAATGCATGAAGAGAGATGAATGCTCAATAGAGGGAAATAAGGGAGCTTGAGAGTGGCTTAAAGATCTCTTGAGATTTTCAATAGAATCAAGAGTAATCAAGAATCAATCCAGAAGTTTAAGCAAAGGCAGCACACTCATATATATAGGAATCCTATATCAATCCCAAAAACCCAAAGAAACAGCCAAATTACCAAATTTGCAACGGCTAGAAACTGGGTGAAAACGACAGGAACAGTCGACTGTTGATCAAAAGACAGTCGACTGATCAACGGCTAGAAAATATCCAACAGCTATAATCTGAGCCAGGACAGTCGACTGACGAAGTCAATACAGTCGACTGACAAACAGGATAGGCGCCTGTAAATCCTTCAGCAGACGACTGCTGCAGGAGATGGATCGAAACATAGAGCTGCACTCTTTCTCCAATTCTTCACACAGGCGACTGATGTTAATACGACAGTCAACTATCAAATAGTCAGGCGACTGTACATTCTACATCAGTCGACTACTGTAAAATATGGAGAGAAGACAAAGAGATGCAGAGATTGCACTTACGCTAGACAGGCAACTGACATCCAGCCCCATGTCCATAATTGGTCAATTTCACTTTTCAACAAATAGCACAACATGTCCACTTTACCACAAGCTAGTGAATGAGCCAACACTTCTCTACTGAGAGCAACACCTCTCAAACGAGAGTTACACAAACACCGCTCCTCTTGATAGCACTACCTCATACTTGAGGTTGAACATTGAAGCACAAGAGCTACAACTTCTTTAAGACTAGGATAGACGACTGTATTTCCTTCGAAAGTCGACTGCACTACTCTATCTCCTCAGTCTGAGAATTGGTATCTTTCGCTCAGCTGACTGATGACTATTTTACAGTCGACTGCCCTTCTCTCTGAGCTTTATTTTTATCACTTCATCCAGTGGTTTTTCAAGTGAATGTGTTCTAACCTAGATTAGGTTAGAACACATTCTAGCTAGGTATCTCCACATGGACTCATTCTACCTAGCACACATCCGATGACAGTGTTTCAAATGACATTACTTTATTAGAATGAGTCGCAGAGTGGAGTTTTCCCTATCATTTATTAGCATTTAAATTAAGTAGACTAGCACACAACATTGAGGGAATTGCATTTAACTCTTTTAGGGTGATATAATGGAACAACAAAGCTTGCTCTAAATGTAGGTATTTCTAAGTAGTTTACAAAATGGGTATTAGTCAACTTGCATTTTATCGGATGCATTTGCAAGTTTGCATTTTATTGGTTTAACATTAATCTCAACTAAAAATTCCAACTTTCACACTACTTAATGGTAAAACTCCTACAACATTCCCAACTAAAATTCATCTCACAAGTAGAGAGTCCTACATCTTGGAAGTGGATGAAATACTCTCCTCTTTCTCCTTCTGTAAACTTTAGGAATTTAGTGTAAGGGTTTCGTCTCCTCCTCCGATCGTTTTGAACCCTAATGTTAGGGTTTAAGAGAGCGTGAGAGGAAGGGATGGAGGGAGGGATGGAGCAATGGAGGGAGTGACCTGGGCAGACTTCTTCCCAGAAAACTGGGCAAAATCTGCCCAAAGTGCGCGCGTGAACTTCACTTTCGACCAGGTCACATGTGCATTTAATTGCACGCTTGTTTTATGGGCAAACTCAAATTTTGAAGAGTTACTTGTCAAACTTAAATTTTATAAGTGTTTCTTTTTATCATCGCTTATTATTTTATTCGTTTAACAGTCTAACATAAATTTTTTTGGTAGGGTCAACATGGCGAGGGCGGGATTATCGATAGAGGTCCTTCAGGACATGAGGGTGGCGATGGCGATGGCGAGGGGAGAGGGATTAGTGACGATGGTGACGATGGTGATGGATAGCGGCGATGGCGATGGCGGTGATGGCGGTATATAGCGGGCTTGGTGGCGATGGCGACGATGGAGGCGTTCGATGATGGTGATAGTGAGGCGATCGATAGTGATGGTGCGGTCATAGGAATGCGGCGATGGCGTTGGCGTTGTAGGGTGTTAGGATTTTATTTTTTAATGTTGGCATAAACAATAATTTTAAATTGCAGTCGTTGGCTATGTACATTTAATATATTTTATTTGATACATTGTTATCATTAAATGTTTGCATTTTCTTTTTAATATTTGTTTGTTTTATTTTGTTGTACATACTGGTGCATATTTGTTATAAAATATTGTATATTATATAACTAAAATACTGCAATTTTTGAAAAAAAAACAATTTATGCTATCAGTCACAGACAAATCTGTGGCTGATAGCACGATGTGGCCACGTAAAAGTCCGTGGCCATTACGTATTGGCCACAGATTCAGTGCACAAAATTGACAATTTCGTGCACTGAATCTGTGGCCAATACGTTATGGCCACGTACAAATCCGTGGATGTTACCTATTTAATGCCATGAAAAACTCTATGGCCGATAGTTTTCGCCCATGGTTTGTATGCACGGATTACGTCAGCTTCATGCCCAGTATCCGTGGCCTATACATATTGCCCACGGAGTTTGTCGTTGCCTTAAATAGGTATCTGCCATGGATTTGTCTGTGGCGGATACTTTTATATTGTTTTTATTCGGATTATTGGCCACAGACATCCGTGGGCGTTAACCCGTGGCAGATTATCGGCTACAGAAAAGTCCGTGGGCAAAGTGGGTATTAGCGACTACGGTATCAGCAACGGATTTTCGGCCACGGAATTTGTTTTCCGTGGGTGTACAGTTTCAGCCACAGATTTGTCTGTGGCTGAAAGCCAGTTATGTAGTAGTGAATGTTTTATTCATCTTTATAGATGAATCACTCTCATGACTGCTTAGTACACAGCAATTCAACACATACGATCCTTCAGTATAAATGCTATTTTCATAGCATTATACCATATAAAAGCCATGTAAATACAATTTCAGGGCCATCGAATATAATTGAAGGTTCTGGGAATGCAACCTTGTTGCTCCCTAATGGAACAGAAATAAAAATAAAAGATGCACTATTCTCTTCGATTTCCAACCAAAACTTACTAAGTTTCAAGGATATCCGTTTAAACGGATTCCATTTGGAAACAACAAATGTAAATGAATAAGAATTCCTGTAGTAACGTCTCAAGAAAAAGGAGTAAAATCCATAGTAGAACGTTTTGAGAGCCTTTCACCAGGCCTTTATCATACAAAGATTTCAGAGAGATGAAGATAACTTTACAGAGAACCTAAAGTGCCTGACATCAGCCAAGTTTTTACTTTGTCATGATAGACTTGGCCACCAGGCCTTCTATCTGCCGGAAGAAGCTGAAATATCATTAAATTATGTATGTACTGGGGAGGTGTTGGACAGAAAGAGTACAGTCGTCGACTATGACTTTGCATTTCATATTTCTATTCACGTCACCGGAAGCGACGATGATCATGATCCACATTCAGTTTCTGAATGTAAACATAGAAATGATTGGCCAAAGTGGAATCAAGCAATAGAAGCTAAGCTGGACTCTAAGAAACACAAAGTCTTTGGGCAAATAGTCCATACACTAAAAGGTGTCAAATCTGTGGGATACAAATGAGTATTCGTGAGAAAAAGAAATTAAAATAATGAGATCACACGCTACAAAGCAAGGCTTGTAGCGCAAGAATTTTCCCAAAGACCGGGTATTGACTATGAGGAAACATACGCAGCGGTCATGGATGCGATCACTTCCTTATTTCTAATAAGCTTAACAGCAACGGAAGGTTTAGATATGCAGCTAATGGATGTTGTGACTGCATTGCTATACTATAATCTCGACAAAGGGATATACATGAAACTTCCTGATGCCATTTCAGTGCCTGCTGAATTAAAAGATAAACCTCGGGACGTCTACTCTGTTAAGCTTCAAAGATCATTGTATGGTCTTAAACAATCGGGAAGGATGTGGTATAACAGACTGAGTGAATTTCTTGTACAACAATAATTCAACAATAATGAAGTCTGCCCTTGCATCTTTATAAGAGCAAATGAAAAAAGATTCGTCATAATAGCAGTCTAAATAGATGATTTGAATCTCATTGGATCTCCTGAAGAGATCGCTGAGATATCTGTAAGCCTGACAAAAGAATTCGAAAAGAAAGACCTAGGCAAAACGAACTTCTGCATTGGCTTACAGATTGAACATTTAAAAGACGGAATCCTATTACACCAAACCACATACACGAAGAAAATGTTTCAAAGATTTCATATAGACCAACGCCATCCACTTAGCACACCTATGGTCGTACGAACACTGGATGCACATAAAGACCCCGTCCAACAGCTGGAAGAGGGTAAGGATATACTTGGTCTAGAAGTCCCTTATCTAAGTGCTATTGGAGCACTTCTATATCTGGCCAACTGCACGCATCCTGATAAAGAGTTCGCAGTAAATTTACTAGCCAGATACAGTGCAGCGCCTATGCAGCACCACTGGACGGGGTTAAGCACATTCTACGCTACCTCAAGGGTCTATAGATTTGGAACTCTTTTACAAAAATGGATTATCCTCCGCACTTGTTGGTTATGCTGATGCAGGTTACAGGTCTGACACCCACAATGCAAAGTCACAGACAGTGTACATGTTTACCAATGGTCGGACAACCATTTCCTGGAGATCAGTTCAGCAAACCATGACGGTGACCTCATCCAATCACTCAGAGATCATCGACATCGATGAAGCAAGCAGAGAATGTGTCTGGCTACGGTCAGTTGTAAATCACATCCTGGTGACAACCGGATTGAAGTCTCGGGACCTTGAACATACTACCATGTTCAAGGACAACGCTACTTGCATAGCTCAGCTACGATGTGGCTACATCAAAGGCGACAGAACGATGCATATTTCCCCCAAATTCTTCTGGACGCACGAGCTACAGAGAGATGGCGTGATCGATGTCAGACAAGTACAATCATGTGACAACCTGTCAGACTTGTTCACTAAAGCCCTTCCTACTACTACCTAGGAAGTTTGTACAGAAAATTGGGATGAGGTACCTAAGAGATATGAAAGCCTGAGTGCTTGTACAGATCAGGGAGAGTTAGAGAGTGTTTGTACTCTTTTTCCTTAGCTATGGTTTTTTCCATAGGGTTTTCCAAAGCTAAAGGTTTTAACGAGGCAAACCTCACTAACTCAGGATCCTAAAGTATCCACCTCATGTGAGACTCCTACAACACTCAGATTCCTGAAGTATTCATGAGCAGAGTCTACACCTATGGCCGGATAAGGGGAGTTTGGGAACGGATAGTACCGAGTTGGTTGGGATCACGGCTTATCTTATGGATAAGACCGTATCTATTATATCTTATCTATTTACGCTCCTCTAATGCTATACATAAAGAGCTGGGGGTTCCTCCCCCCAGATGAAGATTCATAAGAAATATGCATTTATGGATATTACACATATTAAGGATATGCACTTTTATTGTATCACTCCATTTCTTGATCATTTAATGACACAATCTTATGGCATAAACATTTATGATATACGATGCTTGATCACTTTGTACGCAAAAGTTTTAATATCTTTCATTGTGGAGTTAGTGACACACTCTATGTTAAATTATTTTAGCTCACCCTTACCTTTTGATTATGTCACAAGGGCGAGAGTGATGTGATGAGTACTGTGATGGTGATATGGCAGAGAAATTGTTTGTTGTTAGTATCACTGTATACTTGTTGACTTTACACTCACATTGGCACTTTAATAAAGTATGATACATATACTTTATATTTGCTTATCTCTAACTAGCACTAATGCAGTGAGAGTAACTTCTCCATAGTAATCATATATTTGTGTCGGGGAGCAAGTGTCTTACTTTTGTAATTTCATAATTTTATCAAATTGTTCGTCATCATCAAAAAGTGAGAGAACGTTAGTTATTGCAACACCCCTAAGTTGGTTTTGATGGTAAGCAACTAATTAGTGTTACTAATTATGTTTTGTGAGATTTGTTGTGAGTGTAGGTATCCAAGCCAAAAATGGCGAACTCAAGCTCAAAGACATGATGCAATGAATTATAAAGCTTTAAGTTGGTGAATTCATGGATTGGAGCTCAACATTGATGATATGAAGCTAATCCAATGATAAGTTGAGTGCAAAACTTCTCAAGACAACTTATGAGCGTAGAACGATGCATCAAGACTTCTAGAAGTGTGAGTGATTTATTTTATACGTTATTGAGCTTGTGTCGGAATGTTAAAGCCAAAAACTTGAAGCTTGTACACACAGATAAGAAAATATATTTACTTGATTTAAATTAGTTTGATTTCATTCAAAATTTATTTCCTATTTTTATAGATCAAACCATTGTTTTTTATGACTTAGCTTTGGTATATCATGTGGGTAGTCGACCCCAAATAAAATGTAGTCGACTCATGGAGAACCAATGATATCCAGAAACATGACTATGCCTAATTAGTCGACTAGCGTACTATTACTAGTCGACTAGTGGCTAAGTAGTCGACTATTACATATTCAATAGTTGACTACTTCGACTATTACATATTCAATAGTCGACTACTTCCTACCACCTTGCCCATGATGGTCAGATTTTTAGTCATTTTTATCTGTTGGGAGGGCTTTTGGCTATTCTGTTGGTGCAGAAACATGGCCTATTTAAAGGGGGTTGATGGAAAAATTTGAACAACTCTTAAGAAGAATTTTTAATTGTTTTAAGCTTAGATTTCAAAGCCCTAAAACTCTTCATGCGCTAAAATTTTCAAAAGAAAACTCATACTGCAAGAAAGAATTTATGATTTTATTTTAAGCTTTTAAGCACTTAATTTCCTTGTATTTTGTATTCTCCTCAACTTTATCATGATTCTCATGAGAACACAACTTAAAGTATTTTGACCTCCTTGTTTCATTCAATATTTGTTTGATATCAAATCTAGATTTTCCTTAGCCTAATTCGAATTCACATAGACATGATTCATATATCTTGGCTATAAGAAGTTGTAACACAACTCTTCAAGAAAAGTGAATTGTAAATCCTCACGTGGTGTGGTAGTGAGTGATTGAGTTAGTGATATTGGTTGTTGAAAAGCCTCAAGTGTAGAGGACATCAAGTTGTGAGGTAAAGTTTGTTATTGGTCTTGTAGCATTGGAAACCCTAGCAAGAGGGGCTACATACTTGTTGGTTGAAATTCCTAGCAAGAGGAGCAAGATGTAATTGTTGGAAGCCCTCAATTGAGTCATGGTTGCTCTCATTGGTGAGAGTGTCTAGTGAAAAATCCCAACAAGAAGGTTGGAGACTGGAGTAGCACATGATGACTGAATTAGGATAAAAATAATATTGGGTTTGCGATTTTTTTTCAGTGTTGGTTGTCTCATAATTTCTATTACTTACATCTTTTTTCATTTACACTATGCATTACCCTTAGTGCAAGTTGATAGATTTGTTGGTTAAGTACTTGAGAAGGTAACTCTCTACAAAGACTTAGGCTTAACTAGAGGGTTTAATGTTTTTAATTGTGCAATATTTCTAAAACACTAATTACCCCTTCTTGTGTTTAGCTTGATATATACACGATCCCCAACCAGGAGCTGTTTGGCGCTCTCGTGCGTTGAAGAAGATTGAAGGAGTTGCATGTACTTGCTCTTATCATATTAGTGGAACCTGTCATCGAGAAGCTGGACGTAAGCACTGTTAGCTGGTCAAAACAGTGTAAACGCTGTAACGTTCTGTGCTTGATTTGTTGCTTTCTTAATTAGTTGCCTTTATCATTGGTTGGATGGATGGATATCTGCTACTATTGTCTCTCTCTGTAAGATCGTGACGTAGCGATTTGTTGGATTGCTATAAGTAAGTTTCCGCTACGCAAACACGCGTCGTCGACGAGAACCAAACAACTACAAACGTCATTACGTTGTTATCTTCACTAGTGTTAGAGATGGCGATAAAGGTAGTTATTTTCCAAATGAGCAATGATGAAGCTCGTGGGGCGATGGTATGATGCTCATTTTTGCAAATACTATTGAATAATCAATGCTATTCACCATTGCTTAGTCTATTTTTAATGTATTAAATTTGATTTGGGAAAAGCCTTCGATGATGTAAATATGCAATTCATCTATTATTTCATGCCTGATATGGGATTTTATAACAGTGGGATTCATCGAACAAGTACATGTATACCAGCTCCAACTTTCTCCTTGCTTGTTAGGGCATGTTCTTTTGTCCGAAAGTTGGGGGAGAAAGTGGAAATTTTTACTATTCACACACTATTCATCTACTTTTAAGTGGATTCCTTGACCGGGTTTTATTTGTGTGTTCTTTTGGCATCTTGGGATATTGGGGTGGGGGGAGCTGATGTGGCACAAAATTTTGGAATCTCGGAGTGGTTTTTGTTTCCTCCACAAAAACCAGAGAAAACAAAGGAATCCACAAACCCGTGGGACCCAATCTCTCCCCTTCTCCAATCGCTGATCAGCTTTTGTTTTTTGTTATTTTTTTATTTCGTTGCAACGCAAAGAACAAAAGTGTGGGCCTCCTTGCTATAAACACATCGTTTTAACCTTTTCAAACATAGTAAATTAATTAATTAATTTAGCTTTAAGTATTTAATTTAGGTTTAAATAGCACAAATTAAATTTGAGTGGACCCCACACCACTTTATTCATACAAATTTCTTCATACAAATTTCTTCAAACAAAAAAACACACTACACGGAGTGGGCCCCACCTCAACTTTCCAACACCATAATCCAACCACACTTTCTAACAAAAGAACACAATACACCAAATTTCTCTCTAATCAGATTCCACACTTCCCAACTTTCCCACTTTATACTTTCTAACAAAAGAACATGCCCTTAACGGCCCACCTACATGATTCTTTTGAAGTGATTGCCGTATTTGTTAGAGCACTCCCACAGGGGGCATTTTGGAGGGGGATTTTGGTGGATTTTTGCAAAAAAAAAAACCCCCCGCCCAAAATGCCCCCCCTCTCCAACGCATTCCAACGAAAAGTCCCATCTAAAATGCGGGATTTTGAGGAATTTGGGTTTAAAATGCGGGATTATTGAAACAATGGTTTTTTTCTTCAAAAATTTGTATTTTTTTGAGGAAAATTCGGCCAAAATCACCACCTCTGTATTTTGGAAAAAGCCCCCCGCTGGGTATGAAGCGCAATTTTTTTTTTGGGTGGGGGGGGAGGGGGGATTTTGGCCAAAATTCCTTCCGCCCATATTTTGGCAAAAGCCCCCCATGGACATGCTATTAGACCCTTTTTTTGTCAGAACTTATTTTTCAACTTTGCATGCACCGGTTGCACATGCTTTCATTTGTTTGGCTTGTACACCTCTGCTTGGGCCTTGATTTCTATTGTAATCAAGAAACTTTGCGGTATATTTTCAGCAATTTACACCACGTACGCAACCTTTTTAGATCATATATTTCATTAACATCTTTTTACTGAAACGCGATATTTTGTGAATCTATCGTTAAATCTCAAAATGAAAAAGCATCTTTTTAGCGAACAAAACTTTTCTATAAAAAGCCAGTTACTTCCTAAAGAAATTATAAAAGGTTTTTTAATAATTAAAAAAAGAAGACCCGCAAGCTCGACTTTGGTGTGAAAAGATTTAAGAAAACCTTCTAAATTGAAGAGCAATGGTTACCTTTTGAATGCAACCATTGGAACTAAATTAGGATCCCTGGCCACTGGAACTAAATCAGGATCTGTTACTATCAAAAACTGGCAGCAGTAATCCATATACGGAAAGCTGCAGCTGCTTCCCCGTTCACCAAAAGAATCTCACTGGTACTATGCTTAAGCCAACATAATAAGCACAATTCTTTATTTCATATATTTATTTATTTATTTACATTAAAGAGTACCTGGAGTCTTCAATCAAAATGAAACACTGGTAAACGATGGCAACAAATTAACAAAGCTTAACGAGTACTTATTAGCTGCAATTGGGATGAGAGGGTCAGGGGTGGTTGTGGAGATAGTGAAGCTGGTGGTGGGAGCTGAGTTGGTGGTGCTGGTGGCTGCGGCGGTGGCTGCGGCTTTCGTGCTCGTAATCCCCCCGGCCGTTTGCCGCAGCATGTTCCGGCTCCGGCCACCGTCCGCTTGGCCCCCTGGTCAGCTCCAGCAACGAGTCCCTTACTTGGTCTACTTGCACCATTTCGTTATCCCTCTTCTGCCCACAAATAAATTAAATCAAGTTAGAAACATGAATCAAAATACTTATTTTGAGGAGGATATAAGTAGGCTAATAATGAAGATAATTATATGAAACAAGTACCTGCACATTGAAGACGTTGAGAACTAGGGTTTGAAGGGTGGTTACAGTTGCATTGGTAACCTCAAGGCCCAGCGAGCTCATTGCCTCCATCAGCCTCGCAAATCCCCCGGCTCTATGCTCACAGAAAATCTTGAGATAGAACTCATTTGCTTCCAGCTGCTTCACCTCCACTTGGGGCTAATACCGACCTCAAAAATTAATCCCAAGTCTTTCACATAAAGCTTAAAAAAGATCAATAATATTACCTCCATTTGATTCCCTTTCTCCTCGATGTTGTTCAACTGCTCAGTTGCTGCCCTCGCGTTTCTTGCAGTAGCGCTGTTGGGAGATAATTCGTTGAGCTCCATTCCGTGAGCCGCCATCACGCCGCTGACATTCAACACGTCCATTTCGTAGTTGCTTTCGTTGTGCTTCCCGTCGCCAATGTCCTCTGGGTTGATGGATTGATCATTCTCGAGCTCGTCCTGCAGATCCTTTACCTGCTTCTGCAACTCCATGACATACTCGATCGCATCCCCCAGGATCGAAGCTCTGTCCATCTTATCAAAATAAAAGAAACAACAGATGAATTGATCAGTGACGTTACATATATAGTTGCATATATATTCAGTTAATTAGAGGCTCACCTTGGTGATCTTCGGAACCAAGGCACGGAGAGCATAGAGTCGATCATTAAGCTTCTTCCTTCGCTTCCGCTCGGCCATAAGGTTCTTCGAGTGATGCCTCTTCCCGTTTCTCCCCACTGGCCTGGGCTCATCATCATCTTCGCTCCCCTCGGAGCCCGACTCGGCCCGTCCACCCTCCTGCTTGACCGACTCCTTCTCCTGCCCGACCACCGAAGAATCCCCCGCCACGCCCGACTGCTGCACTGTCGAAATCAGCGACTGCTGGTAGGCCGCGTTGTTGATCGTCGACTCGATATGCGCCTGCGCTCCGGCCGAGCCATCAAACAGGTTCAGTGGGGAGGTGTTGTAGAGTTGGGACTGGTCGGTGACACACGGATCCCATTGGAAATTCTGGTGGTCGGCGGGCATCATCTGTTGAGAAGGAGTGATCCATGGGTGGCCGTTCTTCGAGGCGTAATCGCAGCCGTCTTCGAGGAAATCAGCGGCGCAAGCTTGCTCGAACGAGGACGCGTTGCACTGTGACATGATGAAGCCTATGGTGTGCTGATCCTCAGCTATCTGAAGCCATGATCATGTATATATTCAGTTCATATACCTGAGGTTTTCTCAAGAGACTGAAGAGAAGCGAGGCATACAAAGATTGTTGCTTGAAGAAATACTTTACCTACACGCCATGCTAAAATTTATACAAAACTACGTACAAGAAAGATACACGTGCGATCATCTCGCTTGTGTATAGATCCACGTAGACTATTAACGTGTAGGAAAAGAACTTTTCTTGTTGGTTAGAGGCTCACACAAATGGTGTGTGTGGATATTTTAGGCGAGGAGAGGAAACAATCAAGGAAAATGCTTTACTTGTTTTGAGGCGAACAGCTCCACTAGGCCACCAGGAATGGGAACCAGAACCCTAGTTTGAGTCCCAACTGCAGCCTGAAATAGAATCACATAATTGTTAAAAGAATCACAATCTACAGACTGATATAGGATCAGCACATCAATTTTAAGTATAAGAAGCAGCTTACATGAGGACTAGGATGGATGGTTTGCCACGTGGCTTGGTTTGACATCAACACTTGCGCATATAGCCTGCAATTAACATCCAATGATTTGCAAATGAATAACAAGAGAACTAATAGAGAAGGCAAAGAAAACCATAGTAAAAGGATGAAATGTGAGGGTACCCTAAAGAGGAATCCAAGGGAATGGAAGAAGAGAAGTGAGAGAGAGCATCACATGCCCTTGTCCTTGCATGCTGAAACATGAGATCTCTGCATGGTGATTTCTCAACAGAGGCTCCCCCAGAGAAAAGACCTCCTCCATTCTCAATACTTGCCTCAGTACTCCCACAACAGCAGCATCCCATCCATTCCAAAAACCTGCAAGTCAGTGAGAAAAGCTTGAACATCTATCAATTCGAAATGCCCATATAGCAAAATTATTATTAAAAATGATGTTTAGTTTATTTCATTTGTGTACCTATGATCTTGAGACAGTTTCCAGAAGATGCAGTAGTCCCAGCCATTGTCACCCACAAGAGGCCTCAGTCCTTCCACCATGCTGGATTGAGACAAGGGGTTCATCCTTCCATCAGACTTGTTGCACTGCAGGGTTAATTGATAGATAGAGGAGTCTGTTAGCATTAAATGGTGAAAGGAAACACAATAAATACCAAAAGACTGGCAGGGGGTTTGAATTAATGTAAGAACGGTAACAGAATCCTTGAGGGCAGAAATCGCAGAGATATGTCTAAGGGAACAATTTCTGCACCTTTTTGGTAAAAGTTGATGGACACAGTACTCGTTATCTCTTCTTTCTCTGTGCCCTCGTTTGACTGTACCGATCGAAATCAGCTGATAGCTATAGGTAACTGCAAGAACTGCACCATGTGTATAATTTTTTTTGCAGGAACCCACGTTATTTTTACAAAGAGAGAGGAAAGATGGGGTGATGATGACGACGCTATCTGTGCGTGATGAGGAATATATTGAAGAAATCCTCATGATTTTTTACGGTTAGAAGGTTGTTGTGTGAGTAGGTGAATTGCAAAGTAAGTGTGAACATATCAATGGAACCTTTCCTCCCCCTTTTTCCTTTAGTTTTGCTCCTCTTTTGGTTATATATTAGCTCTCAAATGTGTTAGGTATTCTCTTCAGTTTTGTTACGAACAAAGAATCATGATTGCTGCCGTAGTGAAGGGGTGCCCTTATCATCATTGCAAGCAGTTAATTAGAATACAGAACATTACGTGATGGTTCATTTCCAATGCCAATAAGTGCTTTTAGTGCGTAACAATGAGAAAAGAATGCAGAAAAGTAATTTGTGAGTTTGTTGGACATCCAGTTCTTATGATGAATATACACTACCATAATTGGACAATGCATGCCATTGCTATATAGGAAACCACTAAATGGAAGGTACTGTTATAAGTGGTGGCCGGCTTTGTTGGTATCTTTCTTCTTGAGGATGGCTAGAGGTGTGGGGTGATTAGTGTCCAATGAAATAATAAAACTTGTTCTAGCTAGTAAATATACCTAAGTTTACAATTAGTGTTACACAATTTAAATTTAATCAACAACTAAATCTTACAACTATAAAGATATAAGCACACCGGAAATATAAACAAGAGCATGCAAGAGATAGATAAATGCAAACTCGACAAGGCAATCACAAACACTGAGATTTTATCCAAGTGCACATCCCAGACTGCATCCAGTCCCAAGTCCCACTTGAATTTTCCACTATTTTCCCTAATAGTATAACCGCAACTCGGTAAACAATCCTTGCCTCTGCTGCACAACCACAACACCTCAATCCTTGAGAATTTTACAACACCAACACTTCTCCAATGAGAGCATTTCCTCTTCAATGAGGTCACTTTGAGGCTCAAATTTTACAACCTTCCTAAGCCTTGAAGATGAGACACAATGTGTACTTGTGTGTCTAGGAATATGGATTTCTACTCTATAAGATCTTGGCTTTGGAAGAGTAGAAGAAGCTCAAGAGAATAAGAAGATAAAACTTTGAGCTATGGAAGGTTTACGACCTTTTCTTCTTCTTTTTACTTTTCTTTTGACCTAAAACATCTTTGAATTGTTGCAATAATATCTGAGCTAACCCATATACATTGGGAAAGGAAACAGCTAAAGAAAATCCCCAAAAGCCCTCCAACAGGCTGAAAAAACGGGTAGAAATTCAAATGTTATGGGCTGTGAATAGTGCAGTAGTCTATTATATCCAAACAAATGTATTCGTCTCCCAAAAAAAACTGTAGTCAACTACTTTCAGGGACATAGCATAGAACATGGTTTTATGACTATGAAAACTATGTTTTTTTATCATCAATCAATTCTAAATGATAACATTTGGTTTCTAGGGGTTAAGTGTGACACAAAGCTTTTACATGAATTTAATCATAAGAATAAAAATTACAAAAAATACAATTCAAGTTGTAGCGTATTCTTCATCTTTTTGTGATCAAATCCTTCCTCTTCAATTCATTGCCTTGGAATCCTACCGCCATCCTTTGCCAAGCTTTGCTCTGAGATCATAATATTTTGAGCTTGACCAATCTTGAGCAAATCACATGGTAAAATTATCCTGTCATACTAAATGCAATTCATTCGGCCACAAACAATGTTTGCTCATCATCAAAACATGAGCTAGGGAATCCATTTCACAATATTCTTTCCCTTTTTGATGATGACAAACATATCATACAAAATCAATAAATTTAAAACAATTTAAATTCTTACTCTCCTGACGTTGTGCATACACCCCCTGAATGATGCACTTTAAATTTTATTGATGCCTTGAATTTCGTTTAATTCTCTCCTTGTCATCACAAAAAGATGGCAGACCAAGTAAATTTGGCATCACTCCCTATTTTAAGCTTGAGCGCTGCCTCAAAACATGTATGCTCCTCCTAAAACGTTGGTCACCTGAAAATAAGAAATAAAAGTCTTGATGTCCTTTTAATTTAGGATCTTTGGAGTTAGTCAATGGGGTTTAAACATAGGTATCAATAAGATAATCATTGAAAACATAGATACCAAAAAATTACGTGTTTAAAGAATATCATCAAATAGGAACCCAAATCTGCTTTGGATTTATTTTCCTAGCTTGCACATACGAACAAGATTTATGCATATCTCTCACAACATTGTTTATACAAGCATTTCTACCAATAACACCCAAATCCATTGGAACACAAATCATATCATGCAATTTATGCGTAGGCATGGAATCCTTCTTAACATAAGGATGCATGAACACATGACTACTGAAATTAAATTTATGATGAGCACTAATAGAAGCATTGGATTTCACACTCTGCTTGCCTGCAAAGATCCATACATGAAAGCATAATTCTTTTTCTTAGCATCCAAAGAATGAACATGATTCTTTTTAGCATTAACAACATTTCTAGAAATAGAATCAAGCATACATGAAGAGGTTACCAACTATCACATTTAAGCACAAGCTCTTCACGTTTCAACTTATTAAGAGATATATCTTGCATAAGCATATCGATTCTAGAATGAAAATTATTGCATTCAATTATGAGCACGCTAATTTTCTCTTTCAAAATTCCATTTTCACCTTTCAATTCATTAATCACATTAGTATCTGTTGAGTCATCGGGCCGACAATCGAGGGGGCTCGTTCGACGAGCGATTGAGGCCCGTGGAGCCCACTATAGAGGCCTGATGCTAACCTAGTCAAAGCCCACTGTTGTGCCTATATTTTCCATGTTTTTACGATGCATTTCCATGTCGTTTCGATCGTCCGAATACATATTATCATATTATATCGTACTTTTCTCGATATTCTTGATCCTTTCGATGTTTTATGTGTTTTCAGTGAATTCGGTGCGATTTGGAGCGATATGGGGTTCTGGTCACAACGTTGACGCCAAAGCTCGCTTCTCCTTGCCACGACAACCCAATTTTCAAAGAAGCGAGGGAGAGGAGTATGAAAGAAGAGGAGAATGGAGAGAAGAAGAGAGAAGAAGAATTGGAGGAGTTTCCATATCGCTCAGCCGAGCGCATGATTCGCTCGACCGAGCTGTGATATGCCAAGGAGCACCATCGGGGCACTCGACCGAGCGACAAGCTCGCTTAGCCGAGCGACCAGCCCGCTCGGCCGAGCTAGTAGTCAGAGGAGCCCAAGAAATTCAAGACGGTGACTCTGTTAAATTTGGAGTTAATTCGCTCGACTGAGCAATAGTACGCTCGGCCGATCGACTCAACTCGCTCGACCGAGTAGCCCCTTCTCGAGCACCAAGCGGAGCGCTTCACAAGGTACCGCTCCGTCGAGCGAGCACTACGCTCGGCCAAGCTAAGGTAATGGGTTTTGAGTTGGTTTTCTTGTAAAACCCGAACCCAAACTGTTTTGTATAAATAGTGAACGTTTTTCAGAGTAGGAAAAGCCATTTTTGCTATAGCTAAAACCCTTAGAGCTATTTTGGGGAGCTCTCATTTGGTAAACTCTTTTGCAATCGAAATCTTTGTTTATGGTTCGATTTTCTTGATTTCTTTATCATTGCTCTCATTTTTCTTGCTCTCTCTTTTGAAACTAATTTCATGCAATTTGACCGGTTGGATAAGTCTAACTTTATTGCTATTATATTTAGAGCTTTTGCCATGCTAGAGCAGTGGGTTTCTAGGCTTTAGAGACGATCCCTAGGACCATAGGGATTGGATGTTAGGTTAAACCCCCGTTGGATCAATCTAGGGTTGCTATATAGTGGGTTGAACAAAGGTTTTGGGGGGATTGGACTTAGAATCGGCATATCACGAAGGCGGCTCCGTATCCTAGGGAGAATCCCCACGAATTCGACTTGAGTTTAGTGACCGTCTCTAGGGTTCGTGATCACGAGACTGACTCGAGAGCTAGAGGTGACTGCGATTCTCCATTCCGCTAGTCAGTGACTGTGAGAGCACGTCAATTGCTAGAACCATTCATATGATAGCTTCGCAACCTGTAGATCACGAGAGTGGATACTGAGTTGCGAGGCATGACCAAGTGTCAAGCTTAATGCATGCATCCCCGTGTGAAGCCGACTGCGAGAGCACGGTTTTGCATAGGGATGCGTTAGACGAGTAGGAACAACGAAAGTAAAGCACTCGTTCTCATATACGGATGTGACACTCCTACCCTAACCCATCATCCGACGTATGGCCATTTGACCTAGCATCTGTGACCAAAGGTCCTAGCGGGGAATCCTGAAGGCCTTAGACATTTAATTTTTAGTTAACTCTTGATTTCCATAATCAACCAATCAATCAATCGTGAAAACCACCGACCATATACTCTCATCCTTCCATATAAAGCTAAGTGTTAAACGATCGCCTCCCTGAGTTCTATACTATAGCACACTGTGTACTTGCGGTGATTCGCGCCTCTGTGACGTAAACCCGGGGACCGAACAAGTTTTTGGCACCGTTGCCGGGGAGGCAACGATTTGCTTTAGCTTTTGGTTGGAGAGTGTTGGTTTCATCCACATTTAACACCCCGCCACTTCTTTTTATTTTTTCTTTTTTTATCATTTTTTATTTTATTTCTCTTGTTACAATCGTTTCTCTTTTTGCTAACGAGTTCCACGATTTTCTTGAGTGCCTCTTTTTGCATGCAGACACGTTCTCTGGGAGGAGAAAATCTTATACCCTTGGATCTTGAGATATAGGCCACCACAAGGAGACTCGCAGTAGATAGAAGGAGAAAAGTAGCAATGGCCGAGATCCCCATAGGACCGCATCCTCTCGTTCTACCTGAATTGATCGGGGATTTCATGAGGCCCGGCACCGCCTTGGCTTCCTCCGTGACAATACCGTCGATTCGAGAGGGAAACTTCGAGCTAAATATAGGGCTCTTCCTGCTGGTGCAACATGACTACTTCCACGGGCTCTCATATGAGAACCTCAGTCACCATGTGGAGGCATTCTTAGCCAAGTGCTCCACGTTCCAAATGTAAGGGGTCAGTAATGATGCGATCAGGTTGCGGCTCTTCCCCTTCACCCTGAAGGATAAGGCCCATTATTGGCTGACATCCTAAGTGAAGGGTTTTCTAGGACCCTTAGGGCACAAAAACTCTATTACCGTCCAAAGTCGGACGGAACATAGACATAAAAATTTGTAGCCGAAGAATAAACAAGTTAATCTAATTAACATGCAGTTAAACAATTTAACTTAGCCATAAGGTACAAGACCCTTAGCCAAGATATATGCCGACTCGGGATGGATCTGACCATCCCAAGAAGGATCTAACCTACTGCGATTAAATTAAACTAATGCTTAAAACATATACCCGGAATCTCAACCCTGTGGCAGGCGAGATGTTCCGCACCATCTTCCGAGCCGCTCCCCATCCCACGCCGAGCCGCTCCTTGAACCGCTCCTCGAACTGCTCCGCATCCCGAGGCAAGCAATCCTCGTGTCGCCGAGCCAACCACACGCGGAAGAAAGTTTAACGCGAATGAAAGCCTTCGCCAAGATTTCGAATCCGAATCCGAACTCCTTCGAGGCTTTGCTAGAGCCCTCAGGAGTAAGGCATAAATATAGGGAGATGTATAAATATTAATTTAAGTCTAGATCCGAGCGTGCTCCAACATTTACGAAAGCTGCTCAGATCTAGAGCTTGGGACGATTTTCAAGGAGGTGAGCAGACCCCTATTTATATCGGCGGCTGACTGCTCCCCTTTACTCAAAATCCGATGTGGGACTAAAGTTGGAGTTAATTAAAACAAGTTAGTTTTCCTTTCACAAAGGGCAAACTTCCGTGAATTTTAACTCACTAACCGTTGAACTTCATGATTGATACAATCTATCAATACGAAGGGCGTTCAACGGTGAACGCATAAGAAAAAACGGCTCGTCAATCCGAGTCCGTTTGAACCCTCAATTGTATGTCCAAAGTTAAGCCCATGAGTCAATTTTCGTAAAACAGCAGCTGTCACACAAGCACGCTGCCCTAGGCAGCGCATGGGGTCCACCTGCACCAAATTCGAGGTGGGCCAGCATCAAAATGCGGGCCCATTGAAGTCTACGTCGCCCGCAACAGCGGGCGGCTCTTTACCCCGAAAACGGGGCAGGCCCGCTTAAAAGCGGGCCCACTTGGCCTCTGCTCACGTTTGTTGACGCGGGCGTCAGACCGCGTCAGCAGGCTGACTCCCGCGTCAGCTGACGCGGGCCTCGCAAGGCTGACGCAGGCGTCAGCAGGCTGACGCACGCGTCAGCGGGTCAGGCCTGGGCCCCACTTCTGATATATTCTCCCTGTTTAAATCTGGGGCTATATCTATTGGGCTTTTTCTCAACGGGCTTTCTATTTAAAACACTTTTAAATAGACTTATTGGACTCGTTTAGACTCCGTATTTGACGCGGTTTGAACCTGCGTTTAGAGCGGGACGATCACGTCTTACAGGTAAACTTTTCCTTGCGTTTATATCATTAAATATGGTCTTAAACTATTTAAGACACATTTAATCTCTTTTGCATCATATGCAAATTAGTCCATATCTAGGCTTAAATTTTTATTTGCATCAAATACAAATGATCTGAGGGCATATTCCCCGACATCTCCCACTTGCACTCAGGATCATTTATCCCGAATGCTGGAGATTATTGCAAATATCTTTTGCAATAGTTTATCTCTTGCATCAAATGCATATTATTCTCCCTAACTAATTTCTACTTATTACTAGACGAAGGTCGCACTCTATGTGAGACCCTACAGCCTGACCCTTACAACAGGTTGGGCTCGAAGCTTTATATGGCAGTGACCACGAGCAGTGGTTGCCGTCCCTGCTTCAGAATCATCATTATGTGGTTGACTCATCGACATGACTATTGTCGGGACAACCCTGACTGTGTCCGTGATGAATTCTACAGTTTTAGTCTCTTCGTCTAAACTTTGTCGTGTAGATCAAGTCTAGGATACGGTCTAACTGTTAACCCCAATAACTTGACTCTGGTTAGTTTCTATCGATCTTTAGTCAACTAATGTTGGACTTCTTCCAACATACTCTGCGCAGAGATTTTACTAAAGACCGAACTAACTCTACGACACTAACTCCCATTGACCGGGATAGACGAATCCTCCCTTGGCCACTACTCTCCTCGTACGCTTCAAGTGACACCCAATCAAAGACCTTTCGACAGGCCTAGCCTCAAAGCTAGGTCACTGATCTAAGTGACACTGTTCACGCACAGCTTCGTAAAATGACCTCAAGTCAAAAGACCAACTTGCCTATCATCACTAAGAGTTATCATTGACAGATTGGTCAATATAACCATATGATAACTCTTGTGGATCGTTTAGTGAAGTCATTCTCTAATGAGCACCTGTGTCTCGTCTCCGACTTCACCAAGTCGAATGATCATGAGATCATCGCCACCGAGATCATCGCCACCGTTTAACGGTGAAGACTAAGACACAATGGTCTATCCGATATTTCGATATCCTTGTCTCGAAGCATCTACGACCACAAACCCTTTTAGACTTATGCTACAGACGGTCAAACATTTCTCCATGATCGAGATACTCATCTCGATACATGTTTGACCTTGCATAAAGTCTCAGGACTTTACCTAAGTTAATATTTAATGTTTACTTAGATAAATTAATACCAAACAGATTACTGTTATTTTGAACAAGATGTTTTACTATTCACAGAGATAAATAGCCTCGAGGGAATCATTCCTCTACATCTCCCACTTGCACTCAGGCCTATTTATCTTGGTATCTTATACCGTTTTTACACATAAGTTTTCCCGAGTGGTAGATCCTTTGTGAGTGGATCTGCTAAACTGTCTACTCTATAGACTTAAGGGGTTTCTATGTTCATGTTGGACCAACCATTTGAATCTTATTCAAATACTTCACTTGGTCTTTCCGAATCCATAATATTTTATTTTCTTGGATCTTATCCAATTCATCGTACCTTATGATAATCATTTAAATATGTTACTGGTCATTTCAAATGGCTCATATCTATTTCTGATAAAGTATCAAACTCTTTGATCACTTCGTCAAAATATATGTTCCATCCCTTTGATGTCTCACATGTAATTTATATGCTCCCACTGACCTTGAAAACTTTCTGGCTAATTCATATAAGTTGGTTCGTCTAAATCATATTTAGAAAAAAAGAACTTATAAGTGAATGCTCCAATTTTCATGGTCAACATGAGCATTTACATCGAGTTTGGTCCGAGTAGATTCGTACACATCTGCTGGCGAGACGGTTTCAACATAATCCGTTTATAGGAATTAGGATGAAAACCGTTTTCGACCAACATGATTGTGTAGGATCCCATCATGCGATGATAGAGGATCGAAAGAGAGAAGAGACTTACGTTAGCATACGCTTCGCTATAATCTCTGAACTTCGCCCTTGGATTCGCCACAACAGTCGGTACTTTGTCACAGAGGATCAAAGCAGAGTTTCACCGTCTAAATCTCTATTTGGAAGAAGAAGTTAATGGAAGGGAGAAGAGGAAAGTAAGTTGCCTTATGCAAACTTATGGCATGAAGGATTAGCCTTGAAAGCCATACCCTTGGGTCCTATTTATAGGCCTTGGTGTAGTTATGTTAGGAAATAACTACATATAAGCTTATTAGCCTATATTAGCACTATTCCTTATCCTCTTCCTTATGCACTTATCAAGTGCCTTTATGCACTTATAAAGTGACTTTTTCCACTTATCGAGTGGTCCTTTTCACACATGAAAAGGTTCCCTTCGCACATGCTTTCATGCACGCGACATCTGAGGTCCATAGACCCTCATACATCCCCTCATGGGTGTATACATGTCGTCCATATCCAACATCTCCCACTCACACTTGAGGGGATTGTAAGGAAACATCTTTTCCTTTATTTCTTCTGTTTATCATACTAAGAAATAGACCGTGTGACCATCATGCGCATAGAGTCCGCTGTTGTGCACTTGTTAGAGATACACAACACTCCTTAGGGGTGCAAAGTTGAGTAGATCAACGCATGTTTTACCCTAGATTATTTCTTCACATTTCTTATACTTTATATTCAACAATTGAATCCCATCTGGATTACAATTGGCTGGCCAGCTTTGAATCTCTAAAGTCCAAATGTGAATATGAAATTAATCTTCCTCTTCTTGAGATCCTTTCGATCTTGACTTGACTCGCTTTTCTAACATGCCCCGCCGGACCGAATTGACCATAGTCCATAAGCAACATGCTAAGATAGCGATCACCCAGTCAAATCTAAAGGAACCAATTAGAGTCCATAAGGGTAAGAAGTTTAAGACCCATGTGGTCTTTGGGTCTCACATAATAGTAAACATAATTACTATTCTAAACCAATGGTCAAATGCATACGTGGTATGAATACGTATTACAACATCACTCCTTTCCCAGGGAGCGTATGTCTTAATGATGTTGTAAGGATGATGATCAGATACCACAATGTCTGACTTTGAGTCCCTTTTACTACTCATTAATTTCCTGGACCCACATCCCGCATACGACAGATAAGATTTCAAAAATCCTCGTAGATCTTTTCTAAGCATCCATATGATGCAGATCTTTCATACGACCATTTTGTTTAAGTCATGACTCTAAATCATCCGTCTGATGATTTTGACTTTAAACAGGTCTCATCTTTATCTTATCCGTCTAATAGAATAAAGGTGGTTGCTCATGTGAGAGAGCCAACCTCAATCTGTCCGACATACTAGAAAATATAGCTGAGATTAAAAGAAATGTACACAAACATTTTCAAGTAACTCATATGCAATGTCGAAAAGAACTTATTCTTTTATTAAATTTGATCTTTCATAGATATGGGAATATACATTGATACAACTCAGCTCTTACGTAATCCTTGAGATGATAAGTGTTTGTAAAACACATCTCTGGGGATCGCCTTCGTAAGCGGATCCGCTATCATCTCATGCGTAGATATGTACCTAATGTCTATCTTCTTGTTCTTATCATAGTCTTTTGCAAATTTGTAGCGGATATCAATGTGTTTGGTCTTACGATGGAATTTTGGATCTTTGACATAGGCTATAGATGCTTGACTGTCACTGTATATTGGTACATCACCTGAGTCACTTGCATCAATTAGCTTGTCTAAGAACCTCCTAAGCTAAACAGCTTCTTGGACTGCCATGCTAAATGCTACAAATTCGGCTTCCATAGTTGAAAGTGCGATGCAGGAGTGCTTCTTCCTACTCCAGGATATTACACCAGATCAGAGTAGAAAAACATGTCCTGAGGTCGATCGTCGCTCATTGAGATCACCCGCCCAATCAGCATCAGTGTAGCCTTTGAGCCTCAAGGCATCTCCTTGATAGCATAAAGCATAGTCCGCAGTCCCTTTAAGATACTGCATTATCCTCTTAACCGCTTTCCAGTGTGCTTGCCCTGGATTGGATTGGTAACGACTTACCATTCCAATGGTAAAACAGATGTCCGGTCTTGTACACATCATAGCGTACATAAGACTACCAACTGCACTGGAATATGAAAATTTTTCCATAATTTCCTTTTCTTTTTGGTTCTTTGGACGCATTTTCAGACATAAATTATCGCATTTGCTTATAGGAGTATCAATGGACTTACAGTCCTGCATATTACAACGTTCTAGAACCTTCTTTATATAAGTCTCTTGTGAAAGAGAAAGAAGTTTCTTCGAACGATTCCTTGAAATCTTAACTCCAAGGATATATGCGGCTTCTTCCATATCTTTCATCTCAAATACTGATGAAAGCCAAGCCTTGATATCCATCACAAAGCCCTTGTCATTTCCGGCTATTAAAATGTCATCTACATATCGAGACATAATAACATACTTGCTTTTGATCCTCTTGATATATACACAGTTATCTTCATCAAGCATGGTAAAACCATTTGATAAGACAACTTCTTGAAATCGTATATACCATTGCCTCGAGGATTGTTTAAGACCATATATGGACTTACGAAGTTTACAAACCTTATGTTCGTTTCCTTCTTTTACAAACCCTGTTGGTTGTTCCATATAGATCTCCTCGTCCAATTCTCCATTGAGAAAGGTAGTCTTTACATCCATTTGATGTAATTCGAGGTCTAAGCAAGCTACCAAAGCCAGAATCAAGCGAATCGAGGTAAAACGAACAACAGGTGAGAAGGTCTCTTCGTAGTCTATTCCTTCCTGTTGCGTAAAACCTTTCGCGACAAGGTGAGCTTTATATCTGTCTATAGAACCATCAGCCTTATGCTTGATCTTAAGAACCCATTTGTTCCCAATAGCTCTACGTCCTCTGGGTAAGTCAACCAAGTCCCAGACTCGGTTAACTTTCATGTATTCTAATTCCTCCTTCATCGCTTCCATCCATTTGTCTTTTGCAGGGCATGATACGGCCTGTTTGAAAGTAGCAGGCTCGTCATCTTCTTGTAGTAAAGTCATAAAGGTTTGTGTGAATTCATCCTCAAATCTTAGAGGAGCTAACCTTGTACGACTACTACGTCGTATTTGATATTCTTCAAGTCCTTGTTGACTCGAATTTGGATCAATTCTAATGTTACTCACACTTGGAATGTGGTTAGAATTGCTCCCACTTGGATCATTATTCCAATATGGAATAGGATTCGCATCATTCGTATCATCCATTGGTGAAGGTAGAAATGTATTTTCGTCTTCACCAAGAATTCTCCCACTCGAATGAGGTAATCCTTCTTGATCATAAATCTCAAATAGAGATAAGTCCTGACTTATCTCACCCTGTCTTGGAAACTCATTTTTCAAGAAAGTAAAATCCCTCGACTCAAATTCAATTAGTCCTCTATTGTCTTCCTGACCAATGAAAACATAACCTTTGGAGTTTTCTGCGTATCGTATAAAGATACATTTCCTCCCCCTTGACCCAAGTTTGCCATACTTATGGGAGGAAATATGTGCATAGGATGCACACCCCCAAGGTTTTACAATGCTTAAGTCAGGAGACATTTGGTTCCACAACTCATAAGGAGTGGAGCTAACTGATTTCGAGAGTACGCGGTTCAAGATGAAAGCAGCCGTCAATAATGCATCACCCCAAAAGGTGATTGGCAAGTTAGCTTGCGCCATCATTGAACGGACTATTTCCATTAAATTCCTATTCGTCCTTTCAGCAACACCATTTTGTTGCGGAGTATAAGGCATAGTTACTTGATGGACTATGCCCTTTTCATCACAAAGTTCCTTAAAACTTGCTGATTGATATTCACCGCCTCTATCGGTTTGCAAGACCTTAATCTTACGATCTAATTGATTTTCCACTAAACTCATATAGTTTTTAAAGCAGGTTAATGCTTCATTTTTGTGGGATATCAAATAGATATGTCCGAATAGGGTGAAGTCATCAATAAAAGTGATGAAGTAGGACTTCCCGTGTCTTTTCTTGACATTCATCGGACCACATATGTCCGAATAGAGGAGTTGTAATGGAACCTCGGCCCTTGTGCCGGTTCCAAATAGCTTGCGACAAGATTTCCTTACAAGGCAATATTCGCAAGTCGACATTTCGACCTTTGAAACATTGGATAGAAGGCCACGTTTGGCAAGTCTATCCATACGTGTTGGTCCAATGTGACCAAGCCTTGCGTGCCAATAAATTACATCTGACTCATAAATCGAAGAATTTGTAACAAGGAAATTTTCATTAAAATTTGAGGAATCGTACATAGTATTCAATACAATGAATCCTTTAAAAACATACCCAAAACCAATTAAAGAATTATTACAAGACAGATCCACTTTACAATTATGAAAGAACCAACTATAACCAAGACCCATTAAGACGACCACAGATATGATATTCCTTCGAATATCTGGAGCGAAGAGAACATCATGAAGTAAGATAGTGCAGCTGTTGTCCAAGACGAGCTTGCACGTCCCAACGCCTTTCACTTCAACACGTGTTGTTTCCTACATATATCCACTTTGTTCCTTGGGGTATCCGGTGATACTCCACGAAGGACCGTCTGTCCCTTGCTATGTGGTCGGTGGCACCTGAATCAATTATCCAAAAAGGATTAGATTCTACAAGAAATATTGAACTAGAAACACATATGTAACTAGTATTATTACAAGTTACCTTGTCACCTCCATCCGCACATGAACGGGCAAAGTGACCTAACTTGTTGCACTTGAAGCACTTGATCTTCTTCAAGTCCTTCTTCTTGTGCCATTTCTTGTTCCCACTCTTATGTTTGGGTTTCTTGATAGACACTGATTACTTTTTATGGTCATGAGCAAACTTCGAGTGATGTTTACGTTTCGTTCCCCCGTGTGAGGAACTAGCAACCATGTGCACTTCTGTACTTGACTTGGCGGCCGCAAGCCGCTCTTCCTCTAACTCGAGGTGCTTAGAAACATCGTTGAAGTTCTTGATGCTCTCATTATGAGTGAGATGCATCTTCATGTTGTCCCATTCAATTGGTAAGGAACGTATGACCGCTTGGATTTGTTGCTCATCAGTGATCATATGACCTGCATCCTTTAACTCTGAAATAAGATTCGCCATGTGTCGCAGATGCATTCCCATGGAATGATCTGGATGTTTTTTGTACGAATCGAATTTTATAGTTAAAGAGCGAAGTTTGGTCACCGAGGTGCCACCAAACTTCTCCTCTAGCTTGGACCATATGTCCATAGCTAGGTCATATTCTCGGAAGATTCGCATTATGTCGTCGTCCATACTTGACAACAATGTAATGTGAGCAATTTTGTTCTTCCGAGACCAAGCATCGAAAGCTTCCTTGTCTCTTCTGTGTTGGGCCGTAGTGCCCAACTCAGGTTCAATCATTGTGTTTGTCAGAGTTTCGAGCACATCTTGCTCCTCTAGAACATATTGTATCTTCATGGACCACAGTTTGTAATTATTGCCGTTGAGTTTTTCACCTTTGTTCAACTCAGCGACGATGTTCTTAGTAGCGGAAGACATTTTAGCTTTAAAATGCTGCAAAAGACATAAAAACAAGTTCGTTCAAAAACATTGCATAAATCTTACATTTGATAAGTTACTTTCGAAAAATATTGAAGATGTTGCTCTAGAATCGGAAAGGTCATTACGATCCCAATCACCATCTAGAACAACTTTCAATATTTCCACATCACTTATCAAACAATAGTACTCTTATAGTACTTGCAGCGGAAAAGCGTTTTTGACAAACGTATTTTGAAAACGTATTTTGCAGCGGGAGATAGTGGCTTTCCCCGGCCATTGCTAGGGTTGAGCCGTGGCCGAGCCAAGGCCGGATTCCTCCCCCATAGGGATCCAGGCCCTCCCCCCTACAGGGGCTTTACCGCAGGCAACTGATGCCGGTCCCGTATAGGTCAGCCATGCAGGCCCCCCATCTCCTTGGTCGAGGAAGGGGCTCGGCGGCCCTGGCTTGGCCAGGGCCGGGCCTCCTCGGCGTGGCCCTGGCCGAGGCCAGGGCTCCTCGGACTGGCCCTGGCCGAGGCCAGGGCCTCCCAGCCTGGCCCTGGCCCCTCGGCCAGGGCCTCTGCCCTGGCAGAGGCCAGGGCGGCCTCTGCCCTGGCCTCGGCCAAGGCCGGCCCTGGCACTGGCCTCTGCCAGGGCCGGCCCTGGCCCTGGCAGAGGCCAGGGCGCCTCTACCCTGGCCTCGGCCAGGGTGCCTCGGCCTGGCCGAGGCCCTGGCCAGCCGGTCGGCCTCCTTGGAGTCCGGCCGCACACCCCCCATGGGGGGTGGTCTTGGTTGTCATTGGCCGAAGCCAACCCCTTCCCCAATGGGGAGGGGGGTGCATCATGCACCAAAGAGATACGTGTTCATCTTCTCCGATGAGAAGTTTTGAAACCACCATCTTCTCCGATGAGACACCCGTTCATCGAGAAAGTAGTTATGCTTTAATGGCCGTGTGCCAAAAAAAATAACACACCTTCAAGAACGTAAAATTCACGCTCTACATGAAGAGAGTGCCCATTCCCTATTGAATGGAGATTCATCATCCATGAGGAGTGAGAGTTTGGCGAGATGAACGGTCAGTTCTTCCCGTCACGGAGAGTTCCTGCCATATCCGTAATGGCAAAAGACCCTAACGTGAAAAGAACAAATTTTGCGTTCTCTCCGTCACGATGTGCTCCTACCATATCCATAATGGAAGGAAACTCATTCGTGAAAGAGACAATGTGTCATTCATCGGTGAGACCAGGGCGAACCCGTGTGGCTATGATACCAATGTAGAATACCATCATGCGATGATAGAGGATCGAAAGAGAGAAGAGACTTACGTTAGCGTACGCTTCTCTATAATCTCTGAACTTCGCCCTTGGATTAGCCACAACAGTCGGTACTTTGTCACAGAGGATCAAAGCAGCGTTTCACCGTCTAAATCTCTATTTGGAAGAAGAAGTTAATGGAAGGGAGAAGAGGAAAGTAAGTTGGCTTATGCAAACTTATGGCATGAAGGATTAGCCTTGAAAGCCATACCCTTGGGTCCTATTTATAGGCCTTGGTGTAGTTATGTTAGGAAATAACTACATATAAGCTTATTAGCCTATATTAGCACTATTCCTTATCCTCTTCCTTATGCACTTATCAAGTGCCTTTATGCACTTATAAAGTGACTTTTTCCACTTATCGAGTGGTCCTTTTCACACATGAAAAGGTTCCCTTCGCACATGCTTTCATGCACGCGACATCTGAGGTCCATAGACCCTCATACATCCCCTCATGGGTGTATACATGTCGTCCATATCCAACAGATTGTACTTCACTATTTTCTTTTTGCACCAATCTTTTAACTTAAAGATTTACTTGCAGAAAGTGAGGAAACATTTTCCTTGGGCATGTA